>CM060734.1:16674091-17274091 GCA_030704615.1 Takakia lepidozioides | reverse complement strand
AAGGGCGTCGGCCTCAACCTGACTCAGATCGCAGCCTGGTCCACTGGCCACAAGGGGGAGCCTCTGGCATAGTTTGTATGCCGTACTTGGGCGTTCCATACACGCAAGTCATAATGTCGTGCCTGCAGAACCAGAACTGGGTGGTTTGTCGCCTCCGCAAAACTTTGCATGGACAAATCTTCCTGTAAAAGTAAGAGCAGGGACAGCCCCATCTGGATTCCTCCTTATCATCTCTAAACAACGTTGCCATGTATCCACACGAATTGCGGAACACCTTCCTCGAAACGACGGCTTTGTGCGAGCAATTCTCCACTGTGATGCAAACACAGTTGTCTCCACAATGGCTTGGCCATACTGCATAACAGCGGGCGGAATGTGGGGCAAGGGAGCGGTGGGAATTTTTTGCACGAAATCCCCGGTTGAAGGCGACGGCGATCTGGAATTTCTTGGGCTTCCACTGCTGGAAGACACATTGTGCGGCAACATGACGGGACCTCGAGGTGCTGTCCGAATGTTCCTGTCGGATCTCCAGGATCCTCTTCGCACCCGGGTTCCTCTTCAATCCTCCGCCTGACAGGGCGAGTCCGGACGTCCCCCTCTAGGTGTTCACCTCTGCGGTGCAGAGGCGTCCCTTTGATCTTCTCTCGCAATGCTGTCGCCCATTTCACTGGATTCTTGGACCTCGAAGCTGTTCGTACCAACAATTCCTCCCTGTCCGGCCCAAAGCCCCATTGTTTGCCGCTCAAGAACTTGTAGTACGTGGCTTGCTGCATGATTGCTCTGTCGATGTCCTCCGTTGTGGCCGTCACTACGTCCACCAGATGTGTGCAGAAGACGCTCGCCAGGAGGAGTGGACCGATTCTGCCATATTCGTGTTCGGCATGTCCGTGTTGGAATCCAAGCACCGCTCCTAGAAGGACACAAACAATGGTGAGGGACCAATCGAAATGTCCGTAACATAAAGACAAATGAACGAAATTGACAGCAGCCTACCTCCCGCATGTACTGTCCGAACTGTCGATACCGAAAATGCCACCACCCCAACCAGCTGTGCAATGCTCCCAGATTGGTTGTCTCCACTGCACCTGACGTGTTCCACCAAGCCTCGATGATAGCAAACTTAACCTCCGCGTCATCAAATGTGGGTGCATCCTTCCACGCCGTACAAAGGACACGGTGTTCAGCCTGGAATGAGCTAGCAACAAATTTGGTAGTGTAGTGGGATAGACTCTGCATCCAATGGAATCCACAGGATCTCTCTTTCCCCTCCATTGGAACATAGGGGTCCTCACCGTTATGAATAGCCGATGTACACACTTCCACTATAGATTGTGTTTTCCACACTAACCTGCTATCTTTGGCAGACGAGGATGTTCGAGGCGATCTGCCTGCGGAGGATTCGCACCTCAAAGACACCATCCTCCATCCGCAGCTTTGAGATTTCTGACCAGGGTTGTTTCGTCAACCTCCCCTATGAGCCGCATGTCGATGACATTTTGTACAACTTCATGCAGTCCAGTCAGACTCTGAAGAGACCAGATGGCACTCCCTGGAGAGGTGCAAAGGAAAAATCCCCAGCGTTCATGCAAATACTGCTGGAGTCATGCAGCCACCACTCTGCACAGGTGGTCGATCTTTATGTGTCCACAGGTTCGTTCTCTCCCTTTTGAATTGATTTTCTTTCACCAGTTCCATCTGCTTAAATCCCCCCCACCGAATTGTTCATAACCTCCTGTCTGGTGCAGGAGCAACTTACCATGCATGCAAGGCAGGCAGAAGAAGCCTTTTTGGCATGGAGGGTGATTCTGACCTCTACAACACAGTGCTCCTCCCCCTTTTGTCTGGCTCCACTTCAGGCACACAGACTGATCGGATTCAAATTCGAAATGATGACGATCCCGAAGATAAGCAGGTCGACAACGACTTTTCATGTGAGTAAGTGCTAAACCCACTTTGGGAGTCATACTCAATTTCTCAATAACATCAAAGTTACAGTAATAACTTTTTCAGGCTGTCTTTCAGGAAAGGCAGCGGTGGATCTTCACGAGATACAGTCATTTGTGGCGAGTCTGTTTTCGACAGCCCCCTTTCCAATTTTCTGCTTCCTGATTATGCCGAAGCAATGGCACTTCACGCGGCCGAGTCCCTATCCCCTAAATTTTTATTGCCCGGCCGTAGGTGTAGTCAGCGTAGATCCGGAGTTCTTAAATACTTAGACTTAGATGCAGAGGAAGACTGAACTATGTTCTTTTAATATTCTGTTTCATCCTCTTTGGAAAACGTTGAATCCCCTTCCTCCACCGTAGTTGTTCCTTTGGAAAGAAAAATAATCAAAGAATCAACTACCATTTAAATTGCAATATGTATGAATCCATCTCACAAACCTCCCTCACTCTTGTCATATCCATTGTGCTTTCATCTACAGTGTATTCATGCGTGCTCCATTCATGAATGTTTTCCTTTGTTCAACATCCATTGTACATTCATCCTCTGTACTCTTTAATCCACCCCACAAACCTTCCACACTCATGTCATATACGTTGTGCATTTGTCTAAAGTTTTAGTCATGCATCTTCCTGTCATGAATGTTTTTCATTGCTCAACATCCATTATACATTCATCCATTTGACTCTTATCCATCCCTCATTCATCCATCTACATTCATTTTTCACACTCATCCATCTATTTATCATCCAACTGTACATTCATCCATCCTTTATTCATCTGTTGCTTTCAGGTGGGAATGACCACTGCCTTTTATTATGTCATCCAGCTTGTTTTCAAGTGTGATGACGTGGAGTGAGCCCCGTGATGTGGCATTGGCGCAAGGTGACGTGGCGTGAGCGCAGTTGTGCTCACGCGCTCACGTGAACAGGCTCACGCCGAGGCATCCCCCCACCACCGGCGGTGCAGCTGCTGAAAGAGTTGCGATTGGAAGGGCTGCTACGCAAGGAATGGTCTTTGCATCATCGGGGGTTCATGTTTCAATTCATTCAGAACTCTGAGCCTCGGACAGGAGTTACACAGGTGAGGGGAGTAGATATAAAGATTACTCCCCAATACTTGCAGCAATTGTTTGAATTGCCATCGGGCCATGTGAATGTGGATGAGCACAGGGCAAGATTGCAAATAGGGGACTTGTTCCAAGAAATGAGTTTCTTTAAGACTCAGGGATACACCTGCACCAAGGCCGAGTACCCAGGGTTAAGAGAAGTTGGTCAAATACTGAATGTTCTGTTTGCGATGAAACAGAACCAACAGTACCTTAGCAAATCCTTCATGGAGGAAGTACTGAAAGCCTTGAGGGGAGAGGATGTGGCTTGGGCGGAGTTGATGCACAACGGTCTGGTGGAAGAGATGAAGCGGTTACAAAATACCATTGCTAAGTCCCCGATCATTGTGTCTGGCCCAATAATTGCGTAAATTATCCTTGACTTCTGTTTGCTTGATGCGCGAGAACGCAATGAGATAGGAGTGTTTGAGACAGTCACAACTGCAATTGAGGAGCAAGGCTCTTCACAAGGTGAAGGGGGATTGGAGGGGCAACACCAGTCCAAGAGACAGAAGCGGGATACGACTGTAGTGGCAGATCCACTAGCTTCAAGGAAACCGCAAGATGATGTTTCCATAGCTCTTGTGCAGGATGGGGAACAACAGCACAGGGGGTTGTTATTGTTGGAAGCACGGCCTTTGGAGAGGGAGGAAGAAGTCACCTCAGTACCACAACCACCACAACCAGTTGACTCAGTTGCCCCAGGGGTAACTCAGATAGTACATACTGTTACACCAGAGCCTATTGCTGTGGAAGGAGAAGGGTTGGACATCCCCACTACAGAGCAGGTAGTGGCAAAAATTGAGAAGGGTGACCTTCTCTATGAAAACTCTGGCATGGTTGGAGAACCAATAGCGCCAAATTAGATATAGGGTCTGACCAACAAAATTCCTGCTGTGCCAGTCATGCCCAAACCTGTGGAGGAGGTTCAAGGGGTAGAGTGCAAAGGCACTACAAAACCTGTGGAGGATCAGGTTGCTCAGGGAGACGATATTGTAGGATCCTGGCCTGACTGGTTTGTGAAACATCAAACTGTGGAGGATCAGGGAGAACAATAGCAAGTTCTACATGAAGACCCACAACAGGCCATGCTTATGAGTTCCATAAGTAGGACTCTCAACCTGTTGGGCACTTATGTGAAATCCCATGTTCCTTCCACACAACTGGCAACATTGAGGGAGGAACTCAATCAGGAGTTTGAGGCAAGAATTGCCACTGAGTGTGCAAATAAGGTGGATGTGGAGGCCAACCATAAGTTGCAGAAAGAGTTGGAGGACGCTCAGTCTACCCTACAGCTTGCAAAGGGAAACCTGATTGAAGCAGGTCTGGAGCATGAGAAGTTGCATGAAGTGCACAAGCAGCAGTTATACCAGTTGCAGGTGAAGCATGAGGGCAAACTGCAGAAAATGAAGTTGCTTCATACAGAGTTGGAGGCAGTACATCAGAGAATGACCATCCAATGTGCCTCACTAACAACTACTCTGGAGCAAACTGCATTAGAAGTTAACAAACAAGCATAGAGATGTATGATGGTGGAGGCTGAGACAGTGGAGCAAGGGAAACTCATTGCTGACTTGAAGGCTACTATCCATCGCAATGAGGATACCTTTCAACAGTACAGTCAGATTGAGGCTGAGAATGACAGGTACATCTTGGAGTTGCAACAAACACTCACGCCATGAAAGAATGAGCTTCTATGACTACCAAGGCTTGGAAGGAAGCCAATAATATGTCTGTTGCCTATGCAGCTCTAGTTGAACCTCATGCAAAGCGCATGGAGAGTTTGCAGCAGCAATTGCAAACATATCGACTCAAGGAGGAACAGGGTCTCAGGGGTGCTACACATGACTTGGTGGATAATCATCTTATGCAAGTGTGGTTAACACAAGGGCCGGTAGAAGGGAAGACACCAAGGAAGCTCAACCAGGAGGAGATGAATGATCTCAGGCTGCAGGTGCAGAACATTGCCACAACCACTATAGACAATGTCTATAGTAGAATAGCTGAGTTGCAGGATTATGTGGAAGGGCTGCAGACTCAAGTGGACGACTTAAGCTCCAACATTGATAAAAGAGTTTTTGTTCTTGAGGAAGAGCTGGGGGCTGCTTATTTGCATGCACAGACTTTGATTTTCCAATCTTCGTCACAGGAGGTGCAGGACTTGCCAACAACAGGAGGGACAGTGGTGCCAATGTCATAGCAACCACAACAGGTCGACGCTGTTGATACCATGGCACTGCAGCAATCTGAGGTCTGGGGGGATGCTGCTTTTAACCCACCTAAGACTCTTGCTGCACTTGAGTATAATCGATCTATGATTATGCCCTTCAACCAAATTCCCATTGTTATGGATTTGGCTTGGAAGGATTCAGTCCTCCAGAGTCTTTGGCACACTATTACCATATCATGCGCATTTGGTTGCCAGTGGCAACTCGGACTAAGGTTCTTCCGAGCAACCGACCCTTTGAGGATCACCATTTTGCAAGGTACTGGTCTGAGGCAGGCACCATGCTGAAGGAATTAATTGCTTTCCAGATTGTTCATGGGTACATCTACACCAAGACCAAGGAGGTACCTAGTTTAGTCATGGGCTGTGGATTATATTACGCTGCTTGTTTCATTGCATGTTATCACATTGAGCAGCAGAAGATGCAGTCGAGATTTCTAAGTTATTCCACTGGGGATCATTGGGTTTTACCTTCAGTTCCACCCCATATGTATTTGTATGATGTGAAGGTCATGTTGCAGAAGGATCCCCAACTTCGTTCTTGGTTCCATTTTGCTTTGGACAGTTTGGCCAAGGAAAAATTTGGCTTTGACAATATTTTTTATAAGGGACATGAAGCCTGGAAATACTTACACTGTTCTAAGGTCATTGGCACACCTCTCACCTATACGGACAAGGAGCTTCGGGAGTATACTAATTTTGCTCGCAAACGATTGATGCAAGTTGTACAGTTTAAGCTTCTAGACCTGGTGGGCCAACACTGTATGCCACGCAGGATTCCTGAGAAGCCACTTAAGGTTCGGGCACCGAAAGGCCACAGGGGGGACGATGATTCTGATACTACTGGTTCTATGGAGGAACCTTTTGATATGTCGGAGGACTATGCACTATAGATGGCAGAGAAGAAACGACGGGGATCTCCTATGCTTGAGAAGTTATCTCCTTATCAACCCAAGGAAGGGCAAACCTTTCCATTTGGTGCCCATTCGCCTCCATCAGCCAGTGAGAGAGCTCGGGCTCGCACACAGAGCCCTCCACGGGACTCTCACCAACAGAAAGGTCCTCGTGCAAAGAGGTTTGCTGATCCTAAACAGTAAACCGTGAGGACACGGTTTTTTGAGAGGAGGAGGGGTAATGTTAGAGGGTTGTCTGGGACTTAGACACTTTTATGGGTTTTGTGGGGTACCCTTAATTTTTGCACAGACTTACGGATGGTAGACTTGGACTAGCATATGCCTTGGGGGTGGTAGACAGGCTTACGCAGGTAGTCACAACATTACACAGTTAGACACAGCTTGGCACAGCTTGTCATAGTCTGACACAGCCTATCACAGTCTATCACAGCCCGACACAGCCCGACACAGTCAACCACAGCCCGACACAGCTTCACACAACCAGTCACAGCCCGACACAGCCAGTCACAGCTCGGCACAGTCACAGCCCGACACAGTCAACCACAGCCCGACACAGCTTCACACAACCAGTCACAGCCCGACACAGCCAGTCACAGCTCGGCACAGTCACAGCCCGACACAGCTTGGCACAGCCCGTCACAGCGTACATAGGGAACGATTATCATTGGCAGGGAACGACTGTGTGGGAACGACATCTACAGAGGGAACGTGCTTACTTCTTGGGTGACAGTTAGTTAGTTAGGCGGTTAGAACAGCTTGCAGATAAATTAGGCAGAGCAGCAACATAGAGGGGACTTCTCAAGGGGCACTTCGGGGTCATGAGTAGAGGAGATCAGGCGGAGAGCACGAACTAGAGGAGAGGCGATCTGTAGGTGCTTAATACATGCAAAGCTATAGGGTGATACTGTAGAGCAGATTAGGGACACCATGGCTTCGGCCTGTTACATGACATAACTTAATCTGATACATATTCCACAATTCTTAAACAGTAAGGTAACTTGTTGACATGAAGACAAGAAGGAATACAAATAGGAAGCACTTCCATGATACACTAGCTGTAGGTCATGACTGATTGTTCTGAGCATGCTGAGTGCTTAGAAATATCCAACTCTTCTATCTTGGAGTTTCTACCTTGGATAGCGAAGGGATGGGTGAGTAAAAGCCGCTCGACAGGGCAGCAAACAGCTTGTAACATGCCAACATCGCCTTCACAAGTCAGGACAGGCATGAGTATAGGAATTATCAGTGTACTTCAGCCAATGGCAGCACACTACTACATATAATTTCACCTAGTTAGCCAATTTTCTGGTTACAGAAGCAAATTTCCTAATAGATAAAATCATACCATATTAGGGATTTAGTGCTCCATATTACTGACATGGAGGTAAGGTGGGCTGATACCTCATGATCAAGTGATCAATGGCATAACAAGAATACAGCTGGACAGGTAGAGTCATGACTTTTCCATGTTACCTCTTAGCCGTTGAACAAGCTGTTGTTTCCAGGTTACCTTTTATGTTGTCAACATAACCTTCACAAAGTTGGACAGGTATGGCTTTCAGTTTGTCAACATAGCCTTCACATAAGTGGACAGGCATGAGCATAGGAATTATAAGTGTTCTCCAGCCAAAGGCAGCAAATTGCTGCACATCATTTCACCCTATCAGTCACATTTAACTGGGGAAGGATCCTTGTTTGCGAGGAGCCTTATACTGATGTGAATCAGCTTACTTGTTTCAGAATTAATTTTCCAAGGGTATGAATCAGTACATAACATTCTTTCCAAGCCGTATCAACGTTGCCGGAAAAATACAGAATGGGAGAAGCCAGTGAGATCATATTAATACTGATTCACCGGCCTATTCCAGCCACATATTACACTCTGGGCAATTTTTAGTGGTGCTACAAGGAGCGAGGCCACATACAAGAGAAACATAAAAGCTTAAGAGCCGGAAGTTATCTAAGAGTGACATGAGGCATCGGCTACAAGAGACAAGCTAAACAAAGTAATGTACATTGACCGGATCATGTTTGAGTTCATCACTACAAATCGGAGTGTATCTGCTACCCTTCTGTCAAAGCCAAAGAAATGTAAGTACATCAACATGAGAAAGACGGAACAAGAAAGGAGAGGGGTAAACACCACGTAAGTACACTGGTCAAAGGAAGAGAGGGAAGATATTAATGTCATGTCAAGACACAAACAAGACCAGTAGGGTCGTTGTTAATTAAAGACATCATCAGCCCTTTACAGGGCACCATCTAACACCTCCTTCCATGCACATCTCCTCAAATGATTGAACTGTAGAGTTCAGAGTAGGGTGGGGTTTATTTAAAAAGGCCATTCATCATTCAGAGAGACCATCAACCCCCTTGCTTTATACCATTTGCAGCAGCTCAGTTGGATCTGAGAGGGCTGCCTGAGAAAGTCTTCATTTCATAAGAAAACAGTCCTATGCCATGAGCAGTTATGAAATAGTTTCCAGCATCAGCTTACATCCCTTGTAGGCATGACATAACCACTAGACATACACCTGTGTTAAGAGCTTGCAAACAAGGTAGGTGTCTAAGAAATCCGTCACCATAGATTCATGCCCTTGAGTCTCAAACAATTGAAGTAAGAATCTTTTCAATGCCTTACCCATATGAACTTGTATCAAGTGTCTTTTTGAGCAAAGAGTCATTTTGAACATATCAGTTTTGCAGATTAACATCATGCATTTACATGAGAATATCTGCACTCTAAGATCCATCGTCATAGATTCTGCCCTTTAAAGCTGAGGCTTAAATAGTTATGCAATTTCAAGTCTGGAGATCTAAGCCAAAACAAATGAAGTGGCCCTGCTTACAGCCCCATGACCAGGTTTAAGTCTGGAGCTAGACAATGTATCACAACATAGTGATACCAAGGCCATAACATAACTGAGGCATGTTTAAGAAACCAGACTCAAAACCAGTCTGTAAATGCTTAAAGGAGCATTAATAGAATATCTGATTTCAAGCTCTTTGGATGTGTTGCTCAGCAATTTTTAAGCTACAGCAGTATAACAAGCACTGTTTACTACCCCATAAACACTTCACAGGTTTGGATATAGTGTTCCAGAACCCTAGCATGTCGTTTTCAGTGCATCACAAGAACTTTCAGAGCATTGCCAAGGTAAAAAATAAAGCCAAAGGGTCATGAAAACATATGACAGATTTGACATAGCATAACCAGATCTGCATACCCTTTATTGCAGTCTCATTGTAAGCCAACCTCTAGATCATTCATGCCCCTTAATAAAATTGAGTCTCAAACTGAGCTTTCAGGTCATTCATCATTGAAGGAGACAATCAACACCCTTGATTTATGCCCTCATAGAAGGAAATGAGCCATAAACACTAGTTGCAGGTGCATTGTTGCATTTTACTTACACGGATACACTTGTGTCAAGCGGTTTCCAGCATAGATACCTTTAGGTACAAATCTGGAAATGGTATTCTTGCACCCCATAAGAAACATTCAGAGCATATAGGTCACAATAAGGATATCCAGAATCACTTAACCTTTACCATGTCATAACCCCAAGGGCTTGGGGGAATGTAATCTGGTTTGACTCTCCATAAAGCCAAGAAATAAAGTAAAGCCAAGCATTTTGTCGTGGTTAAGGTTCCAGTCCAGCGTGGTGATGAAGTATCGCAGGCCAAGACTGTTCAACGTCTCCTGTGTCTTTGTGTCCTGCTCAATCTTCCGCAACGCCGGGCTGATTTTGAAATTCACTTGCGCATAAGAACTTGGTGCCTTCGGCTTGGTGCCTGCCATTTCTCTTAGTCTTGCGGTTGTTGTAAGGAATTGGAGCACCAATTCCTGTATCACGAGCAATATGAAGCACACTAGAAGTTGTATATACAACAATTTCCAGTTTGCGGAAGAGAAGGTGAGGAGTTCGCTTCTGGGTTTAAGTAGGGGTTCTCCTCTGTAGGCTTCTCCTCTAACTTCTCTCGAGGTTCTCGTGGAGGTAATTCTGTCCTGCTGGTTGCCTAGGCTTAAAGCGCAGTTAGCTTTAATTGCTGGGCCCAGGCTTACCAAGAAGCATTTAGCTTCTGGTAACGGTTTTGAGAAAAAATCATCCCTTTTGTGCCTAATTTTCTTCCGTTGGTGTTTTCTTCGTGGTTTGTTTTGGATCGAACTGATGGTCGTTGATGATTGTCCAGTTTTGGTCAGCCATCTTGGATGTGTTCATCCAGTTTGGTACGTGGTCTGTTTTTAGATGGGCGGCGTGTGCACACTACTTGCAGCTTGGTTTAATGGCTTTGCCCTTATCATCCGCCGTCTTTTGGCAATTCGTTGGATTGCGTCGTCGTTCTGCCTCCGTGTTATGATCGATGGCTAGTGGTGTATGATTACCACGGTCGGTGGGGTGATCTAGAACATATATCTTGGAGTTTAACACAAGTAGTGACTCGTTGGCTGCTTCGTATTCGTTCACGGTTCTGTAGGGCATCTGTGCTGGCCACGGTTCACCATACGGTATACGGGGTGGTAATGTTGTCCTCCAGATGAATGGTGGTCTAGCCGTCGTGGTGCCCTGAATTTGTGTTGCCACCTGTCTTAGTACATGCTGATTCACCGTGTCGTGATGAATGTAGTATGCACTGGCGGTTTCACGCTTCTCATCTTCAGTTTGATCTTCCTCGTTGGCGTATAAGTCATGTATAAGGGCTTTGTCATGTATTCCCTGGTAGCCTTTTAACTTGTTAATATTAATTCGTCCCACGAATTCTTGTTCCAAGGTCTGCAAATCAACAGTTCCATTGTCATGTACCCTTTTGATTGGAAATGGTCCCATCCATGGCATTTTCAATTTTCCGCCCAGTTTGATCTTCTTGATTTTTGGTAACCACAAAACAATGTCCCCGTCCTGGAAAGATTTCTCTTTCCCTTCGGATATTCTTTTTCTTCATTGTTCTTGAATCTGTGCCATGTTATCTGCGGCGTCTGCCCGAACTTCTTCCAGATGGAATAACTCATATTCCCTGACTCATAGAGATTCCTCTAAACCCCATCGTTCCTGAGTTCCGGTTCGTAGTGTGGGTATCATACACTCAATGGGTAATAGTGCCTCTGCTCCATACACTAGTTGAAATGGTGTATGTTTCGTGGTCACCTTGTATGATGTCCGGAATGCCCATAGTGTTGTGTTCAATTTGGTGTCCCAATCTGTACGATTGGCATTTACTATCTTGGTTAAGATAGTGCATAATATCTTGTTGGTAGATTCGGCCTGGCCATTTCCTTGGGGATAGTAAGCAGTACTCTTGTGATGTACGATCATGAACTCCTCCATCAAGCATTTTATGGCATCATTTATAAAATGTGATCCTTGATCACTGACGAATTCCAGTGGGCAACCAAATCGTGTGATGATGTTTTCGTATAAGAATTTGGCTGTCGATCTGGGAGTTTGTCTCTTAGTGCCTTGGCCTCTACCCATTTGGTAGTGTAGTCAGTGGCTGTGAGGATGTATTGGTTCTGTGTGTACCTTGCTAGAGGTTTAATGGGTCCCACGAAGTCTAGCCCCCATCGCTGAAATGGTTCTGTTGGTAGTATTGGGTGCATAGTACCCTTCCCCGTTCGTTCTACTGGTCCCATCCTCTGGCAAACATCACACTGTTGACAGTGTTCATAAGTGTCTCCAAATATAGTAGGCCACCAGTAACCTGCTAATAATATCTTCTTTGCTATCAGGTCCGAACTGAAGTGTCCTCCTGCAATTCCTTCGTGTAGTTCTTGCATCATTGTTTTGGCTTGGTCTTTGTTTACACAACTTCTCATTATGGAGTCAATTCGTCTTTTGTACAGAATCCCCTTGATTACTGTGTAAATCATACTCACGAAGAAGTAATAACCATCGAGCAACTCTGCCACTAGCTAGTGGTCGATTTGCTAAATGAACTAGAGCCTAATGATCAACAATAAACTTAAAGCGATTGCCAAGTAAATAATGCTGAAACTTTTAAATCATTGCCAATGCTTCCCTTTCTGTGGTGCTATAGTTCTTCTCGGCTGCTGTCAACAATCTGCTTGCATAATAGATTGGTGAATCTATTGTGCCTGTCACATTCAGAGCTAGAACTGCTCCCAAAGCAATGCCTGATGCATCACTGTGTACATGAAATGGTAAATCCCATCTTGGATTTATCAGAATTGGTGCTGCTGTGAGTGCCCTTTTTAGTGAATCAAATGATTCCTGACAAGTTGGAGACCATCGGTATTCGGCATCTTGCTTCAGCAGTCTATAAACTGGTGCTGCTCTGTGAGCATATTTGTCCATGTACCTTCTGTAATAGCTCGTCTGCCCCAGAAATCTCTTGAGTTTCTTGGGATTTTTTGGTGGTGGTATTTTCTGTATAACCTCCACTTTCTTTGGATCCACCAGAATTCCCTGTTGGCACACAATGTGTCCCAACAATAATCCTGAATTCACACAGAACGTACATTTCTCCGGGTTGAGACTTACTGCAGGCTTGTAAGCAAAGTTTTAACTGTGCCAAGTGTTTGGATTTCTGTCCGAAGACACTGAAATCATCCAAAAATACCTGCATATAATCGTTGAGATAATTCTTGAATATCTCAGATACTGCTTGCTGAAATGTGGCTGGTGCATTGCAAAGTCAAAATAACATGACTTTGTAAGTGTAGCCTCCCCATTCAGTGATGAATGCGGTCTTTTCTCGGTCTTCTTCTGCCATTTGCACCTGGTTGTACCCACTAAACCCATCTATGAATGAGTACATCTCATGTCCGGCCACTGTGTCCAACACTATTTCGGTGAAAGGTAGTGAAAAGGGATCTTTCTTAGTTCCCGCGTTTAACTTGTGGTAGTCCACACATACTCGTAATTTTCCATTTTTCTTGGGTACTATCACAATGGGTGATAACCATTGTGGTGTCTCTACTGGGTATATGAATCCTGCATCCAGTAATTTCTTGATTTCTTCCCAAACCTTAGCTGCATAGTTGGGGTTCATTTTGTAACGGTTCTGATGAATTGGTTTTGTGTCAACTTCCAATTCAATTCGGTGCTGACAGATGTGAGAAGGTATACCCTTCAAATCTTTGTAGTTACATCCTTGTATTCAGTGAATAATGCAGTAGCTTCTTGTAGAAATGATTCTTCAAGACCTGCACTTACTCGTATTATCTATGGTTCTTCCACTGTTCCCAGATTCACTTGAATCAATTGAGTTTCTTCCGTTATTGTCCATCCTGCAATCTCTTGTCCGATGGTTGCAATTGTGGCAGGTACTTCACTGATTTTAATGTCTTCTTCCCTTTCTTGATAAAAACGGGCAGGGTGTTGAGGTGTGTCCATAGCTTCTTCCTCCGGATCTTCCGTTCTTGAAGTATTTGGTTCTCCTTGGGTGTTCAACATCCTACTGTTGTGGTATGCTTGACCACTAGTTGCCCAATAGGTTCCAACTGTGGATGTGCTGCATACACTGTGGCTTCTTCTTCATCCGATAGTCCACTGGACCAATCATACTCTTCCACTATGCAAGGTCGTTTCTCTCGTGGAATGGTACCTCGTTGTTTCGTAGTGATGGTGACTTGTTCTGATCCCTTTTTGATCGTGAGAGTCTGACTTCCCCAATCGTGGGGTGATTGGGCTTGTGTTAACCATGGTCGGCCAAGTAGTAGTGAATATCCTTCTGCCACATCCTCCATTCTGAGAATGGTTACTGATACTTCGTATATCAGTCCTGCTACTTCCATTGCAAGTCGTCTGATGATACCTAATGACTGCACTTTTCGTTGATCGGCCATTCGTACTGTGAATGGAGCAGGTTCCATGTGCCCCAATCCTAGTGACTTCTTCATCTTCTCTGTCATGATATTCACTCCGGATCCTCCATCGATGAGTACATCCGTTACCAGCTTTTGTCCAATACGTACTTGTATTACGGGTATTGCTTCGTCGTAGTCTGGAGTTTGTCGTATAGTTGTGGGTTTAATCGTGTAAACCTCTGGTGTTGGTTTTTGTTTTGGTGTGGGGGTCAATGCCTCGATTGGCTGAAATAAAGTTTTCTTGCAGTGTGGAGCAAATTTTATTAATTGTCCAATGGTTTCAATGGTTTCAATGGTTTCCAATGGAGCCAATTCTGTTTCCGTGGTTGCATTCGTGGTCTTCACCGTTGGTCTTATTTGATTATCTAGAGTTGGCTCTCCAGAAGGTATATGGGTTCCCTCTTGCATTTGAGCTATGGCTTTACTTACCTCCTGGTGTAAGCTCTTTTCTTCCTGCCATGCTGCACTTTCTGGATATTGTTTCCGTTCTTCTTCAATCTCCTTATCTAGAGGTTTATGTTTCTTGGCCTGAGTTCGGGTTACCGCAAGAGTATCCACTACAGGGGTTACCACACTCACGGCTACACTCGGTCCGGCTTCCATATTTCCCACTTCTGCCTCATGCTTGATTCACAACTGGCATTCATGTTTCTAGTGTCCCTCTTTCTTGCAGTAGTGACATCTCGTGATTTCTTTGTTTCTGGGTTGATGTTCTCTATCCCGTGGTGGATAGTCATCTCGTGGCCTTTGATAATGATTACCCATATTGTATCATCTTGGTCCATCCGATCCTCCCCGTCGGATTTGGTTACCCCCACCTCTCGTGTGTACCCACTCTTCTTGGCCCGTTGATTGTAAATACAATGGCTGGTATTATGATTGTTCATGTGACAAATATCACAGTATTTGTCTTTCATGTGGCATTCCGTTGCCAAGTGTCCTGCAATCCCGCATTTGTGACACCATGTTGCCTTCCGTGGCCCTTCATCTTTAAAATTCTTGATAGCCTCTGCTATCTTCTGATCCAAAGTGGTTTTGTCAATCACTTCTTTCTTCTTTTGCTTGGGTTTTTCTTCATCATCAGAGTCTTCTTCTTCCAAGGGATCCTTGGAATCTTTACTTCTGTTCTAATGAAATCCCAATTCCAATTTCTTTGCAGTTCCTACTGCTTTAGCCAAAGTGTTGTTAGGCATGACTGTAATCATGGATACATATTCAGGACGAAGTCCGTTGATGAACCATGATTTTTGTAAGTCATCACCTGGTGCTTGAGGTAGCTTCCTGATCAGAGTCTTCATTCTCTCCAGGTAGTCGACTACCAATTCTTTCTTTTTCTGTCTCAGGTTCTGTAATCATGTGAAGATTTCAGACGTGGATTTGTTGGATCTATATCTTTCTTGAAACGCGGCTCTTATGTCCGCCCAATTTGCAAAGTGATTGGCTGGAAAGGTTGCTAACCATTCAATGCCTTTCCTGGCCATTGAACAAGGAAATAATCGGATATTTTCCTGGTCTGTTGCTTCATTGTAAATGGTGCACATGTTCTCAAATTGATTAAGATGGATATCTGGATCAGATTTCCCATCATATAAAGGAAATGGCGGTCTGGTTTTGCTTGCTGCTAAAGCCATTGGTGCAGCTAGTGCAACTGGTTGTCCAAACTGGGATGGTCCCACTGCTGTTGGCTATGGTGGTGTTGGTGTTTGTCTTCCAAACAATGATTCAAAGCTAGGAGGTCCTTGTCCCAATGATAGCCGTCTTCCAGCTGTTGTCCCTACTAAGCTTAATGAATCGTTAAAAGCTTTGAGTGTAGTCCTGGTTATCCTTTCTGGAGAAGTAGTTTCACTTCTTTCACCTTCTTCACTCAGAATATTTTCAAATCTTTCTTCCAATATTTCAGCAAAGCCTCGATTTGGACTTGTTACTGTAGAAGGTCCTTCAGATCTTTCTTGTGGTAACCATTCATCAAGTGCATTACTGGCAACTTCTTCTGGTGTAGTGTTCCCACTTCCCACCGATCCGATTTCCTGATCTTCTGGTTTATCACTGTCAATTTGTCTTGATGTCTCACCTTGAATAATATTCAAGTTTTGTAATTCTGGGAACTCTTCTCTTAACCGAGCCTCCCTTTCTGCAACATATTTCTCTATTCGTTCAACTTTGTCTTGCTTAGCTTTTTCTTTAATTTCCTCATTCATTCCCACATCATATGCAAAATTCTTTTTCAGCACCCTTTAATCAGTCTTGGTATGTCAGTAAAGAAAATTTATAGTGGTCTCTACCCTTTCTCCAAGATTTACCCTATCTTGCCAGAATCCGTATTACGACTTAATTTTCTTTTTTACTGATTGATCACCAATCTTTTAATGGGCACAATAATACCATCTGTCTTTCTCAGTGTGTCTGACTTGTAACAAATCTTTGGATATCCAGTACTCCACTGCTTCTATGATCATGTGACAATATTCATAATTTGAACATCCTTCTCTGAAAATATAACTAGTGTATCAAACTTTTCTGATTGGGATTAGAGTAATCAATAAAGCTAGACGGGACAACCATTCTTCACTTCTGATTCTACATTCCCAAGGTGCTCGTGTAATACTGATCACTCCTCCCTTCAATCCCCATTTGTCATCTTCTTTCGCAATTGAAAGAAAGATCTTATGTTATATTGCTATTGGTAAGCCATGAAATTTTTTCAGGAATGTTTTCCATTCCTTTGCTTCCGTTGACTCGTTTATTTGTGATTTCAAGAAATCACTGAGTAACCATCATTCCTTGAGTACACTTGAACTCAACATACCGTTAGTCCCAAGTATGGTCGCCAAATGTTAACCGCTAGTTTATGACTTAGACAAAACAGGCTATCAGCACTACTGCCCATTTCCTAAGACATATAACAAAGGTTGTCCGACGGTATGCTTTCAAAAATGATTACGAAGTAATCGTTTTAAGGATAGCTAAACCATGAACATCGTATGAATTTATCTCCCTGTAGGCTGCTTAATCCTATTGATTAAGCTCAACTTACAGTCTCTTTGGCATAAAAGATCTTAGTCGAAAAGACTGAAGTTGTTAAGCAAATGGTAGTTAAGGCAAACAAGAACTATCATGAGATGATACACATTCTCACCATCTCATGTTCTTTCATAATGCACATTCTCTCCATCTCACATTCACTCTATACAGAGATACTTCGAATAGCATGGCTTTACTTCAGAGTTCGTCACATCATCACAGAAATACACACTGAATACATACTGATCACTGATTCTCAGACTCATATTGCTCCTCTTCTAAGTTGCGTGTAGTCTTTTTTTACTATGCTCGAAAGAGCCGTTACAGCCTGCGGTCGTTAATGACCGTTTGCCTAACTGCCTACGCAACCTAAAAGGTTAGCTAGAAAAGTGGCTCGTTGTAGTGGTCGTGAGCCATAGTGGTAAACGGTCCTCTATACCCTCTATTGGTTAGAGCCAATGCTAACGTGGCCGTGCGATATCGTGGTTCACGGCCCACGTCACTACACTACCCACTACTGCTCCTGTGGTAATGTACCCTTGTTCCGCCATTTGCTAAGTACCGCGTACTTAGCCTTTTCTGCCCGTGACCAGGTAGTGTACATCCATCACTACCCGGTATGTCCCGTTGTGCCCCTCGTTGTCTGGCCCTCGTAGCATAGCCATTATCATGATTGTCTCCTTCAATGATGAATGACCTGAAAGCTCATTTTGAGACTCAGTTTTATTGAGGGGCATGAATGATCTAGAGGCTGGTTTACAATGAGACTGCAATAAAGGGTATGCAGATCTGGTTATGCTATGTGAAATCTGTCATATGTTTTCATGACCCTTTGGCTTTATTTCTTACATTGGCAATACTTTGAAAGTTCTTGTGATGCACTGAAAACGACATGCTAGGGTTATGGAACACTATATCCAGACCTATGAAGTGTTTATGGGGTAGTAAACAGTGCTTGTTATACTGCTGTAGCTTAAAAATTGCTGAGCAACACATTCAAAGAGCTTGAAATCAGACATTCTATTAATGCTCATTTAAGCATTTACAGACTGGTTTTGAGTCTGGTTTCTTAGTTATGTTATGGCCTTGGTATCGCTATGTTGTGATACATTGTCTACCTCTAGACTTAAACCTGGTCATGGGGCTGTAAGCAGGGCCACTTCATTTGTTTTGGCTTAGATCTCCAGACTTGAAATTGCATAACTATTTAAGCCTCAGCTTTAAAGGGCAGAATCTATGATGATGGATCTTAGAGTGCAGATATTCTCATGTAAATGCATGATGTTAATCTGGTTCTTGTCCATGCTACTAAGTTCTGGAAAACCGAATCCAGGCTTAAGAAGGTCTATAACATACAAAACTGATATGTTCAAAATGACTCTTCGCTCAAAAAGACACTTGATACAAGTTCATATGGGTAAGGCTGTCGTGCGCATACATATCGCTACACAACTACATCGCTGTCCAAAACCACACAACACATGTGCACACCACACACTAGTATATCACTAGTCCACCACTAGTCCAGCCACTAGTCCAACCACTAGGCTACAACTAGTCAGTCACTAGGCTGCCACTATGCTGTCCACTATGGCAGTCACTAGTCCACACAATGATAAAGAAGAAGAATACAAGCACAAGCTCATGCGAGCTCACAAAGCTGAAGCATAAACTCATGCATATATAACCTCATCATTCAAATACAAGTCAAGCCAAGTGCACCCCACGCCATGGGGAATCCACACTACGGCGCCATAGCTAGGCGCGGTGAGGCTCAACTCGAGAAAGATGAGCCTTCCGCACTTGTCGTGAAGATAACCACTCCAGGGCCTAAATCTGCCTTGACCCCTGGATTGACACTTGGGCCAAATCCCAAATGTCAATATGTAAAAGCTAGCTATTTCCTAGCTAGTTTCACACTAGTGATAAAATAACTTGACAGCTGTCGTGCGCATACATATCGCTACACAACTACATCGTTGTCCAAAACCACACAACACATGTGCACACCACACACTAGTATATCACTAGTCCACCACTAGTCCAACCACTAGGCTACAACTAGTCAGTCACTAGGCTGCCACTATGCTGCCCACTATGACAGTCACTAGTCCACACAATCGCCCCCCTAGCTGGTGCTTAGGTCCCTCTAAGTCCAGGTAGCCACAAGATGTGATAGTGACCATAGCCTCACTAAGTCCTCCACCACTATCCCTACTACACTCAAACTCGATAGATCAAGAGGCCGGGTGCAAGAGTTGCCCCATCGTTAGTCGCCGTCTTGCAACCTGTGAACTTGAGCTTGAGATCTCATGTATTGACTCCTATGAGCTTGGCCTCCCATGTCTTGTTAGCTGCCTCCAGTCATGTCCACTGCCACTATCCCAAGCAGTGTGGACACAACCAATCTCCGTCAGGAACCTTCTCAAGAGGGGGTGTCAAGCATCCCATATGCCAACCCCTTGAGCATCGATCACACACCAGCATGGTGGCTGCCCCTTTGGCAGACCCACAGAGCATGCACCTCAAACCTGCAAGTACCACTGCCAAGTTTGGGTCAACTCTGCCATCGACATTGGGAAGGTGACATGGCGCACAATTACGCACATGGTCCTTCCAAGTCATGCCATCCCGACCCTCTAAGATCAGGACCCTTGAGGGCAACACCTCTCAAACCCTCAGAATAACACGCCCTGCAGTAACATCCAGAGTCGTAGGAGCAGTCTGCTGCAAATAAACATAGTCACCAGGGCTAAACCTCCGAACCCCAGGACGATATCCTCCACCACGTATAGTGGCATACCTCAACGTATCACGGTGTTATGCAATGGCAAGGTTCTCAAAAGCCATGGGCATGACTTTCTTGAACAACTCTGCACGCTGATCATATGCACGTACCCACACGTCGGGATCGTCAAGGTTAAGGACTTGAGCAGTGTCCCTACGAATGGCTGCAGGCAAATCCGGCTCCCGGCCAAAGAGAAGGAAATATGGTGAGAAGGAGGCAAGTGATGCTTGTTTGCTGAACCTGTAGCCCATGGCTAACCAAGGAACCTGAAGATCCCAATCTCCTAGGTGTCCCTTCTGCAAGCCATACTTGCGCAAACCCCTCTTCACCGTCTGAACAACTCTCTCTGCTAAGCCATCGGCCTCAGGATGATCCCGAGAAGTGGTGCGGTGGTCTATCAAGGCTTTATCACACAAAGCCTGAAACTCCCCCAAGAACTCTCTCCCTTGGTCCGTGAGTACCTAAGCTGGAGCACCAAATCGGCTAAGCACACGATCCAAGAATGCATACGCAGCCCCCTCACTAGCCTTGTCAGGCAATGGAACCAACTCAATCCACTTGGAGAAGTGCTCCACCATCACCAACACATATCTGTGGTGGCGCATAGTCAGTGGCAATGGTCCTGCGAAGTCAAGACTCCACCTGTAGCCCAATCCCATGATTGGTAAGGGATGCAGTTGTGGTGTAGGGGCGTTGAATGAAACACGCACCCTGTCACACACCATGCACCTAGCCACGAACTGTTGCACCTCTGTATGCATACCACGCCACCAATACTGCCCCTGCAGTAAACTGTGAGTGCGTCGCACTCCAAAATGCCCCAACTCCTCATGGGCATGCCGCACTAACCGTGCACGCTGTGTGGGGTGAGGCACAATCCTCACCCGACCATCCTCCCACACTCGAAGTAGTATCCCCTCCCACTTGAACCTCTTGGCTCGTTGCAGGATCCGATCCCTCTCCCTGGCAGTCACAATGGCTGCCGTGTCTCCCGTGCGGAGGTAGTCCAACACAGCCGAATCCTCATGTATATCTCTGGCACCACCTAGCTCATCACTAGCCTTAGGGTCCTCAGACACTCCGTCTACAGTCATCCCTGTTGTAGGTCCAATCTGACCTCCCGATGCCAAGATACACAAAAATGCAGATGCGTGCCATCCCGGCACCATCTCCTCATCCGTCTCACCATGCCACCGAGCTCCAGTGTCATCCTGCTGGCTCATGCATGGATTGCGACTCAATCCATCCGCATCCCGATTGACCAAACCCGGTCGATGCACAACCTGAAAGTCATACTCCTGGAGTATAAGTGCCCACCGTGCAAGCTTCCCCGTAAGCTTGTCTGACTCCATCAACCACTTGAGTGGCTGGTGATCCGTGACAAGGGTGAAAAGATTGCCGTATAGATAGCACCTGAAGTGTGCCACGGCCCACACTGCAGCTAAGCACTCTCTCTCATATGAGCTGTACTTAGCCTCTGCAGCGTTGTTTGAGCGGCTAGCGTAAGCCACTACGAACTCTTTTCCCTCATCATCCACCTGTGTGAGCACCGCTCCAAGCCCCAGCATGCTCCAATCCGTATGCAGCTAAAAGGGACACCCCCTGATAGGTCGTCTCAAGATAGGCGCCGAGGTCAACCTCACCTTGAGCTCTTGAAAAGCTCGTTCCTGCTCATCTTCCCACTGTCACTCCTGGTCCACCTTGGTCAGCTTGGTTAGAGCCTTTGCAATGGTACTAAATCCCTTGACAAACCGTCTATAATAGTTTGCTAACCCCATGAAAGCTCGAACTCGGCTCACATCCGTGGGGCGTGGAATTTGTGCAATGGCCTCTACCTTAGTCTGCTGTACCCCCAATCCTCCAGGATATATCATGTGACCCAGATACTCAATCTGGTTGTGGAAAAACTTGCACTTCCCCGGATGCAACTTCAATCCGTGCGCTCTCAAGCGCTCCAATACCACTTGAAGGTGTCTCTCATGCTCCTCCATCGTAACACTAAAGATGATGATGTCATCTATGTAGCACCAAGCAAAGTCCACCCCTGCTAGAATCCTATCCATGACTCTAGAGCATTCTTAAGCCCAAATGATAAGAACCGCCACTGATATAGGCAATCCTTGCCGTGCTCATTGATCCCCCAGAATGCCGTCTTCTGCTTGTCCGCCTCCTTGATTGGCAACTGGTGATATCCGGATCGTAAATCCAAAGTATTAAAGGCCTTAGCATGCCCGATGGCATCAAAGATCTCCTCTGGTGTTGGCATGGCATACTTATCGGACTTGGTCTGACGATTTACAGGCCGGTAATCACCGCACATACGTCTCTCCGTCCAATTGCCATAGACATCCTTCTTGGCTGGCATCACTGTGGCTGAAGCATACTCTCCACCAGAGAGCTCCACCAAACCTGCCTCCCAGAGATCTTGAGTCCTCATCTGAATCAAAGACCTCTCCATGTCACTGTATCTATAGGGTCTCCGAAAGATTGGCGTGTCAGTGGCCAACTCAATACGGATCTCTTGACCCTTCAGTGCTCCCAAGTCCTTCAAACTGAAGGCAAAGCAATTCATGTAAGCCCTCAGGAACCGCCGTATACGTCGTCTCTCTCCGCGTCTAGTGGTTGCTATGTTGCAACCTCTTGAGCAGTACTCCCTGCCTGCTCAGTCAATGACAAGGCCTCATCCTGCCCCATCATCTCATCCTTGAGGACCTCCTCAACCCGAGAAAAATCCCCAACCTCATCCATCACAGCCGCCTTGGCTGCCAACTCCCTCTAAACCTCGAGCACCTCCCACGTGTGCCATGGATGCATGCACCCCGTGGTCCTCACATGCTCGCCCCCACTCACTGCCTGTACCGTCTCGGTAGGCAGAGAGACCATTGAGGGAAGTGTACTCCGCACTCTGCATTGCTCAGCCAGAGCCAAGCTGATAATCCAGGTCAAGCAATTGAGATCCATTGCTTGCCCCAACACTTGACGATGTGATGCCTCAGAAAGAGACGACACCGCCGTGGTACCAGTGGTAAAACCCATTGCCCGCTCACGCTCGTCAGCATTAGGCTCCACTAACTGCTGCAACTGAGCATCCCACATGAGGCCAGGTCCACTATCCTGGAAAGCATGCGATCCTGGGAAGCTGAGCAGTGTAGGTAATGCTGCTCGTGGTTGACCCACCTTGTTGACCACTGCCAAAGGCGAACGGTCATCGTGTCTCACACGCTGAGACTGCCTCCCTGTGTCCAGAATGTTATCCACTGTGAGATGTGCTGGCCGCTGCACCCCATCAAATGCACGCTTGAGCAGTGCGGGTGGCATCAAGTTAGTCCACCATAGCCGTGGACGATGAGCCCGTGACCCCACTGTAGCTGCATCTAGCAACACTGCTGACCCAAGCCACGACCGGACTTGATGCACACTGGCCATCACCCTGGCCCGAGAATCGCCCATCAGTGGCACATTCTCCAAGATGTATGCTGGAGATACAGCTTGATGAAGCTGCAAGTGGCGCAAAACCCGCACCATCTCCCAAAACAGACCCGACCTCGAGTCTCGCAATCCATTGCCATGCCCGGCTGATGAATGCCCTTGGCAGGGCCAACCTGCCACTACCAGGTCAATGGAGCCAACCCGCTCCAAATCCTGCGCCCCAGCAACGAAATGTCTGCTGGCAAGGCCTGCTGATATCCACGAATTGCAGACACCGACAACAACTCAGGGTACCGCTGCACCAACTGAGCAACATGACGAAATGAAATGCGTCGTGCAGTCTCATCCCTCTCCACATACAGGTAACGCCAAACTCGTACACCTGCCTGTAACACAGCAGCCAATCCGGTGCTGATCCCGCCAAACAAGTCCAGAAGACAAATGCCTTCATCCGGATACTGCCACACAATAGGTGTGGTGTCCAATGGAGACAATTGAGGTGGTCTTGGTGCAATCCCCGCACTCTCCTCCTCTCCTGACGGTATAAAAGCCTCCACCCAGGCTTGTTGCACCCGTCGATTAGCATCCCGCTGCAAATCCTTGCTCGTGCCCCACAATGGAGTCTGAGCAACCATGGTAGGCAACTCCGCCATACCATACATGTCATCCTGCTCTCCTGGAGGTGGTACATCCTCTGAATGAGCATTGCCCTCAAGCAACTCTCTAGGCCAACTCACTGCCGCTGTGAATGCTGCTAGTGTCGGCATCTTGCCTCGCTGGGCAACCGCAACTCCTCCTATGAACGTCACAGGGAGCTGCACACGCCGGCCCTCCCCTGACTGCCATGCAGGCCTATAGGAAGCTGACTCCTCCCAAAAATCCAGGGTGAAGCCCATGGGGTACAACACTGCCCCACCAACCAGGACATCGTATGAGACTGCGTCTGTCACAATGGCCTTGGCTCGCATCACTGAGCCATCTGTAGGGTGATCCAACCGTAGTCTGATAGCCAACTCACGCCGTGTCATGCCCCGAGCCTGCTCCGATCCTCCCAGAGACGTCTGTATCTGGAAAGGAAAAGGCTCCATATCCGCCTCCGTGAGGCCCAAGCCTGCAATAGCAGCTCTGCCCAGCATCAATGGCTGAGCTCCTGAGTCCAACAAGACCCGCAGTGGCCGGTACCTCTTGCCTGCCGGTCCACTCAAACAAAAAATGTCATCCTGGTTGTCTAACATGACAACTCCAGGTGTCACCATGGCATGCTCAATGGCTGGCCTAGCTGGCAGCTCCATCAACCTGGCAGCTGCAGCTTGCCATGGCGCCGCCGTGGCAGTCTTGACCCTCAAATCCGAGGATCCCTCTGGCACTACACCTCCCACTATCTCCGCAGAAGATGAAGTAACCTCCTCACTCTCACAGAGTGTAGCTGCCAGCCTGAACACCTCAGCTACCCCCGGCGTCGCAATCATGGTAGCCGAGAACAATGGAGCCTGGCACACAGATGTGGCCGCTCCTAGCAGCACACTAGCTGCCGCAGCCTTGGCAATACTAGGTAGTGGTGCTACCCGTGTAGCTCTCCCCAATGGCATAGTAACCTCCGCCTCGGTAACCGTCGGGCGAGAACTAGGTGCCATGGATGGCGTCGACACTGTCTCCGCCAATGTGAATGACTGAGGAAGCCTAGCCTGACGGCTTGTCTCCCCACGCTGTGGATCCAACTCCACCTCTGCACCTCGTGGCTCAGGAACTCGTGCTGCTCCTCGAGTCATGGCTGCAGCAGACTCCACCTGCACTAGTGGTAGTGTTGTTCCACACATGAATCCCATGCCTCCCATATCTCCTCCCTCAGGAGCAGGAGGTGGACCATCCGGCCTTAGAGCCGGTACCACCTGAGCTGTAGCCATGGCAGCGAGCCTCTGCTCTAGCTGCTGAAGCCGGTTGGCCATGCCTTGGTCAACACCCTGACCTCCGCGTCCTTGGCCACGTTGAGCTTGCCCTTGGCCTCGTGGCTGGCCACCTCGTCCTCTCTGGGCTGCTCCACCTCGCCCCCGGTCACCATTGTTCCCTTGGAACTGGCCTGGGCGCAACTGAGGATGCAAACCATAACACAAGGCCTCTCCATGCCCGTGCTTGCCACAATGCCCACACTGCAACTATGCAGGCTGTGCATGTGCCGACCCTTTGCCTCCCTCTGGACAATCCTTCTTGACATGGGGTCCTCCACATGTCCAGCACACCACATCCGCCCGTTGTTGGCCAGCAAATGAAGGGAGAGACCCCTGCATCTGAGGTCCTCTCTGCCCTTCCCTGAGCTTCACCTGAGCCCCCTTGTTGCCTTGAGCACGTTGAGGTAGTGGTTGGCTAGGAGCACCACTACCCCGTGGTGTCTCCTTAGCAAATCCCACCATGACCACTCGTTCCTCCACCATGTTGAGCTCTATCCGCTCTGCCAGCAAAAACACATTTGCTAAGGTGGGTTGGGCCGCTTGTAGGAGAGTTGCATCCCGCACCCTTCTCCTCAGCTCCTTGTCCAATATCCCATACCAGAATTGGACTGCCTGAGCTTCCGTAACCCCTTGGGTTACATTTATCAAGTGCCTCATGGGAGTGAAAGCCTCCCTCAAGCTCTCGGTCGGCTTCCGTTGGAACTCTTGCAAGCTCCGCAACTTCTCTGTCCTCACCCCTTGGTAGTTCCCTCTCAACTCTTTGAAGAACTCCACAACAGGCTATGGATGATTACCATGAGTTCAGGCGGGGGCATGAGGTTGAGATCGAGGAGTGGAGGATGTACTGGTTACCCGACTATGTCTCCATCACTAGGGGCACTAGAGCCACGAGGGGGGGGCTGCTATTTCATGAGCGGCATGAGCATGAGCGGCATGAGCATGAGCGGAAAAAAAAAAAGCATGAGCAGACCATTGTGAGTCCACGGAAATAGGGTTAGGAGGCACGGAAATAGGGTCATGTGAAGTTGGAATGTGGCACCAGTGGACTTGAAATGCAACATTTTATTGCAAATTTTGTGGCAAGCCACGTCTATACAAGTGTGTTCTAACTGTCATAGCCAGAATGGGCACTACTCTCCTACACCCTCCGAGGAACTTGCCCCACCTTCTTCCTCATCCCCCTCATCCCCCTCATCCTCCGAGCTCTGTGATGCATCAGTTCCACTATGCCTCTCAAAAATCCCGTCCTCTCCTTGGGGGACTGTCCACCTCACCTCCTGGGAATCTTCTGCGTCTTCTCCCCCACTTTCCTCAGCAGAATCCAACACAAATCTACGAGCCCGACGGGCTCTAATAGCTGCTGCCTCCTCCCTCATCTTCATTTTCTTGAGGCTTGCCTCGTCTAAAATCTGCTGTACACGACTACGTTCGGAACACCTCCTAATGGACACCGAAGCAAGCCGGGCAGCATAAGTAGGAAGGATGTACTCCCTTTCTGGACTAGGCATGAAATCCCCCCTGGCAAAAAAAGGCACGTTCCTCCTGCCCATGAACTCCGGTGTAGACGTCCCTCCGGCAGTACTTGGCATCCTACAGTAAGAACAAATCCACTTGAAGAATGTCAATACCAGCACAACCAGAAAGGGTTTTCAATGAAATAAGAGAGCGGAGGGAGGTGCCTCACAAAATCTGGAGGCAACTTACAATGCCACCACTCACTCGTAAACCGGGGGCTCCTCGGCCTCGATCCCAACTTCCTCCCCCTGCTCCTTCTCGGATTTTTCCTCATCCTCCGAGGATGCCTCTTCCTCTTTCGGCAGACGTTCAGCCGCTGCAAGTTCCGAGTTGTGGAGGGCAGTATCTGGCTCGAAGGCGAACACATGCCTGTCGGACAACGTCCCTGCCCACATTGAAGCACCTGAGGAACAAAGCGGGCGGTTAATAGCTTGCGGCATGCAATTGCAATGGGGCCAGGGGACAAACTGAGCACGTGAAGGCTTACCCGTGCCGCATGTGAGGTCCAGAATCCGCCCTTGGACATCCGAGCACGTCTCCATGAGGGTTTGGATGAAAGCAGGGCTCCGGGTCCGGCTGTACCGCCACGGTTTGCCTGTCTTTGTGTCCTTCGGCATACTAGAGTGGGGCACATAGTTGTAGAGGACATCGTAGGTTACAGGGTCCACAGCGGCATCAACAAGACGACCGTCGTTGCGGAATTTGAACGTAGACCCTCTCTTCACAAAGCAATATGCCTCAAACACCAATGTCTGCACATCCAACAAAGAAGGGATCAATTCCAGGGTCTACTTAACATACACCACAATATGAAGTGAATGCAATAGATTGATAACTTACACTTTGGCCCTCTGTTCGCAACCCCTGCGTACTGATGCAGAACCATTTTCTGAGGAGGACCGGGGTGACACTTTTCGGTGTCCACCTTGCCACCGCATTCTCTGTGGTCTTCCCTCTCGTGGCAAGGACAACCACACATCCACCGTCATCCAGAAGCATCCCCGCCAGCCCAAACCCGGCTTTCCAGTAGTCCTCAGTAAACCTGTTCCAGGTGGGCACACCATCCAGGCCCTCCAGCAGCTCCCCATCTGGAATGTCGAGGAGAATCATGTCGCAAGCTCTCTCCACCTCAACCCCCCCCCGAGTGCTCTTGCAATTCGTGCTCACAGCCGTGAAGAATTCCATCATGGCTTCAAAACCAGGGGTGTCTTTAGGCTCTGTACCGGCAGCCCTCTTCTTGGCTTTCCCCTTCTGCTCCGCCAGAGACTTGTTGTGTGCCACCTTCTTCGCCCTGGCAGCGAGAGCGTCAAGGAAGCTCTCATTGACGCATTGGATGATGGTTGGAGGTTCTAGCTTTGGCCTGTGCGTAAACGTCACCGCCGAATACCGCCGTGTAGGCTCGCCCTCAAATGCCAACTTCTTGGCAGAGCCAGTCCCACTCCGAACTGACTTGGGAACCCGGACGACCGGTGACTGGGTAGGAGCAACAGCAGTCGCAGGACCTTGAACAAAATCGGCGTCGGAGTCACTCTCTTGGGTCCCCTCCTGCGCCTCCTCCGATGCCCCGATGGTTTTCTTCTTTTTGGGTGTTACTGCAGTCACCTGTTTCCTTGTCCTTTTCCTTTGACCTTTACTCTTCTCATGCAATTTCTCCTGAATTCCTGCCTGAGCAAGCTCTGCCGCTTTCCTGGAGTTCGCAAGCGCTTTTGCCTCTTTTGCACCCAACGGAGGCAGCGGAGCCCGGTTTCGTCGGAATTCAGCATCCAGCTTCAATTGAAACTCGGATGGGTCGAGCGAGCCGGGCGGAAGGTCCACATACCAAGGGCAATCACGCAAATGTTCCAGATGCCACTCCTTCACAATATCGTCAGTGTACATGGAGTCAGCCCCAGGGTTCCTCCATGCCAGGAAGAATGGTGGCTCGAAAGACAGATGACCTTTCTCCAAAAGGGAGAACTTACAGTACCTGCATTCATGAAAAACACAATGAGGTCCGAAAATGGCTAAGTCCCTGAACGGCAATAGGGCCTACAACTGGAATATGGCGCCGAATTTCCACTTCAGGGCCACCCAGTCTAGGGACTTAGCCCGAAAATGGCTAAGTCCCTGAACGGCAATACGGCCTGGAACTGGAAAATGGCGCCGAATTTCCAGTTCAGAGCCAGCCAGTCTAGGGACTTAGCCCGAAAATGGCTAAGTCCCTGGACGGCAATAGGGCCTAGAACTGGAAAACGGCGCCGAATTTCCAGTTCCGGGCCAGCCACCCTAGGGACTTAGCCCGAAAATGGCTAAGTCCCTGGACGGCAATAGGGCCTAGAACTGGAAAACGGCGCCGAATTTCCAGTTCCGGGCCAGCCACACTAGGGACTTAGCCCGAAAATGGCTAAGTCCCTGGACGGCAATAGGGCCTAGAACTGGAAAACGGCGCCGAATTTCCAGTTCCTGGCCAGCCACCGTAGGGACTTAGACCGAAAATGGCTAAGTCCCTGGACGGCAATAGGGCCTGGAACTGGAATATGGCGCCGAATTTCCACTTCAGGGCCAGCCAGTCTAGGGACTTAGCCCGAAAATGGCTAAGTCCCTGAACGGCAATACGGCCTGGAACTGGAAAAGGGCGCCGAATTTCCAGTTCAGGGCCAGCCAGTCTAGGGACTTAGCCCGAAAATGGCTAAGTCCCTGGACGGCAATAGGGCCTAGAACTGGAAAACTGCGCCGAATTTCCAGTTGCGGGCCAGCCACACTAGGGACTTAGGCCGAAAATGGCTAAGTCCCTGAACGGCAATAGGGCCTAAAACTGGAATATGGCGCCGAATTTCCACTTCAGGGCCAGCCAGTGGCTAAGTCCCTGAACGGCAATAGGGCCTGGAACTGGAAAATGGCGCCGAATTTCCAGTTCCGGGCCAGCCAGTCTAGGGACTTAGCCATTTTCGGAGCCCTGACTGGAAATTCGGCGCCATTTTCCCTAACACCACTTGAGGCCTCTAACATCCTGAAATGCCAGGACTTGAAAGAAAGGCAGCGCGTATGTACCTGTACAGAAGGCGCATTGCTGCTTTGTCCGCGTTCGGCTGGTCGGTGAACTCGTGGCTCCGGCGAGCATCTGCTATCTCCCGAAAGAATAGGTTGGTTTTGTAGAGCAAAAGTACCTCGTCACATAGTCACGTAGGCTCTCTGCTGCAGGAGATATCTCCATCTTGAACTGATGTGCTTGTGTGTCCAGCTGCTCTTGCGCATTCGTCGTCACCTGTGGAGATTGTCCATCAGATCGCTTTCCTCAAAAAATACAATGAATCCACCCCCTACTAGAGTAGAAGCCCCAAACGAAGCGTGGGGAAGTACCTGAAACCACCATGTCATGCGGTTCATCCACATGTCGAATGTGGGGTCAGAGAGTTTGTCCGGTTTGGGGAAGCTCCACATGTCCCTGGTACTTTGGGAACCATTCCAGATTTGGAGCCACCGGGTCTGTCCAACCACCCAGCATATTCGTAAGCGCCAAACACCACAAAAAGGAGTTGTTGCCACCACAATTTTGTTAAGAATGTATCACCTTTTCTGTTGCATCCACACAGGATGTGGCTAGACGATGGAGCTTCTCCAATGTCATCGTGGGCTTCAGAGCGCGAGAGTAGTGCTTCCCCACCTCCACCAGAAAGTCGGCACCAAGGGCGGGATCAGCTATGGCCACGTACTTTACCATCCGCGACTTGTACTTTATGCGGGCCCTCACCTCCGCAGCTTTGACATACGATTCGAGTTCCGGGAGGGTTGGATTCTTCTCCTCTGACTCCATGTAGAACCTCCGCGCATGTGCCAAATCCTGCTGTATTTTCGTCTGTCAAGAATGCGCACATAAGATTAGAGATCCTGCTCAACACAATTTCTTCTATTGGGGGAGGAGAGACAGATTAGCTCAACAAAACTGTCAGGAGCTTTACCCGAAATATGTAGTCCACCATGGCGTCGACGCTCAGCCTATACCAGGTTCTGTCTGCCTTTGCCTCCGACTTGCGCAGGAGGTCGGCACTGAGGGAATTGGCAAACTCTTGCACCCCCTGCTTCCCGACATCCTTCACTCGGAAGAGCATATGGGACAAGTTGGTGGCAATGAAGGCATTCTCAGTCACCCTGCAGTGCCACATTTCCATCAAACAATACTGAAATGGGAATTTTCATCATATATGAGGATTCGCAATGAAATGACTTCCAAATTCAAAGTCCAAAAGCGAGAGGGGTTGTAGCTTACGAGTTGATGTCGGCCATTGCAGCTTTGAGAAGACTGCGATCTTTGGGCCCCGCAACCTTCAGCACAACACAATCGACGGCGAAATGCCAATCGAGATCGTTGGGGTGGGCTTGGGCAATGTGCTCCATCCATGCCAGGAGGCGATGATTGCCGTCCCACACGTAGAACATCTTACCGGACATGTGCTGGAAAAGAGGATCACTAGCAATCGATCTCTCGAACTCCTCATTTCGCGTTTGCCAATGGGGACCCCATTTGTCCACCTCATCGGAAGTGTGGGCACGGGAAGCTCCGTGGTCGTTCTCAATGGAAACGTAAAAGGCGGCAGACCCCATTCGATATCCATCCCGGAAAGAGAATTTCAGCTTGTCGATATCGCCTGGGAGGGCAGGTCTCACCACCTGCAATGACACCAAGCGGCAAAGGGGAATTCGAAGCTTGGCCGGGTACACCATGCCCCCCAGCACCCTGCCAATGTTGCTGTGGGTTGCCTCCAACATCTTGGCAGCGGCCAACTTCATATCCGCCTCAGACATGACGTCTGCTGCAGAGGGGTTTTCCGGCAGCCCACCAGGACCGCCAAATCCAGCCTGTATGCTCCGGGTTTGGGGCCTGGGGATGTCCGGGAGGATGTCATCCTGGTCAGAAACCTCCATGTCGTCCTCCTCAACAGGGTCAGCCACCTGCGAAACCACCTCCAGCACTCTCGTCGTCTCTACTGCCCTCTCCCTGGCTTCACCTCGAACTTGCACAATCCGTGCTCTTTCAGGTGTTCTTTCCTCTCCTCCACTCTCCACCGTATGGGTAATTGCGGGGGCTGCTCTTGCCCGCGATGGTCTAACCGGTGTGCTACTGCCTCTCTGTGGTGTCTTGTAGGGATCCACCGTCTCTGTGGGTCCCTCGCTTACATTGGCATCTGTCATTTGGGCACCCCTGGCCTCTTCAGCTGCCTTTTGTCTTTCCTCCTGGCTAGCATTCTGTCTCGTCTGTTCTTTTGCCCTCTCTTTTGCCCTCTCACGGGCTTTCTGTTTCTTACTAGGGCTAGCAGCAGGGGAGCCCTCCAGGACGACCACCTTTGATTGAGGCGAACTGACACCCTCGCGCGCACTGCTCACTCCCCCCTCCGCAGCCCGTGACTGCTCTCTCGCCGGGGATTGCATGTGCTTAGCTTTCTTCTTTTTCTTTGCGTGGGCGGGCCCTACTGCATGTGCATGAACAACCTCCATTGCCGGATCTGCTGTCCTCATGTCCTCACGCCCTTCACCTGCCATGCCGCCTGCACCAACCTCCCCAATGCCTACTCTGTCGTAATCTCGTTGCAAGTCCTCCCGTCCACCAACAAAAGGTTTAAGTTTGCCCTCTCGCCCCAAGTTGGGCGATTCAAACATGCGATGAGTTGGAGCTGTCGATGATACCACCAGCGTGCCGGGCTCGTCGTCACTCTGTCATTGACAAAAATCGTGAAAACCAACATCGGTGCAAAAAGCAGCATCGCAACGAGCAGCGCAACCACCATAGCAACAATCATGTAGCAAAAATGAAAACATAACAAGTTTAGGAAGTATGGAGAGCCATGCAACAACAATGAAAACAAATGCAACCATTGCCTAAGAATGACATGCACAAGCAGCCTTCTCCAGAGCTGCCGGATTTGCACACGCATTGCAAACAATCTAAGGTTCACTCAACTATCTAAAGTTCACTCATACAGCAAAGCCAGGATGAAGATGCAAAAACAAAGCGAGGTAACAAAGCGAAAGCAAAAAATAAATCGAACAAACCGAAAGCAGAAGTGGCTTGCCTGAGAGTACTCGGCTTCAGTTGGCGCAGGTTGTGAGCAAGACACTGGAATCTCCTGCTGGAGCTTCAGTTTGGCCATGCGAGAGATTGGCCGTCGTCCGTAGTACAGAGCTTTCAACTTCCGCCGCGGTCTGGATGTGAGGTCTCTCTCAGGAGAGCCACGCCCTTCAGGCGGCATAAGTCCCAGCCAAAAAGATCTCCTTTTTTGGGGTACATGCCTGGAATACCATGTTAAGCCAAGTTTAGCATGAGATTTAGGGTACGTGTCCAGGAAGCCATGCGTCGCCAGCCCGAATAATAACCGACGGCCGTCGACATTTATTGCCCAACTGCGCAATTAAATGTCGGATGAAGCCCTCCATGTCGGATGAAAATCGACGTAAACAGTCCCGGAATTTCCAACGTAGAGGTAATTCGGAGCGCTGCACGATGGAATTCCGGCGACGGATTTCCATCCTGCAGGTAATTCGGAGCGCAGCAGGATGGATATCCGGCGCCGAATTTCCATCCGCGGAGGAAGGGCGGCGGTGGAAATTTCCCTCACGCAGGTAATTCGGAAGCCGCGGATGGAAATCCGGCGCCGAATTTCCATCCGCGGAGGTAGGGCGGCGCTGGAAATTTCCCTCACGCAGGTAATTCGGAAGCGCGCGGATGGAAATCCGGCGCCGAATTTCCATCCGCGGAGGTAGGGCGGCGCTGGAAATTTCCCTCACGCAGGTAATTCGGAAGCGCGCGGATGGAAATCCGGCGCCGAATTTCCATCCGCGCAGGTAGGGCGGTGCGCCAAATTTCCCTCACGCAGGTAATTCGGAAGCCCGCGGATGGAAATCCGGCGCCGAATTTCCATCCGCGGAGGTAAGGCGGCGCTGGAAATTTCCCTCACGCAGGTAATTCGGAAGCGCGCGGATGGAAATCCGGCGCCGAATTTCCATCCGCGGAGGTAGGGCGGCGCTGGAAATTTCCCTCACGCAGGTAATTCGGAAGCGCGCGGATGGAAATCCAGCGCCGAATTTCCATCCGCGGAGGTAGGGCGGCGCTGGAAATTTCCTCACGCAGGTAATTCGGAAGCGCGCGGATGGAAATCCGGCGCCGAATTTCCATCCGCGCAGGTAGGGCGGTGCGCCAAATTTCCCTCAAGCAGGTAATTCGGCGCCGAATTTATCCTGCAGGTAATTCGAATCCCGGATGAATGGAAATTCGGCGCCGAATTTCCATCCAGCAGGTAAGTGGAATCTCGGATGGATGGAGATTCGGCGCCGAATTTCCATCCTGCAGGTAATTCGAATACCGGATGAATGGAAATTCGGCGCCGAATTTCCATCCAGCAGGTAAGTCGGATCGGTGCCGTATGGATATTCGGCGCCGAATTTCCATTCGCCATGTATTTCTGCGCGAGGAATTACCTTCGTGCAGGTAATTCCCATATAAGAATTACCTTCGTGCAGGTAATTCCCAGATGAGAATTACCCTCGTGTAGGTAATTATGGACGAGGAATTAACATCGATTGGAATTACCTGCACGAAGGTAATTCTCATCTGGGAATTACCTGCACGAAGGTAATTCTTATATGGGAATTACCTGCACGAAGGTAATTCCTCACGCAGAAATACATGGCGAATGGAAATTCGGCGCCGAATATCCATACGGCACCGATCGGACTTACCTGCTGGATGGAAATTCGGCGCCGAATTTCCATTCATCCGATATTTGAATTACCTGCAGGATGGAAATTCGGCGCCGAATCTCCATCCATCCGGGATTCCACTTACCTGCTGGATGGAAATTCGGCGCCGAATTTCCATCCGGGGGATGGTCTCTGTCGGAGAGGTGCCGCCTCTCTGCCGCTCTGTTGGATATTCGGTGCCGAATTTCCGTCCCGGGGGTTGAAATATGACGGCCAGGTGCCGACCTCTCCCTTCTCCCCGACTGCATTGGAACGGCCCCGAATTGAAATTCGGCGCCGTTTTCCCATCTGTGGAGGTTTTTATGTCGGCCAGTTTTCGGTCTGACCCCCCGACAAGACTTCCTTTGGGGGGGCCCGGATGGAAATTCGGCGCCGAATCTCCGTCCAGGGGATGTTCTCTGTCGCACACTCGCCGGTTTCTGCGCCCGAGGCGACTTCATCCGGGCGTCCCCTGTTCGATATTCGGTGCCGAATTTCCGTCCGGGGGTTGAAATGTGACGGCCAAGTGCAGGCCACTCCCCCCTCCCCGACTGCATCCGAACCGCCCCGGATGGAAATTCGGCGCCGTTTTTCCATCTGGGGATGTTTTTATGCCGTCCAGTTTTCGGCCTGACCCCCCGACACGACTCCCTTTGGGGGGCCCGGATGGAAATTCGGCGCCGAATCTCCATCCAGGGGATGTTCTCTGTCGCACACACTCCGGCCTCTGCGCCCGAGGCGACTTCATCCGGGCTTCCTCTGTTGGATATTGGGTGCCGAATTTCCATTCGGGGGTAGTAATGTGACGGCACGGTGCCGGCTTCTCCCCTTCAGCCGTCATCATCCGGACGGCCCCCCACTTTCTGACTGCATACCGTTGGCAGTTATTGCGCAAAGACGAGGGGCCGCATTCCGGAGACAAGGTTCATTAACACTCTGACTGTGGATTTTTGAGATAGTTGGCTCCCTGGATTTGGATCAGGCTTCGTCGCTCGGACAAATCGGCATCGCATTCATTCCCATCGCTGCACCCCCTTCTACCAGGGAGCTTCCCCGCACGCCATCCTGGCAGTCTTGTGTGCACATCTCCCATGGCGGAAAACCCGAGCGCTACAGTGTACTGCCCTCCTCACGAGCATAGAGCTTCATTTCCGTGCAGAGGGGACACCTGCCGGGTGATGGAGAAATATCTGTGCGTTCGATACCACCTGAAACCGGGGTCGGTTTTTTTGGAGGAGGAAAGGAAGGACTCAAACGGCCTTGTTGTCGAGAGTATTGTTGTGCTCCACGATGATTTCGGCGATGGCAGGGAATGGCGAGTTCCACCATCGGACAGCGTCATATACAGGGCTGTTGGGGACTTCATTTGCCCGCCAAATGCACCGTCTATCCTGGCGCCTTCCACGAAACAATCCGCGAATCAGAGAGTGGGTACCTCAAAGAGAGAAGTCCGCAACGAAGTAAATCCAGAGCCGAACCCATCCATGAAGACGACCGAGAACCGGGTTGTTCACAACCTGTCCGACTCAGACGAGGTCATGGAAGTTCCGAGGTCGTCCTGGAGATCAGGCAAGTCCTCAATGGACGTCAGTGGAGGAGGGAGTCATATTCCCAGCACGAGCACCGCAGTTCGATCTATTCTAGAAATTCTGCTTCACCTGGAGGGACACCGGTCGGAGCTGGGCGGGCTGGACTACAGCAAGTTCGCAATTAAATCGGTTACATGCCTTCCCGCCGACGTCGACGGTAATATCTTCTTTGAGTTCCCTCCTCGGGCGGACTACTCGAGGGCGTCCGGATTGTTGACAGATATGGATAGAAAACATGACGGTCATCCTTGGTGCGTTACCAAAACCACCAGCATGAAGATGCTTGATGGTGTGCGGGTGCGCTACGTTGTTTGTGCGGGCGCGTTGCGGTGTTTCTCCCCAACTTGCTTCCACTTTAAATCCAGAGGTCACAGGAACGAGACCGATTGGACAGGCACAGCTCACCAACCATTTCGAGCTCAGGAGAAGGTTCCGAACTCCACATTTAAGTGTGCGCATTGCAAAGAACCACCACACTGCATGTCTGTTTGTAATGCCAAGCAGTTCTATGTGTTGCACCGTTTCCCCGACCTCACCCGAGCTTGCATACACGTTGGTTCCCATTGTCACAAATTGGCGAGGGGGAACTCGCGGGAGGCTGCCCACGAAGCAGAGCAGCTCGTTCAGGAGGAGGTTAAGTTGAGACCGGGTGCCAAACCCAAACAGATACAGCTCCAAGCCGCCCATAAGATGGCATTGGCCAGAATTATGTCGGAAGACGGCTCCGATAGAGTTCCTCTCGACGAGAAGGAAATGGAGGCATTGCTGGAGTCGGTGTCCCACGTATGTTCACCGAATGTCCGAAACCACATTGTCTCATGCAAACAGAAAATTGGGCGTGGCTCGGATATGCACTCCATTCTGGAGGTGAAGCGACGATGTGGATATGACTACATTCATGGAAGTAGGTTTCCAGGACAAGGGACTGAGGCAGATCGTTGTTTCGTATTCAAAATTCCACGTGTGGACCTGGCAGTGGCGTCGAACTGGTCGACAGGATGACGAGTGGGAACTTGTCAAACAGTTGGGTCATGTTCGACCATATCAAGCGAATTACAAATCACCAGTGGGTGACAATGGGTGCACATGTCTACGACACCCACTGCAGGATGCTAATGACAATTGCTATTTGTGAGATGAAAGGAGAGGACACACAATCGGAGATGCTTCTTTGGCAGGGAATAAACGAACAGATGGCCAAGGCGGGATTGCCCCCTCCCAATTTCCGTGGTTTCATGGCGGACAACGCACAAGCAAATTGGGCTGCCATCCGAAGGGTGTACGGGCAAGACCCCAATGTTCCCATGGAAGGCAAGGAGAGATCTTGTGGGTTCCATTTTCTGCAGAGCCTTTCGCAGTACACAACCAGGCTCGTGGCGCCAGATTTCAGAGAGGAGCACCGTTCCATGTGCCTTGCGTGGAAGCGCGCTCCCACCTTGGATGATGCAGAGACACAGTTTGCATGCATACGGGCTTGGTGGACATCGTCAGGTGCTGTAAGGAAATCAGACGAAGGAGCAATGGTCAGTTGGCTAGCATGGTGGCATTATCGTTTCCTCCAGTTCGGCGACTATATGCGGGAGGTGAGTTGCACGAATTCGCGTCCCGTTGGATATTATTCTTGGCCATATTTGTAACTTGCTTGTAACCTGAACATGTGCTTGTGCAGGAAATGTGTCTCGACTCCGACACCGACATGCCCACGACAAACATGGCCGAATCAGTGCACTCTTCCTGGCGTGCCTCCTCTGCGGCGCATCTGGTGGACATCCTCACTGCCACAACGGAGGACATTGTGAGGTCAATTATGCAGCAATGCAGGTACAACGAGTTCTTGAAAGGGAAACAGTGGGGCTTGGGGCCGGACAGGCAGGAAATGCTGATGCGGACTGCCTCCAGATCGAAGAATCCTCAGAAGTGGGCGGCGGCCTTGCGGGAGGGCCTTCGGGACACGCCATTGCTGCGAAGAGGCCAACATTTGGAAGGAGATGTTCATACCCGTCCAGTGAGACGAAGACTTGACGAGGCACCTGGGGAGAAGAGGATTCATGGCGAGCTGACAAGAATATTCGCACGCTCCCTCGTGGTCCGGTGATGTTGTCCGAGGAGGTCTCGTCGAGCACCGGAAGTCCTGCACGTTCAAGATCGCCATCTCCTTTGAGCACAGGGCGCGTGCCCCGGCAACATAACGAGCCATCTGTAGTAAAGCAATACAACATTCCCATTGTGGAGACAAGAGTGTCGGAGTCACAGTGGAGAATTGCGAGGACATTGCCGGCATTTCGAGGGAAGTGTTGCGCCGTCCGGGTGGATACGAGAGCACGCTGTGGTGAGATGATTCGGAGGAACCCACACGGTGCTGTACCTGCACCTTGTTTCAGCGGCAGATTTTTGACTCCCACATTTGCTCACGCCACAACGCAGACATTTTGGTTCTGTAGGCACGACATAATGACCTGTGTATTTGGCAAGCCCAAGTACGGGATTCAGGGAATGCCGGAGCCTCCGGGCGTCTGGCCTGTTGCACCGGGTTGCAGCCTCTCTCAGAATGAGGCGGATGCTCTATCTGCAGCAGGATTTCGAATGGTGCAACGCACAGACATCCCGGCCCACGCATTTCCGGTTCCTCAGACCCAGCCATTGCAGACTGCTCGGTCCAGTAGAGACGGATTGGACAATTTGCACATCCCACAATGCGATTCGGAAGAGTGAAGAGACGACACCCTCCCAACAAGTTGAATGAGACTCGGATTGCCAATGCTCTTGGGATGGCTTGCACTATTCAGAGCTCCGTGGACGTACCCCCACCCGGCCTTGGGCGTGTGTATCGGATGGCAACGGCCGGCTCGGCTGTACGCGACGATGTATACACAATTACGATTGGAGTGGAGCCGACTTGCAACTGTACGGACTTCTCGTTGATGGAAGCAAAGAAGGGTTCGAAGTATTATCCGTGCAAGCATCTGTATTACATTTACCTGAAGAGGTTGAGGATGAACGTGACTATTGATGACTTTATTCATGCACCGGCGTTGAGCATGAACGAGCTGCACAAACTCCTCCTTAGGGATTCCAGAAATCATTGATGGGGCAAACGGAATCCTCCATATGGATATTTTCAAATGCATTTTGCTGTATCAGACTTTTTTTTTGCAGTGTAATGAAATGCACCCCAAAACTCCTGGAATGAGGCAATATTCCATTCAAACTGAGATCCAACAGAAGCAGTTGTGGGGCCATTTCTGGAAAAATGGCGCCGAATTTCTCTTTTTGGGGCCGAAAACTGGCTAAGTCCCAACATGCACTGGTACCTGTGTTTGGGAAAATGGCGCCGAATTTCTCTTTTTGGGGCCGAAAACTGGCTAAGTCCCAACATGCACTGGTACCGTGTCTGGAAAAATGGCGCCGAATTTCTCTTTTTTGGGCCGAAAACTGGCTAAGTCCGAACATGCACTGGAAAAATGGCGCCGAATTACCTGTCATGAGGGGACCTATAGCCGCGGAATTCGGCACCATTTTTCGCCAGAGAGACCTATTGCCGCGAAATACGTCGCCGTTTTTTCAGGTTACGGACCCTATTACCGCGAAATTCGGCGCCATATTTGCACATGTCGCTGGGAATTGGCATGAGCGGAAGACGAAATATCATGAGCACAACTGTCAAAAGTGCAATTTTCCCTTCAAGGGGCCGAATAATATATTTGTTTTTTCTGACACATTGCATTAAATTATTGTTTTTTATTGTTTTTTATTTTCGAAATTTGTACTTCTGCTCATGAAAACCGATTGTGTTACTACTCTGCTCATGCCGCTCATGCCGCTCATGCTCATGAAATAGCAAACCTCCACGAGGGCAGTGGCTACACCTGCCGCTGCACCGGCAGCTTCAGCAAGTAGCAGTGGGACTGGTGGGACTGGTGGTACAGTAGCTACGACATCCACCCAAGCCACTACCGCACCAGCACTAGCACCTGTGCCTGCCTCGGCCCCTCAAGGTGCTGAAACAGCCCTTTCCATGCCATGAACGGCGTAAATAGTTGTGGATTGCGCATTTGCTGCAAATCACACCAACTATCAAACTCTTGGATAAAATCATCCAACTCGATGGTGCCCACCACCCCAGAGTACCTTCGTGGCCCCTTGGTAGCTCCATACATCTCCTCCATTGTGTCCCACAACAATGGCAAATAAACAACTTGCACCGCCGGTAGGAGTCCTCATGATTCACAATCCGAATCAGAACCTTCCGTGGAAGACACAGGAGGTGAAGGTGGCCTAAACCGCACACCTCGTCTCGTGTACCCACTAGTATCGCTAGTGCTCGAACCGGCACTGTCCCCAGCAACTAGTGGCACCTCCGTGTTGACACTCAACCGGTCATGAACATGTCCCTAACCCCCTCTCCACAAGGTAACCGGGTAGAGAACCTGTTGCGGCTTATGGTTTGGAATACTAAGTTCCTAACATAGCCTACACCTATACCTGCATCCACCGCAAGCACTCCTATGGTTGGCTGGTCATCACCTCCAACCTCACCACAGGAGAAACAATGATGGTCTGGCTGGTCATCACCCCAGCCTCACCATCGACAGCATGCTCTAGGACTGGCCGGTGATCAAATCCGGACCAATCACCTATAAAAACAAGCGCCCACACAAAACTAGCATGGCGCACAGTCAAGCATGCAGATATGGAGGGGATCCAAACACAAGAAATCAGAACGACAACTCCCCCACACCAAAAACAACTCCACGGTGTTGCTCCTGCAAGGACACCCCAGCCCAAACCCGGACTGACTCTTGCCTCCACCTACGGAAAGGTCTTGGCCTAATGAGAGGGTGGAAACTACGATGAAGAGAAGCTAAAGCAATGCCTAACCCCAGCATGCCCTCATCCCAACACTCTTCCTCTCCTCTCTTCCCTCACTTGCATGACCATGGGAATATCATGAAGATACTCCTCAAACCGCCCTTCACGAGCTTCAAAATTCGGCCTTCCAGACCACATGCCAGTCCTTAGGCAGTCCACCAGTGCCTCCACGAGTCAGCATAGGCCGTCCACAGGTCAACACGGGCCACCACAGACCAGCACAGGCCCACACAGCTCACTGGTCACAGCCGTCACAGTCCCACAGGCCACTGGGCACAGCCTGTCACAGCCCCTCATAGCCCATCACAGCTCGCCACAGCCCGTCACAGCCCCACAGGCCACTGGGCACAGCCTGTCACAGCCCCTCACAGCCGTCACAGCCCCAAAGGCCTCAGGCACGGCCTGACACAGCCCCTCACAGCCCGTCACAGCCCCAAAGGCCTCAGGCACGGCTTGTCACAACCCCTCACAGCCCCAAAGGCCACGGGCACAGCCCGTCACAGCCCGTCACAGCCCCACAGGCCACTGGGCACAGCCTGTCACAGCCCCTCACAGCCCCAAAGGCCATGGGCACAGCCTATCACAGCCCGTCACAGCCCACAGGCCTCAGGCACGGCCTGACACAGCCCCTCACAGCCCATCATAGCCCCCAAGGCCACCGGCGTAGCCCGTCAGAGGCCCTCACAGCCCGTCACGACCCCGAAGGCCACCGGCCCAGGCCCTCACAGCCCATCACAGCCCCGAAGGCCACCGGCGCAGCCCGGCACAGCCCTCACAGCCCGTCACAGCCCCAAAGGCCTCAGGCACGGCCTATCACAGCCCGTCACAGCCCGTCACAGCCCCAAGGCCTCAGGCACGGCCTGTCACAGCCCCTCACAGCCCATCACAGCCCCACAGGCCACTGGGCACAGCCTGTCACAGCCCCGCACAGCCCGTCACAGCCCTTTAGGCCACTGGGCACAGCCTGTCACAGCCCCGCACAGCCCCACAGGCCACGGGCACAGCCTGTCACAGCCCCTCACAGCCCATCACAGCCCCAAAGGCCACGGGCACGGCCTGACACAGCCCCTCACAGCCCTCACAGCCCCACAGGCCTCAGGCACGGCCTGACACAGCCCCTCACAGCCCCTCACAGCCCCATCCATGGCCGCTCTGGCAGTTTAGCCATTTCTCCAAGGGGTTTAGCCACGCCAAGCTAGGGTTTGTGTCTCTTGGACTCTAGGCTTCTTTCCACCGAGCTATGGCGGCTGTGAGGAAATCAGCAAGGTATTCTTGCTCTTTCGGCTCCCACACACCACCATAGTAGCCCTGAGCCATGAGGTGGTTGCCACAAACCAAGCCTTCTTTCTCACTTAGCCTCCCCAAACACGCCACTAAACTCAATGGCAAACAACCAAGCCCTGCTGGTTCCCAGCTCTTGTGAGCACTCATTCAAGCACTCTCCTTGGCCATAGCATATGTCTTAGAGCCTATTCCAGCCCCCTACACCTGCTGCTTCAAGAGTTGCGCTCCCTTCAAGCTTGAAGTTGAAACCCCAACTCACATAGGCCCTACAAGTGCTTTTCTTTCACTCCAAGTGGAAACCAGCCCTAGACCTTCCATTCTAGCTCTCTAAAGCTTGAAAACAAGAGCCTCAATGGGCTGAAGGCATGCTCCACACATGCCCCACTCTCACCATAAGAGAATCAGCTCCTTTGCTTCATTTCTTGCACCCACAAACCTGAAAATACAAGCTTTAGCAGGCTGAAAGCATGCTCCACCTGCCCTACAGGGAAACCAGCCCCTTCCTTCCTTTCTTGCACTCCCACACCTGAAAGTGCAAGCCTTCACCAGGCTGATAGCATGCTCCACACATGCATTGCCCTCACATAAGGGAAGTCAGCCCTTCCCTCTTCCTTGCTTGCCCTCCAAGCTTGAAGATGGAAGCTTCAATGAGCTGAATACATGCTCCACACATGCAACCTCTTCACACAAGAGATATCAGCCCCCTATCTTGGCTCCTTGGCTCCTTGATGCTCTCTAAGACAAGACTAAGCACTCCATAGCCCTTGCCAAGCTCCTGAAACCGTAAGGCTTATATTTCCAGCCACAAGACACTCCTCTTGTGGTGCAAGAACTTTTCTTCCAAGCTCTGAAACCCTAGGTGCACATTCCATGGCCTTGCCGCACCTCTTAGCTCCTGTTCCAGCCCTGCTCTTGCCATGGCAAGAGCCCTCATATCGCTGGAGTTTCAGATTGAAACCCCCAACTCAACATAGCCACAAATGCATTGGCTTGCATACAAGAGAAATCAGCCATCTCTTTTCACTCATACCTCCTTATGAGCTTGAAGTTGGAGCTCCTGATAACTGTGACTTACATTTAACACCCTCGCAGCTCCACATTGCTGCAGCTCCTTAACTTGGCCTGCAGCTGAAGAAGACGACACCAGTTCACCCACTCGAGACCAGCATCTCCCCCGCTTCACACTAGAGCCCAAACTTGGTTGCCATAGCATTGAGCTATGCAACGCCGCTCTTCAACATAGGCTACCCGCCTCTCTATCCATTGCAGACCTGCAACCTGTTCGCCTTTGCACTCTATCCACTTTGGATAGGCTCATGCACGGATCCCTACACTCTAGGCTGAACCGCTTCTCATGAAAACACAAGTGCTACAAAGCAACTCGAACTTGGCACTCACAGACTCGAGCTCATCTTTCTCGAGTGATAAAGAAGAAGAATACAAGCACAAGCTCATGCGAGCTCACAAAGTTGAAGCATAAACTCATGCATATATAACCTCATCACTCAAATACAAGTCAAGCCAAGTGCACCCCACGCCATGGGGAATCCACACTACGGCGCCATAGCTAGGCGCGGTGAGGCTCAACTCGAGAAAGATGAGCCTTCCGCGCTTGCCGTGAAGATAACCACTCCAGGGCCTAAATCTGCCTTGACCCCTAGATTGACACTTGGGCCAATCCCAAATGTCAATATGTAAAAGCTAGCTATTTCCTAGCTAGTTTCACACTAGTGGTAAAATAACTTGACAAGGCATTGAAAAGATTCTTACTTCAATTGTTTGAGACTCAAGGGCATGAATCTATGGTGACGGATTTCTTAGACACCTACCTTGTTTGCAAGCTCTTAACACAGGTGTATGTCTAGTGGTTATGTCATGCCTACAATATAAGTAAGCTAATGCTGGAAACTATTTCATAACTGCTCATGGCATAGGACTGTTTTCTTATGAAATGAAGACTTTCTCAGGCAGCCCTCTCAGATCCAACAGAGCTGCTACAAATGGTATAAAGCAAGGGGGGTGATGGTCTCTTTGAATGATGAATGGCATTTAAAAAAATAAACCCCACCCTCCCACCCTGAGATTTCATGTACTCTGAAATCTACAGTTCAATCATTTGAGGAGATGTGCATGGAAGGAGGTGATAGATTGTGCCCTGTAAAGGGCTGATGATGTCTTTAATTAACAATGACCCTACTGGTCTTGTTTGTGTCTTGACATGACATTAATATCTTCCCTCTCTTCCTTTGACCAGTGTACTTACGTGGTGTTTACCCCTCTCCTTTCTTGTTCCGTCTTTCTCATGTTGATGTACTTACATTTCTTTGGCTTTGACAGAAGGGTAGCAAATACACTCCGATTTGGAGTGACGAACTCAAAGCCAAGGGAGTTCCAGCAAGTGCACTCCAGATTGGAGTTATGGGCTCAAAGCCATGGGATACCAGTAAGGTATAATTCTGTCCAGCAAGAATTTGTTGGTGATTTGAGCTTGGTGAGAAAGGCATCATAAGCAGTGTGTTTCTAAGGTAGACCTGAGAGCTGATATTGTGAGCTACGCCCTTGTCAGACAACATAATCGAGTATATGTGTACACCTTCTACGTGATCCGGTCAATGTACATTACTCTGTTTAGCTTGTCTCTTGTAGCCGATGCCTCATGTCACTCTTAGATAACTTCCGGCTCTTAAGCTTTTATGTTCCTCTTGAATGTGGCCTCGCTCCTTGGGGGGTTGCTATTTCATGAGCGGCATGAGCATGAGCGGGAAAAAAAAAAGCATGAGCGGGCCGAATTGTGTCCACGGAAATAGGGTTAGGAGGCACGGAAATAGGGTCATGTGGACTCGTCATAGCAATGAAATGCAACATTTTATTGCAAATTTGGTGGCAAGCCACGTCTATACAAGTGTGTCCTAACTGTCATAGCAGGAATGGGAACTACTCTCCTACACCTTCCGAGGAATTTGGCCCTCCTTCTTCCTCATCCCCCTCATCCCCCCCATCCTCCGAGCTCTGTGATGCATCGGTTGCAGTATGCCTCTCAAAAATGCCGTCCTCTCCTTGGGGGACTGTCCACCTCACCTCCTGGGAATCTTCTGCCTCTTCTCCCCCACTTTCCTTAGCAGAATCCACCACAAATCTACGAGCCCGACGGGCTCTAATAGCTGCTGCCTCCTCCCTCATCTTCATTTTCTTGAGGCTTGCCTCGTCTTAAATCTGCTGTACACGACTAGGTTCGGAACACCTCCTAATGGACACCGAAGCAAGCCGGGCAGCATAAGTAGGAAGGATGTAGTCCCTTTCTGGACTAGGCATGAAATCCCCCTGGCAAAAAAAGGCATGTTCTCCTGCCCATGAACTCCGGTGTAGACGTCCTTCCTGCCGTACTTGACATCCTATAGTAAGAACAAATCCATTTCAAGAATGTCAATACCAGCAGAAGCAGAAAGGGTTTTCAACAAAATAAGAGAGCGAAGGGAGGTGCCTCATGAAATCTGGAGGCAACTTACAATGCGACCACTCACTCGACTGCCATGGCATGCCCTACATCCGGACGGTCTGGATAAAACCGGATTTGGATGGGCAGATCCCCGCCACGTCTGCACGGGTCTGTTATGCCGGTCTGGGGTGGTCTGCAAGACGACATGCGCTACCAGCAGGCAGACCACCCCAGGCGAGTCAGTTGGACCGACCTGCCGCCGGGGCGGACCCAGCGGCGACCGCAGGCGGGCTGGGCCGCGGCTGGCAGGTGGGGGTGGGCGGGGGAGGGGGGCGGGGGAAGGCGACCCCGCGTCCGTGCGCACCCTGTCCCACACGTGCGACATAAACTCCCAATTATTAAAAAATGAGAGGCCAAATCAGGCCCTTCATTATAGTGAGGAGAAAATAACCTCTTTGATAATGATAAAGGTAACTTTTCTTTGATGTCCGATGAATCTACAGAGCCTACTGCTCAACACAGCCCATCGAGAGGCCCACATTCGACATGTGGATGAACCGCATGACATGGTGGTTTCAGGTACTTCCCCACGCTTCGTTTGGCGCTTCTACTCTTGTAGGGGGTGGATTCATTGTATTTTTTCAGCAATGTGATCTGATGGAGAATCTCCACAGGTGACGACGAATGCGCAAGAGCAGCTAGACACACAAGCACATCAGTTCAAGATGGAGATTTCTCCTGCAGCAGAGAGCCTACGCGACTATGTGACGAGGTACTTTATGCTCTACAAAACCGACCTATTCTTTTGGGAGATACCACATGCCCGCCGGAGCCACGAGTTCACCGACCAGCTGAACGCGGACAAAGCAGCAATGTGCCTTCTGTACAGGTACATACGCGATGCCTTCCTTTCAGTCCTTGCATTTTTCGCCGAATTTCCAGATCAGGGCTCCGAAAATGGCTAAGTCCCTAGGGTGGCCGGCCCTGAACTGGAAATTTGGCGCCATTTTTCCAGGTCAAGGCCATATGGGACTTAGCCATTTTCGGGCCGGACCTGGGAAAATGGCGCCGAATTTCCAGTCAGGGCTCCGAAAATGGCTAAGTCCCTAGGGTGGCTGGCCCTGAACTGGAAATTCGGCGCCATTTTTCCAGTTCTGGGCCCTATTGCTGTTCTGGGACTTAGCCATTTTCGGGCCGGACCTGGGAAAATGGCGCCGAATTTCCAGTCAGGGCTCCGAAAATGGCGAAGTCCCTAGGGTGGCTGGCCCTGAACTGGAAATTCGGCGCCATTTTTCCAGTTCTGGGCCCTATTGCCCTTGTGGGACTTAGCCATTTTCGGGCCGGACCTTGGAAAATGGCGCTGAATTTCCAGTTCAGGGCTCCCAAGATGGCTAAGTCCCTAGGGTGGCAGTCACCGAAAACCAAAATTCGGCGCCATTTTTCCATTTCTAGGCCCACTCAGATCCGCCCCAACCTGGGAAAATGGTGCCGAATTTGCAGTTCAGGGACCTCATTGTGTTTTTCATGAATGCAGGTACTGCAAGTTCTCCATTTTGGAGAAAGGTCATCTATCTTTTGAGCCACCATTCTTCCTGGCATGGAGGAACCTTGGGGTTGACTCCATGTACACTGACGATATTGTGAAGGAGTGGCATCTGGAACATTTGCGTGATTGCCCTTGGTATGTGGACCTCGACCCATCCGAGTTTCAATTGAAGCTGGATGCTGAGGCCCGACGAAACCGGGCTCCGCTGCCTCCGCTGGGTGCAAAAGAGGCAAAAGCGCTTGCGAACTCCAGGAAAGCGGCAGAGCTTGCTCAGGCAAAAATTCAGGAGAAATTGAATGAGAAGAGTAAAGGCCAAAGGAAAAGGACAAGGAAACAGGTGAGTGCAGTAACACCCAAAAACAGAAAACCATCGGGGCATCGGAGGAGGCGCAGGAGGGGACCCAAGAGAGTGACTCGGACGACGACTTTGTTCAAGGTCCTGCGACTGCTGTTGCTGCTACCCAGTCACCGGTCGTCCGGGTTTCCAAGTCAGTTCGGAGTGGGACTGGCTCTGCCAAGAAGTTGGCATTTGAGGGCGAGCCTACACGGCGGTATTCGGCGGTGACGTTTACGCACAGGCCAAAGCTAGAACCTCCAACCATCATCCAATGCGTCAATGAGCTTCCTTGACGCTCTCGCTGCCAGGGCGAAGAAGGTGGCACACAGCAAGTCTCTGGCGGAGCAGAAGGGGAAAGCCAAGAAGAGGGCTGCCGTACAGAGCCTAAAGACACCCCTGGTTTTGAAGCCATGAATGGAATTCTTCACGGTTGTGAGCACGGATTGCAAGAGCACTCGGGGGGGGGGGTTTTGAGGTGGAGAGAGCTTGCGACATGATTCTCCTTGACATTCTAGATGAGGAGCTGCTGGAGGGCTTGGATGGTGTGCCCACCTAGAACAGGTTTACTGAGGACTACTGGAAAGCCGGGTTTGGGCTGGCGGGGATGCTTCTGGATGACGGTGGATGTGTGGTTGTCCTTGCCACAAGAGGGAAGACCACAGAGAATGCGGTGGCAAGGTGGACACCGAAAAGTGTCACCCCGGTCCTCCTCAGAAAATGGTTCTGCATCAATACACAAGGGTTGCGAACAGAGGGCCAAAGTGTAAGTTATCAATCTATTGCATTCACCTCATATTGTGGTGTATCTAAACAAGATCCCGGAGTTGATCCCTCTTTTGTTGGATGTGCAGACATTGGTGTTTGAGGCATATTGCTTTGTGAAGAGAGGGTCTACGTTCAAATTCCGCAATGACGGTCGTCTTGTTGATGCCGCTGTGGACCCTGTTACCTACGATGTCCTCTACAACTATGTGCCCCACTCCAGTATGCCGAAGGACACAAAGACAGGCAAACCGTGGCGGTACAGCCGGACTCGGAGCCCTGCTTTCATCCAAACCCTCATGGAGACGTGCTTGGATGTCCAAGGGCGGATTCTAGACCTCACATGCGGCACGGGTAAGCCTTCACGTGCTCAGTTTGTCCCCTGGCCCGATTGCAATTGCATGCCGCAAGCTATTAACCGCCCGCTTTGTTCCTCAGGTGCTTTAATGTGGGCAGGGACGTTGTCCAACAGGCATGTATTCGCCTTCGAGCCAGATACTGCCCTCCACAACTCGGAACTTGCAACGGCTAAACGTCTGCCGAAAGAGGAAGAGGCATCCTCAGAGGAAGAGGCATCCTCGGAGGATGAGGAAAAATCCGAGAAGGAGTAGGGGGAGGAACAAGTTGGGATCGAGATCTCCTGAGACCCCTTTGCTCTTTTCTCTGTTTCCTCCTCTATTGTCTTCCCTCTATCGTCTCTCGTTGTTGTTTGCTGCTGTTTGTTGTTTGACTGTTTAGAACCAACAGACTCGCACGGTTGTGAAGAATCCCTTAGCATGACTCCGTGGATTCCCATGGCAATGTTGGAGTCCATCGTTTCAAGCCACAGCCTCATTTGTTCATATGCTTCTACTATTTTTGCTTTGTTGTTTGCCTATTCATGGGACTGTATGAGGGCGCGGAAGACGTCCTTGTTTACATTGAGTTCATAGTGCAGACTTGAATGGAAGTATTTAGCTCTTTGCTAACAAGAACGACTCATTTTAGCGGACAACAATTGTGAATCGGCCTTTCCTTTGTCACACTGTCTTATTCGAGGCTTGTCCTCCATATAGCATGTGTAGAATGGCATTGCAAAAATGGCGGAAGCATATGTGCATGGCTGGCTGTATAAAATTCAGATTTGCTCCCGAGTTGCGTCTCTTGGATGTTGTTTGCAGGTGGACCCATCGATACAGGACCAGATGGGAATGTGTGGCGGAATTTTTTGCGCACCAAACCAGTGGACCTTCCATATGTTACCATGACAGTGCAGGGATGGACCAAATGGTCAAACGGTTGGGGACACAATGCAGACAGAGGGCAGACCAGATGGGCAGAAATCCACAAGTGCTTCAAAGCCATACACCTCACTGCGCTCCGATCCCTCACTGCCATCATCACCAACAAGCGACAGATTGAATCAAGTCTCCCCCCAGCTCCCTAGGCCTCCTGGCAGCCGCTGGGTCCATGGGGTACCCCATGGGGCCCACGGGTACTTCGCAGTACCCTCGGCGCCATGAGTGCCTCTTTCCCTTCCTCCCCCATTATCACCTGCCATATGATGTCCCATGGACATCTGCTCTTTATAGGACCCACCCTTGAGAAGGGGCAGTAGCCGCAAGGCGAAGTGACTCTTAGTTATGCCGGTTTAGGCCAGAGTCTTCTTCTTCTTCTTCTTCACTGGCTCTTTCATACCCGGCTGGTATGTTCTTCAATATATATATTCATACATGTATTCCACACCTAGGTTCAACCAGGTATACCAATCCAACATTGCACGTAGCACCATACCCTTACCAGCCTGGTATGCATAAGGGTTGGGTCCTTCATACCAGGACCAGTCTGGTAATTAAAATACATATATTGGTCCAACACTGGTAGATACAGCATGTACATGTTTCTTTTTTCTTTTCATTTCAGCGACAATCTGATTGAAAAACAATAACCTTGCACAGCCATAAGGCATGCAAATGAGGAATACAACCCAAAACCGACCAAACGGGCCAGCAACAACAATGGGTCCACTAAGTTGAGCGAGTCAGCCGAAGGACCTTATGAGCATCGAGAGTGCAAAAACCAGCATGCACGTAATAATGTACTAATAATCTTGCGAGGTTATTTTTTCCTATACTTCTTTAATTTGAGTAACAGGGCCTCTGTCCCCTTTAATTCTAATAATAATAACAACATATGATGCTTCCCAAAGGAAGTGTAAATTTCTCTTCACCCCGAAGGACTATTGCCTTATGGGAGGAAGGTGGATTGGACCCACAACCACTTCCGAGATGGTATGTGCCTATTACAACTAGACTACAACTTGGTGTCGCAAGCACCTAAAACTTAGTAGACCAGCTGACCATTGGGCCCACATTGTTAGTAGACTGTAAACTAAAAAGAGGGGAGCGCTTACTAGTGATATCCTTAAGCCAGTACCATAGGCTCTCCTCACCAGGAGGAGGAGGCCAGGCCATTTTGCTTGCCTCTTTCTTCTAACTTTAAAAATACAACAAAGATTTGGATAAAAGTTGTCATAGTTGAAACTTAGCCCTCTAGTTGCTAGCTTTTATTTTAGTTTTTATCCAAGGACACACCAGCCCCAGCAACTAGGCCTTGAGGGGAGAATAACCCCACTTTTTGAGCCATGGAGGCATTACAACGGCAGCCCCAGCCCGAAGGCAGATAGACAGATGACAGGGGTTGAACCCCAGACCTAGTACAGGTAAATACAGGAGTGGCTTACCACTAGGCTACAGCCCTGTTGTGTTTACTTGCATTTGAGTCATAATATGACAACAACTGATGAGAATATGTAATCTGTATGTAGTGCATAAGAACACACCTACCAATAGGAAGCGATCATTTTCAGATTTCATGTGAAAATTTGGTCAGACTTGTTGAACTGATTATGTCATAAATTCCAAAAATATGGTATGTTCTTCTCCCACTGCCGTTGGGAGATGTCCCATAGGAATGCCTTTACAGCGAGGTTACTGTGAAAGAGGTTATTTTCTCCTCTCACTATAATTAAGGGGCCTGATTTGTGAGCTATCGCTCCCAGCCTGTGTTTCCCTTATATATATTTATATATATATAAAAGGATGCATATTGTTTGTTTGGACCTTTCATTTAACCTCCCACCCAGTCCCATCTAATATTTGCAAGCAATTACAAAAAAAAGTATATTATTGCGGCATTTGGGGGTGCACTGGTGGTTGAACCATACACCCTTACCAAAAATGACCTTACAATGCTCTCTTCGGTGTGAGGTATGAGTTATGGCCGACTCACCAAAACAAATGGCCCCTCAGTCCGTGCAAGTGATATATTGCAAATGCTGCAAAGTGCACTCACGCAAAGTTCACTTGTGACCCCACAAGCAAAACAAAGCGCTGGTCATTTCATTGTACTTGCTGCCGTTCTCGCCAGAAAAGCTCTTGCAGGTGGGCCCGGTCTGTTCGGCAGGAAGAAGCTCTTGGCACCCTACAATTGCCTAAATTGCGGGGGTAATCCTCCACTACAACAGAAGAAAATGCGACCGAAGCTGGGTAGTAAAGATTGAAACCCAATTGATAGTGGCAGCACTCATACACCCAACTGGCCATTTACGCAACAATCCAACAATCTGTACCTCCAGTTTGTTCGGCATGTTCTCTTGGTGATATGCTCTGTACTAGAGAACGGACCGACTTCTTGGGGGATAAAAGATGTTGGTAGAGCTTTTTTGGACAAGCCCAAATATCGCCCAGCCCGGAAAAGATGGTCCGGAATCCACGATGTTATGGGTTGAGGATTCCCCGAGTTGTTTCACATTTCCAAGAGTTCCAAGCTTGCGTACCTCTAGTTTGTTCGGCCAGTTCTCTTGGTGATATTGTTCATACTATAGAAGAGGCCGACTTTTTGTGGGGTAAAAGGTGATGGTAGAGCGTTTTTGGACAAGCCCAAATGGCGAAGTTAATATTGCTCACCCTGGAAAAGATGGGCGCAGACTGTCCAGAATCCACAATGTTAAGGGTTGAGGATTCCTGAGTTGTTTCACATTCCCAAGAGTTCCAAGGTTGCTATCCCTCCGGGCCATAGCCGGTTCTGAATGCAGAACTGGTATCGGCAGGAAGAAGCTAAGTCTGCCAGGTAATTCTCCTCAGTAGTTTAGGGGTTGTGGGGAGGTGGAAAACAGGTTTATCTAAATTACTTGCCAGAGCAAAATTAGCAAAGCTTTCCTCGGAAAAGAAAAAGATGAAAACAAGCGGAGAGGAACCATACAGAACCGGTATCGGCAGGAAGATGCTAAGTCTGCTAGGTAATTCTCCTCATTAGTTTAGGGGTTGTGGAGAGGGGGAAAACAGGTTTATCTAAATTACTTGCCAGAGCAAAATTAGCAAAGCTTTCCTCGGAAAAGAAAAAGATGAAAACAAGCGGCTAGTCGCTGTATGGCTCCTCTTTGTGAATTGTGGGGCAAAAGAAGGGCCTACCTAAAGGTTCACTCTACCTTGTCTTATCCTTTGACACCCCTTGGATAGAATGTTGCCGTAGCGGAAGAGAAGACAACATCATTCTCCTTGGGATATCTCTACTCGAGCACTCCTATTTTCTGTGTGCTATTCCACATAGCTTAGTTTGGAAGAACTACTATCCACCTATAGGGACAGTGGCACTATAACAATCTGATCCCTCACTATTTATATGGCTCAACTGACTTACTCTAGTTTTCTGTTATGCACTTGGATATTGCCTGGACTAACCTTCAGGCTGACTAAGTGCTCTCAAGATCTTGGTTGTCATTGTCATGTCTAACTCTGGTTCTGCACTATGCTATCATTCCAACCATCAAACAAGCAAGAGTTCCATTTTTCATGCATTGTTAAATTTTGATTCTATTCTATGGTTGAACACACTCATCATTCCACACTAGTTCCAAGTACCAACTGAGTCTGATCACAAATGCCCACTCCACTTTGCTCCATATCACGTTGCATCCATCTCTCCAAGAGACCTCACGCTCCCAAAAGCTCCAATGTCAAAAGCGCTATCTCTCTCACCATCCCAGCCTAAATCCTACCCAGCCACCTCTCCTCCTTTTGGAATTCAGCTTGCAGCCCTTAATGCATCCATAATACATGTAGCGCTGAGATGGTGGGCCAGTAGCGTATAGCACCTTCATCCCACAAGAATCACATGATCAAAATCCAGTTGGGCTTCCTGTTGAAGATAGGCTGGAATATACTCCAAAATGTGGTCGTCTGTTATAGAGAAAGTTGTAGATTTTAGTGCCAAAGCGGTTGATGGGGGAAGAGAAGAGGCTCCACGGAAGATTGAAGGAAGCGCATAATCAGTGAAAAGCCATAGCATTTTGGAGTGGTCTGTTATAGAGAAAGTTGTAGATTTTAGTGCCAAAGCGGTTGATGGGGGAAGAGAAGAGGCTCCACGGAAGATTGAAGGAAGCGCATAATCAGTGAAAAGCCATAGCCTAAAAGAACTGGCAAGCAATCTGCCATTGCGTGGTTCCAATGTTTAGTAACAAGGTGCCCAAAACACTCTTGAGGAATGTCAATTTTGGGGGGGGTTTGGGAGCGCTGCGGTCATTATAAGAGCTGACGGAATAGCCATGATGCATGTGAGCCCCACCACGTCGGAGCTGTCCGAGCGTTTGGTTGTCTGAGGCGGACAGAGAGATCTCAGGCTTTATGACTTGCATATGGCATCAATGAATTGGCTTACATCCTGCTGCCTAGTGCCCTCCTTTGAATGCTTCCATCGCCCCTCATTGTGCCTCTTGTGGTGGGGTAGAGGGTCATGGCCCCACCTCGTCATCTACATCGCCTAAAAATCCTTTCTCTGGGCTCCGGACGAGTCTCATCAGTCTATGTACACGAAATCAGACCGATCCACATTCTTAGAGTCTCTCGATTGGTTCTGTTTGTATCACTAATCTGTTTCTATCGCGGTGGAGCAGCCGTTTTTCCCAGCTCTCTCCGTCTCTTGATCCCTCTCTCCTGCAGCCATAACTGTCCCCAGACTCTCATGTGAGACTTGCTCTAACTCCCAGTTTCTCTCTTGTCAGGTTCCTTCCTTCCTTTTGTGGCCTATATCTAGTACTACTTTCCGTCTCTTTATTCTCTTATGTGGAACATTCGGCTGCATCCTTGTGCTGTCTGCTGGTTTTTATTGTGAACTACTTTTCTTGCTTGACTGCTTACTTCTCTTTCTTGTTCGGCAGCCTAGTCACTCATCTCACATGGCAAGCGCCCCGGCTCCCCCGATTACCACCACGACCACAACGGAAAGCTACTTCCAGGCCAAAAGGCAGATGCGCCCTCCCAAGGGCGAGCCATCAGACCAAAATATGATGGGAAACATCACCAAGCTACTACCTGCCAACACATTTCTGATGTTTCAGACTCTGGCGCCATTGGCTACAAACGACGGTGTGTGCGGGACTGTTGAGAAGGCAGTGACCGCTGTAATGCTGTGCATTCTTGCTTCCACATGTGTGGTCGTCTGCTTCACCGATACCTACCAGGTTTCTATCTCTAGTTACTCTCCCATGTTTGATCACAGAATTATCACATGGTGTATTTGGAATATAGATCTCCACGTGAACTTCAATATCCTCCGTCATGATCGATAGAAGTTCCTGGCTCGTACATGGCATCACCATATTCCGTTGTTCCTTCTGATAATTACACAAGCTTTAAAGACTGTTGAATTGGTATCGTGCCCTGTATGATCAAGTCATACAGGGACACCACCCTGAGCTGCGCCAGTGCACTGTTCTCCTGGACCAAGCATGTAGAGCACGAGTCAGTAGAGTATATCGAAATGACTGAATTACGGGTGCATTAGTACTGTATATTAAGAGTTGGGCAATGGATGCCCAGGGGGACCAACCACGAAACAGCTCATCCAACGTATGTGAAAGTTGTTTCACATACTAAAGGCAATAATTATAGCATTTTCCCTATCAGATTAACTGTGCCTGCATTTATCCAGCGCAGCTACCCACTTTCATCTCAGCCGCATGATCTTCTCTTGCAATGCAGCAATATAGAAGATTTGGTGAGTTCATGTTTTGATCACCGAAAATCTAGATTTAGTAAGCATACAGATTGCGCTGATCTGACAGTGACGCGCTATTAACCATAAATCCATTTATCGTGTACTAGGTACTATATTAGTTCTTACTGATTATGGCCAAATTCCGGAGTGCAAAAATTTGTGCATTTGGTCTTCATGTCTGGAAGTCATCCCGAGGATCATAGGTTGGCGCGACACCTTTAGGAACTTTAGGCAGGAATTCTCTGACTTAATACGCGCGCTCTGTTGCCACACAGAATGCTCGGGTGCCGGTACTGTAGCTACGTGGTCACAATCCCAGGGTTCAGGTTCAATTCCATTCCTGAGCTGTTTTAATAGTTCGCATTGGGATCAGTCTGAGATTCGAGAAAACTAATTTGTTAGATCATGGCTGCATTGACATCCTGCTAAATAAAAATTGATCATGAACCTCCTCTTTTTCTTTTTCTTTTGAAGGCAGAACCGGTGACCTTTATATTCCACAGAAAAGACAGAGCACTTGATCCGTAGGCATATGACTGCAACTCAAAACCTCTTCATCAGGAGCACAAGTTGCATAAGCAATCTAAGTTGAACAAGATGAGCTTGATTCTAAACGGATGGGTTTGGAGTGAATCGGATCTTATACTGGTGTACTGGAAGCCTTTGCTAAGTGGCCCGGGCAGAATTTCAGTCTTTGGAGGCCCAAATGTTCATAAACCAAGTAGTACTGAAATGGATGTTCAACACTAGTGACCAGAGGAGGGGTCCGTTTAGCCAGCCTCGAGATCGTTGATATGTTGCATCGACCGCGAGTAATTCTGAAGACACTGTGGAGAGCTTCCAAGGAATCGCCAAGTACTCTTCATGCTTTTTTATCAGGAGCCGCGTTTGCAACTCTGACGCTGCTGACAAGCCCAGTGTCAACCTGCTTTTACAAACATGTGCCTGGAACAATAGTTAAGACATTGCCATTGCTGGTGGGGTCTGTGATCACCTCTGTTTGCGCATTCTCACCAGGCGCAAGAAACGGACTTACTCACCCCCTGCCCCCCCTGAAGCCTACCAAAACGACGACGACTACTGACTCCACCGTCAAGGTAACCGAAACTGTGACGGCACCTAGCCAGGACGGAGGTACAGGTGGAGGTGCGAAACAGCAACCCTCTCTGGGTCAGGAGGCCTTATCTCTGTTTTCTGGAATTGAGGATGCGGTTACTGGCAAAGGGGGACCTGGTGGTATGCAGAATCTTGCCAAGGAGGCAGTCTCCCTAGTCAAACGCGGGGTGCAGGATCTAAAATCTAATACAAAAGTTGAGAAAGCGGTGAAGGATGGGATTGACAAAGTCGATGAGTCAGCCACTTCCTATGCCAAGGATGCGCTTGCTGAGTCGGGCATCTCCAACGAGGTGGCCTCAATCCAAAAGGGTATGACGAACGCCGTCAATGAAATTCAACAGGGGGTGACAAATGCTTCTGCCCAGATACAACAAGCCGTGAGCAATGTCGCCACCCAAAGCAACCTACCAGAACTTGCCTGACAGGCTGCCTCTCTCCTCCAAGAGGGGGCTACCGCTGTGAGTGCAGGCCAAGCGACGGCTGCTGCTTACTTGCCTACCGCCAAGGACGCAATCATCGAGATCAAACAGCGAGGGATACTGTTTCCATAGGCCAAGCATCTGCTTGCAGCATACTGACCAGATATCACCCGGGACGCCAGCACTCTGATCCAACAGGGTCTCTCAAATGTGGCTTCCCAAAACTCTTCACTGTCTCCAGGACAACTATCCGGAATTGTCCAAGAGGCGACCTCCCTCTTCAACCAAGGGGCTCAGGGAGGCCAAGCATTCGCCAGGGGGCACTGGGCAAACGCTAGGGATGCAGTTATACACATCCCTCAAGCCAACAGAAGCCCTACAATCAACCAAGCGATGGTTTCTCAATTCCAACAGGCAGTGATGGATGCTAAGGCGCCAACCGTCGGCCGTTTCTTACCTACCAACAGTCGCCAGGGATGCAATCGCTTTATTCCAACAAGGAGTAGCAAATGTTGCTACCCAAACTCCTTCCCTATCCGCAGCTGCCCAACAGGCAGCATCCCTCTACCAGCAGGGGGTTCAGTCTGTTGGTGAAGGCCAAGCCATGGCCTCAAGATACTTGTCCGGTGCAAGAGATGCGATCAACCATATCCAACAAGGGATGGCGGATGCTGCTACCCAAAGTACTCCGTTTTATACGCAGGCGCAATCAGCAGCGGGCATGGCAGCCTCCCAATTCCAGCAGGCGTTACTAGATTCTGTCAACAGAAGCCAAACATCGGCAGCTATGTACTTACCGACCCTCGCTAATGAGGCATACTCTACTCCAACAAGGGAGTACAAATTCTGTCAGTGTGCAACAGCCAGGAATCGTCTCTTCGGTTTCCCAACAAGGGGCTCAAACCTGAGTGACACCCAAGCGCTCGCTACCGGGTACTTGCAGGCAGCTGCAAGAGATTCGGGCATCCACATCCAACAAGGGGTGACGAATTCCGCTATCCAAACACTCGCAACACCTGCTGGGCAGCTGTCTGCAATGGCCCAAGATGCGGCCTCTTCGTTCCAGCAGGTAGAGGGACTTGCCCAACAGGCGAGCTCCTTGATGCAACAGGCATCCCAGTCTCTTCGTGACGGCGAAGCAGCGACCAAGAATGCTGCCACCCATATCCAACAAGGGGTGGTTGACGCAGCTGCTACGGCTTCCAAGTCGATTGCAGATGGGGTGAAGGAAATTGTTACTCAGGTCCATGAGACCTCCTCTAAAGTGGGAGATGATGTGGTTGACAGTAGTGTCTGCACAGAAACCACCACCACCACCACCACAATCACCTCCGACCAGAACTGATCTTCTCCGCAGAATGACGATGTGAACTCACTGCCTCTAGCGAACCCAGTAAAGCCAGTAAAGGTGCAGATGGGTTACTAAAGCTCTGGTTTTGTATAGACAAAAACAGTTTGCAGCGTTGAATCCTTCAAGCCACAATCACAGTACCTTCAACGCACACGTACATGTATACTGTTAATGAGACCCAATAGTCTTGAAAGGATTTTACTTGAATCCATATTATCTCTCTTTGAAGCCAAGGCTTCCATATGAGGAATGATCAGTTCCTGCAGATACCAGATATTCCAAACTACACCTGTGAAATATTGTGAGAGAGCAAGTCATGTTTGGCACCAGTGACTGAATCTTCTCTCATGGTCTCCTAGAATTTCTCTTCTGTTGACATTGTAGCTGGGTGGTGTTTTTATACAGCAGGTGGTCATGGGTTCAACTCTAAGATAGTCCCACGTCTACCTTTACAGTGCAGTTGTTGAAAGTAATAAGGAAGACTGCGGCCAAAATAACATATAAGAGCCACTTCCTCTGGCAAGCAACGATTGTACTGCCACTCTCAAGGGTGGGCAAATATTTGGCCAGTGTAAAATATTTCGTGAAGTGGAGGATTTTATCTGATTCACAGGGATCATGCCAATTATCTGAAGAGAAGACAGATGTATCAGATGTGATACATCTACGCGCGCCTCATTGTGTACATTCAAGAAAATTGAATGGGAGAGTGAAAGGAGGAAACTTACTTGCTAGCACAGTGGGTTTGTCATTGTGTAATTCACACTCAATCAATACATTTCCAACAATGATAAGTTAATTAGGAGTCCAAATACATAAAATCACAAGCTTAATCGCCTGCGTGCCCAACCTCCATAGCATCCTTGTCATATCAATCAATCACGCTTAATATATATACTTTGCACATACTACATAGAAAAGAAAAGGATGACGCCTCCCCAAGGAAGCATAAATTATGGCGTCTCATCATCCCGAGTTACTACTAGGGATCAGTGCCTTCTGTTGGAAGATAAACACTTTGAGGACTCTTTGAGCCCTAGACCACCTAGGTGATGCAGAGCACAAAGTTCCAACCACTTGGCTACCTACACTAGTGTTACAAACCATATTGTTCCAATAGTGACTTGAGGTGGTGAGGGTCCAACAACACATCAACACCCAAGCCATCCACCTATATTTTTAGCTGGATATAATCTTTGAGGCTAATTTAAATGAAGGCACTTGAAGCGCCCCACTATGGTGGCTCATCATGACTAGTAAATTTACTTAGCCTATTAGACTTGAGAAAAACATTAAACATACTACTACAAGCTCTCCACCCGTCCTTCGAAGCCCACTGTCATAGTTGATGATCCAGTGACTTCACCCCAAGCTTTAACATGTGAAAGTCTTAAAGACAAGACGTTCCTCTTCCTACGTTAATGACTAACCATTGGTGACTATTCACCCCCTAGCGATCTAATTCATTAACTGATTATAACTAATTTCTTCCAACACTCCTACTTAGCAATTCGATAATAATTGAGCTAATTTTTTGAATGTCTTTGGAGAAGCAACGCCAAGTGAATTGATCGTCAACATTGTTTAGGCTTTGATAGACTCTTAGTCGAATATCTACAACCATATCTTATGTATCAAATTAATAGAGCACCTCAATATCTTTGCCTACAACTTCACTTCTCGTATTTTCAACATGTTTGGTCTTTGAATGATCCTTCAGATGCTAACTTAATGCAATCGCACTTTGATGAGATAGAACAACCGACTAATATTGTCAGGAATATGTGCCAGCCCTCTTTGCATGTTTTGCTTAGTGTGTAGTGCTAATGTTGGCTGCAACTCCATTAACTAATGCCGTGCTGCAACATTATCACTCATCATGTCCGGAAACGTTGCTTCGAAAGGACTACTCCCTTCCTAGTTGTGCAGCTAAGCTTGCAAATACAGCCATTAGACGATGTAAGAATCCCAGTAAAGTAGAGCTGATTTTGGAGAGGGCTAGGGAGGACAGAAGGAAGCGGAGAGAGTTGGCTGCAGCTGAGACAGGTAGATGCGTGCGGAAATATGTATGTGATTCCGCGGAAGAGATCGATGCAGTCAAGGAGGACGATGACCCAACGGAGGTGAGATGGTCAGTTCCACAAGGGGAAGATGGGATTTTCGAAAGCCTGGCCAACGACCAGTCCGCTGGACATGAGAAAGAAGATGAGGGGGTGGAAGGGGAGGAGGACAGTCTACGACAGGATGAGGATAGTGATGATGATTTCCAAGATGGGTAGAATTTTAAATAACTCTTTGTACATTTAAATTTTCTTCCTGAATATATAAAGGTATTTCTTTGCAGTTGAGGTCCCCTCTCCCATGTGCTTCTAAAGGACACTATCTCTGAAACCACGTCCTTCTCAAAACCGAAAATGCGGTGCCGCATTTCCATGTCGGAACGGAAAACCGGAAATGTGGCAACGGTAAATACATCATTTTGGAAATGCGGCACCGCATTTCCATAAGCCGGGACACCAACAGTAACGTGAATTTCCTGTTTTGGACATCAGAAATCGTAGGGCCGAACGGAAATGCGGTGCCGCATTTCAATTTTGGACATGGAAGTTTTCCATTTCTTGCCCCTTGCACGGAAATGCGGCACCGCATTCCATTGCGCTAAATGGAAATGCGGTGCCGCATTCCTATGTCCAATACGTTATTTCCATGTCGGATATGGAAATGCGTTGCCGCATTCGAGACATCATTTCAAGGACTTCTTCCATCAACCTTCGGAACAACGGAAGAATACAGATTTGAAAATGGTCCCTCCAACCTTGTCAAAATATCGTGATTTTGGGAAATGACTTTCCTCAAAATATTCTCATCATAAGTACATCGGCTGACATCGTCTTGTGCTAACGGAGTTCAGCCCTCCTTCTAGAAGTTGATACTCTCATTGACATGGTTTACGTTACTTGTATTGGTCCATGCCGCATGGGGCGAGACTTACTCAAATTGACATGGTTCTGAAATAGACGTTCACAGGTTTGATTCGGCCATATATGTCAAAGGAGTCGAAGATGCACAAATTCTGGTTCTGCCCGGACGATATGGCTCGCTGTGTAAATGGTACCGTCCGTGACTCCTGCATTGCTAAGCCTCCCCCACCAACCATTTGGCCAGTGCGGGTGGGAACCTCCCTAACAGCACTGGAGATTGGCAAGTTGGAGGACGCCGGCTTTCGTCTGCACCGATCTGTGGCGTCGACTCTTGGTGGCCTTGCTGCTATGGTGCCTCCGATACGAGAAGGAATGGCAAAACAGTGCATCGGGTGGCTTCGGGGCCTGATCACGATGCGAAGGTGGAATCGGCCAGACTACTTTAGGGTCGGGTAACAGGAACTATGGAAGTACCTTCACCTGGGTATGGACGGGTTTATACTTTGGTCACATCTGGGTCTGTTTTGCACGACAGGGCCTATCAAGTGACGGTGGGAAATTTTCCGAGGTGTACATGTCCTGACTTCGTGTGCATGCGTGAGGAAGCTCTAGGAAAGAGAGGGAAATGGGTTCCCTGCAAGCATCTTTACTACATCTTTTTGCACAGGATGTATTGTGATCCCAAAAGAGACCAACTCATTCACCAGGCAACACTAGGTCCTGGTGAGGTACAGACACTTTTGCAGCGAGACATTGGCAATATCGAGTAGTGTTGCATATGTTGCGATTTTTCGCAATGTCGGAAAGGGCCTTGTTGGTAGAACATGTATACACAGCTCTTAAAACTGGACAAGCAGACGATGTCTCGTTTTGAAAGGTAGTTTATTTTTTCATCGGGTTTGGTTAACGAGCCTCTAAAATTGAGTGCGTCAACGCACACCACTTCTGCCCCCACCCCCAATATTTCCCCGGGCAAAAACCAAAACCAAAAAAAAAAAAAAAAAAAACTTTGTTTTGTTCGCGGGCCTGCCAAACATGGACAAGTGTCAGTATGAAAGCTCATTTTATTTTTTGACGGCCTCTACAGAAGCATTGCGTAAATGAGCTTCATGATGACCATTTGTTTTTCTTTCCACTTCATCTGGAATAACAGGCACCTGAACAAGTTTCACAATGACAGCTCATTTGTTTTCCACGTCCTCTATACAAACAAACCCTAAATAAGCATTCATGATGACGATATGATTTTTTTTTCACCTCTTCTTCAATTACAGAAACCTGAAGAAGTTTGACAATGATAGAGCTCAAGTTTTTTTTTCACCTCTTCTTCACAAACAATCCCTAATTTATTCATGATGACCATCTGATTTTTTTCACCTCTTTTTCATCAACAGAAACCTGAACAAGATTGACAATGATAGAGCTCAATTTTTTTCACCTCTTCTTCAATAACAGAAACCTTAAGAAGTTTGACAATGGTTGTTTTTTTTTCACCTCTGCTTCACAAACAATCCCTAATTTATTCCCTAAATAAGCATTCATGATGACCATCTGGGTTTTTTTTCACCTCTTCTTCTATAACAGAAACCTGAAGAAGTTTGACAATGATAGAGCTCAACTTTTATTTCACCTCTTCTTCACAAACAAAGCCTAAATAAGCTTGAAGATGGTCATCTGTCAAATTTTCACCTCATCTACATTAATAAAAACCATTGCCTGTTTCACAATGAGTGGTCATATTTTGGGGCCTTGCCCATCCTCATTATTTTAATCCTCTCCTTCAATATTTCATCCATCCATCATTCATCCACCATGGATGAAATATTGGAAACGTCAGATAGCTTGACAATGAGCATCCAAACTTTTCTTGTCTCTTGTTCATGCAAGAATCCCTAAGTAAGATTCATGATGACTCACCCAGCCTTTTATTTCACCTCTTCTTCAATAAGAAAACCTCAGTAACTTTCACAATGACCATTCCATGTTTTCTATACCTCTTTTTTTAAGCGCTATAACTGCTTCCACGACAATAGGACCCTCTCTAAACAGAGGACTCGGGTATGGGACCTACTTCTTCCTCCACTAAACCCCTGGGCTCACGCGGCTAGGCTCACGCCGTAGCTGCGCTCGAAGCTGCCGGACATCAATGCATGGGAACAAAGGAAATGCGGTGCCGCATTTCCGAACTTGGGCATGTACATGTTTCCGTTTCTTCAAAGATGCATTTCCTCGACCTCATGACTCTGATATCGCTCTTCTGGCAATTGATGTGGAGAGAGACATTGTACAAATGAGACCACAAATTCTGAACAGTGGGCCAATAACAATAGTTCATTGAATACAAGGAAACACAGTACACAGAAGTGAGGGCACGATGGGTTGTTTTATTGATCGAACACGGTGTCTCACATTAAGCAAATCCAAACAAATCTAAACCCTTCCGCCTTCTACATGGGCGTCACCAAGTCGACAGAACTTCGATAGCCCTAAAAAAAGCTCATTAGTGACGCGGCACCTCCAGGTAAACTGCATTGCGGTTGTTCTGGTGCCCTTGGTGGAGCTGACGACAATGTCATGCCCATCAATGATACCACCATCATACATCGACATGGTCATTTCATGTGCAAGTGCGATTCGTCTTCGCAACTCAGCCGAATGTCTCCATACACTGGAAAAGCGGAGTGAACTCCACAAATATAGTTTTCCCCGGTGCAGTCCTCCTGGTCCACTGGCAGCAGTTCCAGCGCCAAAGCATGGCCGTGCGTGATCTGTCCGGCTTCCCATTCCAACAGGGTACATCGAGGTCAACAATTTGCAGCACCCACGGACCGCATTGACCCTCACCCTCACCTCACTCAAAGCAGTAATAGTCCTCCAAATACTCCATTGCGCGCAATGACTCCAGCTTGACTCCAGAAGCGTCAGTGAAAACAAAGAGCCAGACAATGATGTCTCCTGATTTGGGTTTGAACATCGCATAATCGTGGCCATGATAAGGGTAGTCAGCAGTATTGCGGCGGCAGGACATCCTTGCAAAAGAGTAGCGGAGTACGCTGAATGACAGCAGCTTTTGGATGGAGGAGGCACCAGCACGGAGGCAGGAAGTTGTGCAAGGAGATGACAATTTATTTGCAAATGCTGCAATTCCTCACTTACACTCCAGGGCACATTTAAATTTCCCCCTTACAGGAACTTGCACAGATGAAGGTTGGCTGCTCCATGAATATAGCCGTTTTAGTTTCCATCCGTGCCATGCAAATTATGGGCCGTTAGTGCCAGGTGGGCCTATAGCCCCTCGATACGACTTCATCCATCTCCCCTTCGATGTAAATGCGGCGTCGAATTTCCATCCGAGGGGATGGACTTCGGTGGCAGGTGGCCAACTGTTCCCCATGGATGAGAATGAGTAAGCGGTTCATCCGCCACTGGCGTGATGAACACGTTACACGATGATAAGTGGGTAGGTGGGACCCAGTTCCTCCATTATTGGAGCTGGCAGTGCTCTTTCGCTTGTCATCAGGGGGAAAATCAAAGGGCTTCGTTGCTGTCTGCAAGGTCATTGTCATCGACAACACACACGTCCTCCGGGCCTTTGCAAGGATGTTGTGTTTGCGGAACCACGACGACTGATGTATGATATTGAACCCATCCAACAAAAGTCTATTTGTTTCTCTGCTGCTACATTCCCACCACAGTTCCCTACAAAAGACTCATGTGTTTCACACACACACAATCCACCATGTGTTTGTTCCTACATTTAGGGATATCTCAGGCCAAGATCCCATCTCTTTTGAAAGACCAATCCATCTTTATAAGTCAAGGGGGCTGCTATTTCATGAGCCAAGATCCATGAACGGCATGAGCCATGAGCAGACTCGTAACTGTCGAAAAAACCATGAGCAAGATTTTTTTTCAGAAATGATTATCCACAGGAATAGGGTTTAGGGTGTCACAGTCATAGGGGGACAAGGACCTCCCGATGAAAGAGGTTGAGCAATGTTTTTTAGAATTACATATTGAAAGTGCGAATGGTAGGGTGGTACTGCTCAGTACAATGGGTGCCCATTACAGCCTTCCAGCCACTTCCAAAATCCACCCCCACTCCCAATCCGAAACGATATGACGAATGATGCATTGTGAGAACGATGGATGCAGAATCGAACAAAAAAGGTGGCACAATGGGGTTTTTATTGATCCACATGAATTGCATTTCAAGCACGTCTATTGTGCTGATGGTGTAAGCAAATCTATAGCCCTATGCCTTCTGAGTACAAGTCACGTTGTCAACGGAACTTCGACAGCTCTGAAAACTAGCTCATGAGTCATTGGGCTCCTCCAGTTAAACAGGATTGCAGCCGTTGTACCTGGTTTAACTTATCAAACTAGCCTTTTGGAATACCCTTTGAGTTGGTGTTGTCTATAAAATTCTGATTATGCTCATTGTAGCACTCCACTCTGATTGAGTTTTGGAGAGATGATTGGAAAACCAGATCCAGACCTTTGTGCATTCATGGAACATAGACATAGCATGCTGGCTGGTCTACATTATCAGGCTGGGCTCTTGGAATTGCAACACCTGCAACTCATTCTTAAAGGCTCAAGTGTTTATGCTGATCTGGTATGTACCAAAGGTGGTGTTGGTCCCGATTGTTTTATAAGAAAAACAAGACTCCTTCAATGATGAATGACATATTCTGAATCTAGGGTGATGGTTGTCTTGGAAATCCCACCCTCCCACCCTAATTTTTCACGTGTTTTCAGGAAGATGACATGAGTTTTTATCAGGTAAGATACTGCCTATGGAAGGTGAAGTCAGATAGTGCCTTGTTATGAGGCTGATTTGTCGTTAATTTGACAAAGACCTTGTTTGATCTTGTCCATGTCCCGACAAGACATAGTATCTTCCCTCTCTATTCTTGACCAGTGTACTTAGTGGTTTCTGTACACACTCTCTGTCTCTCTCTCACCTGCCATTTTCCAGTTTTCTTACTATGATGTACTAACACCTTTAATGGCTTTTGCATGGGTCTAGGAAAGCCATGGGGTATCAGCCCCCTATACCTCCATAACAATAGTGTGGAGCAACAAATACCTCATAAGGTATGATGATCCTCTCCAACAAAAATTTGTTGGCGGATTGGACAACGAGAGAAAGGCATCGCTGATATTACTTGAAGAACATCTAAGGGTTTCTTGCATACTGATATTATAAGCTAGGCCCGGGTAAAACAGCCTGTTAGAGTATGTGTGTACACCTTCTACATGATCCGGTCAATGCACATTACTCCTGTTAACTGGTAACCTGTAGTTGATGCCTTATGTCAGCATCAGATCCCTTATGATGAAAAGCCTTCCCTACTAGTGGGCTTTAATACTTCTCCTGGATGTGGGTTTGCTCTTTATGGCACCACTAAAAAAATGCCCAGGTGTAACGTGATATGTCCTTTTTCCATACCTTAAGGAAATCTGGTTTTAAAACTATAAAGCTGGCTGATATGGTGAAAAGATGGGTAGCAGATTGTTGCCAATGTTCTTATTCACATGTTCATGTTGTGAATCACTGGCAGTAGACTACTGCCACTGGCTGAAGAACACAAGTTCTTCATACCTTTGGAAAAACGGTTCTAACCATAAAGTTGGCTGATATGGTGGAAAAATGTGCAGTAATTTACTGCCATCGGTTGAAGAACACCTGTAATTTCTGAACTCTTGCGTGCCCAGCTATATGAATGTTTTGTCCATATTTTCTCTTGACTTGGGAAGCAGAGACTGTAGCTTTTTAACCAAAGATAAAACTACATCGCACGGAGATCCTTCCTTGGTCTCTACTTCTTTACAAGAGCTCGTTGACAAGATAAGAGGTAACATGGAAAACGCATGACTCTATATTCTTGCCAAGTTTGATTTATGCTATGCCAATGTTCACTCGTGATCTAAGGGCAGAGAGAATGTAGACCTTTTATCTTTTTGGTATTCAAGTCCAAGGATAGAACTACATTGTAGAGGGAGAGCCTTATGAGAATGGGTCTGGTATGCACTCCCTTACGGGGTGAGTGCATACCACACTCACTCCATAAGGGACTGCCATGCCAGGGGTTGGATGGTGGGCGTCCCCTCTCTCCCTCTCTCTCCCTCTCTCTCCCTCTCTCCAATTATCTGTTTGGGATTAACAAAAATTTTCCTAAGCCTACCTGGTTTGGAAATACCTTCTTTCTAATCCCTGATGGAACATGTTTTGAATTATTTTATAGACAACACCAACTCAAAGGGTATTCCAAAAGGCTAGTTTGATAAGTTAAACCAGCCCCTGTGTTTTTGAAAAACCCCAACAAGACCACTGCTTGGTATTCTTCCAAGTCAAGTACTGCTTGGTACTTTCCAAGTCAACATAGTAAAACTGAACATGTTTCAAATTCAAAGGATGGTTCCAATGGCATCGCTTGGCAACCTTAAAACAAGTGTTATGTAATCTGAAAAGCCCATCACGCCAGCTGCTTGGTAATCTCTAAGTTAAAACAATGTAACCAGGGCTGTTTTAAATTTAGAACTCTGACCTCAATGTTCAAAAACTACCGCTTGGTACTTACCGTGTTAAATCAGCATAAGAAGGCCTATCTTAAGCATCATTGGATAGCCTTATAAGGTCTGGAGCATATTTTTCATCCGGTATGGATTATGCTCATTGTAGCACTCCACTCTGATTGAGTTTTGGAGAGATGATTGGAAAACCAGATCCAGACCTTTGTGCATTCATGGAACATAGACATAGCATGCTGGCTGGTCTACATTATCAGGCTGGGCTCTTGGAATTGCAACACCTGCAACTCATTCTTAAAGGCTCAAGTGTTTATGCTGATCTGGTATGTACCAAAGGTGGTGTTGGTCCTGATTGTTGTATAAGAAAAACAAGACTCCTTCAATGATGAATGACATATTCTGAATACTCCATCGTGAAAGAGCAACAAATCAAGGGGACCCCACACAACCAATGGGGCTTGGCCAGTCATCATAGAAAGGTACAGCTATTCACCTGCTCAACGTAAAAGTTTATGCTCAGGAAACTCAATTCAGGGAGGGACTTGACTGCACACTTTCTGATCTGAAGGATCTGGTGATCTGGGGATAATGGCAGTAAGGCATCAAGAACTACTATTACACTGAAACCTATGTTCAAGTCTAAAACTTGTAGTCTTGCTATTTATAGATCCAAAATATTGGGTGTGTCAGTTCCAAAATGTCCAACTCAGCTGACTGTATTGACCACATGTGGACAATACGAGTGAGCTCAAAGCTCATTACTGATCATTTACCAGCAAGGCTGTCCCCAGTCATTACAAAAAGTTCTTGATATGACAACGTGTATGACCTGTATGACAGCTTGTACAGTCCTAAGGCAAAAATATCTGGAATGCAATGAACAAACAATATGAGGAAAGAAGAAGAAATCCAAGAGAGGGAACCTGGAACATGGCAGTCACACTCAATGGAAGAGAGGGAAAAGCTGTGTGAGAGAGGCACTGCAGAGTCTCCAAAAGATGGGAAAACATTTCTCCAAAACAGATTTGTGTCTAGTAGTCAACTTTCTGTGTTAGATTTTTGTTGGTCTCTTCCGCCACAAGGCACCCACAATATCACTACAGATGTTTGTGGGTAGTTTCACATCGAAAGTTGCATCACATCTGGACTAAAAAATATTGCCTCCCTAAATTCCAGATTTATCTCACTGCTTATTGCATGTGTGGAAGACAGGAACTGACATCAAAGGAATCAGAGTACTGATGCTTGAAAAAGAAACAGACCCGAAGTCACAAACACAACAAGGCACAAGCAATATGGGTGATTGGAGCAGAAGCCCACAAGTAGCCTTCCTGAGCCAAGAGGGCTAATTCACCATCTGTACAAAGCTCATGCTTAAATGCACTAAGTTACCTCACAACGGACCTCCTTCAATTCAGAGGGAGACTGCAAGTAAAGGGTGCAAGCCTCTTTTCCTATGCAACTCACAATGGCAAAGGCCACAACTTTACGTGGCCGGATGCTTAAACGCGTCTAACTATCCCTCTATCCTTGTTATCCTCCACCAACCAGTATACACCAAGCTGCCCAGTCTACACTATCGTAAAAATGTTTAACTAACCTACATCTCATACCAGTGGGAACAAATACAAGAGAGCACAATTCTCTTTTGTAGAAGGGGGAAGAGAGAGACAAAGATACTAATCAGCCTTTGCCGGTCTGGCTTCCAAACCACCATCGGGTCTCCTGTCAAGAATAAAAGGCATGTGGGTGCCAAGGAGTTTATCCCACATCACGAAGAAGGGCTGTGAGAAGTTATATTTTGTGCCATGCAGCTGATGGTGAATGTCATGATATGCAGTGTTGTTCTGGAACAACAAGTGAAATGGATTGCCTGGCAGCCATAGCCCGCAATGATCATCCACTGTTTTGATTGTCGCAAACGAGAAAAAGAAGATAGAGGTCCGAGGTGTCATTCCAGAGAGAAGGAAGGAGACAGCACCTCCTATAGTATCCAGCAGTAACCCCTCCAAGGGATGATTGTATAGAGCACCAAAGGCATAGGGAACCACCAGGCGGTGGTGCTGAGAGTGCACATGCTTGTACAGAAACTTGTTGGTATGCATAAACCGGTGCATGAAGTACTGCCATGTATCCATCAACAGCATTGCTACCATCACCTGTCCTGTCTGTACCATCATTGATGGCTGCTTCCTCTTCTCTGTTTGTCCTGTCATCTGGACACCCCCAAACCAAAAAAACGCTTACATCAGCAACTCCTTCCACAGTACTTCTGCTTAACCCTACTGGCCCTTCTGCGCTCTTCTTGTGCTCTCTTTCCCACCTATACCTGCCTTTTAGCTCCATCCAAAGTAGAAACAGGAACCATGACCATAAGTTTAAAAGGGAGAAGAGCTAAAAGTAGAACATCCGTCTACCTTCACCCAATCTAGGCAGTGAATTAGCTTGAACCATATTCTTTAACCTCAGGAAGTCTAGCAATATTTGAGTGTCACCTAGAATCAAATCAACAATGTACAGGTGTCACAGTCCTAGAATGCTCCTACAAATGCAGGGAAATGGATTTCATGCACACTAATGATCTGATTTGTTGGTATCTTTCATTCTCTTCATCATAGACCTTTGGTGTAGAGATAGATGTACCATGTCACATAAAGTATAAAGCACTTTCTAAGAATAATCTCTCTAAACAACAAGCTTGTGCTCCTATAACGTGCATCAATAGTGCCTAAGGTGCGCATACATGATTAGCTCCTAAGGTGAACCAAGTGTGAAAATTGCCATATCTTAGATCTCCTATTGCTCATTATACTTCAAATCCAATGTAACGTTTCAATACATGAAAGACAGTAAATGACGAAGTTTCTAAATCCTTGCATCCATCAGGATAGCTTCGTATTCTAAGGATTTCAAGGCATTATTTGGGGCTGAGATTGAATTTCACGTTGCTAGAGGCGGACAAGCTACAAATTACTAAAGCAGCAATAACCTGTTCCTCATACAAAGGATCCACCCCAGGACCCTCCGACTTTGATCACAGAGCCGTGGCTGATCAATCTCCAATTGCTGTCACCCGAACAATTAATCATCCTTGACATATCCGTATGATCTTTCAAGCCTTTCAAGCCAAAAAAAAGATAGATTTCGCCCCCTGCCCCTTTTTGCGTCTCATACCAGCACAAGCTCAATTGCAGGATAATTTACTGGCCTCCCGCATCACTTCTGCTCAGACTAAGCTTATTACCATCCCCCAGCCAAACCCCTATTTTGATCTCTGGTAGACAGAGCACAACACAACAGCGAGGGAGGGAGGGAGCGAGATAGGAGACAGGGCCAGTACCGCAAACATGGCAAGAGCGACAACGGCTTGCACCGCCTGCTGCAAAACTACGCCCCTTACCACCTGCGGCTTGGTCACCAAGTTCTTCTGCTCCTCCTCCTTGACAGAATGCATCCTGAAGCGCTCCAGAGGCGGCAACAGATTGTACAGCCCGGCATAGATCCAATACACTAAAATAGGGGCAAACGTGCCCATCACCTCATCACTCACATACCTCTCCCTCCACACCATCTCTTTCTGCTTGCAATCACTGCCTCGCCTCTGATCCTCGCACTCCTCCCTCAAAAAGTACGCACTGCGAGAGCTACAGCTGCCCTGCCCTTGTTTTCTTTTTCTACTCGAGAACGTTGGCCCTCCACCTCACCATTCTTCTCATCCATCACTCGTCCATTTTCTCATCCGCAAGCTACCGGGCCAACTGGCCGCCTGTGACGTGCAGTATGTACGTACGTATTAGGGGTTGACATTAGCGCATATGTACGTATCTCAGCCTTCCCAGTTCACATACACGTGTATGTGTACGTGTGTACGTGTACCACCCTCGGTTAAGCCTTTCGGTTGCATGGCATGGAGAGCATGGAGCCATGTACCCGGAATTAATGTTTTTTTTGGACCAGTGTGAGTAATCGACCAATGGATGACTGGAAACTATTAATGATATGATCCTGCTAATGATTGACATAACGTTTAAAATTTATTTAAATTTATCGGCCTTGCCCCTAAAGAAGATAATAGGAATAATGTAAGAACTAATTGCGAGCGCGTCAGGCCCGTTCCGGCCTGACACCCCGTACCACTGGTTTGAGGGCTCCGGCAGCCATCGATTGCCAGCCGGCAGGGCTCGGTCAAATCCTCCCCAACCCCGCTCTCACCCCCATCAGCGTCGCCGCCCGCCTTGTCATCCTGCAACACCATTCCACCGGTTCCATCAGCCCACCAGTTCCCTGTAACCCCATCTTCCTTGTAACCCACACCCTATGTAACCCCATGCATGTCATCCCCTTAACCCCGCCCCATGTAACCCTCACCCTATAGCCCCGCCTCATGTAACCCTCACCGTGTAACCCTCAATGTGCTACTCCAGTTCCTTGTAACCCACACCCCTTGTAACCCCATGCAGGTCAGCCCCTGTAACTCCGCCTCATGTAGCCCTCACTGTGTAATCCCGCCCCATGTAACCCCACATAATGTAACCCTCACCGTGTAACCTCGCCCCATGTGCAGAGTCACCCTTTGTAACCCCGCTCCATGTAACCCTCACAGTGTAACCGCCAGCCAGCCCACCATGCTCCCTGTAACCCCATCTCGTGACACCCCATGTAAACCGCCGCAGGTCAGCCCCTATAACTCCACCTCATGTAACCCTCACCGTATAACCCCGCCCTATGTAACCGTCACCCCATGTAGCCCTCAACGTATAACCCCGCCCCATGTAACCCCACATCATGTAATCCTCGCCATGTAGCCCCGCCCCATATGTAGAGTCACCCTCTGTAACCCCCGACGTGTAACCCCCTTTCGTGTCACCCCTATATCGTGTCATCCCAGATCATGTATCCCCAACGCATATAACCCTGCGTCGTATAACCCAAGTCTGTAACCCGTGGTGGGAAAATTTGGCAGGCTCCAAGAGGTGTTAGACATTTTCAATTCAAACGTGGGTTACACGATTGGGTGACATCAAAACCTCACGTGTAACTCCATCATCGCGCGTCATTTTCACCAAATGCGCAGACGTCGTGCGGTCCCCAGGCTGCATTGCGTTATCCGTGTGTGTTCTAAGATTTGTACAATACTGGTTGTATTTGTCGCGCGCCTCACTTTGGTAACTTCCCCCTTAAGTCATAGTTATTCGCTTTGATGCACGTACCTAACTCCCAAACTGGCCGCTGGCCAACTCGGAGCTTCAACTGCTCGGTCTCCCTTGCTCCTCCACGAGACCCTCGACAAAGTGGGCCTAGTGGAAATTCCCTTTGGTTGTTGGTAGTCCGGAATAGCTCCCCACACCTTGGTCGCTTTCCGGCTCGCACGCTTGTCCTCTAGCTTTTGGTCACTAACGGGCTTGCACCGTTCCCAGGGTTACTACTCCCTTATATATACTTATGTAGGTGTCCGCGGGGATCTCACAAACAGCCAAGTCTTTTTCATGTGAACCACCACCACGGCCCTCGACTCCCTGTGATGAGTCGCGGTAAGTCTTGGCCCACCCCCACGGCCCCAATGGACCGTGGTGAGCCCCGAGACTACCCACGACTCCCACCACAAAGGCCTTAGCCTCATGGTGAGTCTTATGCCACCCCCACTACGACTCCTTAAGCTACCACCACCCCACGTGGAGCCCCCACCGCAACCCGATTTGCGGGGCTTCACCTAGTGAGCGCCTCCGCCTCCTTGAGTGCCTTTGGCACTCAAGGGTGCTTCAGCCTTCTTTTCTGCTGTTGCCACTGCCCCCACCACAGGAGCAGCCCCTCTTGTGTCCCGACCCCCCGCCCTCAAGGCAAAGGGCCGCGACACACACCCCCACCAACAGGGAGTCGATGTTCTCATCGACTTGTCACTGTTTGTGGAAACTAACATCCAAGTTGTGGCGTCTCACATCAATGGGTTTGTTTCCGTGCGATGGTGTCCCATGGCAAAGAACCAAACCCCCACTTGACTCTTACTCCCCACTAGCTAGTTCGGCCGACTTCCTCCACGTCACGGCCAATGGTAGAGCTTCCCAAGCTCCACCCAGTGCACTCTTCTTGGCTCACTCCATGGCCAAGGTACGATTCTCCCCGAGGATCGAATCGCCTTACTGCAACAACATTGCTTGTGACCGCTCATGATGTCACTTTTTGGCATCACCTTGAGCGAGGGTTCGCCTGGAACCCCTTTGACTAGGAAGATAACCTTGAACCAACCGTGCGACCCAATTACTACAATTGGGCCCGTTTTGAGATGCTGGCCTGAGGTATGGGAACACGCCAAAGCCGCACTAAGACTTCGTCCCGAGGTTACACGATTATAGTACGTGAACGGAAGCACGTAGCTTCCGCATTAGCCCGCACTCCAAGGCAACCCCTCGGTAGCGCGGTTATAGTACGCGCACGCGCCAGGTGCGCACTAGCACGAGAACTCCCAAAGAAGGTTGCAGCTTTCAAAGGGCGACCTCAAAAGCGGAAGAAGCATTGATGGGGACACCAACCTTGGAACGTGGGGGAGGAAATGCATGCTTAGTCCAGCTTAGCTAGCTCAGGAAATCCCATCGCAAAGACTTGTACTGTACAAATCTTGTTTATGAAGACATCGTTTCCAAATGTGTTGTTATATATTTTGTTTGGAATGGTGATGCATGGTGTGGTTGGCCAGTATGTAGAATGCATGCTAGCTTACAAAAGTATGGAGAGGTAAATTGGACAAGTCATGTGTTTGTGTAGTGCCGAAATCGGGTGACTCATATCTAAGGGGCAAGGAAACTGTATTCTTGTTATGCCATTGATCACATGACCATGAGGTATCAGCCGACCTTACCTCCATATGGTTCACAGGACAATAGTCCCCACACATCATTCTTTTTGTCCAATTGCCTTAGATATCCTTCTTAGCTGACATCACCGTTGCCGAGGCATACTCCCCGCCTAACAACTCCACCAATCTAGCTTCGAACAACTTCATAGTCCGTGACTGGATCACCTCTCAATGTTACTATACCTGTAGGGCCTTCGAAAAATTGGCGTGTCACTTGCCAAATCAATACGAATCTCCCGGCCCTTCAAACTCCCCAAATCCTTCAAACCGAAGGCAATTAAGCAATTTCTATGAGCCCTTAGAAATTGCTGGATCCTCCATCTCTCTCCTCCGGTGACTGTAGGTCCAACATCTGGTTCCCAATTGTCCTCAGTGACTGCAACCTTGGGTACACCAGGCTTGGAGGTAGGAGACGCATCATTTGATTGCTAGATATCAACCTCTTGGGCCTTGTTTGCCCACCTTGACTATGACGTAGCCTCTACTTGCTTTGCCGTAGCCACCTTGAGAACATCCTCAAAGCAAGAAACATTCTCAACCTCTTCAAGAACCTTGACCACCTTGGCCTCCAACTGATCCTCCGTGTATGGCTCTCCCCACTCCTCATATTGTTGCTTGAGAGATCCAATGATTCTCTCTTTGCGCATCTCATCCCACAATTGCCATGGGTGTTTGCATCCCATGATCCTATGCTCGCCCCTGCTCACTGCCTCAACCGTCCCGGTTGGCAGGGAGGATGCACTATCCAATGGGAGTATCGAAGTAGCCACCATTGCTTGCAATCTCCATTGCTCAGCCATGCATAAGCCAATGATCCATGTCAAGCAATTTAGATCCATTGCTTGACCCAATACATGTCTTCGTAATGCCTCTGACAGAGCTGGCACAGCTGTAATGCCCGTGGCAAACCCCATTGTCCGCTCTCGCTCATCCGCAGTGGGCTCCACCAACTGCTGTAGCACATTGTTCCAAATCAACCCTGGACCATTGTCTCAAAAAGCATGAGAAGACGGAAAGCTCATGAGTGTAGGCAAGGCCGCACATGGCTACCCCACTCGATTGACCACCGCCAAAGGTGGACGGTCATCATGTCGCACCCTCTGTGGTTGCCTCCTTTGGTCCAAAATGCCTTCAACCGTGAGGTTGGATGGCCGTTGAATGGAATCATAGGCTCTCTTGAGCAACTCTGGTGGTGCAAGATTGGTCCACCACAACCTAGGCCTATGTGTCCGTGTCGCGGCCCTTTGTCTTGAGGGCAGGGGGTCGGGACACGAGAGGGGCTGCCCTTGTGGTGGGGGCGGTGGCAACAATAGATGCGGGGGCTGAAGCACCCTTGAGTGCCAAAAGCACTCAAGGAGGCGGAGGATAGGTGGAGCCCCGCACACCGGGTTGCGGTGGGGGTGGTTCCACGAGGGGTGGTGGTAGCTTAGCGGGACTTAGTGGGGGTGGCATAGGACTCACCATGGGGCAGAGACCTTGTGGTGGGAGTCGTGGGGAGTCTTGGGACTCATCACGGTCCAATGGGGCCGTGGTGGGTGGGCCAAGACTCACCGCGACTCATCACCGGGATTCGAGGGTCTTCGTGGTGGTTCGCCATAAAAGGATGGTGTTGTTTATGGAACCTCTGCGGACAGTCACAGAAGTATATATAGGGAGTAGTAACCCCGAGAACGGTGCAAGCCCGTTGGTGTCCAAAAACTAGTGAGTAAGCGAGCGAGCCGGAAAGTGACCAAGGAGTGGGGAGCTATTCCGGACTGCCATCTACCAAAGGGAATTTCCACTAGGCCCAAATTGGTGGAGGGTCTGTTGGGGGAAGAAAGGGGGACCGTTATATCCCGGTGAGCAGCCGAAGCTCCGAGTTGGCCTGGCGGCCAGGTTGGAAGTTAGGCGCGCGCATCAAAGCGAGTAACTATGACTTGAAGGGGAGCTTACCGAAGTGAGGTGCGCGACACTTGGTATCAGAGCTTAGAGTTCAGTATGCGATCGTCCTTGGGATCGGCCTCATCATGGGGCCGGGCAAGCCAAAGCGAAAGCGGAACGGCCCAAAACATGATGATCCTGGTAAGCCCGATGGGGGCGACGTGTCACCAAAGCGGCCGTTTGAGGAAGCGATGCATGCTTTTGAAAACAAGGCCGCTCAAGAACTGGAGGAATCTGAGGAGTCAGAGCCCGAGGAATTCCAGAGAGCTCCGACAGACCAACAATGCCTCCCATGCCAGCAGCCTTTTGGGAAGGGTTGTTGGCGCAGTTTGGCGGGACGTTGAAAGACGTGTTGAAGGTGGCTAATGCCACTTCCACTAAGACAAAGTTTAAGGTGAAGCCTAAGGAACCCGACACCTTTGAGGGCGTCTGAAATCGGAAGGCACTCAACACCTGGCTCTTGGAGCTATAGCAGTACTTCCGGGCAGCCAAGTTGAGTGACGAGGATCGGGTGGAAGTGGCTCCCACTTATTTGAGGGGCTATGCTCAACAATGGTGGCAGAAACGCCTTCATGACCGAGGTCCAAACCCGGAAACCTTGAACTGGAGTGGGTTCAAGGAACTGATGAAGAGACAGTTTGTGCCCCTCAACGCGTCCTGGCTCGCCCAGGACAAAATGAGGAATCTGAAGCAAACGGATGACATTCGGGGATATGTTCAGGCTTTCAATGTGCTATTGCTCGAAGTCGCGGACATGGTAGAACCAGAAATGGTCTTCAACTTTGTGGCGGGACTGGCCCCATGGGCCAGACGGAAGTTGGAGGAGAAGCCACCTAAGACTTTGAACGAGGCAATTGAGAGGGCTGAATGTTTCTCGGATGTCCCTAGGGGCGAAAGACAAGGCCGTACGGAGCTGAACCACAAGAAGACCCGGTGGGAGGGTGACTCCGTTCGACCGGAAAAGAAGTGGGATAGGCCACGCGGCGACAATGGCACGTGGAAATCGAAGGGAGGGCCTTCACACACCAAGACGACACCCGGTGCTCCGAAAGGAAAATCAGGTGCGACGTCTTATGGCGGACAAAAGGCAACCTTCGATGGAGTGTGCTTCAATTGTGGGGAGCCCGGGCACATGGCCAAAAAGTGTACGAATCCCAGACAATTGAACATGACTCGGGCAACCACGGAGTTGTCTGAAGCTTCCATCAGCCGCTTGGTGGAGGCGGTGGTCGCCAAGACTTGCAAGGTAGGCAACTACTCTTATGAGTTGTATCAGGAAACTGACGCCTTGCGTAAAGGGAGTCAGTTAATGTTTGTGAGTGGGATAATCTCCGGAACTAACGTGTCGTTGTTGGTGGACACAGGAGCGTCGTACTCCTTCATGACACCGGCAACGGCACAGAAGTTGGGACTCCCAACAAGTGATGTGGGGGCCTCTATTGAGGTGCGTTCGGCCAAAGGAGAACCACAATTGGCGACGAGGTTGGCGTTCGATGTTCCTCTTCAGCTCGGTAGTTGGGAGGGACGTGAGAACTTCACCATTTGCGAGATCAATGGAGTGGATCTCATTTTGGGAATGACCTTTTTGAGCAAATCCGGAGCGGTCATAGATGGCCGCAAGAGAATAGTCACGCTACCGTGTGGGAATGGTGGCGAAGTTTTAAGAGTGTCGGAAACGCCCAACCCAGTGGGATGGCGAATAAACCTGTTGTCAGCAAATGAGTGGGCCGTGGAGGAGCTACACGAGCCCCAGTTTTTGCTTTACGTGAGACAAGTGAAGGGAGAAGGCGATAGGGAACCGAGCCCAGATTGGATCAAGGGAATTTTGGAGAAATACCAAGATGTGATGCCGGAGGATTTACCAAGCGGCTTGCCACCACGAAGAGGAGTTGACCACAAGATTGAGGTGATACCGGGATCGGAGCCGCCTACCAAGGCACCCTACCGGTTGAGCCACAGAGAGTTGGTCGAGCTGAAGACTCAGCTCAAGGATCTAATGTCAAAGGGGTACATCCGGCCGAGTAAGTCACCTTACGAAGCCCCGGTGCTATTCGCAGACAAGAAGGATGGGATGCTGCGGGTGTGTCGATTACAGGGCTCTAAATAAGGTGACTATCAAAAACCGGTACCCTTTGCCAAGGATCGACGACCTCTTTGATCGGTTGACAGGAGTGAAGTATTTCAGCCGGATCGATTTGCGCTCCGGCTACCATCAAATTCGAGTGGCGGAAGGAGACGAGGAGAAGACCTCGTGCAGGACAAGGTATGGTTCATATGAGTTCTTGGTGATGCCTTTTGGGCTCACCAACGCACCCGCGACCCTTAGCATGCTAATGAACAGCCTTTTCCAGGAGTGGTTGGATGACTTTGTGATCGTGTACATCGACGACATCTTGGTGTACTCGAAAACAAAGGAAGAGCACCTAGAGCACCTAAAAAGGGTGTTCCAGAAATTGCGGGAAGGGGATCTGTATGCCAAAGCTTCAAAGTGCGAATTCGAGGTCACAAAAGTGGAATTCATGGGGCATGTGATTACACAGGATGGGATCAAAATGGATGACAGAAAGGTGAGGGCGATTTTGGACTGGGAGCCTCCGACTTCGGTCCCGGGAGTGTGATCCTTCCTAGGACTCGCCTCCTATTACCGGAAGTATGTGAGAAATTTTGCCAAGATTGTGGGGCCGCTGTCAGACCTCCTGTGTAAATCCAAAGTCTGGGTATGGAACACCTTTTGTGGCCAAGCTTTTGCCGAGTTGAAGCAGCGGATGGCGGAAGCTCCAGTCCTCAAAATTTCGGAGTTCGACCATCCATTTGAGATCCATACAGATGCGTCGGACTTCGCAATTGGGGGTGTACTCATGCAGGATGGACGTCCAGTGGCTTACGAAAGTAAGAAACTAAATGAAGTGGAGCGACGGTGGCCTACGCACGAGAAAGAAATGAAGGCGGTGGTGCATTGCCTTGAGCTTTGGCGCCACTATATTGGTTCCAACCCGGTGAAGGTGTTCACGGACAATGTCACGGTGAAGTATTTTGCCACGCAGCCTAAGTTGTCCCCAAAACAAATTAGGTGGCAAAATACTTTGGCACTGTTCGACGTGGATATCCAGTACAAACCGGGATGGGACAATGTGGTGGCCGATGCTTTAAGTAGAAAGCAGCAGCTCATGATGGTGTACAGGGGCGAGACGACGCAAGGAAGATCCGAAAGGCTTACCGGAAGGATGAGATGGCGAAGTCCGTGATGCGGGACTTGAGGATGGGGGTTAAATCGCAGATTCACTTGCAAAATGGACTGCTCCGGTACAAGCAAAAGCGTCTCTACATGCCGAAGGGAGGGATCAGAGATAGTCTCTTAAGATAATGCCATGATGGTCCGCTTGCAGGCCACGGCGGAGCCAAGCGCACCGTGGCACTCTTGAAGAAAGAGTATTTCTGGCCCAAATTGAGGCAACGACGCAATGGCGTGAGCGTTGCGCGTGAGCGCACGAGCGTACGCTCACGCAGGAGTGACGTGGCGTGAGCCTGCACCCACGCTGACGTGGCGTGAGCATCATGTCAGCATGCTGATGTGGCGGCAAATGATGACGTGGCACTGTCCGTCATATGCCACGTCAGCATTAACATGCGCCGCCTATAACCGAGGATGGTCCTATGACCGTGGGATTAATGCAGGGAATCTTGCCTAAATAGAATCAAGACTACCATGAGGCCTACAATTGTAACATCCAACATTGTGCAATTACAAATGCTTGTTTCACTTTTACAATTACGAGGACGAGAAAATATCCTCACAAAGTGTGCGCCATAGAGGCTGCCACGGGAAGACCTTCCTCCCTCCTCAAATAACAATGAGAGTTAGGATCATCTTCAAAAGATGATTGTAGTGCATAACGACAGCAAGACATGTAGACTTCGAATGGTGCAATGACAAATGTGCTTTTAAAAGTTGTCACTCAGAGCTCACTCCGTATAGTTGGAGGCCATATCATTGCACCGCCGACGAATTGATGTGAATTACACATTTCAAATCATGGTCAACCACATACCACATTGCATAGTTGATGCTACCCATGTGTTGTATCCCGCTGCAATAGAGTATCGACCTCGTTGAAACTCATAGTGGCCTGGTGAATGAAGTTGTCACGTTTGGGATCGCAAACCATCCTCTTCAAAAATATGAAATACAAATGTTTGCAGGGCATGAATTTACCTCTCTTGCCCAAACTGGTTGATAGCGCAGTTCCACTTGCAAAATGGACTGCTCCGGTATAAGCAAAAACGTCTCTACATGCCGAAGGGAGGGATCAGAGATAGCCTCTTGAGAAAATGCCATGATAGCCCGCTTGCGGGCCACGGCGGAGCCAAGCGCACTGCGTCACTCTTGAAGAAAGAGTATTTCTGGCCCAAACTGAGGGAGGAGGCAGAGGAGTATGTCAAGACATGCACCACATGCCAACAAAACCGGAGCGAGTACAAAAAGCAAGTGGGGCTGTTACAACCCTTGCCAATTCCAGAGGGGACTTGGGAAAGCGTCTCGATGGATTTCATGACTGCTATGCCGCTGTCAAAAGGATTCGATGCAATCATGGTGGTGGTGGATAGGTTCAGTAAAATGGGCCATTTCATCCCCACCAAGGAGACGGCAACGGCGCAGGAGACAGGGCGACTTTACTTCGCCCACGTCTTAAAACATCATGGAGTCCCGAAGGATATTGTCTCGGACCGCGATCCAAAGTTTACGAGTAAATTTTGGAGGGCACTTTGGAAGAAGATGGGGACGAGGCTGAAGATGAGCACCGCCTTCCGACCTACGACCGACTGCCAAACAGAAAGGGTGAATTCCGTAGTGAAGCAGATCTTGCGGAATTACGTGTCGGCAAACCAAACAGACTGGGTGGAACACTTAGACGCGGCAGAGTTCTGTTATAATAACACAGAACACTCCGCAACGGGAGTTTTCCCTTTCGTATTGGTCTATGGAAAAGCACCTCTGGTGCCGACAAGTTGGGCCGCCCAGGACGTTGAGGAACCGGCAGTAGCGGCGGTACTGGAAGAACGCGAGCGTTTGTTGAAGCTCGCAAGTACAATATTGCCAAAGCTAGGAAACGGTATGAAAGGCAGGCGAATTGGAAGCGGAGGGAAGTGAAGTTTGAGGCAGGCACAGAGGTCTGGTTGAACATCAAGAATTTCCGACTACCTCCGGAAGTGAGTCCGAAGTTCGTACCTCCGTATGCGGGACTCTTTCGCATTCGGAAGGTTATGAATGAGGATGTGTATAAATTGGAGCTGCCGGCAAACAGTAAGGTGCACCCAGTATTCCATGTATCCCTTTTGAAGCCTTACTTCAAAGATGAAGTGCGTCCGAATCGGCATCAAGTGTTGCGTCCACCACCTATGCTGTTGGATCATGAAAATGAACCTCAGTACGAGGTGGAGGCAATACTTAAATCGAGGAGGTTCAGGAACCGAGAAACGGAGTATCTCGTCAAATGGAAGGGCTATCATCGTGTGGAGGCATCTTGGGTGCGTGCCTCAGAAATGGGAAACGCATCCGAGGCGGTTGCAGCTTTCGAAGGGCGACCTCAAAAGCGGAAGAAGCGTTGATGGGGACATCAACCTTGGAGCGTGGGGGAGGAAATGCATGCTTACCCCGGCTTAGCTAGCTCAGGAATCCAATTGCAAAAACTTGTATTGTACAAAATTTGCTTTAAATGAAATGTTTCAAATGTTGTGCTTCCTATTTTTGTTTGGAATGGCGATGCATGGTATGGTTGGCTAGTGTGTAGAAGGCATGCTAGCTTACAAAAGCGGGAGAGGTAAATTGGGTTAATCGTGTGTTTGCGCAGTGCCGAAATCGGGTGACTCCCATCCAAGGGGCAAGGAAACTTGCGCCTTCTTTGGAGTTCACGTGCTAGTGCGCACCTGGCGCGTGCGCGTACTATAACTGCGCTACCGAGGGGGTTGCCTTGTAGTGCGGGCTAACGCGGAAGCTACGTGCTTCCGTTCACGTACTATAATCGTGTAGCCTCGGGACGAAGTCGTAGTGCGGCTTCGGCGTGTTCCCGTACCTCAGGCCAGCATTCCAAGGCGGACCCAATTGTAGAGATTGGGGCGCACGGTTGGTTCAAGGTTATCTTCCTAGTCAAAGAGGGTTCCAGGTGAACCCTTGCTCAAGGTGATGCCAAAAGCGGCATCATGAGCGATCGCAAGCATGTTGTTGCAGTAAGGCGATTCGATCCTCGGGGAGGATCATTCCTTGGCCTTGAAGTAGGCCAAGAAGAGTGCACTGGGAGGAGCTGGAGAGGCTCCACCCTTGGCCGGGACTTGGAGGAAGTCGGCCAAACTAGCTAGTGGAGAGTAGAGTCAAGTGTGGGGTTTGGTTCTTTGCCATGGGACACCATGGTACGGAAACAAACTCCTTGATGTGGGACGCCACAACTTGGATGTTCGTTTCTACAAAATGGTAGGGGTGTGTGTCGCGGCCCTTTGCCTTGAGGGCAAGGGGGTCGGGACACATGAGAGGTTGCCCCTGTGGTGGGGGTAGCGGCAGCGATAGGTATGGGGGGCTGAAGCACCCTTGAGTGCCCAAGGCACCCAAGGAGGCGGAGGCGCTCACTAGGTGGAGCCCCGCACACCGGGTGGCGGTGGGGGTGGCTCCACAAGGGGTGGTGGTAGCTTAGCGGGACTTAGTGGGGGTGGCATAGGACTCACCATGGGGGCGGAGACCTCGTGGTGGGAGTCGTGGGGAGTCTTGGGACTCATCACGGTCCATAGGGGCCGTAGTGAGTGGGCCAAGACTCACCGCGACTCATCACCGGGAGTCGAGGGTTTTCCTGGTGGTTCGCCATAAAATGGCATGGCTGGTTGTGAAACCCCCGCGGACAGCTACAGAAGTATATATAAGGGGAGTAGTGACCCCGAGAACGGTGCAAGCCCGTTGGTGACCAAAAACTAGTGAGTAAACGAGCGAACCGGAAAGCGACCAAAGAGTGGGGAGCTGTTCCGGACTGCCATCTACCAAAGGAAATTCTCCTAGTCCCAAATAGGTGGAGGGTTTAGTGGGAAGCGAAGGGGGACCGTTATGTCCCGGTGAGCAGCCGAAGCTCCAAGTTGGCCCGGGCGGCCAGGTTGGGAGTCAGGCGCGCGCATCAAAGCGAGTAACTATGACTTGAAGGGGAGCTTATCGAAGTGAGGTGCGCGACAGTCTAGCTGGACTTAAAGGTGGAGAAGATACCGAGGATTCAGAACCTTTAGAGTCTTGTCCGTTCAGATCTATATTCATGTGATCTATGGGTTGATTAACCAAAGTCTCCTCCGTTTCTTCTTCAGATGTTGTTACTTGAATTGTACTTCTGGGTAATTGAAAAAATCTTTCTCTAATTGCTACACGAAATATTCTACGTCTAAGTCTAGGATCTGTCTCTCCGGAATCTGTACTAGGACTGTGATGGGAGCTAGAAGCAGAATTCGACATTCATCTTTGCTAGTTGGTTTATCATGTTAGCGTCGCCTACACTATCAGGGCTCCCATCCCCTAATTGACACGAGGAGATGGTGTGGTAATGTCATTTGTACTGTTCTCTCAAATGACACATCTGATCGTTGCTACCATTGTTATTTCAACACAACCATTTTCAATCGTTGAGAATACTTCATACAACAGTTTATCATCAAAACAACAAGCAAGATTTTAAAGAATTCAAAAGCAGCTAGTCTAACTCCCGGCAGATGCACCAAAAATATGTCAACCATTAATGCACCCCATTAACAGTTGCATACTTAATTTAAGGTTCATGTTAGACAGAGCCAGGTTAGGTCCCGAAGGCGCCGCCTAGCTCCAAGGGTGCTGCTAGTGTGGATTTATAAATTTTCTATGTTATAAGTGTTTGCGTTTGCAATTTGTAATCAACAGTTAGTGCTAACTCATTGACGTACTTACGAAAACAATGGTCTAGAAATATATAAGGAGAATGTATAATTACTTCGGGATAAATAATTATGATTTTTAGATGTATATATATATATATTAAAGAGATAGCCTAGTGTAAATACTAGTTATTAAGCAAACAACAAAATTTAATTTCAACCAACCAACTTAATTATTTGTTTTCTTTTTGAAGGATTTTATGTATATATTTACGTTAAAAGATAGGGATATTGATTTATTTAGTTTTTACTAGTCCCCATTAATTTATGTGAGTCAAGAATAGATAAGCAAGTAGATCATTCTAAGGAAAAGATCAGCCCAACAAACAATATTAATATAACCAAAATAAAAGGAAAGAATCAAAACCAACTACAGTGAAACAATGTGGCTATTGGGGATTTGAACCCCCCACCTTACAGCACAAATAACTTCCTTAACCACTAAACCCAAGTACCATTCTTGAAAATCCCATAGTGTATTAACTACCTTAAACGGTTGTTTCAAAACTTCCAACTATGCAACGCTTCATCTCCTTGAACATGAATAGACACCACCAAAACGCGTGGTGATGCATAACCAGTGAAGCTTCAAGACATACACTGCCACTTCACACCCATAATCGTCCCCTTCTTCCATTAAGACGAGCGGCGGAGATCAGTGCGGGAGACCAAGCTTCAAACATCTGGCTTGCCCCTGTCATTCATCGATGTCACCACCTATTTCTAATGACGCTTGAATTACTAAAAGGTGTGACTATTGAGTTCTCAAGGGCCACATACCCCTTACTCAGTCTTTTGTTCGCAAACAGCAGGTTTTATCTCCAGTTTCACTCACCCACCGGTCACTGATAGTAGTGTTTTAATTAATTAATTAATTTATTTATTTATTGCAGGCTAAGTACTCTCTTTCTGGAAACTAATAAGTACTAAACTGATATGATCCAACCTATTATACAAGATGTTTGAGTTGATAAGTTTCCGAACAGAGATACGATTGGAAACAAATGGTGTGCAGGAATAAATCAAAGAAGATCTAGACACTGAAGCACTCCAATTCAACAACTCCGCCAGTCCGAGTCACTAGAATTTCGTGGAAATCAAACGTGAAGACTCACAAATTTGACAACGTTGAGAACCAACTGAGCTTATTCCATCTGGTTGACGCTATATCGATCCCGTAAACGAATACTATGATACAAGGAAGAAAATATGATTAATTACCAACAAGACTGATGCATACTTCAACTGGAATACAATGGTGGATCAAGTGCACACACTCCGACCAACTTAGCTTCACCGACCAGAGACCTGAATAACGTTGAACGCTGGACTGCAGGCTGGTATATTATTTTCAAATCAACACTAGGCACCACAACTAGGAACCAGAATTCCTATCTGGTTCTATCTCCAACTAAACTACCTAGTTTTGGCAAAGGGAGAATGGGAGGCAGAGAGAGAGAGAGAGAGAGAGAGAGAGAGAGAGAGAGAGCGGGGAAGAGAGAGCAAAGAAGAAGACTAGATTGTCTGCTTGTCCTTCCGCCGACTGCTTTATAGTAGCTCGTCATCCTCTCCTTGACTCCATCCGTCCAACTATGTCGTGCGCATACATATCGCTACACAACTACATCGCTGTCCAAAACCACACAACACATGTGCACGCCACACACTAGTATACCACTAGTCCACCACTAGTCCAGCCACTAGTCCAACCACTAGGCTACAACTAGTCAGTCACTTGGCTGCCACTATGCTGCCCACTATGGCAGTCACTAGTCCACACAATGATAAAGAAGAAGAATACAAGCACAAGCTCATGCGAGCTCACAAAGCTGAAGCTTAAACTCATGCATATATAAACTCATCACTCAAATACAAGTCAAGCCAAGTGCACCCCACGCCATGGGGAATCCACACTACGGCGCCATAGCTAGGCGCGGTGAGGCTCAACTCGAGAAAGATGAGCCTCCCGCGCTTGCCGTGAAGATAACCACTCCAGGGCCTAAATCTGCCTTGATCCCTGGATTGACACTTGGGCCAATCCCAAATGTCAATATGTAAAAGCTAGCTATTTCCTAGCTAGTTTCACACTAGTGGTAAAATAACTTTACAGCTGTCGTGCGCATACATATCGCTACACAACTACATCGTTGTCTAAAACCACACAACACATGTGCACGCCACACACTAGTATACCACTAGTCCACCACTAGTCCAACCACTAGGCTACAACTAGTCAGTCACTAGGCTACCACTATGCTGCCCACTATGGCAGTCACTAGTCCACACAATCGCCCCCCTAGCTGGTGCTTAGGTCCCTCTAAGTCCAGGTAGCCACAAGATGTGATAGTGACCATAGCCTCACTACGTCCTCCACCACTGTCCCTACTACACTCAAACTTGATAGATCAAGAGGCCGGGTGCAAGAGTTGCCCCATCGTTAGTCGCCATCTTGCAACCTGTGAACTTGAGCCTGGGATCTCGTGTATTGACTCCTATGAGCTTGGCCTCCCATGTCTTGTTAGCTGCCTCCAGTCATGTCCACTGCCACTATCCCAAGCAATGTGGACATAACCAATCTCCATCAGGAACCCTCTCAAGAGGTGGTGTCAAGCATCCCATATGCCAACCTCTTGAGCATCGATCACACACCAGCATGGTGGCTACCCCTTTGGCAGACCCACAGAACATGCACCTCAAACCTGCAGGTACCACTGCCAAGTTTGGGTCAACTCTGCCATCGACATTGGGAAGGTGACATGATGCACAATTACGCACATGGTCTTTCCAAGTCATGCCATCCCGACCCTCCAAGATCAGGACTCCTGAGGGCAACACCTCTTGAACCCTCAGAATAACACGCCCTGCAGTGACATCCAGGGTCGTAGGAGCAGTCTGCTGCAAATAAACATAGTCACTAGGGCTAAACCTCCGAACCCCAAGACGATATCCTCCACCACGTATAGTGGCATACCTCATCACAGTGTTGTGCAATGGCAAGGTTCTCAAAAGCCATGGGCATGACTTTCTTGAACAACTCTGCACGCTGACCACATGCACGTACCCACACGTCCGGATCGTCAAGGTTAAGGACTTGAGCAGTGTCCCTACGAATGGCTGCAAGCAAATCCGGCTCTCGGCTAAAGAGAAGGAAATACGGTGAGAAGGAGGCAAGTGATGCTTGATTGCTGAACCTGTAGCCCATGGCTAACCAATGCACCTGAAGATCCCAATCTCCTAGGTGTCCCTTCTGCAAGCCATACTTGCGCAAACCCCTCTTCACCGTCTGAACAACTCTCTCTGCCAAGCCATCGGCCTCAGGATGATCCCAAGAAGTGGTGCGGTGGTCTATCAAGGCTTTATCACACAAAGCCTGAAACTCCCCCAAGAACTCTCTTCCTTGGTCCGTGAGTACCTCAGCTGGAGCACCAAATCAGCTAAGCACACGATCCAAGAATGCATACGCAGCCCCCTTACTAGTCTTGTCAGGCAATGGAACCAACTCAATCCACTTGGAGAAGTGCTCCACCATCACCAACACATATCTGTGGTGGCGCATAGTCAGTGGCAACGGTCCTGCGAAGTCAAGACTCCACCTGTAGCCCAATCCCATGATTGGTAAAAGATGCAACTATGGTGTAGGGGCGTTGAATGAAGCACGCACACTGTCACACACCATGCACCTAGCCACGAACTGTTGCACCTCTGTATGCATACCACGCCACCAATATTGCCCCTGTAGTAAACTATGAGTGCGTCGCACTCCAAAATGCCCCAACTCCTCATGGGCATGCCACACTAACCGTGCACGCTGTGTGGGGTGAGGCACAATCCTCACCTGACCATCCTCCCATACTCGGAGCAGGTGTATCCCCTCCCACTTGAACCTCTTGGCTCGTTGCAGGATCCGATCCCTCTCCTTGGCAGTCACAGTGGCTGCCGTGTCTCCAGTACGGAGGTAGTCCAACACAGCCGAATCCTCATGTATATCTCGAGTACCACCTGACTCATCACTAGCCTCAGGGTCCTCAGACACTCCGTCTACAGTCATCCCTGTTGTAGGTCCAACCTGACCTCCCGATGCCAAGATACACAAAAAGACAGATGCATGCCATCCCGGCACCATCTCCTTGTCCGTCTCACCATGCCACCGAACTCCAGTGTCATCCTGCTGGCTCGTGCATGGATTGCGACTCAATCCATCCGCATCCCGATTGACCAAACCCGGTCAATGCACAACCTGAAAGTCATACTCCTGGAGTATGAGTGCCCACCGTGCAAGCTTCCCCGTAAGCTTGTCTGACTCCATCAACCACTTGAGTGGCTGGTGATCCGTGACAAGGGTGAAAAGATTGTCGTATAGATAGCACCTGAAGTGTGTCACGGCCCACACTGCAGCTAAGCACTCTCCCTCATATGAGTTGTACTTAGCCTCTGCAGCGTTGTTCGAGCGGCTAGCATAAGCCACTACGAACTCTCTTCCCTCATCATCCACCTGTGTGAACACCGCTCCAAGCCCCAACATGCTCCAATCCGCATGCTGCTGAAAGGGACGCCCCCTGATAGGTCGTCTCAGGATAGGCGCCGAGGTCAACCTCGCCTTGAGCTCTTGAAAAGCTTGTTCCTGCTCATCTTCCTACTGCCACTCCTGATCCACCTTGGTCAGCTTGGTTAGAGCCTTTGCAATGGCACTAAATCCCTTGACAAACCGTCTATAATAGTTTGCCAACCCCATGAAAGCTCGAACTCGGCTCACATCCGTGGGGCGTGGAATTTGTGCAATGGCCTCTATCTTAGTCTGCTGTACCCCCAATCCTCCAGGATATATCATGTGACCCAGATACTCAATCTGGTTGTGGAAAAACTTGCACTTCCCCGGATGCAACTTCAATCCGTGCGCTCTCAAGCGCTCCAATACCACCTAAAGATGTCTCTCATGCTTCTCCACCGTAGCACTAAAGATGATGATGTCATCTATGTAGCACCGAGCAAAGTCCACCCCTGCTAGAATCCTATCCATGACTCTCTGAAACTCTGCAGGAGCATTCTTAAGCCCAAATGGTAAGAACCGCCACTGATATAGGCAATCCTTGTCGTGCTCATTGATCCCCCAGAATGTCGTCTTCTGCTTGTCCGCCTCCTCGATCGACAATTGGTGATATCCGGATCGTAAATCCAAAGTGCTAAAGACCTTAGCATGCCCGATGGCATCAAAGATCTCCTCTGGTGTTGGCATGGCATACTTATTGGACTTGGTCTGACGATTTACAGGCCGGTAATCACCGCACATACGTCTCTCCATCCAATTGCCATAGACATCCTTCTTGGCTGACATCACTGTGGCTGAAGCATACTCTCCACCAGAGAGCTCCACCAAACCAGCCTCCCAGAGATCTTGAGTCCTCATCTGAATCAAAGACCTCTCATGTCACTGTATCTATAGGGTCTCCGAAAGATTAGCGTGTCAGTGGCCAACTCAATACAAATCTCTTGACCCTTCAGTGCTCCCAAGTCCTTCAAACTGAAGGTAAAGCAATTCCTGTAAGCCCTCAGGAACCGCTGTATACGTCGTCTCTATCCTCCGGTGACAATGGGTCCAATGTCAGGCTCCCAATTGTCCTCCGTAACTGCAACCTTAAGTCCAGTGGGCTTAGAGGTAGAGGACGCGTCCAGTGGTTGCTATGTTGCAACCTCTTGAGTAGTACTCCCTGCTTGCTCAGTCAATGACAAGGCCTCATCCTGCCCCATCATCTCATCCTCGAGGACTTCCTCAACCCGAGAAAAATCCCCAACCTCATCCATCACCGCCGCCCTGGCTTCCAACTCCCTCTGAACCTCAAGCACCTCCCATGTGTGCCATGGATGCCTGCACCCCGTGGTCCTCTCTTGCTCGCCCTCACTCACTGCCTGTACCATCTCGGTAGGCAGAGAAACCATCGAGGGAAGTGTACTCCGCACTTTGCGTTGCTCAGCCATAGCCAAGCTGATAATCCAGGTCAAGCAATTGAGATCCATTGCTTGCCCCAACACCTGACGACGTGATGCCTCAGAAAGAGAGGGCACCGCCGTGGTACCAGTGGTAAAACCCATTGCTCGCTCACGCTCGTCAGCATTAGGCTCCACTAACTGCTGCAACTGAGCATCCCACAGGAGGCCAGGTCCACTATCCCGGAAAGCATGCGATCCTGGGAAGCTGAGCAGTGTAGGTAATGTTGCTCGTGGTTGACCCACCTTGTTGACCACTGCCAAAGGCAAACGGTCATCGTGTCTCACACGCTGAGACTGCCTCCTTGTGTCCAAAATGCTATCCACTGTGAGGTGTGCTGGCCGCTACACCCCATCAAATGCACACTTGAGCAGTGCGGGTGGCATCAAGTTAGTCCACCATAGCCGTGGACGATGAGCCCGTGACTCCACTGTAGCTGCATCTAGCCCCAAGCCATGACCGGACTTGATGCACACTGGCCATCACCCTGGCCTGAGAATCGCCCATCAGTGGCACATTCTCTAAGATGTATGCTGGAGATACAGCTTGATAAAGCTGCAAGTGGCGCAAAACCCGCACCATCTCCCAAAACAGACCCGACCTCGAGTCTCGCAATCCATTGTCATGCCTGGCTGATGAATGCCCTTGGCAGGGCCAACTTGCCACTACCAGATCAATGGAGCCAACCCGCTCCAAGTCCTGCGCCCCCAGCAACAAAATGTCTAATGGCAAGGCCTGCTGATATCCACGAACTGCAGACACCGGCAACAACTCACGGTACTGCTGCACCAATTGAGCAACATGGCGAAGTGAAACGCGTCGTGCAGTCTCATCCCTCTCCACATACAGGTAACGCCGAACTCGTATACCTGCCTGTAACACAACAACCAATCCGGTGCTGATCCCGCCAAACAAGTCCAGAAGACAAATGCCTTCATTCGGATACTGCCACACAAAAGGTGTGGTATCCAATGGTGACAACTGAGGTGGTCCTGGTACAATCCCCGCACTCTCCTCCTCTCCGGATGGTACAAAAGCCTCCACCCAGGCCTGTTGTACCCGTCGATTAGCAACCCGCTGCAAATCCTTGCTCGTGCCCCACAATGGAGTCTGAGCAACCATGGCAGGCAACTCCGCCATACCATACATGTCGCGGCCCTTTGCCTTGAGGGCAGGGGGTCGGGACACAAGAGGGGCTGCCCCTGTTGTGGGGGCAGTGGCAGCGATAGGTATGGGGGGCTGAAGCACCCTTGAATGCCCAAAGCACTCAAGGAGCGGAGGCGCTCACTAGGTGGAGCCCCGCACACCGGGTTGCGGTGGGGGTGGCTCCACAAGGGGTGGTGGTAGCTTAGCGGGACTTAGTGGGGGTAGCATATGACTCACCCTGGGGCGGAGACCTCGTGGTGGGAGTCGTGGGGAGTCTTGGGACTCATCACGGTCCATAGGGGCCGTGATGAGTGGGCCAAGACTCACCGCGACTCATCACCGGGAGTCGAGGGTGTTCGTGGTGGTTCGCCATAAAATGGCATGGTTGTTTGTGAAACCCCCGCGGACAGCTACAGAAGTATATATAGGGAATAGTAACCCCGAGAACGGTGCAAGCCCGTTGGTGACCAAAAGCTAGTGAGTAAGCGAGCGATCCGGAAAAGCGACCAAAGAGTGGGGAGCTGTTCCGGACTGCCAACTACCAAAGGGAATTCCGCTGGTTCTAAATTGTTGGGTGTGCCAACAACCAGTCAGATGGCACACCTCGTAGGCCCCCTCTAACCGTGCCATCAGAGACCTTTGCAATTGGAAAGATAGCCCAAGCAATAAATGGGGGTAACACGTTCGATGCAAGTCTGTTCAACGATATGTCTACTGGAACCTGTTTTGCTTCCGCTCTGGAAAATTTGTGTGTAGACACAGTAGAGTTGCGGTACAAACTAAAAAATGTTGTGAAGCGTTTCATGACGGGGCTATTCAATTGGCCTGAGCCCAAAAATTGCTGGAGGATGGAAAACTTGTAGACCTCTGACTGTACATCATGTTTGAATAAATGTTGTTTTCAATTGTGTTTGTCTCGTACCATAATGTTTTAATGGTTTGTTACTTGGCCATGGCACCTGGGTCCATCATATGGGATAATCAAGCACCACACCCACGAATCTTGAAGAGTGACAGTGTACACCGGGTCAATGGGTGAACCAATCGTTCACCTGCCAAATGATTTTAGATTGATTTGAAACTTTGGGAGTGTGTTGTACATGCCCTCTTTAAGTTATCGGACAAGTATGAGATCAATCTAAAATGGTTCTAAGGGTGAACCAATAGTTCCCCTATTAAATGATTCATGATTGAAAATTGGTTGAAAGGTTTAACGAGTCGTTCGGGGGGCAAATGATTATTTCTTCGCTTGCAACTTTGTGTACGTGATTTGTACGTACTTAAGCACATATGGACCAAAGTTGAACTTCAACAAAGTTGTTTGAATTGGTTATTCAAATTCATAATGAGAAACAACCTTTCGCCTACACATGAATTGTTTTTAATTCCATTCTGAAGCCATATGCTTGATAACAACATGAAGAGTTGCATGCAAAATATCACCATGAACAGACATCGTCTGCATCCAAAACACATTTTATTCCCTCATTTGCACTCCAAGGTGAAGTTATCTTCAACTTCATGCACTATTCATAGAGAGTTCTGCAATAGTGAGCATAGAGCAAAGGATGAACGTTTTTTTCCAAACATTTTTCTTTGGTACATTTTTTGGCAATGATGTGGTGGTGTGAGGGTTCAACTCACAGAACAAAATCAAGCCAAAAACGAAATCATTGCGCCCCACACTCATTGCGCCCCACAATCCTATGCCCTCTAAATCATTTTATTTAGTAAAAATGCAGTTCAATTCAAAATTGGATGAAAGGGTGAACGGAAACTTCCCCGATGAAATGATATTTTATTGCTCCAAAAGGGACTGGCAGTACCAATTTTAAGGGCTTGAATTGCATTTTGAATTGTAATTCAAGGGTTACAATGGGCCATTGGGGGGCTAGAATTACCAAAGCGATGACATCCAAAGCAATATAAAATCATTTGATAGCGGAATGATTGGTTCACCCTTTCAACCATTTATTCACGTCATACTTGTCCGACACTTGTAGGAGAGCATGTGGCTGACACTTGCAAAGCTTCAAAGCAATGTAAAATCATTTGATAGGGGAACAATTGGTTCACCCTTTCAACCATATTTTACTAACCTCATACTTGTCCGGTACCTTTAAAATGGTATGTGAAAGACACTTGCAAAGCTTTAAAGCACTCCAAAATCATTTGATATGTTCATGATTGATTCACCCTTTTAACCATTTTAGATTGATTTGAAACTTGTGAAAGACTTGTAAGAGGGCATGTACAAGACACTTGCAAAGTTTCAAATCAATTTAAAATCATTTGGTAGGGGGACGATTGGTTCACCCTTTTAGATTGATGTCATACTTCTCAAAAACGTGTAAGAGGGCATGTAGAAGACACTTGCATTGAGGTCCGAGACAATATCCTTCGGGACTCCATGATGCTTTAAGACGTGGGCGAAGTAAAGTCGCCCTGTTTCCTGTGCCGTTGCCGTCTCCTTGGTGGGGATGAAATGGCCCATTTTACTGAACCTATCCACCACCACCATGATTGCATCGAATCCTTTTGACAACGGCATAGCAGTCATGAAATCCATCGAGACGCTTTCCCAAGTCCCCTCTGGAATCGGCAAGGGTTGCAACAGCCCCGCTTGCTTTTTGTACTCGCTCCGGTTTTGTTGGCATGTGGTGCATGTCTTGACATACTCCTCTGCCTCCTCCCTCAGTTTGGGCCAGAAATACTCTTTCTTCAAGAGTGCCGCAGTGCGCTTGGCTCCGCTGTGGCCCGCAAGCGGGCTATCATGGCATTATCTCAAGAGGCTATCTCTGATCCCTCCCTTCGGCACGTAGAGACGCTTTTGCTTATACCGGAGCAGTCCATTTTGCAAGTGGAATTGCGATTTAACCCCCATCCTCAAGTCCTGCATCACGGACTTCGCCAGCTCATCCTTCCGGCAAGCCTTCCGGATCTTCCTTTGGAGCGTCGTCTCGCCCCTATACACCAACAAAAGTTGTTGCTTTCTACTTAAGGCATCGGCCACCATGTTGTCCCGTCCCGGTTTGTACTGGATATCCACGTCGAACACCGCCAAAGTATCTTGCCACCTAAGTTGTTTTGGAGACAACTTGGGCTGCGTGGCAAAATACTTCACCGTGACATTGTCCGTGAACACCTTCACTGGGTTGGAACCAACATAGTGGCGCCAAAGCTCAAGACAGTGCACCACCGCCTTCATCTCTTTCTCGTGCCTCGGCCACCGTCGCTCCACTTCATTCAGTTTCTTACTTTCGTAAGCCACTGGGCATCCATCTTGCATCAGTACACCCCCAATCGCGAAGTCCGACGCATCTGTATGAATCTCGAACGGACGATCGAACTCTGGGATTTTCAAGACTGGAGCTTCCGCCATCCGCTGCTTCAATTCAGCAAAAGCTTGGCCACAAAAGGTGTTCCATGCCCAGACTTTGGATTTACACAGAAGGTCTAACAGCGGCCCCGCGATCTTGGCAAAATTTCTCACATACTTCCGGTAGTAGGAGGCGAGTCCTAGGAAGGATCGCACTCCCGGGACCGAAGTCGGAGGCTCCCAGTCCAAGATTGCCCTCACCTTCCTGTCATCCATTCTGATCTCATCCTGTGTAATCACATGCCCCAGGAACTCCACTTTTGTGACCCCGAATTCGCACTTTGAAGCTTTGGCATACAGCTTCCCTTCCCGCAATTTCTGGAACACCCTTTTGAGGTGCTCCAGGTGCTCCTCCTTTGTTTTCGAATACACCAAGATGTCGTCGATGTACACGATCAAAAAGTCATCCAACCACTCCTGGAAAAGGCTGTTCATCAGCGTGCTAAAGGTTGCGGGAGCATTGGTGAGTCCAAAAGGCATCACCAAGAACTCATATGAACCATACCTTGTCCTGCACGCGGTCTTCTCCTCATCTCTTTCCGCCACTCGAATTTGATGATAGCCGGAGCATAGATCGATCCGGCTGAAATACTTTGCTCCTGCCAACCGATCGAAAAGGTCGTCGATCCTTGGCAAAGGATGCCGGTTTTTTATAGTCACCTTATTCAAAGCCCTGTAATCGACACACATCCGCAACGTCCCATCCTTCTTGTCTGCGAATAGCACCGGGGCTCCGTAAGGTGACTTACTCGGCCGGATGTACCCCTTTGACATTAGATCTTTGAGCTGAGTCTTCAGCTCGACCAACTCTCTGTGGCTCAACCGGTAGGGCGCCTTGGCAGGCGGTTCCGATCCCGGTATCACCTCAATCTTGTGGTCAACTCCTCTTCGCGGTGGCAAGCCGCTTGGTAAATCCTCCGGCATCACATCCTGGTATTTCTCCAAAATCCCCTTGATCCAATCTGGGCTCGGCTCCCCATCGCCTTCTCCCTTCACTTCTCTAATATAGAGCAAAAACTGGGGCTCGTGTGCCTCCTCCACGGCCCACTCCCTTGCTTACATGAGGTTTATTCGCCTTCCCACGGGTTTGGGCGTTTCTGACACTCGTAAGACCTCGCCACCATTCCCACATGGCAGCGTAACTACTCTCTTGCAGCCATCTATGACCGCTCCGGATTTGCTCAAAAAGGTCATCCCCAAAATGAGATCCACTCCATCGATCTCGCAGATGGTGAAGTTCTCACGTCCTTCCCAACTCCCCAGTTGAAGAGGAACATCAAACGCCAACCTTGTCGCCAATTGCGGTTCTCCTTTGGCAGAACGCATCTCAATAGAGGCCCCCACGTCACTTGTCGGGAGTCCCAGCTTTTGTGTTGTTGCCGGTGTCATGAAGGAGTGCGACGCTCCTGTGTCCACCAACAACGACACGTTAGTTCCGGATATTATCCCATCCACGAACAATAACTGACTCCCTTTACGTAAGGCGCCAGTTTCCTGATACAACTCACAAGAAAATTTGCCTACCTTGCAAGTCCTGGCGACCACCGCTTCCACCAAGCGACTGATGGTATCTTCCGACAGCTCTGTGGTCGCCCGAGTCATGTTCAATTGCCGAGGCTTCGTGCACTTCTTGGCCATGTGCCCGGGCTCCCCGCAATTGAAACACACTCTATCAAAGGTCGCCTTCTGTCCGCCATAAGCCGCTCCACCCGCTTTTTCTTTTGAAGCACCGGGTGTCGCCTTGACTTGTGAAGGCCCTCCCTTCGATTTCCACGTGCCATTATCGCCGCGTGGCCTATCCCACTTCTTTTCCGGTCGGAAGGAGTCACCTTCCCGCCGGGTCTTCTTGTGGTTCAGCTCCGTACGGCCTTGTCTTTCACCCTTAGGGACGTCCGAGAAACATTCAGCCCTCTCAATTGCCTCGTTCAAAGTCTTAGGTGGCTTCTCCTCCAACTTCCGCTTGGCCCATGGGGCCAGTCCCGCTACAAAGTTGAAGACCATTTCTGGTTCTGCCATGTCCGCGACTTCGAGCAACAACACATTGAAAGCCTGGACATATCCCCAAATGTCATATGTTTGCTTCAAATTCCTCATCTTGTCCCGGGCGAGCCAGGACGCGTTGAGGGGCACAAACTGCCTCTTCATCAATTCCTTGAACCCACTCCAGTTCAAGGTTTCCGGGCTTGGACCTCGGTCGTGAAGGTGTTTCTGCCACCATTGTTGAGCATAGCCCCTCAAATAGGTGGGAGCCACTTCCACCCGATCCTCGTCACTCAACTTGGCCGCCCGGAAGTACTGCTCCAGCTCCAAGAGCCAGGTGTTGAGTGCCTTCCGATTTCGGACACCCTCGAAGGTGCCGGGTTCCTTTGGCTTCACCTTAAACTTTACCTTAGTGGAAGTGGTATTAGCTGCCTTCAACACGTCTTTCAACGTCCCGCCAAATTGCGCCAATAACCCTTCCCAAAAGGCTGCCGGCATGGGAGGCATCTGTTGGTCGGTCGGAGCTCTCAAGGATTCCTCATGCTCCGACTCCTCAGATTCCTCCCGCTCTTAAGCGGCCTCGTTTTCGGAAACATGCATCGCTTCCTCAAACGGCCGCCTCGGTGACACGTCGCCCCCATCGGGCTCATCAGGATCATCATCTTTTGGGCCGTTCTGCTTTCGCTTTGGCTTGCCCGACCCCATGATGAGGCCAATCCCAAGGACGATCGCGTACTGAACTCTAAGCTCTGATACCAAGTGTCACGCACCTCACTTCGGTAAGCTCCCCCCTCAAGTCATAGTTACTCGCTTGATGCGCGCGCCTAACTCCCAACCTGGCCGCTGGGCCAACTTGGAGCTTCGGGTGCTCACCGGGACATAACGGTCCCCCCCTTGATCTCCCAAAGTTTACGAGTAAATTTTGGAGGGCACTTTGGAAGAAGATGGGGACGAGGCTGAAGATGAGCACCGCCTTCCTACCTACGACCGACGGCCAAACGGAAAGAGTGAATTCCGTAGTGAAGCAGATCTTGCGGAATTACGTGTCGGCAGACCAAACAGATTGGGTGGAACACTTAGACGCGGCAGAGTTCTGTTATAATAACACAGAACACTCCGCAACGGGAGTTTCCCCTTTCGTATTGGTCTATGGAAAAGCACCTCTGGTGCCGACAAGTTGGGCCGCCCAGGCAGTAGCGGCGGTACTGGAAGAACGCGAGCGTTTGTTGAAGCTCGCAAAGTACAACATTGCCAAAGCTAGGAAACGGTATGAAAGGCAGGCGAATCGGAAGCGGAGGGAAGTGAAGTTTGAGGCAGGCACGGAGGTCTGGTTGAACATCAAGAATTTCCGACTACCTCCGGAAGTGAGTCCAAAGTTCATACCTCCATATGCGGGACCATTTCGCATCCGGAAGGTTATGAATGAGGATGTGTATGAATTGGAGCTGCCGGCAAACAACAAGGTGCATCCAGTATTCCACGTCTCCCTTTTGAAGCCTTACTTCAAAGATGAAGCGTGTCCGAATCGGCATCAAGTGTTGCGTCCGCCACCTGTGCTGTTGGATCATGAAAATGAACCTCAGTATGAGGTGGAGGCAATACTTAAGTCGAGGAGGTTCAAGAACCGAGAAACGGAGTATCTCGTCAAATGGAAGGGCTATCATCATGTGGAGGCATCTTGGGTGCGTGCCTTAGAAATGGGAAACGCATCCGAGGCGGTTGCAGTTTTCGAAGGGCGACCTCAAAAACGGAAGAAGCGTTGATGGGGACATCAACCTTGGAGCGTGGGGGAGGAAATGCATGCTTAGCCCGACTTAGCTAGCTTAGGAATCCGATTGCAAAAACTTGTATTGTACAAAAATTTGTTATAAAGGAAATGGGTTCCAAATATTGTGCGTCTTATTTTGTTTGGAATGGTGTTGCATGGTGTGGTTGGCTAGTGTGTAGAATGCAAGCTAGCTTACAAAAGTGGGAGAGGTAAATTGGGTTAATCGTGTGTTTGCGCAATGCCAAAATTGGGTGACTTCCATCCAAAGGGGCAAGGAAACTTGCGCCTTCTTTAGGAGTTCACGTGCTAGTGCGCACCTGGCGCGTGCGCATACTATAACTGCGCTACCGAGGGGGTTGCTTTGTAGTGCGGGCTAACGCGGAAGCTACATGCTTCCGTTCACGTACTATAATCGTGTAGCCTCGGGACGAAGGCGGCTTTGGCGTGTTCCCGTACCTCAGGCCAGCATTCCAAGGCGGACCCAATTGTAGTGATTGGGGCGCGCGGTTGGTTCAAGGTTATCTTCCTAGTCAAAGAGGGTTCGAGGTGAACCCTTGCTCAATGTGATGCCAAAAGCGGCATCATGAGCGGTCGCAAGCAATGTTGTTGCAGTAAGGCGATTCGATCCTCGGGGAGGATCGTTCCTTGGCCTTGAAGTAGGCCAAGAAGAGTGCACTGGGAGGAGCTTGAGAGGCTCCACCCTTGGCCGGGACTTGGAGGAAGTCGGCCGAACTAGCTAGTGGAGAGTAGAGTCAAGTGTGGGGTTTGGTTCTTTGTCATGGGACTCCATGGTACGGAAACAAACTCCTTGATGTGGGACGCCACAACTTGGATGTTTGTTTCCACAAAATGTACAAGCCGATGAGGACATCGACTCCCTGTTGGTAGGGGTGTGTGTCGCGGCCCTTTGCCTTGAGGGCAGGGGGTTGGGACACAAGAGGGGTTGCCCCTGTGGTGGGGGCAGTGGCAGCGATAGGTATGGGGGGCTGAAGCACCCTTGAGTGCCCAAAGCACTCAAGGAGGCGGAGGTGCTCACTAGGTGGAGCCCCACACACCGGGTTGCGGTGGGGGTGGCTCCACAAGGGGTGGTGGTAGCTTAGCGGGACTTAGTGGGGGTGGCATAGGACTCACCCTGGGGCGGAGACCTCGTGGTGGGAATCGTGGGGAGTCTTGGGACTCATCACGGTCCATAGGGGCCGTGGTGAGTGGGCCAAGACTCACCGCGACTCATCACCGGGAGTCGAGGGTGTTCGTGGTGGTTCGCCATAAAATGGCATGGATGTTTGTGAAACCCTCGCGGACAGCTACAGAAGTATATATAGGGAGTAGTAACCCCGAGAACGGTGCAAGCCCGTCGGTGACCAAAAACTAGTGAGTAAGCGAGCGAGCCGGAAAGCGACCAAAGAGTGGGGAGCTGTTCCGGACTGCCAACTACCAAAGGGAATTCCGCTGGTTCTAAATCGTTGGAGGGTTCTTTGGGAGATCAAGGGGGGGGACCGTTATGTCCCGGTGAGCAGCCGAAGCTCCAAGTTGGCCCGGCGGCCAGGTTGGGAGTTAGGCGCGCGCATCAAGCGAGTAACTATGACTTGAGGGGGGAGCTTACCGAAGTGAGGTGCGCGACAATACATGTCATCTTGTTCTCCTGGAGGTGTGTCATCCTCTGAATGAGCGTTTCCCTCTAGCAACTCTCCAGGCCAAGTCACTGCAGCTGTGAATGCTGCTAGTGTCGGCATCTTGCCCCGCTGGGCAACCGCAACTTCTCCTATGAACGCCAGAGGGAGCTGCACATGCCGGCCCTCAATAGGAAGCTGACTCCTCCCAAAAATCCAGGGTGAAGCCCATAGGGTACAACACTGCCCCACCAACCAGGACATCGTACGAGACCGCGTCTGTCACAACGGCCTTGGCTCGCATCACTGAGCCATCTGTAGGGTGATCCGACCGTAGTCTGATAGCAAACTAACGCCGTGTCATGCCCCGAGCCTGCTCCGATCCTCCCAGAGACGTCTGTATCTGGAAAGGACAAGGCTCCATATCCGCCTCCGTGAGGCCCAAGCCTGCAATAGCAGCTCTGCCCAGCATCAATGGTTGAGCTCCCAAGTCCAATAAGACCCGCAGTGGCCGGTACCTCTTGCCTGCCGGTCCACTCAAACAGAAAATGTCATCCTAGTTGTCTAACATGACAACTCCAGGTGTCACCATGGCGCGCTCAATGGTTGGCCTAGCTGGCAGCTCCATCAACCTGGCAGCTGCAGCTTGCCATGGCACTGCCGTGGCAGTCTTGACCCTCAAATCCGAGGATCCCTCCGGCACTACACCTCCCACTATCTCCGCAGAAGATGAAGTAACCTCCCCACTCTCACAGAGTGTAGCTGCCAGTCTGAACACCTCAGCTGGTCTTACTCCCGGCGTCGCAATCATGGTAGCCGAGAACAATGGAGCCTGACACACAAATGTGGCCGCCCCCAACAGCACACTAGCTATCGTAGCCTTGGCAGCAGGTAGTAGTGCTGCTCGTGTGGCTCTCCCTAATGACATAGTAATCTCCGCCTCGGTAGCAGTCGGGCGAAAACTAGGTACCATGGATGACGTCGACACTGTCTCCGCCAATATGAATGATTGAGGCAGCCTAGCCTGACGGCATGCCTCCCCACGCTGTGGATCCAACTCCACCTCCGCACCTCGTGGCTCAAGAACTCATGCTGCTCCTCAAGTCACGGCTGCAGCAGATTCCACCTGCACTAGTGGTAGTGCTGCTCCGCACATGAATCCTATGCCTCCCATATCTCCTCCCTCAGGAGAAGGAGGTGGACCATCCGGCCTTGGAGCCGGTACCACCTGAGTTGTAGCCATGGCAGCGAGCCTCTGCTCTAGCTGCTAAAACCGGTTGGCCATGCCTTGGTCAACACCCTGACCTCCACGTCCTTGACCATGTTGAGCTTGCCCTTGGCCTGCACCTCGTGCCTGGCCACCTCGTCCTCTCTGGGCTGCCCCACCTCGCCCCCAGCCACCATTGTTCCCTTGGAACTGGCCTGGGCGCAACTCAAGATGCAAACCATAACACTGGGCCTTTTCATGCCCGTGCTTGCCACAATGCCCACACTGCAACTGTGCAGGCTGTGCATATGCCGGCCCTTTGCCTCCCTCTGGACAATCTTTCTTGCCATGGGGTCCTCCACATGTCCAACACACCACCTCTGCCCGTTGTTGGCCTGCAAATAAAGGGAGAGACCTCTGCATCTGAGGTCCTCTCTGTCCTTCCCTGGGCTTCACCTGGGCCCCCTTGTTGTCTTGAGCACGTTGAGGTAGTGGTTGGCTAGGAGCACCACTACCCCATGGTGTCTCCTTAGCAAATCCCACCATGACCACTCGTTCCTCCACCATGTTGAGCTCTATCCGCTCTGCCAACAAAAACACATTTGCTAAAGTGGGTTGGGCCGCTTGTAGGAGAGTTGCATCCCGCACCCTTCTCCTCAGCTCTTTGTCCAATATCTCATACCAGAATTGGACTGCCTGAGCTTCCGTAACCCCTTGGGCTACATTTATCAAGCGCCTCATGCGAGTGAAAGCCTCCCTCAAGCTCTTAGTAGGCTTCCATTAGAACTCTTGCAAGCTCCGCAACTTCTCTGTCCTCACCCCTTGGTAGTTCCCTCTCAACTCTTCGAAGAACTCCACAACAGGGTTGAAGGCAGGCACGGGTACTGGTGCTGGTGTGGTAGTGGCTTGGGTGGACGTCGTAGCTACGGTACCACCAGTCCCACTAGTCCCACTGCTGCTTGCTGAAGCTGCCGGTGCAACGGCAGGTGTAGCCACTGCCCTCGTGGCTCTAGTGCCCCTAGTGATGGAGACATAGTCAGGTGACCAGTACATCCTCCACTCCTCGATCTCAACCTTATGCCCCCGCCTGAACTCATGGTAATCATCCATAGGCGGCCCCTCAAGGTGCTGAAACAGCCCCTTCCATGCCATGAAAGACGTAAATAGTTGTGGATTGCGCATTTGCTACAAATCACACCAACTATCAAACTCTTGGATAAAATCATCCAACTCGATGGTGCCCACCAACCCAGAGTACCTTCGTGGCCCCTTGGTAGCTCCATACATCTCCTCCATTGTGTCCCACAACAATGGCAAGGAAACAACTTGCACCGCCGATGTGAGTCCTCCTGATTCACAATCCGAATCAGAACCTTCCGTAGAAGACACAGGAGGTGAAGGTGGCCTAAACCACACACCTCGTCTCGTGTACCCACTAGTATCGCTAGTGCTCGAGCCGGCACTGTCCCTAGCAACTAGTGGCACCTCCATGTTGACAAACTGTCACTCAACCGGTCATGAACATGTCCCTAACCCCCTCTCCACAAGGTAACCGGGTAGAGAACCTGTTGCGGCTTATGGTTTGGAATACTAGGTTCCTAACATAGCCTACACCTGCACCTGCATCCACCGCAAGCACTCCTATGGTTGGCTGGTCCTCACCTCCAACCTCACCACAGGAGAAACAATGATGGTCTGACTGGTCATCACCCCAGCCTCACCATCGATAGCATGCTCTAGGACTGGTCGGTGATCAAATCCGGACCAATCACCTATAAAAACAAGCGCCCACACAAAACTAACGTGACGCACAGTCAAGCATGCAGGTATGGAGGGGATCCAAACACAAAAAATCAGAACGACAACTCCCCCACATCAAAAACAACTCCACGGTGTTGCTCCTGCAAGGACACCCCAGCCCAAACCCGGACTGACTCTTGCCTCCACCTACGGAAAGGTCTTGGCCTAATGAGAGGGTGGAAACTACGAGGAAGAGAAGCTAAAGCAATGCCTAACCCCAGCAAGCCCTCATCCTAACACTCTTCCTCTCCTCTCTTCCCTCATTTGCATGGCCATGGGAATATCATGAAGATACTCCTCAAACCGCCCTCCACGAGCGTCAAAATTCGGCCTTCAAGACCACATGTCAGTCCTTAGGCAATCCACCAGTGCCTCCACGAGTCAGCACAAGCCGTCCACAGGTCAACACGGGCCACCACAGACCAGCACAGGCCCACACAGATCATTGGTCACAGCCGTCACAGCCCCACAACCCATCATAGCCCCAAATGCCACAGGTCACAGCCTGTCACAACCCTACACAGGTCACAAGATCACAGCCCCACAGCCTGTCACAGTCCGTCACAGCCCCACAGGCCACAGGTCACAGCCTGTCACAGCCCTACACAAGTCATAGGATCACAGCCCCATAGGCCACAGGGCACAACCCATCACAGCCCGCCACAGCCCCTCACAGCCCATCACAGCCCCACAGGCCACAGGGCATAGCCTGTCACAGCCCGCCACAGCCTGTCAAAGCCCCTCACAGCCCATCACAACCTGTCACAGCCCCATCCATGGCCACTCATGGCAGTTTAGCCATTCTCCAAGGGGTTTAGCCACGCCAAGCTAGGGTTTGTGTCTCTTGGACTCTAGGCTTCTTTGCACCGAGCTATGGCGGCTGTGAGGAAATCAACAAGGTATTCTTGCTCTTTATGGCCCCCACACACCACCAATAGTAGCTCTAATTCCAAAAGAAGGTGTTTGAAACTAAGTGCACAAGCTTCCTTTTAACTCACAAAACAGCGCCATTGATCCCTATGGCGACTAACCAAACATGGCTGACTTCCAGCCCTTACACGTGTTTTCTTGACCATAGCATGCCCTTCGCACCTAATCCAGCCCCTGCACCTGTTGCTTCAAGAGTTGTGCTCCTTCAAGCTTGAAGTTGAAACCCCAACTCACATAGGCCCTACAAGTGCTTTTATTTCACCCCAAGTGGAAACCAGCCCTAGCCCTTCCGTTCTAGCTCTCTAGAGCTTGAAAACAAGAGCCTCAATGGGCTGAAGGCATGCTCCACACATGCCCCACTCTCACCATAAGAGAATCAGCTCCTTTGCTTCATTTCTTGCACCCACAAACCTGAAAATACAAGCTTCAGCAGGCTGAAAGCATGCTCCACACATGCCCTACAGGGGAACTAGCCCCTTCCTTCATTTCTTGCACTCCCAAACCTGAAAGTACAAGCCTTCAACAAGCTGAAAGCATACTCCACACATGCATTGCCCTCACACAAGGGAAGTTAGCCCTTCCCTCTTCCTTGTTTGCCCTCCAAGCTTGAAGATGGAAGCTTCAATGAGTTGAATACATGCTCCACACATGCAACCTCTTCACACAAGAGGTATCAGCCCCCTATCTTGGCTCCTTGGTTCCTTGATGCTCTCTAAGACAAGACTAAGCACTCCACAGCCTTTGCCAAGCTCCTGAAACCCTAAGGCTTACATTTCCAGCCACAAGACACTCCTCTTGTGGTGCAAGAGCTCTTCTTCCAAGCTCTGAAACCCTAGGTGCACATTCCATGGCCTTGCCACACCTCTTAGCTCCTGTTCCAGCCCTGCTCTTGCCATGACAAGAGCCCTCTCAGTGCTGAAGCTCGAGATTGAAACCCAATCTCAACATACTCCACAAAGTGCACTGATTTGCCCCAAGCCAAATCAGCCCTTTCGCTTGGTCTTGCAATCTTTCACACAATGAAAGCTCGCATTCCCAAGTCCAGTTCTCAGCTTTGCTACCAAAGCCACTCTAACCTGCTCTTGACTGGTCCTCTTCCCAATCGTGCTTGCTCATGCATGTACACAATCTGAAACCATCAAGGTGCTCTGGAATTACCTGCAGCATGGTGCTTTCATCTCTGAAGCTGAAGATCGAATGTCAAGGTCTACTACCTCGTAACCCACATCGCCTCCGCGTCTAACAACCAAGAGCTCCACGGTGCTCCTTGCATAACAACCTGGTTTCTCTCATTCTCAAGCAAAAACCACAAGTGCTACAACTAACTCGTATCTGGCACTTACAGATACGAGCTCATTTTTCTCGAGTGATAAAGAAGAAGAATACAAGCACAAGCTCATGCAAGCTCACAAAACTGAAGCTTAAACTCATGCATATATAAACTCATCACTCAAATACAAGTCAAGCCAAGTGCACCCCACGCCATGGGGAATCCACACCACGGCGCCATAGCTAGGCGCGGTGAGGCTCAACTCGAGAAAGATGAGCCTCTCACGCTTGCCGTGAAGATAACCACTCCAGGGCCTAAATCTGCCTTGACCCCTGGATTGACACTTGGGCCAATCCCAGATGTCAATATGTAAAAGCTAGCTATTTCCTAGCTAGTTTCACACTAGTGGTAAAATAACTTGACAACTATTTTGACGGATGTCATCCATCCGTTTTAAATAAATAAATAAAGCACCAATGATGTAGGTTAGGTGAATTTAAGCACCGACACCTAGTTAAAATATTTAACTAATTATTCTTAGAGTGTCCATTAATATAGTATAGAATCTTTTTATTTTAATCCGTTAGATTTGTCCTCTCCATCTGAACGGACTAGATCAAGCCACGTGTTTATCATCCATCTGTTGTCATTGTCATCCATTTTATTTTTGTCATCCAGCCGGTAATCTCTCATCCATCCGTTGATTTCATCCATCTGTAACTTTTATCCCTCCATAATTTTCATCCATCTTCCATCCTGGGACATGACCAACTTAAGTTTGGTACATGAGCCGTTTTAAGTCCTCATGAATGTTGCTCCTCATCCATATCATTCATCCGTTTGGAAAGTGGGGATCGCTACCCTTGATCAACCAATATCCAGCGGTTCACATTTATCCTTGTTTTCCCATTAGCTCCCTTTCCCGTGCTATGTTGAGATCGGAGAGAGGTTCCCATGCTTGAGGTAGCGAGTTGTAGCGCTTGATTGCTTTGAGAGTCGTCTGTTGGTGAGACTTCCAGTACAAATAAACATATTTGCCCATATTTGTTGAGTAAAAAAGACATCGATCTTGAATCATTCTTGGCGTTGAAGACTATTCGTTGAGTTCTAAATCATACCTCCATACCATGTAGCCTCTAGGGTACTGTCCGCAAACCAAAAGCTGAGTTCCTGTAACTGTCGACTCCTTGTCAGAAACTTCAAAGGTATAATCCACATGGTAGTCTGGCAGACAACGCCAAGGCATACTAACGGAATCAAACGCCCACCACTTCTGTGCACTTATGAGAGGCTGTACATTGTGTGCAGGCCCAGCCACCCATTCCTCCTTGATCCCTACCCATTTGCGAGTCTCAAAGATGTCGTTGCAGCCTTCGTCATCAACCACTGCTAGCGCATTCTGCCATTTCTTACAACCACCTTTCAGCGGTAAATAATAAGAGCGAGGCACCCATGCAATGCATTCTAGTGTCACATCTGTCAATCCCGGAATCAAGGAGTTGTCCTTCGACTGGTCCTCCGGATCTGCCATTGCTAGAATTCCATTTTATTTATGATTTCTTACTATGATTTCGTACTAAACTTCATAAAATATATACTAATGTACATAAAATGTGCTATTCTAAATTATGATCCGAAAAATTGATCGACAGCCCCCACAGGGGAGGGGGATATGTCTGGTAAATTTTCCAGAACACCCCTATACCATTATTTCTTGCTACAGTTGAAAATCAAAAGTTCCTGACACAACAAGGCAAGTATAAAGCACTGCATACACACCCTATGACACTGCCAGCACACCCTATTCACATCATACCACATTTGACCATGTCATTACACCATGTCCAGGGGGTATTTCCACTTAGCCACCCTGACTACCTCAAAAACCAGTCACCAAATATATTGTTGCCATTTTTCAATGTCAGCCGATTGGCCACAAGCAGAATCTTCACCATACCCTGGCCTAAGCATCTAGCTAACAAAGCCATCCGGGTTGGAATATAACAGGGGTATTTTACCATCATGGGTACCCGAGTAGCTGCAGCAAACAGTTCCTTGCAGCCTCTCCTTTTGTTTCCAACTACCATAAGGCAAGCAAAGCAAACTAGGGCCCGAAAAACAGATGTGTGTCCTACACAAGCCATCATATACATGGCTGTCACAACAAAACAAAGGTCTTCCACTGGCTGGGCCGAAATAGCCCACCCTAAACAGCACTACACTTGTTCTTCATAGATAAAAGAAACAGATAGGATCAAGAAAAACCATAGAGTAGTTTAGTTTTTCAACATTTAAAGATGAATCCGTGGCCGGCAACCCCTTCCACAGCTCTGCAACGCACTTGGCATCCAGCAGCACCTAGACATCAGCATATTAAGTGGAAGCCCTCACGTGTGCCCGTCCCAAAAATAACCACAAAGCATTGTGAGTTAATGAGGATGCACGAGGTGAATGGCAGGCTTCTACACTTGCTATCGAGGTCAAATACACTTGAATCTAAGTACAGAGAATGCCAAAGAAAGCAGGGAAGCAAGACAAACAGAAAAAATAGAACATTTTGTACTGTTTGGGGGATGGTCGCCATCTCTCCACAAACCCAACCGTGCAGGGAGATCTCCGCCAACACCACATCACTGCTACCTTAACCAAAGCAAAGCCTTGCCAAGCACAAGAGCAAAAAAGAGCTTTGTCTCATAAGATAGGGTTTATAAAAGGGGGGGAGAGAGACTTCTTTGTTCTACCAAGACGCCGCCATTCATCAAAGATCCAGTGGAGGGCTTAGGGAAACTCCACAAACAGGCAGGCGGTACCTCCGCCATCACTGCCTATGTTCCCTTGTGCAGCAAAAAAACAGACAGACGAGACAGTGAATCTTCCCTCATCTCTAAGCCACCGCCATCGCCTTAAAGAGCCCGCAGAGGCGGCGCTCACAAGAGCCTTAAACACTCCAAGGATTGGCAGCTCACGGTATCTGCAGCACGAGCACCATCGCCACCTCCAAGCCGCCATCGCGCGCACTCTTGCAGCACAAAAAGAAAGACACTAGGGTTGCGCAGGGTTTTACCCTGTCCAGCTCGTCATCCATCCCTTTCTAGGATGAAAAACATCCACCAGACTATATACCCGATGGACGTTGTCCGTTTCTCATTCAGGGAAGAGGAAAAAACATCAGGTGTTCATCCTCTGCCTTGAACCCGACGGATGTGGTCCGTTTTTCATCTAGGTTAGATGAAAAAAATCGGGGTTTTTTTAATTCATTTATACCTGTCTTGAACCCGACAGATGTACACCGTTTCTCATCCAGTGTGGATGAAAAAAATAGGTACTTCATAATCATCCATAGGTATTTAGGTCTCGTTAGATAAAGTCCTTTTTCATCCAGGTTGGATGAAAACTGACGGGAGTTTTACAATCAGTATATTCCGGATTGATATCCGGGTAGGTTAGGATGAATAAGACCTCGTAGGTATTAATGAAAAAATGTCTCACCAGGAGTGAAGGATGTATTCTGGATGAAAATCATCCAGATTCCCTGCAACCCACTTTTTTATTTTTCAAAGATGGAAGTTGGGACAACAATTCCATAAACCCAGTTTCCAAAGGGAGAGAGAGGGAGAGAGAGGGAATCCCACCATCCAGCCCCTAGTATGGCAGGCCCTTACGGAGTGAGTGTGGTATGCACTCACCCCGTAAGGGAGTGCATACCAGACTCCTCTCCAAAAGGGTAATCTCTCCCTGCTCATTAGCTAATCCTTCGGAAGGTGTACCGTAAAGGATTATCAGGCTATCCCTTATTCAAGCCGGGTAATTAGAACAAGCATACATTTGAAATCAAGCTTTGAAGTCATTTAGGTTGATAAAGATAGTGCTTACCTTTGAGCATGTTAACCAAATCAGCAATCTGGAAGTGTACACCAGGAAAAGTTCATTCTTCAAGGAGCCTTAGTAATATTTGCAACAACTTGTCTGTTTTGAAGCCATTTTTTCCTAAGGTGTCAATCAGAATCCCACACTCTTTCCACGCAGATTTAGCAGTATTGGAAATATACATTATGGGTACAGCCTGAGATATCACCACGTTGTAAGATTGGTTCACTGGTCGGTTTGACCTGAGCTGAATGTATTGGGTATATGAGAAGGGAAGAACTCTTCTCTTGTCATATTTCTGGAAGTGGAATTCACTTGTCTCCTCATTCACAACTGATAATTGGATGTTCATAAAACAAGCTTCCAGGCCTTCATCTCGAGACTCAGATTTGGTTCTCAATATTTCAGGCTTTATTTCGACCACATTCAAAGGATATATCCACCATGGGTTGGAACTACTTCTATTAGCTGAGGGATCCAGAAACATTAGAGCATTTCCTGCATTAAGCCAGCATATGTCATCAATGTAACGGAAAGCTGATTCGAACTTGGCCATCAGCTGTGATTCCCCGAGTGTAGCCAATCTTAAGATGAACCGGATTTCATAGGATAAAAAGTATATATTGCACCACAAAGGTGAGCAAGAAAAGCCCATAGGGATACCTAATATTTGCTGCCATACCCGGTCCCCTAAAGCAACGAAGCAATGGGACATCAACCAGCCGTGGAGCTCGAGCAACCTTGCTTCAGACAGCTCGATCCAACTGCCAGGTTTTGGGGAAGTAGGTCCTTGCATTGACATGATGCGATATTGGGAAATTCTCTCGTCTTTTCCTGACCAATGAAGCCTTCAGGGCTTGTCTGACTGTAGGGGCAAGAGCAACAAGCTGAGCTACTGAAATGTTGGCCTGCACTTGGTGCAGGTCATGCATCAAGTTATAGGGCTCAAGCTCATTGGTAAATCTCATGGTGGTAGACTTCATTTTCAGAATTTGAGGACGTTTCGCTGTAGTGTTAGCTATTTTGATTGCTGACACTTTCGGTCCCATCACTAGTGACAGCAACGGAGTGGACACCTTACCCGGAGAGTCCCTTCAAATACCACAAATTTTCCCTTGCTGATACTGGCTTCATTCTCATTGTGAAGAGTAGTAGCAATTTTTGTCACATCATCCTTCACAACTTGAAAATCCATTGGTTCTTTGTCCAAAGATGAAGTAGGTGTAACCTCTGGAATTACCTCTTCCGGCGCTCGTACCAACCTCTCGTTGTTGGCGAGTCATCACCACACATGTGTTCTCCTCACGTTCCTCCTCTTTTGGCATGCTTGACAGTTCGGCATGTATCCAATTCACATTAGGTTGCGATGGTAACTTCTGCGTGACTGGACCAGAGGAAGTCCCTGCTTGTGGAAGAGGTTGCGTGGATGTCGATGCTTGATTGGACCCTTGATTCCTCTCATCCTGAGATCGTCGCCATGGAAGTTGACTTTGCGTTTCCTGCATCACAGGATTTGTAAATGACACCGTAGGCTGATGGCTGAATTGAGATTTGGGGGATTGGAATTTGGATCTCTTTGTAATATTTGCGGAGCAAAGTACATCCCGTGTTGGGGTGGTAAATTTGCCGGAGGCACCTAATTATATTGATCAGGAAATGGCGCTCTTTGACCTCGTAAATTCTGATCAACTTGCCATTGGGTTGTAGGTTTTGGCCTCTCAATATTTCTTGTTTGACAGCGCTCCAAAGGATGACCTACTAAACCACAATGAAGACATGTAACATCGTTCCAACAATCTTCTGTTCTATGACTGGACCGACCACACTTTCCACACGGCGGATAACGGTTTCGTGGCCAATACCCCTGTCCTGGTGGAGGATTCTGGGATGGAGGAGGTCCCCTTTCCTGGATCGGGTTTGGACAATGTTGGAGATCATGACCTGACCCTCAACAATTATAACACCATAACTTGGACGCATTAGGACCCGTCTCAACTAATGGAACCTGAGTATCCCTGTGATGGATATAACTGGAAACCTGCTGACCAATGGCACTAACTCTATCCCCCATGGACTCAACAGCTCTCAACACAGATGTTAGTTGTTCCTCAAAATGTCCCATCCGACCATTATCTCCAGTTCCGCTCACCCACCGGTCACTGATAGTAGTGTTTTTTTTTTGTTATTTATTTATTGCAGGCTAAGTACTCTCTACCCACCGTTGGAAACTAATAAGTACTAAACTGATATGATCCAGCCTATTATACAAGATGTTTGAGTTGATAAGTTTCCGAACAGAGATATGATTGGAAACAAATGGTGTGCCGGAATAAATCAAAGAAGATCTAGACACTTAAGCATTCCAATTCAAGAAATACAACTCCGCCAGTCCGAGTCACTAGAATTTCGTGGAAATCAAACGTGAAGACTCACAAATTTGACAACATTGAGAACCAACTGAGCTTATTCCATCTGGTTGACGCTATATCAATCCCATAAATGAATACTATGATACAAGGAAGAAAATATGATTAATTACCAACTGATGCACACTGCAACTGGAATACAACGGTGGATCAAGTGCACACACTCCGACCAACTCAGCTTCACCGACCAGATACCTGAATAACGCTGAACGCTGGACTGCAGGTTGGTATATTATTTTCAAATCAACACTAGGCACCACAACTAGGAACCAGAATTCCTATCTGGTTCTAGCTCCAACTAAACTACCTAGTTTTGGCAAAGGGAGAATAGGAGGCAAAGAGAGAGAGAAAAAGAAAAAAAAGAAAAAAAAAAAGAAGAGAGAGCGAAGAAGAAGACTAGATTGTCTGCTCGTCCTTCCGCCGGCTGCTTTATAGCAGCTCATCATCCTCTCCTTGACTCCATCCGTCCAACTATTTTGACGGATGTCATCCATCCATTTTAAATAAATAAATAAAGCACCAATGATATAGGTTAGGTGCATTTAAGCACCGACACCTAGTTAAAATATTTACCTAATTCTTCCTAGAGTGTCCATTAATATAATATAGAATCTTTTTATTTTAATCCGTTAGATCTGTCCTCTCCATCTGAACGGACTAGATCAAGCCACGTGTTTATCATCCATCTGTTGTCATTGTCATCCATTTTATTTTTGTCATCCAACTGGTAATCTCTCATCCATCCATTGATTTCATCCGTCTGTAACTTTCATCCCTCCATAATTTTCATCCATCTTCCATCCTGGGACATGACCAACTTAAGTTTGGTACATGAGCCGTTTTAAGTCCTCATGAATGTTGCTCCTCATCCATGTCATTCATCCGTTTGGAAAGTGGGGATCGCTACCCTTGATCAACCAATATCCAGCGGTTCACATTTATCCTTGTTTTCCCATTAGCTCCCTTTCCCGTGCTATGTTGAGATCGGGGAGAGGTTCCCATGCTTGAAGTAGCGAGTTGTAGCGCTTGATTGCTTTGAGAGTCGTCTATTGGTGAGACTTCCAGTACAAATAGACATATTTGCCCATATTTGCAGAGTAAAAAAGACATCGATCTTGAATCATTCTTGGCATTGAAGACTATTCGTTGAGTTCTAAATCATACCTCCATACCATGTAGCCTCTAGGGTACTGTCCGCAAACCAAAAGCTGAGTTCCTGTAACTGTCGACTCCTTGTCAGAAACTTCAAAGGTATAATCCACAGGGTAGTCTGGCAGACAACGCCAAGGCGTACTAACGGAATCAAACGCCCACCACTTCTATGCACTTATGAGAGGCTGTACATTGTATGCAAGCCCAGCCAGCATGTAAACCCATTCCTCCTTGATCCCTACCCATTTGCGAGTCTCAAAGATGTCGTTGCAGCCTTCGTCATCAACCACCCCTAGCGCATTCTGCCATTTCTTACAACCACCTTTCAGCGGTAAATAATAAGAGCGAGGCACCCATGCAACGCATTCTAGTGTCACATCTGTCAATCCCGGAATCAAGGAGTTGTCCTTCGACTGGTCCTCCGGATCTGCCATTGCCAGAATTCCATTTTATTTATGATTTCTTACTATGATTTCGTACTAAACTTCATAAAATATATACTAATGTACATAAAATGTGCTATTCTAAATTATTGAACTGTAGATTTCAAAGTACATGAAATCTCAGGGTGGGAGGGTGGGGTTTTTTTTAAAAAAGGCCATTCATCATTCAAAGAGACCATCAACCCCCTTGCTTTATACCATTTGTAGCAGCTCAGTCGGATCTGAGAGGGCTGCCTGAGAAAGTCTTCACTCCAAAGTCTTCATTTCATAAGAAAACAGTCCTATGCCATGAGCAATTATGAATAAACACTTCACAGGTCTGGATATAGTGTTCCAGAACCCTAGCATGTCGTTTTCAATGCATCACAAGAACTTTCCAAGGTAAAAAATAAAGCCGAAGGGTCATGAAAACATATGACAGATCTGACGTAGCATAACCAGACCTGCATACCCTTTATTGCAGTCTCATTGTAAGCCAGCCTCTAGATCATTCATGCCCCTTAATTAAACTGAGTCTCAAACTGAGCTTTCAGGTCATTCATCATTGAAGGAGACAATCAACACTCTTGATTTATGCCCTCATAGAAAGAAATGAGCCATAAACACTAGTTGCAGGTGCATTGTTGCATTTTACTCACACGGATACACCTGTGTCAAGTGGTTTCCAGCATAGATACCTTCAGGTACAAATCTGGAAATGGTATTCCAGCACCCCATAAGAAACATTCAAAGCATATAGGTCACAATAAGGATATCCAGAATCACTTAACCTTTACCATGTCATAACCCCAAGGGCTTGGGGGAATGTAATCTGGTTTGACTCTCCATAAAGCCAAGAAATAAAATAAAACCAAGCATTTTAATAAATGCCTGGAGATGGCTTGATCCTCCATAAAGCCAGAGCCATTTAATAGAGGTCCGATCTTCAATCGGGTTATGAACTCAGGCGCCGTTGATGGGGGTCTTAGAAAAAGGTTCACCTCATCCATTTCCTAGTACATGTATCTCTGTTGTTAACAAGGCAAACCAGTTTGCTGCTTGTGCCTCCATAAAGCCACAACACTTTTCATAAAGGCCTGAAAATGGTGTACCAGGCTTTGTCAAAAATTCTACCATGATCAATCTTGTAACCAGATATCTTTATCACTGAAACCACGGGGCATTCACTGGAATGTTTGTAATCTAGGAAGCATTGCATAAGACCTTCTTCATAAGCTAAACCATAACCAAAAGATGAGGTCAAAGTTTAAAGCGTATCCCCATTGAAGCGATTTCTAAAGCGGCGGTGTGCAGCGACAGTAGATCGCAGCCCACTCATCCATTCTGCTTAGTCCAGATCACCTGCAAGCTCTGTAAATCACATCAAGTGAAGTCCCTCACCTGCGCCCGTCCCAAAAACAAACACAAAACATGTTTTGTGCGTTGGTGAGGATGCGCGAGGTGAGTCGCAGGACTTCACAGTTGCTATCCATGTCAGAGGTGAGCTACAAAGCAGGCAAAGAGATCAATTGGACAAGCATAAGCAGAAACAACCAAAAACTTTCAAAGTTAGTGGAACTAGTGGATTTTGCAGTATAACATCCAAGATCTGGCATATGACAAAGCAAAACGCATTAGCTTTGCTGCAGGGGAGAGAAAACAAGCCTCCACAGATCAGTTATGGCGCCGCTGCAGCATAAGTGCACAATGAAAGATATCCCCGGAAAGCATAGCAGCGGCTTGGCAGCCAGCATGTGGAGTGAAGACACCAACAGGGGAACTCCTCATTCAGCCGCACCTACGCCTCCCAAGGAGATCAACAACGCGGGATTGTGCGGCGATTCAAGCCGCCATCGCGTAGCTCCAGGAAAATCACAAGCCCAGGTGTCGGGCTGTTTAGGTTTAGAGAGGTGAACCAAAATCGTTTCCCCGCGATTTTTCATCCGGTCTGGATGGAAAATCGGCTCAGCTGATAGGTCATTTTGCAGGTTTTCATCCAGAAGGGATGACTTCCGTCGGTTTCCAAAATATCATCCGTCATGGATGAATAATCGAGCGAGTCATCAGGTTTTACGTAGTTATACGAAAAATACTCGGCTGATTAGTCATCCATCCAAATTTTTTTCTTAAGGTTTCCATCCATTATGGATGAAACCCTACTAGATCCATTAGGGATTATAAAAATTCCACACTAGGTATAGTACTGGAAAAAATGTTAAAATCCCAAACATGTATTTGGAGAGAGGGAGAGAGAAGGAGAGAGAGGGCTCCCGCCATCCAACCCCTCGTATGGTAGTCCTTTACGGAGTGAGTGTGGTATGCACTCACCCCGTAAGGGAGCGCATACCAGACCCCTTCACGTAAAGCTCTCCCTCCACATTGTATTTTTATCCTTGGTCTTGAAATACCATAAGGATAAAATGCCTCCAATCTCTCCTCCCATACCAAGAATGAACAATGGCTTAGCACGAAACATGCTGTGCAAAACAAAGTACAGAGTTTCTAGGTTACCTTTTATCTTGTCAACACAGCCTTCACAAAGACAGGCCTGTGTATAGGGATTATGAGTGTTCCTCAACCAAGGGCAGCAAACAGCTTGTAACATGCCAACATCGCCTTCACAAGTCAGGACATGCATGAGTATAGGAATTATCAGTGTACTTTAGCCAATGGCAGCACACTACTGCACATAATTTCACCCAGTTAGCCAATTTTCTGGTTACAGAAGCAAATTTCCTAATAGATAAAATCATACCATATTAGGGATTTAGTGCTCCATAATACTGACATGGAGGTAAGGTGGGCTGATACCTCATGGTCAAGTGATCAATGACATAACAAGAATACAGCTAGACAGGTAGAGTCATGACTTTTCCATGTTACCTCTTAGCCGTTGAACAAGCTGTTGTTTCCAGGTTACCTTTTATGTTGTCAACATAACCTTCACAAAGTTGGACAGGCATGGCTTTCAGTTTGTCAACATCGCCTTCACATAAGTGGACAGGCATGAGCATAGGAATTATAAGTGTTCTCCAGCCAAAGGCAGCAAATTATTGCACATCATTTCACCCTATCAGTCACATTTAACCAGGGAAGGATCCTTGTTCGCGAGGAACCTTATACTGATGTGAGTCAACTTACTGGTTTCAGAATTAATTTTCCAAGGGTATGAATCATTCTTTCCAAGCCGTATCAACGTTGCCGGAAAAATACAGAATGGGAGAAGCCAGTGAGATCACCATATTAATATTGATTCACCGGTCTATTCCAGCCACATACTACACTCTGGGCAATTTTTAGCGGTGCTGCAAGGAGCGAGGCCACATACAAGAGAAACATAAAAGCTTAAGAGCCGGAAGGTATCTAAGAGTGACACGAGGCATCGGCTACAAGAGACAAGCTAAACAGAGTAATGTACATTGACCGGATCATGTAGAAGGTGTACACATATATTCGATTATGTTGTCTGACAAAGGCCTAGCTCACAATATCAGCTCTTAGGTCTACCTTAGAAACACACTGCTTATGATGCCTTTCTCACCAAGCTCAAATCACCAACAAATTCTTGCTGGATAGGATTATACCTTACTGGTATCCCATGGCTTTGAGCCCATAACTCCAATCTGGAGTGCACTTGCTGGAACTCCCTTGGCTTTGAGTTCATCACTCCAAATCGGAGTGTATTTGCTACCCTTCTGTCAAAGCCAAAGAAATGTAACGTGTACATCAACATGAGAAAGACGGAACAAGAAAGGAGAGGGGTAGATGATGTGTACAAACACCACGTAAGTATACTGGTCAAAGGAAGAGAGGGAAGATATTAATGTCATGTCAAGACACAAACAAGACCAATAGGGTCGTTGTTAATTAAAGACATCATCTGCCCTTTACATGGCACCATCTAACACCTCCTTCCATGCACATCTCCTCAAATGATTGAACTGTAGATTTCAAAGTACATGAAATCTCAAGGTGGGAGGGTGGGGTTTTTTTTTAAAGGCCATTCATCATTCAAAGAGACCATCAACCCCCTTGCTTTATACCATTTGCAGCAGCTCAGTTGGATCTGAGAGGGCTGCCTGAGAAAGTCTTCATTCCAAAATCTTCATTTCATAAGAAAACAGTCCTATGCTATGAGCAGTTATGAATAAACACTTCACAGGTCTGGATATAATGTTCCAGAACCCTAGCATGTCGTTTTCAGTGCATCACAAGAACTTTCAAAGCATTGCCAAGGTAAAAAATAAAGCCAAAAGGTCATGAAAACATATGACAGATCTTCAAAACTCCTCAAGCAGAGTCATTGTCAGTGGGCAACTTTCGACATCATTCCCGCTCCACAGGTCTGTCAGGCAAGGCTGCCCACTAGCTCCATTCCTCTTCCTTTTTGTGGCTGACTCTCTAGGCTACATGCTTGAGTCCAACCGCCTCATTAGAGGTCTCTACATAACTAATTACCACATCTCTCAGCCAGCAGAACTCAAAGACTCAATGTTCGTCGATGACACCTTCCTCATCCTCTAGGCCACCCCTCAAAACCTCCAAGAGGCTACATCTACGTTGAACCTTTTTTGCCATCCACCACACTAACACACTTGCAATACATGTTGACAAGGGCAGTGCCCACTTGGATGTCTGACTCCAATCTAGCTTTGACAATGCCTGCATGGAACCGCTTGCCGTCTTCCAGCTTCAGGTTTCAAAGTCAACTGGGCAAAAACATGTGCTATCCTAACTGGAGACCTCCATCAATCCCATTTAGGAACTGATCCTTCATGGGGCTCTAGCTCGGGTTTATCGTGGCTACGACCTGGACAAACAACAACACTCCTCGGTTATACCTTCGGTGTTGGCCTCTCGGATGACCAAAAGTTTACACCCACCCTGGCCAAATTCAGACGCAAACTTACATTCTGGGGCTCTAAACACCTCTCCATCACCGGGAGAGCCTTGGCGGCTAATCACGTCCTCTCGGCAAGCATTTGGTACTTTGCTGCATCGTGGAGACCGAACACCAATCAAATTAAAAAAATCTGTGGTCTTCTCCGCAATTTTATATGGGGATTTGATTCCCAGACTAAGAAGAGACCACAAGTTTCGTGGAAGCAGATCTGTCTGCCCAAAAAACAGGGGGGGCTTGGAATTATTGATCCAGAAACCCAAATAACAACTCTCCTCAGTAAGTGGATTCCTTGCTTCTTTGGCCCAAAAGGGGGCTGGTGGAAATATCTAGTGGTTCAGAACATCCAGGATGCCTCTCCCCTCAAAACAGCCCTATGGACCCCATCCCTGCGTTGGGTAGCTCAAGGGTTCAAACATAAAGCCTTAGGTTCATCCCTGTGGACCACCATCTGGCACACATGTGGAAGGCTCCGACCCTTTCTACGGAAAATGGAACCTCAGACTTATGAAGAGACCCTCCGACAACACCTATTCTTAAATACCAACAAGCCAAGCCAACCACAAAGGGCCCAGCCAAAAGATGGTCAGATCTGGCATTAACCAGGTTAGACACATATGGAACAACCAAGACTTTATGGACTCCACATCTATTGCTAGCATTGCAGGATCAGCTAGGACTTCCTCTGGCTTTCAGACCATCAAAGATTCAATTACCCCTTGGCTACCAACATTGCAAGCAGGTCCTTCTGCCCCCACCATGAACTACTGGTCCCTGACTGTTGTCAGAGAGTCACTTACCATCCTCTTCGTCATGTACAAGCTAAACAACAATCTACAGGCTTTTCCGTTCAGTATCCATCCTGTGACCATGTCTCTATCCCTACAAAGTACAGTCCCTCTCTCCCTTCCTAATCTCCCCCATACTCCCATCAGAATCTGTTGCTGGTCTCTCCCACAAGAGACATGAACCCAACTCCAGACCCTATGATCCCCATCGCAACCTGGTAGCAACAAATTCATTCTTTTGGATTTCAGGAAGGCCCCTCGCAGAGCTTCCCTTCGATCCAGGAGAGTGGTCCTGGGCTTTCTCTAGATCTCCAACTCCCTTCTTCGCGTACACCACCAAAACAACATAGCATCTCCAAGCCCCCTCTTTGCCAAATGGAACTCGAAATGGCAATCTTCCGGGTTTGTGGAGGAAAACTGAAAATCAATCTGGACATATATCTGGGAAAAAACAAGGCCAGCCAAGATGTCCACCTTTCTATAGCAAATAGCCAATAGAGTCCTTAAGGTGGGAGAATGGTTACAATTCCAGGAAGCCTTGCTGTGCTCTTGTTGCTCCTATGGGCAGTTGGAAACCCTGGAACATTGCCTTATTTGTTGCCTTACCCCCAGGAAAGTCTGGCCTATCATTAAAGAATTTTATAGACATTTGGGATACCCAAGACTTCTCAGTTGTACATCTGCTACTCAACTGCGACTCAAATTCAAAAACCAAGGCTTCAAACTGCCCAGTCTACAATTGCCTTTGCAGCTCTACACTGTGGAACATATGGAAAGTTAGATGTGCCTGGACCCTCTCAGGTACCACCTGCACTTTATCTACCTTGCTTTCTAGAGTATACTGGGACTTGCAGATTGAAGGGAGGAAGGCTTGGGCAAAACTCTGCAGATGTCGCAAGAAGACCCCAACAAGCGGCAGTAATCCGCGGTCAGTTCGCCAGCACTTGGGCAAGAAACGCTCTTCTCTGCACTAGCTCGTCACCATCCCACTGTGCCTGGGCAGCTCAACCGCCAAATCGATGGCGAGAACTCAACACACCCCTCCATGGCGGCGTCCCCCGAGTTTGACAGGGATATCAATTGGCGCCACATCAAATCGGCTGCTAGACTGAAATTTCGCTGAGATCCATTCGTGCACACAAATAAGCTTCGGACAGGTTCCAAGCGGCTGCTAAGCCATTCACCTCATGGATTCCTTGTAGATCTCACCAGTCCAGAAGCGACTGCCTACATTCAAAGCAACCCCCTACGGGTGTGACTTCTACATAGGGCTTGTAACCCTAGGTTGTCTTCATCTTCTCCCTTCGGGAGGTTAGTTCGTTCATCACTGACTACGGTGTGCGTACCTCATGGTGTAATCTGGGGTTTTAATTTTTTTCCCCACAATAAACTCAATAAAATTAATTCAGGGCCTTCCCCAGTTCCGGGAAAAAAAAAAAAAAAACTTTGACCAGTTCTGCTAACCTTCAAAGACTCATCATAATGGAGTGCTGACAGCCACACTGTGTGAAGCTCCATTCAAACCCAATGAGAGGCTTATCATGTTGCTCTCATTCACTACCTAAACCTGCACAAAACAGTTGAACACACTACCAACCTCCAAAACCCCTCCACCAGAGAACTTAAATCTACTTAAGGGCCCGATGTCATTTTCTATTTAGTGGCAATGTAAACACAACAGGAAACAAGGTACTTAACATACCACCGTATCCTACTGTACTGGTGCTTCACAGTCACTCAAAATTCCCAGCAACTGAACTAGATTCCAAGAGCGGGAAAGATTTTGTCCACAAGCTCATTTTGAGAGCACAAAAATGAACAAAACTGCAGTTCATGTGAAAATGGTAAATTAACTTAGGTCTTGTGCTTACTAGAAGCAAGGCCAGTTTCAACACGCCGAATCTCGAAAATAAGCATACGCCACATCTTGAGAACAAACATCTCAGCCTCATCATCAAGAATTGATTCAAGGAGCTCCAGCATGCTGGCTGCAGTTACATGTTTGCGAGTGTTGGTCACTATAAAATCCACCAGTGTTGCTTCCTCCTCTCCCAAAAACTCAGTGATCTTCTTTGAAATCCATGGTCGCATCCTGTCCTGAAGATCATGCTGTAGAAGCCCCAAAATTTGTCATTAGTGAACCTCAGCTCTAAGAGTGGAAAAATTTAGCAGGACTTAATGAAACGAGTATAATTAACCATTTTCGAGCTAATTATTTACCCAACTTCAAACACATGTAATTTATTCCCAGAAAATAACACAAGCAGCCTAAAGACAGTTCCTAAGCCATACCTTGTCATAAATATTCCAATCCACAGGGTAGCCAAACAGCTCCTCCTTAGTTTTTGGGATTGTGTCAATCAACTGTTTGGCATCAGCAATTTTCCTGGCTTCTGGAGCCTTCGCCTTATCCGAGCCTCGCTCTTTGTCCCTATCCCGATCCTTCTCTCTCTCTCTGTCCCGGTCCTTATCTTTCTCTTTGCGTGCTTTATCCTTTTCCCCAACCCTTTCTCTGGGCTTCCTAACTTTGTCCCCCTCATCCTTACTAGAAGGATTAGCCAAGCTGGACAAAGTTTTGGCAAACTCTGCAGCAGCTGCCAGATTGGATGCAAGCCCTGCAGAGGAGGCCGGAAGGGCAGGAGTAGAGGAACTGGAAGGAGCCACCACCTGCATCTCCTCTGCTGTGTAGTCAATGGGAACCAGTGGCCGCAGCTTGCGATCATCAGGTACCTCCTCTTCATCTTCCTGGTTAAAAACCGATGGTACAGCTGCACGCCTTCCTGACCCCATCAGCCCAAAGCCAAGCTTGCGAGGAGCGGAGCTGCTGCTGAGTTTTACATCACTGTCATTGGCAGCTTCAGAATCCTCATCCCTCTCCATGTCATGCATGCCATTACTGGCAATCACTTCAGCTGCCATTGCCACACCAAAGAAGTGTTGATACACATCGTGCCCACAACATTAAAAGCTCTGTGCACTGGTGAATATGTTACGAGCAGGAACCTGGCTTGGTATGGATTAGTTGCACACGGTCCCAGTATACAGAGGGATAGGGATAAGAAACTATGTTATTAAATTCAAAACCAAGCAGCTGGGATCAATATGAGCACTGGTATATAATGGGTGAGTCTATTTGGAGGAGTGTTCAACCTGAGGTTGGGGATCCCCTAATAAGAGAATGGGAGGTAATAATTCCTTCACAGAAATTTTTGATGCTCTCCTTGGTCTAGCATATGATTTAGAGAAAGCTTGTTACACTGACAGACTGCTGGAGGACGCTGTTCATATGAAGTTTTGTTTAATGGCTTTCGTTCTGGGCCTTGATTTTCAAGAGTTTTCAGTTGTGAAGTCTAATAGGATAGCCCACAAAGTTCTCATTATCTTCCTATCAGTTCCTTGTACACTTCAAAATGGAAACCCAGCAATGAGTTATTGACGTCCAAAGATGCAAAGATATGCATCTCTAATGACTGCACATTTGAAGGACATTTAGCAGCCTCTCTGATTGCAACAGCTATGTCAGATAAAACTACCAGAGTTCTGTTCACACAACTTTTGGAAACATAAAGCAGGCATCCAAAGCTGAAAGCTTACTCTGTTGAGGCCCTTCGTCTGAATCACTTGCAGATACTGACATGGGCATAGGTACAACAGGAGCAGACATGTCAGCAGGCTCAACAACATGAGTCTTTACAGCTACTGCCTCTTCCATATCCATGTCATTATTCTCATTAACAAGTGCGTCGTGGTTGGCCTGATGACGGGTGGGCTTGGGCCGTTTGGCAAGCTCTGCAACCATAACCTCCTCCTGCTCTTCGCGGAACCTGTCAGCCACGTCCTCCTCACGTTCGCGGAGCCGGCGCTTGCGCCTCTCATCCTGCAAATTTCCTCGATACCGATGCTTTCGCCATTCATCCTCATCACTCTCTTCTTCCTGTTCTTTAATCTCCCTGCGCCTGTCCCTGTCCCTATCTTTCTCTCTTTCTTTGTCATGCAGACGCTGCCGTTCCTTTTCCCTTTCCCTAGCCTCCCACTCTCTCTCTCGCTCCTCATACAGACGTTCAGCCTCCCGCAATCTATTCTCTCGCTCCCGGTCCCGACGTGCACGCTCTCTTTCGCGCTCTCGTTCATAGCGCTCCAATTCTCGTTCTTTCTCCCGTTCGAGTTCCCGCTCACGATCTCGGTCCCGATCCCGATCACCACGTCTGCCTCGCTCAACAGAGCTGGCCTCCAGCTCCACGCTTGCTTGCTTGTGATCACTTGTCGTATCATCATCCATCCTTCCACTTGCGTCATCTACAGAGATGAATACATCATGTGATCCATCTTAGAAACATGGCGAGTACAAGTACCCTGCATTTGGATCTACCATGATTGATATAGAACAAAAACACTAATGCATCCATGCAGTATCACATAAGGATAAGTGAAGACCTTACCACCACTCTTTGCTCCATCGGCATTTGATTCACCATCCTTCAAGTTTGGTGACGCCTCGGGAATAGTTGTGCTTTTGACTGCTCTATCTGAAGTGTTCGGTAAAGGAGGTGGTGGAGGAAGCGGCCTCAACTTGACCCTGTCATTGCAAGTAGTAAAAGCAGTAAGTTCCAAGCTGCAGTAAGAGACATCCTCACCACATACTGTGTTGATGACTGCCAAACTGTCTTCCCCACAAAAATGGGAGCTCAAGCTTCCTTGTCAGGCATCTCAACGTACCTTTCAGCCAGCATGGTGGTGAGTTTGTGCAAAGCCTGGATATCAACTTCCTTATCTGCCTCGTTCACAAGCCCAAAGTATTTGGCATCCTCTTCTGGGCTGGCATTGTCAAGTTTTCCATCCATAACAGAGACACACTTCACAGGCTCCACCACAGCTTCAACACCTGGAGCTGTTTCCTCTGCCTCCTCCTCCTGGGCCTGCTTCTCACGCTCTTTCTTCTTTGTGACATAGCGCTCCAGATAATCTCGTGTGGCTTGATTCACATTCAGCTGCACCATTTTCCATTTCTGAATGAGAGTCACACTACCCGACTCTCAGAGCCAAACATTTGGAGGGTGGTCTGGTACATCCAAGGTTTTGGGCTCACAAAAACCCATCCAGCTTGAATTTAGTTCTGATATGGAGATATCAAATCTAGCCTCCCAGACAAGAATGCTTATGAAAGTGACCCAGACAAAGCTTAACAACAATTTCCCTTCATCAAGGGAAGATAGAGGCACCATACCACAAGCTCTTGTCCTTCAAGAGCATACTTATTGAGAAGCCGTAAAGCACGCAGCACCCCTTCAGCTGACTCAAACTCACAAAATCCAAACCCTTTTGGTGATCCCGTTGTGGGATCTTGGGCTCGTTTCCAGCTCTTGATTGATCCGCACAGCTGCACAAATAAGAACATGAAACTCCATCAAACGGCCAAGATCAAGCAGCAGGCACTCAATACCAAGAAATCCTGAAGAAATTCAAGCTGAAATACATGGAACTCACCTCAAGAATAGCTCTTAAAAACTCATCCTCAATAGCAGGAGCTATCTTCCCAACATACACTGTCGTGTGAGGTTTCTCAGGAGGGGCAGCAAGCTGTCCGATACCCTTGCTTGCCATATCAGACAGGATCATGCCTGGAGGGGGTTTCAGCACTGGAGGAACAGGACGCAGCCCAGGTCCAGGTGGTCTTGGCAGCACCATGGCCACCGCGGGCGGCCCAAGTGGGGGTCGAGGTGCGAAGGTTGGGGGTCGCACCATGGGTGTGAAAGATGGTGCTGAGTACCGGGCCATTCCTGCAGGGGCAGAGCCAAGAACTGGACAAACAATGTGTCAGCAAAGAACTCATCAATCCTACCAACCCTCCATTTCATGGCGTGGCTGATACTTGAATTATTGTCTGGTAATAACAACCTCTTACACAAAACAGCAAGTGGCAAAATCCCTCCCTTTCTCAAAGATGGCTCAAAAGTTGGACAACAAGTGTAACAGGTGGAAAATTACTTGCATCAGGTGGCTGGTCAGTAGCTTCAAATGAGAGTGACAAGTAAAACAAGTAGGTGACCGAAAAATTTCACTGCCCCGGCGGAGCAACTGAAAGCAATTCATTGTTTTCAGAACCTTACCTTCAAATTGCAGGCCCTGCCCAGGTAATCCTTTCCTAAGGGGGGAAAAAAACATAGCCAAGAGAGAATAGACCCATATGTTCACCCCAAGGCGAGATAGTATTGACGTTTGTGATGGTAGACACGGTGTCCAATTTGCAATGCCCCCTGGTTTATTCAGAGACGTGCCCACTCTAAGCTCGACATCGTTTGTAGACGCTGTGAATGCAGGATGTCTCCGCCAAGCTTGAAGAGGTATTCCCATATACTCGTTCCATAGGTCCAATCACTCTGAGGTATCACTGGACCGTGGAGGGAAAATGTACGACACTGAATATAGTACAGAGGAGCAGTAAAAAGTGGTGGACAACAGACAAGTGCTGTTGCGACTGTTTGAGGGAATTTAAGCATACCACATAGGACGATGCAGGCTCTTTACCCGAGGCGCCCTTTCCATGTTCACCATGACAACTCGAATGCATCACTGCCGTAGGAGAAAACAGCCCGTCACCCGCTTGCACATACGCATGCCCACCTCTCTCACCCCCTACTATGTGCACATCCTTATGCTTGTGCGGTGATCTGGTCTGTCTACCCTCACAACACACTCTCCTCAACCAAGTTTATTCAACTTATGCAACACACTTTAACCCACCTCCAGGAGGTATCATTGCCGGTGATGGCACTTGCGATGGCATATATCCCGGCGGTGGCGCATACGGACGCTGCTGCTGCTGCGGCGGCATGCCATACGGCGGCACCGGTCGCAGCAGTACGGCTTGATGATGCTGCTGCTGCTGCGTCGTTGCCGCCCCGCCTGCCTGCCCTATTGAACTTCCATAACCTGAATTCATGCTTTCGAATTGACAAACACACCGGCAGCCCCAGAGAGCGCCAGCGAGGAGGAAAAATCTCTTCAGCTCAATCAGCGCGCGTGCACACACGCGAGAAACAAACCTCCAACTCCAACTCATCCGCTAAAGAACCAAAATCAGAACGGCAGACCAGGTTCCTCACAGATCGCTGTCGCACACGCTCTCAAGGCCTGGCCTGGCCTAGCCATGATTCTCCAACAGACCCGTGAGATCCACGCCATCATCCGACGCACATTTCCTCGCAAACCCCAGCAATGGCGCCATGGATCGTGGAAGGACGCGACCGACGAAGGCGAGCAAGATTAGGGTTCCCTGCCTCGGCACACTGTCCCAGACACTGAGGGGATAGTGCCGTGGCTGCCCAGCCTCCCACCTGCCCGCTGCACCACGTCCTCTACGCCACGCTGGCGCACAAGCCTCCTGTGGACTGCCCTGCTGCCCCACTCTCCGCGCCACAATTGCGCTACAGAATACGAAAAAGGCCATGCTCGTTACCTAACCCCAGGCCCCGGGAAGATTTTGGAATATTCCGTAGCATAAGTTTCGGGCCTAGGGTGTATGAAGAATCTTATTAGCTTAGGAGAGATTCTTAAGAGATTCTATAGCCTAGGCCCGGGCCTAGGGTCTTGGGCTACCTTCATGTATATACAGTCTGTATTGTATCAATTACTTAGCATATTTCCAGGCAGGACACAAAAAGCCAGAAGGGTGGGATTTTCTCGAGGGTGCCAGCTTCGACGAGGAATGCTCGTTACCTGACCCTAGGCCCGGGAAGATTCCAATATCTCGGGATAGATTCTTAAAATATTCTATGGCATAAGTTTCGGACCTAGGGTGTGTGAAGAATCTTATTAGCTTAGGAGAGATTCTATAGCTTAGGCTCGGGCCTAGGGTCTCGGGCTACCTTCATGTATATACAGTCTGTATTGTATCAATTACTTAGCATATTTTGAGTATCAAGCGGGCTGCCGCCCAGACAGGACACAAAAAGCCATAAAGGTGGTGTTTTCGAGAGGGTGCCAGCTTCGACAAGGAATGAGCGAGTGAGATGAGAGAGAGATGATCTTTCTCGAAAGCCTAGAATTTTGGGAAATGCTTGTAAGTGGTGATGTGTGTGACTCGGGAGCTAGCGATTGGAGCCGTTTCTTTGCTGAATCCTGAAAATGAGAGCCTCACTTGCTGGAGGCCCGCAGAGACAGCAGCTGCTCAGGGTCCTCGTTTCTCTTCGACGGTTTTAGCATGCTCCGGATATAGTGCCTCTGTCTCTAGAAATAGGATTGTTTATAAGACGAAGTACTCCGCAGCTCGGTCAGGGCTTCTCCACTGAATCAAGTTACGTTTTGTTTTATCGAGTCTCGCTTATATGTGCTCTTATTACTGGCTGCGTTATTCATCCATGCAATGTAAATGTCGCAGATAGGTAGGTAGTTTCATCGGATGAAGTAATAGGTCTTCAAATGCTTGCCCCATTTCATGGCTATCTCTTCGAAAATCGACAAACTGGGACAGAGGCCTGATCAAGGTATAGCTCTCAGCAAGATGGCTTTGTCCTTACTCAAAAGTACTGTGCTTATTTTCGTGCTCACGTGATTTATTGCTAAGATATATCTATGCTTGGCAAAGAATTGAGGAGGAGCTCAAAGCTTTGAGGGAAGGGAAGTAAAAAGAACGGAGAGAAAAACTGGAAAACATTCAAGTGGTGGGAGTTTTAAGATAAAAGATAAAGTTTTTTCAACGTCCAGTGAATTTACAGAGCCTACTGCTCAATACACAGCCCATGGAGGGGCCAATGGACAGTTTGAAGGCACATGTTGAAGGATTGAACCCAGGATCACCCAGGTTATGCACATGAAAGGCACAAATACCCAACCACAGGGCTACCTGCTCAAGTGTACATTCATAAGATGTAAAAATGACATCCAACATAGACCTACCTCCAAAGGCTTCCAGCCCACAATCCCTAACCACTTCGCCAACTTATCCAAGTGAGATGTACAAATAGTTTAAACCTACTTTTAACATACAAATAAAATAAATATGTGGCACCGAAGGCACTCAAGGAGGCGGAGGCGCTCACTGGGGGAGCCCCGCAAGCCGGGTTGTAGTGGGGGCTCCACGGGGGGGGGGGGGGGGTCGTAGCATAGGAAGTCGTAGTGGGGTGGCATAGGACTCATCGTGGGGTTGAAGCCTTGTGGACGTGGCAGTCGTGGGGAGTCTTGGGGCTCACCACGGTCCATTGGGGCCGTGGTGGGTGGGCCAAGACTCACCGCGCCTCATCACAGGGAATCGAGGGTCAAGGTGGTGGTTCACTAGAAAATGACTTGGCTGTTTGTGAGACCCCCGTCAACACCTACAGAAGTATATATAGGGAATAGTACCTCCGAGAACGGTGCAAGCCCGTTGAGCGACCAAAAGCTAGTGAGCAAGCAAGCGAGCCGGAAAGCTACCACAGTGTGGGGAGCTATTTCGGACTGCCTACAACCAAAGGGAATTTCCACTGGGCCCAACTCGTCGAGGGTCCCATGGAGGAGACCGTTATGTCCCGGTGAGCAGCCGAAGCTCCGAATTGGCCCGGCGGCCAGTTTGTCTTACTTTCTTACATATTTACCCTCCTCTCTAGCTAAGGCTTTCAATATGCACTCTCTCCCAACTTCAGCTACCTCACTTCTGTCCCGCGCTTCTTCCCAATAGGTTCTTGCGGCTTTTTACTTTAGTTATGCCCCCCGGCTCGGTCATTGAACCGGATCTCTACAGTTTGCTTCTCCATTAGTCTAGAACAAGCGCTGCGGCGCTGGATATCTCCAACAAACTCATTCACAACACCCCCCGTAGATAAAAGCGTACTGGGCCCCTCAAGGTTTTGTCTCCACTCTTGGTCAACAAACACGGTCTCCTTGATATGTCTCTACATCAGCCGAGAACGAGTGTAGTGCTTGATGTCTCCAACACTAGATGCGACTACAATACTCCCCGTAGAAGAAAATGGCGTGCTACACTCATCAGGATCTGTTGTTTGTACCGCACCAATGCCCACAAAGATCACCTTATCCCTCGGAGCAGGCATTGCAGGCCGTCTTTCTCCACGCTCTTGCGATCTCTCAGAGTTACTGCAAAAGTCTCAACCCAACATCTGGTATGATCTTCTTAGACGGCGAACGGGCGACAAGATTGATCGTCTTATCTTTCAAAACAAGGTACGACCTGCTCTGAGATGTTTGGAACTCATGCTGATTAACCTCCCTCTCAGCAAGGAATGCAGAGCCTTTAGATACACAAATGAGCGCCATACGAGAGACAATGCAAGATATCAAATTACTGGCCGGGGGGGGGCAACTCGGCAAACTGACAAACGGCGCAACCCTGGAAGACCTTTAACAATACATCATGCATGTATGAGAACAGACCCCAACCTGCTCAATCAGCACATGTGCAAGAGCTCCACACCCACTCTCAAAGGTGCTATTTTCTCAACCCGTGCCATTCATGGTCTGTGACATATCAGAGTTATTTTGCTACTCCCTACTTGTACAAATCATTCACTCTCGTTCGTCCCACCTCTCACGTAAACTGCAGATTGAATTGGTACTACCGTGATACTGCCAATTCCCAATAACAATTTTCTCTTTCCGACCCCCATCACCTAGATACTTCTACTCTGACCTCAATATCTTAGCTCATGCTCTCTACTGTTGGTCATACACATTCTACATGTATTAATTCACCCAAGCGCATTGTGCCCTTGGCAGACAACGGCTTAGAAAATATAGCTCTATACTTTCTGCTACATGACGAGCTTATTACTGGTCACTGCTGGCCAAGTTATAGTGTTAATATGATACACTTGGCAGACACTGTCATTGCTGAGAACCTACTCACATACACTGAAATGCATACTACCCAGTTCAAGGTAATCTGTGTGTCGCGCACCTCACTTCGGTAAGCTTCGCTTCAAGTCATAGTTACTCGCTTTGATGCGCGCGCCTAACTCCCAAACTGGCCGCCGGGCCAACTCGGAGCTTCTGCTGCTCACCGGGACATAACGGTCCCCCTTTTCCCCTCCACGAGACCCTCTCTCAATTTGAGCCAAGTGGAAATTCCCTTTGGTCGATGGCAGTCCGGAACAGCTCCCCACACCTTGGTCGCTATCCGGCTCGCACACTTACTCACTAGTTTTCGGTCACCAACGGGCTTGCACCGTTCTCGGGGTTACTACTTCCTATATATACTTCTGTGACTGTCCGCGGGGGTTTCACAAACAACACCATCCTTTTATGGCGAACCACCACGAAAACCCTCGACTCCCGGTGAGTCTTGGCCCACCCACCACGGCCCCATTGGACCGTGATGAGTCCCAAGACTCCCCACGACTCCCACCACAAGGTCTCCGCCCCATGGTGAGTCCTATGCCACCCCCACTAAGTCCCACTAAGCTACCACCACCCCTCGTGGAACCACCCCCACCGCAACCCGGTGTGTTGGGCTCCACCTAGTGAGCGCCTCCGCTTCCTTGAGTGCCTTGGGCACTCAAGGGTGCTTCAACCCCCGCATCTATTGTTGCCACTGCTCCCACCACAAGGGCAGCCCCTCTTGTGTCCCGACCCCCTGCCCTCAAGGCAAAGGGCCGCGACACACACCCCTACCAACATGGAGTCGATGTCATCATCGACTTGTCCATTTTGTAGAAACGAACATCCAAGTTGTGGCGTCCCACATCAAGGAGTTTGTTTCCGTACCATGGCGTCCCATGGCAAAGAACCAAACCCCCACTTGACTCTACTCTCCACTAGCTAGTTCGGCCGACTTCCTCCAAGTCCCGGCCAAGGGTGGAGCCTCTCAAGCTCCACCCAGTGCACTCTTCTTGGCCTACTTCAAGGTCAAGAAACGATCCTCCCCGAGGATCGAATTGCCTTACTGCAACAACATTGATTGCGACCGCTCATGATGCCGCTTTTGGCATCACCTTGAGCAAGGGTTCACCTTGAACCCCTTTTTGACTAGGAAGATAATCTGGAACCAACCGTGCGCCCCAATCACTACAATTGGGTCCGCCTTGGAATGCTGGCTTGAGGTACGGAAACACGCCGAAGCCGCACTACGACTTCGTCCCGAGGCTACACGATTATAGTACATGAACGGAAGCACATAGCTTTCGCGTTAGCCCGCACTACAAGGCAACCCCCTTGGTAGCGCAGTTATAGTACGCGCACGCGCCATGTGCGCACTAGCACGTGAACTCCTAAAGAAGGCGCAAGTTTCCTTGCCCCTTGGATGGGAGTCACCCGATTTCGGCACTACGCAAACACACGATTAATCCAATTTACCTCTCCCACTTTTGTAAGCTAGCATGCATTCTACACACTAACCAACCATACCATGCATCACCATTCCAAACAAAATAGGACGCACAACATTTGGAAACCATTTCATTTATAACAAAATTTGTACAACACAAGTTTTTACAATTTCGGATTCCTGAGCTAGCTAAGCCGGGCTAAGCATGCATTTCCTCCCCCACGATCCAAGGTTGATGTCCCCATCAACGCTTCTTCTGCTTTTGAGGTCGCCCTTCAAAAGCTGCAACTGCCTCGGATGCGTTTCCCATTTCTGAGGCACGCACCCAAGATGCCTCCACATGATGATAGCCCTTCCATTTCATGAGATACTCCGTTTCCCGATTCTTGAACCTCCTCAACTTAAGCAATGCCTCCACCTTGTACTCCGGTTCATTTTCATGATCCAACAGCACAGGTGGCGGACACAACACTTGATGTCAATTCGGACGCGCTTCATCTTTGAAGTAAGGCTTAAAAAAAAGACGTGGAATAGCGGATGCACCTTGCTGTTTGTCGGTAGCTCCAATTCATACACATCCTCATTTATAACCTTCCGGATGCGAAAGGGTCCCGCATACGGAGGTACGAACTTCGGACTCACTTCCGGAGGTAGTCGGAAATTCTTGATGTTCAACCAGACCTCCGTGCCAGCCTCAAACTTAACTTCCCTCCGCTCGCGATTTGTCTGCCGTTCATACCGTTTCCTAGCTTTGGCAATGTTGTACTTTGCGAGCTTCAACAAAAGTCGCGTTCTTCCAGCACCGTTGCTGTTGCCGGTTCCTCAACATCTTGGGCGGCCCAACTTGTCGGCACCAAAGGTGCTTTTCCATAGGCCAATACGAAAGGGGAAACTCCCGTTGCGGAGTGTTTTGTGTTATTATAACAGAACTCTACCATATCCAAGTGCTCCACCCAGTCCGATTGGTCTGCCGACACGTAATTCCGCAAGATCTGCTTCACCACGGAATTCACCATTTTCGTTTGGCCGTCCGTCGTAGGTCGGAAGGCGGTGCTCATCTTGAGCCTCGTCCCCATTTTCTTCCAAAGTGCCTTCCAAAATTTACTTGTAAACTTTGGATCGCGGTCCGAGACAATATCCTTCGGGAGTCCATGATGCTTGAAGACGTGGGCGAAGTAAAGTCGCCCTGTCTCCTGCAATGTTGCCGTCTCCTTGGTGGGGATGAAATGGCCCATTTTATTGAACCTATCCACCACCACCATGATTGCATCGAATCCTTCTGACAGCGGCATAACGGTCATGAAATCCATCGAGACATTTTCCCAGACCCCCTCTGGAATCGGCAAGGGTTGTAACAGCCCCGCTTGATTTTTGTACTCACTCCGGTTTTGTTGGCATGTGGTGCATGTCTTGACATACTCCTTGGCCTCCTCCCTCAGCTTGGGCCAGAAATACTCTTTCTTCAAGAGTGTCGCGGTGCGCTTGGCTCCGCCGTGGCCCGTAAGCGGGCCATCGTGGCATTCTCTCAGGAGACTATCTCTGATCCATCCCTTCGGCACGTAGAGGCGCTTTTGCTTGTACCGAAGCAGTCCATTGTGCAAGTGGAACTGTGATTTAACCCCCATCCTCAAGTCCCACATCACGGACTTCGTCATCTCATCCTTCTGGTAAGCCTTCCTTTAGAGCGTCGTCTCGCCCCTGTACACCAACATGAGCCGCTGCTTTCTACTTAAAGCATAGGCCACCACATTGTCTCGTCCCGGTTTGTACTGGATATCCACGTCGAACACCGCCAAAGTGTCTTGCCACCTAAGTTGTTTTTGGGGACAACTTAGGCTGCGTGGCAAAATACTTCACCGAGACATTGTCCGTGAACATCTTTATCGGGTTGGAACCAACATAGTGGCGCCAAAGCTCAAGGCAATGCACCACCGCCTTCATTTCTTTCTCGTGCGTAGGCCACCTTCGCTCCACTTCGTTCAGTTTCTTACTTTTGTAAGCCACTGGACGTCCATCTTGCATGAGCACACCCCCTATTGTGAAGTCCGACGCATCCGTATGAATCTCAAATGGACGGTCGAACTCCGAGATTTTGAGGACTGGAGCTTCCGCCATCCGCTGCTTCAACTCGGCAAAAGCTTGGCCACAAAAGGTGTTCCATACCCAGACTTTGGATTTACACAGAAGATTTGACAGCGGCCCCGCGATCTTGGCAAAATTTCTCACATACTTCCGGTAATAGGAGGCGAGTCCTAGGAAGGATCGCACTCCCTGGACCGAAGTCGGAGGCTCCCAGTCCAAGATCGCCCTCACCTTTCTGTCATCCATTTTGATCCCATCCTGTGTAATCACATGCCCCAGGAACTCTATTTTTGTGACCCCGATTCGCACTTTGAAGCTTTGGCATACGGCTTCCCTTCCCGCAATTTCTGGAACACCTTTTTGAGGTGCTCCAGGTGCTCTTCCTTTGTTTTCGAGTACACCAGGATGTCGTCGATGTATACGATCACAAAATCATCTAACCACTCCTGGAAAAGACTGTTCATTAGCGTGCTAAAGATCGCGGGGGCGTTGGTGAGCCCAAAAAGCATCACCAAGAACTCATACGAACCATATCTTGTCTTGCACGCGGTCTTCTCCTCATCTCCTTCCGCCACTCGGATCTGATGATATTCGGAGCGCAAATCGATCCGGCTGAAATACTTCGCTCCTGCCAACCGATCAAAGAGGTCGTCGATCCTTGGCAAAGGGTACCGGTTCTTGATAGTCACCTTATTTAGAGTCCTGTAATCGACACACATCCACAGCATCCCATCTTTCTTGTCTGCGAATAGCACCGGGGCTCCGTAGGGTGACTTACTCGGCCGGATGTACCCCTTTGACATTAGATCCTTGAGCTGAGCCTTCAGCTCGACCAATTCTCTGTGGCTCAACTGGTAGGGCGCCTTGGCAGGCGGCTCCGATCCCGGTATCACCTCAATCTTGTGGTCAACTCCTCTTCGCGGTGGCAAGCCACTTGGTAAATCCTCCGGCATCACATCTTGGTGTTTCTCCAAAATCCCCTTGATCCAATCTGGGCTCGGCTCCCTATCGCCTTCCCCCTTCACTTGTCTTACGTAAAGCAAAAAATGGGGCTCGTATGGCCCCTCCATGGCCCACTCCTGTGCTGACAGCAGGTTTATTCGCCCTCCCACTGGGTTGGGCGTTTCCGACACTCTTAAAACTTCGCCACCATTCCCACACGGTAGCGTGACTATTCTCTTGCGGCCATCTATGACCGCTTCGGATTTGCTCAAAAATGTCATCCCCAAAATGAGATCCACTCCATCGATCTCGCAAATGGTGAAGTTCTCACGTCCCTCCCAACTCCCGAGCTGAAGAGGAACATCGAATGCCAACCTCGTCGCCAATTGTGGTTCTCCTTTGGCAGAACGCACTTCAATGGAGGCCCCCACATCACTTGTCGGGAGCCCCAGCTTCCGTGCCGTTGCCGGTGTTATGAAGTAGTGTGACGCTCTTGTGTCCACCAACAACGACACGTTAGTTCCGGAGATTATCCCATTCACAAACATTAACTGATTCCCTTTACATAAGGCGTCAGTTTCTTGATACAACTCACAAGAGTAGTTGCCTACCTTGCAAGTCTTGGCGACCACCGCCTCCACCAAGCGGCTAATGGAATCTTCGGACAGCTCCGTGGCCGCCCGAGTCATGTTCAATTGTCGGGGTTTCGTGCACTTCTTGGCCATGTGCCCGGGCTCCTCGCAATTAAAGCACACTCCATCGAAGGTCGCCTTCTGTCCGCCATAAGCCGCCGCACCTGACTTTCATTTCGGAGCACCGGGTGCCGCCTTGACGTGTGAAGGCCCTCCCTTCGATTTCCACGTGCCATTGTCGCCGCGTGGCCTATCCCACTTCTTTTCCGGTCGGAAGGAGTCACCCTCTCGCCGGGTCTTCTTGTGGTTCAGCTCCGTACGGCCTTGTCTTTCGCCCCTAGGGACATCCTAGAAACATTCAGCCTTCTCAATTGCCTCGTTCAAAGTCTTAGGTGGCTTCTCCTCCAACTTCCGCCTGGCCCCAGTCCCGCCACAAAGTTGAAGACCATTTCTGGTTCAACCATGTCCATGACTTCGAGCAACAGCACATTGAAAGCCTGAACATATCCCCAAATGTCATCCGTTTGCTTCAAATTCCTCATCTTGTCCCGGGCGAGCCAGGACGCGTTGATGGGCACAAACTGTCTCTTCATAAGTTCCTTGAACCCACTCCAGCTCAAGGTTTCCGGGTTTGGACCTTGGTCGTGAAGGCGTTTCTGCCACCATTGTTGAGCATAGCCCCTCAAATAGGTGGGAGCCACTTCCACCCGATCCTCGTCACTCAACTTGGCCGCCCGGAAGTACTGCTCCAGCTCCAAGAGCCAGGTGTTGAGTGCCTTCCGATGTCAGACGCCCTCAAAGGGGTCGGGTTCCTTAGGCTTCACCTTAAACTTTGCCTTAGTGGGAGTGACATTAGCCGCCTTCAACACGTTTTTCAACGTCCCGCCAAACTGCGCCAACAATCCTTCCCAAAAGGTTGCTGGCATGGGAGGCATCTGTTGGTCTGGCGGAGCCTCCGGGAGGTCCTCGGGCTCCAACTCCCCAGATTCCTCCTGTTCTTGGGCGGCCTCACTTTCAAAAGCATGAATCGCCTCCTCAAATTGCCGCTTCGGTGACACGTCGCCCCCATCGGGCTCACCAGGATCATCATCTTTCGGGCCGTTCCGCTTTCGCTTTGGCTTGCCCGACCCCATGATGAGGCCGATCTGAAGGACGATTGCGTACTGAACTCTAAGCTCTGATACCAAGTGTCGCACACCTCACTTCGGTAAGCTCCCCTTCAAGTCATAGTTACTCGCTTTGATGCGCGCGCCTAACTCCCAAACTGGTCGTCAGGCCAACTCGGAGCTTCGGCTGCTCACCGGGACATAACGGTCCCCCTTTTCCCCTCCACGAGACCCTCTCTCAATTTGAGCCAAGTGGAAATTCCCTTTGGTCGATGGCAGTCCGGAACAGCTCCCCACACCTTGGTCGCTTTCCGGCTCGCACGCTTACTCACTAGTTTTTTGTCACCAACGGGCTTGCACCGTTCTCGGGGTTACTACTCCCTATATATACTTCTGTGACTGTCCGCGGGGGTTTCACAAACAACACCATCCTTTTATGGCGAACCACCACGAAAACCCTCGACTCCCGGTGAGTCTTGGCCCACCCACCACGGCCCATTGGACCGTGATGAGTCCCAAGACTCCCCACGACTCCCACCACAAGGTCTCCGCCCCCATGGTGAGTCCTATGCCACCCCCACTAAGTCCCACTAAGCTACCACCACCCCCACCGCAACCCGGTGTGTTGGGCTCCACCTAGTGAGCGCCTCCGCCTCCTTGATTGCCTTGGGCACTCAAGGGTGCTTCAACCCCCGCATCTATTGTTGCCACTGCCCCCACCACAGGGGCAGCCCCTCTTGTGTCCCGACCCCCTGCCCTCAAGGCAAAGGGCCGCGGCACTGTGGGTAATAAACCAACACTTTGAGACACTTCGAGACATGGGACAGCTTGTTGTGTATTGCAGGCATGGATTATCAATAAGAGGCCAAACAGAAATCTCAAGGGCAGAACACTGGATAGGGGTTCTAGAAGCTTGATGGCACCTACTCAAGGCAAACAGAGCATATCCTATATGTATCAGCCACTTCTATCTCCAACATCCTTCTGCATTGCTATACGGGAATGTCTCTACCTCATACCTCATGGAACTCCGAAAAAACTTGTGGTGATCTACTCAATCAGGTCAGCCTTCCTTTGTGCAGTACTTCAGAATAAGCGTACATGCCAAGTTATGTTGCTCAACCTACGCAGGCCTTCAATGGCGTCCACTCTACCCTTGGAAAGAAAAGCAAGCTCATGGTGGCCTAATGCTAGACATATACTCTGCTTGTTTTATACTAGGATTTCCACACAGATTATGACATGACAAGTTCTGTGCAGGGCACAACGGAACATCTAATTTCTGAAGTGTCAACACATCTGAACATAGACGTGCCTCCAGTATGTCCCCAACAACATCAGCTCATCTCACACAATGCCTGGGGGATCACTCTTGTCAGCATCTCAAATATTATTATCAGTACTGTAGTTTAACCTATTGCTTGCTGCATTGCCCAGACTCCTCTCTTTATTATTTCCCTATCACCCCATTCTATGTCACCGCAGCTGCCAACCCAGGTCATGATCATAAATTAGTGAGTGACTATAACTCGCCTTATTTACAAAATTCTACTTCCCCATGCACACCGATGCTGTTATGTTTTAGCTTTAAACAAAGTTGTAATAAGCTAAACTTGCTTATATATCTGTTACCATATGACTTGAGCCCTGCATCATATTCTACCTTTACACATGTTATTCCGGTCTACTGGTTACTTAAGGTGGAAGTGGAGGCATTGCAATGTTGGCCATATTCTCCATACTCTCCGAGTATAGGTCAACTCCTCCACACAATGCACAAGAATATTTTCACTATACTCAATTGTGACATATCCTATTATGTTATGGGGAAATTGCCCCATCCAGTAGTCTTCCACACAATGCACAAGAATATTTTCACTATACTCGATTGTGACATATCCTATTATGTTCTGGGGAAATTGCCCCATCGAGCAGTCCTCTACTCCTCAATTTCTCCGCACCTTTGCAGGCTATTGTACTCGTACTTGCTGCTTTCTCCACACCCACCCCTTTCCCATCACCCCAGCACACTGCCTATAAAAAAAACTGCCAACCAAAAAGATGTCCCTAATCTGCAAGTCGAACATAATCGGCTCTGCCTGCAAAGCCGTACTCCCCTCTATATACCGAACTTCTCATATTATATCAATCCAGCAACCTCTGTAGTGCGTGCTTCAGGTGCCAGTAGGCCTCCCCACTACGAACTCCGCCCATGCTTATGTGTAGTCTCTGGCACATATCACAGTCTGCTAATCTAATACTGAAACCATCCAGACCCAATTGCAAGTTTGTTAGGCGTTACTCCACCAGTATAATTTTCTTTTGATTTATCTATCTTGTTTCTCAAATTGCTATGCAGTCCCATCCTATTCAATAAATTCACTTGGCGCAAATTCTGCAAATCTGCAGTATAGTCCCGTTTTACCTCAAATCTCTCAACAGGCACAGAGGCCTCGCATAAACACTTCATCTCATATTCTATCTGTATATCACCTAGCACACTTACAGGCTTACCATCGGCCACTTTCTACCACACTCCCTCGCCTTAAGGTCACTCTAGATCGCAACAGTTTACACACTGCCATGTTGTACTTAAACGAATATTTCATCTCCCCGGCCCTGTATGTGCATTATTGTCTTTCTATTCTGCATTTGTTTATTCTTCTTGGGCCCATTCCTGGTGATTAATTTCATTTCAGTGCCTGGAGGAGCTCTACGAGGAACTGGGGATAAGCGTGGAGGACGTCTTCTCTCCTACGAACAAGGAACTTGCCCAGAGGCGGTTGGGGATCATCCGCTACCAAGAGGAGAAGGCCAAGGAACTAACCTGCAACATTGAGGAATTTGCGAAGAAATGGCAACCGCTTTCCGAGGCAGGAGAAACAGTGGGGGGGGCGGACCCGGACGGTCCTGGTCCCTCAACACCCCATGTGTGTAACAGATGAAGGGGAGGAATTTGTCCCCGTCCCAGGGGAGTGGACGGCGATGGACATCGAAACCAGGAGACTCATAGTCTCGGCCCTACGGGAGAGAGCGCAATCGGACTTACTAGTATGGGAGGACGAGCCAAATGAGGGGTCGCTCCACACAACGAAGGCACTATCCAGCGACAAGGAAGACAAAGAGGAAGAAGGGGTCACGCGGATAAAGATTCCCGCGAGTCTCATCCGGCAAAACCAAGAGCGCTCGTAGAAGGCTGCGGATGACCAGGAGGCTATGAGAAGGCCGAGGACCCGGAGGAAAACGAAGGTGCGGGAGGGCAATTGCTGTTGGAAGAAGTAAAGGAAGCGGAGCTAAGTGTTCCCCAAAACATGCCACTAGGAGCTCAAAGAGGCAGGAGGTGGCAGCGACGCTCCCCAGACACACACCTCCCCCCCCCCCCCATTGTTGAGGACACCCCGCAATTGGGGTTGCTACCATTGGATAGTGGTAGGGCGATGACTAATGTACCCCACCCAGACACCACGCCACTGGGGAAGGAAAGGGAAGAAGTTGCACAGGAAATATCCAAAGGAGGGCTTAAGGCCAGAAAAAAAAACCGCAGACCAAGACCTGAGCTCAAAACGATGGGCATAGCAACACTAGGAGGGGAAGGGCCGCCCCAAATGCAGGAAGCAACCGCCCCAGCTCAAGGTAGGGAGAGACCATCGTTGGAAGGAATCACACGACCACCATCTGAGGTACATCCTCCCCCCTCTTCCTTTGTAGACCTCGTTGACACCGCGGTGTTGCCACCTGACGCCTTCCCCGCCTACTTACTCCCCAATGCTTACCTACTAGCATTAGAGACCCTACTATATACCATCCCCATACCACAGGCACCCGAGGGTTGTTCCTTCCTTTGAGGACAATCATACTGACTCGCCACCAGCTGAGAGTTCCTCCACAACGAGGAGTGTGGACAATGGAATTCAACGAGTATTGGCGCAATACTAGGGGCACCCTCCACGACCTAATGGCCTTTAGGTTCACCACATGTGACATACTGTTGAAGGAACCAGCCGAATATGCGCAGATCGATGTCGGCACGGGATGCATCCAACATTATACCTTGCGCTTCTACTGCCTGATGGAGATAAGACACAAGCAGCTACGAAACGTTGCTGCAGGGCAGCCTGGTCCTCTCCCCGTAGTACTGACAATCGCCCCACAAAAACAGTCGTAACATACGCGAGCTACTGATGGACCCAGTATGGGAACTCGTTTACGCTAAGGCCATAGAGGAGTTAAGGGACTCGTTAAATGATGAGAGGTTGTTCCAACGGGGAAAAAACTGTCTGATTTGACGAATCAGAACCCCATACATGAGATCTCTACCAGTGTTACACTGCGCTATTTGGAGGAACAAAGACTTTGTCAACGGGGCAAGATGTTGGGTCAAGAGAAAGGTGAGACAAATAATGACGGTGAAGCCCCGAACTTTGTTCCGTAGGAGGATACAGCTGGCCCTACCCTTGAAGCTGCGTCGTCACGCGGTGAACGATACCAGCCATCCTGGACAGGGCAACATGCGAGTGGGGGAAGCAAAGATGAAGACAATGCCCCGATGAAAGCGATGATGAGTGCAAACCTTTGCCCCATGAAAATGCCCAACGAAACCCTGGGGAACAGATCTAGTCGTAAGAGGTCCCTAGAGAGAAGGCAAGGAAGACGTCCATGAGGACATGGACGAAAGTAAGAGGGGGATAATGTTAGACTAGAAAACTGACCCTCTGCACTTGTGCAGGAGGGAGGGAGGGACACAACAAGAAGCTCAACGGAGCCAGAGCAGGAGATCTCGCCGGAGGGCACACCCGAGGGAAGCCCAACGCCCGAACGGGGATGAGCAGCTATGAGCTGCAACCGGGCAATGAGCTGCAAGGAGGCTACGAGCTCAGCAGGCGCTATGAGCAACGGAACCCTTACGAGCCCGACTCCAGCTACGATCGTGCCCGGGGCGACGAGGGCCTAAGTCGCTACGAGGGAAGAGAAGACTACGAAGCGCGGACTGCTGGGGGGGGGGCCAAAGTACTTTCTTGGGAAAGTACTGACGATGCCATCATCACGCGAGGAGCACGCAAGGGAGAATCTCCAAGCAATCATAAGGAGATGAGGGTGGAGGACGCAATGCAGGCAGAGGGGATAGGAAAACCGCAGGAGGAGAAAAAGGGCATTATTGGATTAGCAAGGATTGGAGAGGGGTAGTAGCATACACAGGAGGGAGACAAAGTGCGGGAAGGAGAGCTGCTGCGATTTTGGGGGGGGAAGGGATACCAGCAGTGGGGAATAAGAGGTAGTCGGGCTGTGACAGCATACATCAGAGAGACACTAGACTAGGAAACACTTGGGCTGACCCCCACTATAATAGGGAGAAAACTAGTTGGTAATTGGGCGCTCCGGCTTGGAGTTGCTCGAAAAGTAAAGAGGGAACGAAGGGAGATCTTCATGAGAACAGTGTGCAGTTAGTCCGTGTCATCTTGTGTGTTTCTTGCCGTTTGTTAGGTAGATCTTGTATGTTGTCTTGAGTTCACACTAGAAGCTGCCCCCAATGCGCTGCATTACGACTTCGTGGTGTAGCCCCCCTGGAGGCAAGTACCCGGAATGAGACCCAGTCAGTCCAACAAGGAGGGAGATGAGTGAGGAACAACATGATCAGTCCATCATAGCCCTCGTGCATTACACCCAAAACGAGCACGATTGTTGGCTCTGTTATATCGGAGCGCTACGCTATGTCGTAGCCTTGATAGAAAGTAGCAGGAAGCCCCAGGACAACCGCCCTTGTATAGTTGAGCTGGACGAGTTCATTCAGAGGGCCCTGGCGCGGTTCTGGCGAGAGGATCAGGGGGTGCAATGATGAAGTACTCATAGCGAGCGGAGGGTAGTGATAGTGGTCGGGATAGGAGCCCGTTGGGGTCTGGCTGGACAGGCAAGATTCTCGTTAACCATTGGCAACCATACAGTGGGATAGATACAGAGGTATAAGTGCTGATTCAAACAAAATCAAGAAGATCTTACGAGCAAGAAGAACCGGTTGTGAAGAGCCAGTCGTACTACGCGCCTTCCGAGCGGAGATCGACGGAAGAGACGATACGCCACTACATAGGGAGGAGGCCCATGCTAACCAAAGAGCGGTGGCATTTTGGAGGAAATACCCCGACCTCTTTACTGACAAAGAGGCGGATGGAATTCTACTAATCGCAGAATACCAAGAATACTTGGAGGAATGCATCCATAGGTTCGTAGCGGTGAGTTCCAGCTTTGTAACTTGGCGACTTACCCGCGGGGCGATCAGGAGAGAATTCCAAATAGCATTGCCTGGAGAGGACCATTACGTAAGGCGGCACGCCCTTCAAAACAAGGAGGATGGCCCATGGGCGCGGATAGCACAGGACATGTTCTACAAGGCCACGTACGATGCCAGGTGGGCATTAGATCATCCACGGAGAATGAGAAGAGCCAACGAAGGGGTACGAAAGCACAACAAGCTCAGGGAACATGAGCGAGTGTGGAATTTGGGGCGTTTCTTGGTAATCAAAACTTACACTGAAGAAGAAGAGGGAGTGCGAGACCCAGTAAGAGCATACCGCGTCGAGAGGTCGTCAGAAACGATCCTTAGCGCATTCACATTAGAGGCGTACGTCCTTTTGGAAACATACCCGGCGCTGTTTACCGAAAGGGAGACGAGGCTGCCATGGGAAGTCGGGTAGAGGACGATAGTGGAAAAGCCCCTTAGGAAGAAGAAGAAGAAGCCTTGCATTGAGGATACCCCTCTCACAATCGGAGAGTTGGGGGAGGGTAGTGGGAAGGGAGATATTGGAGAGGGCTCACTAGAAGGAGAACCCCGTATGTGCGGGAAGAGAGGGAAGAAGCGAGGGCTAGAGGTGCCTAAGAAGGTCCCACCTCTAGAGGCAACAAGTATGGGTATCCAGTTGGAGAGTTTTGGGAAACGTTGAAAAGGCATGCCTTTCCAAAAGCGGCCCGATGTGTTCTCTTTGCATGTAGATTGGGATCAACAACCATGGGAGCACCATAGGGCATTTGTAGCCGATTTGGAGAAGACATTTGGGGGTGGTTGGAGTGAGTCCCGGTTGATGGGATTGATCGGAAAGAACCTCAAGGACAGGCGATATCGTGCAAGGAAGGAGATCCGGCAAGTAGCAAAGAAATGGGTCATTGCCGTTAGGCCTATGACCATCATTGAGGTATGAACTCTACACCTTCCTTTCTATTTCATTCACCACTACATTAGCTTTAATTCTTCAAATTGAAGCATGCATGAATCATTAACATCTTGCACATGTCCAAAAGACTCATGGGACATTCTCATTGCCGAGGAGGCTGATGCCAAGAAGAAGGCTCAATTTGCGTTATGCATAGAGAAAGGGCTAGATACCACAAATTTGGTCCGGGAGGGCACAAGTCATTTGCGACCCGATTTGTAACCATTTCATGGATGCATTTACTTTAGTGTGTTGTTTTGTCTACATATGGCTATCTCTTTGGTATATCTTGCATACACTAATTAAGGTTGTTTGTGATTGTGTAGCATCGTAGGTTAGGGAGGCACCCAAGCGTGGAGGAGGTAGAATTTGTCAAGAATAGGTCAAGAATGAAGGGTACCCCGCGCTTCTTGAGCGCATCAAGACCCATAGGGCCCTCTCCGCAAATAGTACGAAAAAAACTATAACATCGTGGAAGTAGTACTAGCACTACTGACCATAGCCCGGTTATCAGCGTCACGTCCGTCCGTCAGCCTAAGGTCACGTCAAGTTCGGGGAATATTCTGGTAAAAATAGTACCAGGTAAAATACTGCCACTTAAGCAGCCATGTCGCCGACACGATGGCGGTGGCAAATACATTTTGAAAATTAACAAAATGAACGCGACCGCCAATTATGGCGGTCGCTTTGTTTTCAAAATTAAAAAAGAAATAGCGACCGCCATAATTGACGGTCGCTTCAATTTATTTTTTTAAAAAGCAAGATTGGCGGACGCACTGGCGGTCGCTTTATTTTCGAATTAAAAAAAAAATAGCGACCGCTATCTTGGCGGTCGCTTCAATTTATTTTAAAAAAGAAACAAGATTGGCGGTTGCATTGGCGGTCGTCTAATTTAAAAAAGAAAACAAGCGACTGCCGTATTGGTGGTCGCACAATTTTGTAAATATGTGCAGAACACCTGACCGCCATATGGCGGTCGGATAATTTCAAGGAAAAAAAAAAAAAAAAACAAAAAAACACCAGCGACCGTCATTGGGCGGTCGCTTAATTTAAAAAATATATAGAAAAACAAACGACCGCCATATGGCGGTCGGTAAATTTAAAATTATATAAATAAAACAAGCGACATATGAAAATAAAAGCAACCGCCACATCGGTGGTCGCTTGTTTTAACACAGTACAATATTTGCAACCACCAAACCGGCGGTCGCATCAATTTTAAAATATATATTAAGTTTAAGTGACCGCCAGCCTGGAGGTCGCTTAAACTTGAAAATATAAAGATTAAAAGCGATCGTCTTACTGGCGGTCGCGTTTCTTTAAAAATATTAAAAATAAAAGCGACCACCATATTGGTGGTCGTTTTATTTTAAATATATTAACAAATGAAGCGACCGCCATACCGACAGTCACATTATATTTTGAAATAAAAAACAATAGCGACCGCCATACGGGCGGTCGCTTAAATTTAAAAATATACAAAATAGAAGTGACCGCAATATTGCACAAAATGAAAGGAAATAAAAGCGACCGCAGTAGTGGCGGTCGCTTGTTTTTCATAAAAAATAGAAATAACGACCGTAGTATTAGCGGTCGCTTAATTTCAAAATTATAACAAATATGGTTGTACAGCCTTTTCGGGTGGGCGCTATTGGTTCGTCATTTATTCATTCCACTTTCATTTTCACTTTCATCATTCTTGGATCATATATAAGGGAGGAGGGTCACCAAGCTCCTCACTTCTTTTGGCGCAAACACTTGAGGTTGCTTTGGATGTTCTCTTCCATTGAACGAGAGTGTAACCCAAGAAGAGGGTGCGCACCTTTTGCCGTTGTGGCTTCCACCAAAACCACTTCAGCAGATTGTGTATAAGTTCAACACTACAACCCACATCGACCCACTTGGGTTGCTGACAGGTGTAGAAGTGTTGGGCTATCGCATTGCACTTTACATTCACAACACGTTCATTTATAGGTGACTGTTTTTTGTTGCTTACATCGCTAGGGCCCAGGGGAGTGGATATTGGGTGAAAATGAGGGAGGAATGGAGCCCTTGGTATACAGCAATCCCGAACACTGTCAGTGCCACTGGTAGTGTTGAGTGCAACCTATGTGGATTAAAGCTTTCTTATCGTAAGGATCGGTTGTTCGCTCACCTCGGCTATAAAGGTGTGAAGAGCGATGTGGCGGGTTTATGCCCTAAAACATCTATGCGGGTACAAAGCCATTTTGCCCAGTGTGGAGGCAATATTTCAATGTCTTTGGATCTGGACATGACCTCTGAGCAGAACACTTCATCTTCCCGTCAGGATGCCCCGATTAATTCCTAGGGCGACTCTTGTGAGGCTTCGGGTGTCCTTGGACAAGTGGGTTGTGTCGGAGCAACACCTGCTTCAACACCTCTTTGTACCCCTACACTTCAACAGAGTAGAGGATTACGGCAGCAATTCATGCAGGAAGGTCTTAACTTGTCTGCGAAAAGACAGTTGGATAAAAAATGGGCGCAGTTTTTCTTCGAGACCAACATACCATTTAATGTGGCAAAGCTTCCGGCATTTGTTTCTACCGTTAGAGCAACCTCGGAGTCCAAAGCCACGTACGTGCCTCCGACTTATCACAATCTCCGCACATGATTGCTAGAAGACGCCATAACCGAGCTTACCCAAAAGGTCAACGATAGGACGGGCGAGTGCATCAGAAAATATGGAAGCATTATATGTGCCGATGGTTGGAGTGTTGTTACAAATAGACTGTTGTTCAATGTCATGCTCGTATGTCCAGCTGGGGAACAATTCTTGGGATCGGTCGACACTAGCGGCGAGAAGAAAGATGGACGTTATCAATGTCAACTATTGACAGACTTCATCAAATAGGTCGGAAGTGATAGAATTGTGCAAATATGCACAGACAATGCCGCTAACATGAGAAATACTGCAGACATGTTGTTGGCACGTTATCTCCATATTTACTATCAAGGTTGTGCTGCTCATATCCTTGACCTCCTTTTGGAAGATTGGGGAAAAGAAAAGTGGGTGAAACAACTTGTCAAGCGAGCGAAGACTGTTGTGTCGTTCATCCGCACATACCACATCCCTTTGACAATATATAGGAGACACGAACCCAAATAGAGCCTCCGCAATCCAGACGAAATTCGTTTTGTCACTAACTTCTTGATGGTGGATCGGTTGGTGACGGTGAAGAGCAGTCTGGAGCACACCATCATCGATCCTCAATGAGATGCGTACACACGGACATTGCGGGATTCCAGGAAAGCCAAGTCATTGGGCAAAAGTCGAAAAGTTCGAAATAACATTCGCAGCGATGATTTCTGGAAGAAATGTGAAAATTTTGTTTATATGGTAGAGCGGGTGTTAATCGTCTTGCGGAAGTTTGATGGAAAGCAACCAGTAATGGGCAAGGTATGGTTACTAATGCAAAATCTTGAGAAGCACGTCCAATCCTTGAGGCATCGTCCCTTCTCCTTGGAACCTGAACTTGCGGACAGTGCTGAGGATGCATTTTACGACCGTCGTTCGATGGTTGGAACGGACTTGCATTATGCGGGGGCTTTGCTTTATCCATTCTTATTCGACAATACCATGCTCCGAGACGACGCTGATGCCAAGGCCGGCCTCGTGTGAGTGCTCATGCGACTGGCTCCGCCGAACCATGCAGAGAGAGCTATATCTGAGTACCAATGCTTCTTAGATCGCCGCGACCCTTTTCGGGACATGCCGGATCCAAAAGAGCTCAATATGTTGCCACATGAATGGTGGGATCTGATTGGAGCTGGAGCAAAAACATTGGCTCCCATTGCAAAGTGTATTCTTATTCAAGTGTGCTCTGCCTCATCTTGCGAACGCAATCGGAGCAGTTACTCATTTGTTTACAACAAGATTCGCAATAGGTTGAATCCCGCGAGGGCTGACAAATTGGTGTATGTGTATACCAATTGCTGACTGCTACGTGAGAGGGCAGCGGATGATACTGCAGCATGGTATGAGAGGAATTTGCATTCTGAAGACTCTGCTTCTGAGGTAGATTCGATGAGTGACGATACTGAGCCTCAGAGAGAATCATCTCAGAGGGAATCATCTGCCTCCGATAGTGAACATGGATCTGATGATGCTCCCGAAAATGCGTATGACCCATTTACATTCATAGATGAGGATGCTTATATCCAGCCGACCTTTGATGACCTTCTTCAAGAAGTGCGTATCGCAGATGAAGGTGAAGCTGCAATTGTGTCATCCCCAGAACATGGTCCTCAAAATGAAGTTGGGGTCGACCCTCGCCCCCCACTATACGCTGAAGCCACCGGTAGTGCCTCAATGGAGCTTAGGGGTGATGAACTTCTAGGACCGAGCGATGTACGCAACCCTGTTCATACAAACGATGGTGTCAAACCCATTGTACAGTCGACGGGACGAGATCATGCCTCACCGATACGACCAGCTCCACTACAATGCCAAAACCGATCCAGCTCCCCATCAACATAACGGGCATTAAGGAGCAACAAGGTTGATCTATTTTCCACACGCATGCATCATTCTGCTGTATTGGACCGGGCGAAAGTTGAAGCCTCAGATGATGACAACCTGTCACTACAATTCCACCTTAACCGACGTGTTGAGTAGCAGACCCGTGGTTCCTCACATGCTGGACCATCTAATGCCGGTCCATCTCGGGCAGACCCCCCTTCGGTACCTCCTTCGATACCACCTTCGATTGCGTCCCAAGTCCATAAACGACAAAGAACAGTCCAACCTTTTGTAGGCGATTGGCCCACAAACAAGCCAGATACCGTGGATGGTATTCAAGACCGGAGTGGGAGTCGACCTCAGAGAGAACTAAATGTGGTTCGAGGTCGCTTGCAGATTCAAAGGCATGGACATATGAGGTCGGATAGGGATGACGATTTGAGCACTGATCATGGCAATGGTGGTGAAGTCGAAAGTAACCCGGATTTTCAATCCATCGGAGCATTAGGATTAGGATCTTCTTCGTCCCGCCGTCGAAGCAGTAGAAGGAATTGAAGCAAAACAGCTGTAGGCATGCATCAGCACATTTTAGTGGACATGTTTATATTTCTGTAGTGAAGTAATGCCAGTGTTATCATTGTCACTATGAATATTTGTATTGTTGTTGTGTATGTGTTGGAAAATAAAAGATGTTGCCCATGTGTATACCAACCAAAATGTCGGCCAAATGCACCGTCACTTGCTCATGTTTGTGTTCGGTGATTTGCTTGTGGAATGGAGAACAATTGTGCCATGCTTCCAACTCTGCATTCATTTTTATTTTAATACAGCGACCGACATCACTGGCGGTCGCATTTGTTTTTTATTCTTTGTAAATACAGTGAACGCGATGTAATAGAGATCGTCTTTTGTTTCTTCGTAAAATTACTGGTAGTCGCTTTAATTTCTATTTTTTTCTGAAAATCCAGCGACCGCCAATAGTGGCGGTCAGTTGTTTTCTTAATTTTGGAAAATGGATCGATCGCCATATTTTGCAGTCGTTTTTTGGGGATTTTTAAATGGAGCGACCGCCACCTTCTACGAGGTATGCCCTGCGCATGGAGCGAGGAGTGAGGCGGGGGGAGGGGGGCATATAAGCTCGGACTCATTCTCCCCTCACTTCTATTACAGGCGGTCGCTTAAAGTTTTTTTTTGTTTTTATAAATGCAGCGACCGCCATTACTGGCGGTCATTTTTTTTCTTTTTTTTTGCGAAATGGAGCGACCGCCATTTGTGGCGGTCATTTTTTTTTGTTTTTAAATGGAACGACCGCCAAGGTGGCGATCGCTTCTACGAGGTCTGCCCTGCGCGTGGAGCGAGGAATGAGGCGGTGGGGGCATATAAGCTCCCAGTCATTCTCCCCTCACTTCCATTACTGGCAGTTTTTGTTTTTACAAAATGCAGCGACCGCCATTTCTGGCGGTCGTTTTAATGGTTATTTTTTAAAATGCAGCGACCGCCAGTTTATATATTTTTATTTTTGGAAATGGAGCGACCGCGAAGGTGGCGGTCGTTTCTACGAGGTCTTCCCTGCGCGTGGAGCGAGGAATGAGGCGGGGGGGGGGCATATAAGCTCCCAGTCATTCTCCCCTCACTTCCATTACTGGCAGTTACAAAATGCAGTGACCGCCATTTCTGGCGATCGCTGTAATGGTTATTTTTTTAAATGCAGCGACCGCGAAGGTGGCGGTTGCTTCTACGAGGTCTGTCCTACGCGTGGAGCGAGGAATGAGAGGGGGGGGGGGTATACATGGCGGTCGCTTTTATTTTAATTATTTTGGAAATGAAGCGACTGCCATTACTGGCGGAAATGAAGGGACCGCCGTTACAAGGTTCTTCATCCAAATGTTCAACATGTTGAGGTCTTCCGTAATGTCTCTTGCTTCATAATGAGGTGCTCTTCCAACTCTTATTTTTTCAATGTTGATATTCTCCATCTGGAATATATCCACACATGCGTATATAAATACTTAAAAAACCAAATGACGATCAAAACTGGAAGTTGGGGATGAAGGTTATAAAAGTTACGATGGTCATTTGGTTACTTAAGGATTTATGTACACATGTGTGCATCTGTTCCAGGTGGACATATTGGATAAAGTGGACATGGAGAAGCACCGCATTACGAAGCAGGAGACACTACAAAAAGAGCTTCAAATGACATATCATGTAACAAGTCCCGGTCTAATATGAGACGAAATGAAATTCATCCAATGGGCGATCGAATGGTTGCCCATCCAAATGATTTTCGTTTGCTTTCAATCTTTGCCACTATGTTCAACATACCATGTATCAAGTCTGACTAATATGAGATCAATCGAAATTCATTCGGTGGCTGAACGGATGGTTGCCCATCGAAATGATTTTGGTTCCCTTTGAGACTTGGCCAGTATGTTCAATGTACCATCTAAGAGGTCCCAGAGTAATATGAGATGAAACGAAATTCGTTCAATGGGCCAACGGATGGTTGCCCATCCAAATGATTTTCGTTCGCTTCGAGACTTGACCAGCATGTTCAACGTACCATCTGATATGTCCTAAAGCAATATGAGATCAATCGAAATTCGTTCAAAGGGCCAATGAGGCGTTCACTTGTCATCCAGTTTTTGCTCATTGCGAAAAAGAAATCCTGCAATGCGTGCACGGCTATTGCACCCATTGAACGGATGTGGTTAAAGCCCATCTTTTGCCAGCATGTGCTTCAACATGTATGCGGCACATGTGTAGAGACACAACAGAAGACAAAATCATTTGCCTCCCCATCGACGCGCTTAGCCCTCAACCCATTCGAGAATTTAATCGAATTTAAATGAATTTGAAGCCAATAATTAGGTCAACACTGTCTTTCATTGGGGGTTTCTGCCACGTACCGATTTTATTTATGGCTCAATTTTGTTCTGTGGCTTCAAACCTCCATGAGCACGCGAAACGCAGTCCAACAGGTCCCAGAGTAATAGCAGATCCAACGGAATTCATTCAACGGGTGAACAGATGGTTGCTCATCCAAATCATTTTTGTTTGCTTTCAAACTTTGTCAGTATGTTTGGGACACCTTCTCACAAGTCCCCAACTAATACGAGATCAATCGAAATTCATTCGATGGTTGAACGGATGGTTGCCCATCAAAATGATTTTGGTTCCCTTTGAGACTTGGCCAGTGTGTTCAATATACCATCTAAGAGGTCCTAGAGTAATATGAGATGAAACGAAATTCGTTCAATGGGCCAACGGATGGTTGCCCATCCAAATGATTTTCGTTCGTTTCGAGACTTGGCCAGCATGTTCAATGTACCATCTGACTGGTCCCAGAGCAATATGAGATCAATCAAAATTCCCTCAATGGGCCAATGAGGCGTTCACATATCATCCAGTTTTTATTCATTGCGAAAAAGAAATCCTGCAATGCGTGCACGACTATTGCACCCATTGAACGGATGTGGTTAAAGCCCATCTTTTGCCAACATGTGCTTTAACATGTGTGGGCACATGTGCATAGACACAACAGAAGACAAAATCATTTGCCTCCCCATCGACGCGCTCAGCCCTCAACCCATTCGAGAATTTAATCGAATTTAAATGAATTTGAAGCCAATAATTAGGTCAACACTGTCTTTCATTGGGGGTTTCTGCCCCGTATCGATTTTATTTTTGGTTCAATTTTGTTCTGCGGCTTCAAACCTCTCACCGCTACATCCCTGCCAAAATTTGGACCAATAAAAAAGGATCCAAGAAAAAAGTGTTGTCTTCGCTCACTACTGCAGAACTCTCTATGAAGAGTGCATAAAGTAGAACACAAATCAAGTTTGGAGTGCAAAGCAGGGAAGAAACTGTGGTTGTCGGTCCAAATGAATTTTGTTCCCTCCCGAATTTGACACACACGTTGCATATGGAGTCATTACACATACGGTTCAGAAACAGAATGAAAAAAAAAATCATGAGCACGCGAAAACGCAGTCCAACACGTCCCAGAGTAATAGCAGATCCAACGGAATTCATTCAACGGGTGAACGGATGGTTGCCCATCCAAATCATTTTTGTTTGTTTTTTGCTTTCAAACTTTGCCTGTATGTTCGGGACACCCTCTCACAAGTCCCCGACTAATACGAGATCAATCGAAATTCATTCGATGGTTGAACGGATGGTTGCCCATCAAAATGATTCTGGTTCCATTTGAGACTTGGCCAGTGCGTTCAATGTACCATCTAAGAGGTCCTAGAGTAATATGAGATGAAACGAAATTCGTTCAATGGGCCAACGGATGGTTGCCCATCCAAATGATTTTCGTTCGCTTCGAGACTTGGCCAGCATGTTTAACGTACCATCTGACTGGTCCCAGAGCAATATGAGATCAATCAAAATTCGTTCAATGGGCCAATGAGGCGTTCACCTGTCATCTAGTTTTTGTTGATTGCGAAAAAAAAATCTTGCAATGCGTGCACGAAGTTGGTGCAATTGCAGGTGGGTAATTCTGAAATGGTGATGGTGTACACCTCGTTGTGGACAACTGAGCCTGCCGTGACCATTTGATAAATACGCCCAAAGCCTGGTGGGGGCACTTCTGTTGAGCTTTGGATTGTACAGTTCATCCCAAGTATATTCCTCATCCCTGTCTCGTTCACTTTTGAGGCAGGTCGCCGTCTCCTCAGTTTCCCCCAACGGTGTGTAGGATGCGCAGAGTTGTTGCGTCAGTATGCTCTTACTCTCATAGGGGTCGGTGGTCGACACTGTGGAACTGAAAATGGTTGTCTGGGGACGTCAGTTTGCTGCACCATCCGAAATCTCGATGCAGTAAAGGCGTCGGCCTCAATCTGACTCAGATTGCATCCCGGTTCCACCGGCCACACCGGGGGAGTCTCTGGTATTGTTTGTATGCCGTACTTGGGCTTTCCATAGACACAAAGTCATAATGCCATGTCTGCAGAACCGGAACTGGGTCGTCGTCGCCTCCGCAAACTTTGCATGGACAAATCTTCCCGTGAAAGTAGGAGCAGGGACATCCCCAACTGGGTTCCTCCTTATCATCTCTCTACAATGTTGTCGTGTATCCACTCGAATTGCGGAACACCTGCCTCAAAACGCCGACAGTGTGCGAGCAATTCTTCAATGTGACGCAGACACAGTCATCTCCACAATAGGTTGCCCATACTGCATACCAGCGGAATCAGGGGCACACGTGCCGACGGAATCTCACATGCGGAATCCCCGCTTGAAGGCGATGGCGATCTTGAAACTTTTGGGCTTCCACTGCTGGAAGAGACAGTGTGTGGCAACATGACTGGACCACGTGGTGCAGTCCGAATATTCCTGTCCGATCGCCAGGAATCCTCTTCGCAGCCGGGTTCCTCTTCAATTCGCCGTCTCATTGGCGTGTATGGACGTCTCCAGGTGTTCACCTCTGCGGTGCAGAGGCGTACCTTTGATCTTTTCCCGCAATGTCGTCGCCCATTTCACTGGATTCTTCGACCTCGAGCTGTTCGAACCAACAATTTCTCCCTATCCAGCCCAAAGCCCCATTGTTTCCCGCTCTGGAATTTGTAATACCTAGCTTGCTGGATGATGGATTTGTCAATGTCCTCCGTTGTGGCCGTCAGGAGGTCCACCAGATGTCCGGCAGAAGATGCTCGCCACGAGGAGTGGACTGATTCAGCCATATTTGTGGTCGGCATGTCCGTGTCCGAATCTAGGCACATCTCCTACAAGGACAGAAACAATGGTGAGGGAAAATGGAAATGTCTGGGATAGAATGAGAACTGCAGTAAAAGTCTGACATCATACCTCCCGCATGTACTGTCCGAACTGTCCATACCGGTAATGCCACCACCCTGACGAGCCCTGGGCGCGCGCGGCCAGGGTAACGACATACTAGCTAGGGGAGGGGTCTGGTAAGTCGCGGTGTAGGTTGGGCTCGATGAACTGCCTACCCGGCTGCAGTTAGTGCAGGGGGTCCGCAGAATGATAGGGGCGGTTGTCGACACTTTCTAAGTCCTACCGGCAAAGCAGAGCTCACTACTCTACAGGGCGATTTGCGTTTTCCTAGCCCTACGGTTTGTTTATGATTTTTAATATATATATGCCCTCCAAGTCTTATTTATTGAACTATGCCCTATATGCCTGAGCTCCCAACATGCTTATAGCCGGGACGAACCTTCAAATCCTTCACAAAGCGAATCCCAAGCTCAGGGAAACGGGGACCGTCTGTCTCCCGCCCAATGCCCCTCCGATCCTGAGGTAGTTGAGTTCAACCTATCCCTTAGGAAGGGCCCGGATCTGCCCTCTCAAGCTGGGATTTTTGCTTGGGGCGATCCAACTAACTTCGACCTCGAGGGTCAAATTCTAACCTCTCGGGTGAATAATATCAATGTGACAAAGCCGGACGAAATGATTTCCTAGATCCGGTGGAATCAACGGCAAAACTCTTTGCCCAAGACCCCTCCAATGACCGGGTATTTGCCTTCTCGGCGGACGGGGCCAGAACCTCCCTTAAAATCAATTTTTAGCTTAAGGGGGTCCGGATAGGTTCCCACTTCAAGGGCTGGTTTGCCTAATAAACAATTGCAGAAAAAAATAACAAATAATTAAGAAATCCCAAAAATGCAGAAAATTCCTATGGCTAAGGAATCCCAAAGGGATCCTAGACATACCCGAATTACCTCCAGGGTACCAGGGGAATACCCTGGGAACACTCCTTTTCTTTGGGAGCGCCGAGAAACCGCTCTCCGCCTTGGGAGCACCCCTTTCCTTTGGGAGCGCTGGGGAACCGCTCTAAAACTTAGGAGCGCCCCAATTCCTATGCACAACCCACTCAATAATCCATTAGCAACTTAAGACATTCAGCGGACCAGGATGAATGAAACCCCCACTTAACGATTCTTCATCCATTTGCAATGGTGCATAAACAATGGCTAAAAATCCAGTGGGTCCCAGGGTCCATTCCTCGGACCTCCTCCCTCCCCTTTTTATATAATCTGATTAAACTATGTCGAGGGCTAGACTAGAATGAATAAAATGTGTCATCTTCTACCTTTTGAAACCCTCACTAAGGATCTTCTCTTCCCTGTCTCTGGGCTATCCCTCTCTGCTGTTGGCCTCAACTCCCGAGCCCCTCTCTCTCAAGTCCCGGGGAACATATCTATTCAATGATCTTAACAAGGCCTGGCCAATGGTCCAAAAATCCCTTTATTCTAAGCTAAATCACCCCCTCTTCTCACATGCCCAAATCGTAGCATGAATAGTGCATAAAGCATAGGGGTTAGAAGGAACGCCCCCTTAAAATGACCCGGGCCAGGGACCAGTGGTCCCTGGTGCGGTCCGTCGAATTATCCGCCGGTTAAGGCCTCTGCCCCGCGGCTCCCGGCACGGTGCTACTGGCCCGCCGTCGGGGCGGGTCCATTGGGGAATAGCACGCCTCACATGTCATACCTGCGCGAGGCCGGCTATGGCGCCGTGCTGCCACTCGGTGTACCAGCCCCGTACTTTAGGCTCCAGGGGTAAGGGGCCGGCTTGGCGCCCTGCTGCTACCACTCAGTGTACCAGCCCCGTACTTTGGGCTCCAGGGGTCAACTAAACCAGCGGGGCGCGCCTCCCGCGCTGCGCCTTGAAGTGGCGATCCTAGGCAACCCAATGGGTTGACCTCTTGGCTATGGGCGCCTAGGGCGCTTTGACTTTAGTCAGGTAGTATTGCCCCTTTGGGCAGCCCCCTATATAGGGGCTTAACTCTTTATATAGATGATTAGCATGGCCTCCCATGGTCTTCCATGACATGAGGGCTTTATCCACTTGCCAATGAACACAAGGAACTAGAAATTTTGGCGATAGCTTCGCCGTATCAAGCAAGATTGCCGTGACCTCTAAACTAGAACTGGAAATTTTGGCGATAGCTTCGCCGTCTCAAGCAAGATTGCCGTCACCTCTAACTTAGAAATGGACATCTACCCTCACTTCCATGACAACAATTGGATTAGACTCATCTGAAGGCCATGTCTCTTTGGGCTCTTCCCCTGTGCTTCAACACATATGTAAACACAGACTCAAATACATCCTCTTTACAAGAGCGTTAGTTTTTTCTCAATATCTAGAAACAGATTCCACAAAGCTCCCACTTGGGATAGCTTGAACAAAACATGATATATTTCAATTCAAAGGTCAAGGTAGCATGATAAATCATCCTCTCAAACAGACGATGGAGCTCGGGATGCTCTAAATGCTCGGTAGAATGGTACTCAAGCTTGGTCCTGCTGCCTACTCGTCCTCAAGTCTCCTTCTTCATGGAGTGTTCCCTCTACTCCTTGCCTCACATGGCCTCAAGGCCTTGAGCTAGGACTATCCTGCTCTCAACAATGCTTTCTACTCCTAGAGGGCTCCAAGCTCCACCCTCTAGGATCTAGCTCCCTCAAGCTCAAAAACTAGCAAACTAAACTACACAAGCAAGAGGCCAAACAAGAAATGAGCCTAGATGAAGAAGCAATAGGAGATTTCTCTTCTTTTATACTGTTTTTGGGCCTTTTAAACTAGTGAAGAATAATTAGACTAGTATTTCCTAGAGGGATTTAACATTTAAAAACAATAGAATGAAATAAATTAATAGTTCGGATGGAAAACCTTGAAGTAAATGATAAATGTTCTTTTTTCATCCATCCATTGGATGGCTAGTTGGCGCTAGGTTTTCTTTTCATCCATCCAGCCTCCAGGGCGAAATTCCTTTTTTTCATCCATTGGATGAGATATAAATTCAATTAATTGGCCTTTGTGAGTGCCTACGGCTTGATAATTTGATGTCGTCTCTAATCCTTTCCATAAATCACCAAACTTGGTGACAAATTATGAATAGACACCTTGTAGCTGCCCGCAAATTCTTAAGGTGATCGGGGATGAAAAGTTTATCCATTCTCCGGTTTTCGTGGTTTCACCATACGAGAAGTCTGCCGCTTCCTGGCAACTAAAATACTGATGATGCCCCAGGAGGTCTTTGGCCTTGCCACTGGGTCACGGATCTTCTGGAGTCCTCTCCTACTCGCCTTGCATTGCTGGGGAGTTCCAAACTTTGTCGGGAAGCTCCTTAACCCGCCGTTTGCTCCGATGCAGCACTTTGCTTTGTTGCGATATTTCATCGCTATACAGGTTGTTTCTTCCAATTGCCAAGCCTCCTCGCTGTGTGTTTCTACTGGACTTGAAAGACGGGAAAACAGAAAGATCGCGATTCTGTATTCAAACAGTCGCCTCATATTATTCGAATGGGTTCACCTTGCCGTTACTGGTACCGAACTGGCAGCCTAATCCGCTGTCGATGCAGCTTCCTTGGAGAGAGTTCAAGTCTTCCGGGAACGAGGAAGGAAAATAAAAGCAAAAGACAACAAATGTTTCAAAGCCATCCAACTCGCCCTCTTCGGAGAGAGTTGGGGTTCCCAGATAAAAATACTTCAAAACCGCCATTCTCCCCCACCAGACTGGGTTCGAATCCCCTAGATGATGAATGAAGATATGCGCGGTGCAAATTGATGATCCTACTCTAAAATAACCTTGGAAAGACTTTGGTTCTATGCTACTTGGTCATGGCTTGCAGGGACCTCTCATGGTTCTGCCAAGCTTACTGGGAATTTCTTGACTGAAAATGATTGGATACTTTCTGAACCTCAGAGACCATACTCTGGGATAGACGCACGAAAATACCTAGCTAAGACGCACCAAAATATGACCTACAATTTGACTACTCTTCATGGCTCGCAGAGACCTCTTATGGATTTCGCAGAGCTCATGGTGAAATTATTGACTGAAAAATGATTGGATACTTTCTGAACCTCAGAGGACCATACTCTGGAAATATGCACCATTTCTATTCGCCTACTGAAAAGAGGTCACAGGCCCTTTTGGGTCTTCCTGCGCCTGACATCCTTCACTCATGTGAGGGGAGCAGCAATCACTGCTCTACAATCTCTCCTTTTACCCCCTCACTGCTTGGCTAACTTTTCTCTCTATGAGAGAATACTGCAGCGGGGTAGAGGAAGACATAAACACAGGTCGCACCACTCTACTAGTCCACGCCTGGCGGAGATGCACCATTCGGTTGCCCTTTTTGAGGGTTAGAATCCCCGTACGGGAAGTCGCAGTGCTCCATGCATGGAGCATCGGTATACTGCAGAATGCTTGATGCAGCAAACATTTAATTTTCCTTGAGATATGCTTTTAGCCAACACAGATATATTTAGTGATAAAAAGACAAGTAATGATTGACATTATGCATTAAACATGAGTGCATATATTAGCCATTCCATTGTTCCCATTCCTGCACCTGTGGCTCTTCACTTGACCAGTGAAGAAGAAAAAGAAACTCACAACACGTGATTAGTAACAAAGATGTATGAAGTCTTCTACCTTGGCAATTGGATGGTCATAGCTTTCATAGCTTATGCCATATCAAACAGATTTTAATTCTATGATTTGGGTTAGATTACTGCACTCTATGTGCCCCGCATCCCAAGGTCTGTCCTTGTGGATTCCAATAACTACCCGAAAATCACATTGGAGAACAAATCACCTCTTTAATGCAACTACGTTGCCCCGCATCCCAAGATCTACTCCTGGAACTCCAAGAAATGGTGTTCAATGATCTAATTGGGTAAGAGCCTTATTGACTTTTTCCCAGTGGAGAAGTTCCATTGGATTATTGCAACTTAGTTGTCCCGCACTCCACCTCATTATGGAGCTCCAATAACCAATGAGTCAGTGGCTAGGAAATACCAACATTTTCTTCCGACAAACCGGGACGAAATCCTAAAGATCTCTCCCTTAATGGGGGGATAATTCATTGGGAGATTGTTTCAATTGGGAGCTGCCAAAACTAGAGCTGACACCAAGCGTTGCTTAAGCGTCTCAAAAAACTCCTGACATCCTGAATCCCAGGAAAATACTTGGTTCTTCTTTAGCAGTCGAGTCAGAGGTAAAGCCTCTGTTGCATACTTGTCCATAAATTTCATGTACCACCCTGTGTGGCCAAGGAATCCCTTCACCTTACAGGATGTCTCCGGTGCGGGAAGTTCGATTATGGTGCTCACCTTTGCTGGGTCTGTCGCCACGCCATCTCTGGACACTATATGCTCCAATAGCAGTCTATGTGTGACCGCAAACACGCACTTCATTGGATTGAGAGATATTCCATTTTCTCTGCACTGGATGAAACACTCCTGTAATGCTGCAACGTGATCATTTGCGTCCCCATTGCAACAAAAATCATCTAAAAAGATGACTAAATTCTTTCTCACAACATTCGAGAAGACGTACGTCATGACCCTCTGAAATGTCAGGGGTGCATTGCACAATCCGAAGGGCATCCTTGTGTAGGCAAATGTTCCCCATAGTGAGGTAAATGTGGTCTTCAACACATCCTTCGGGTCAATCAACACCTGATTGTACCCTGAAAATCCATCCATGAAAGAGTAGAGCTCTTTCTCTGCTACTTCCTCCACCAGTGTATCCATGAATAGCAAGGGGAAGTGATCCTTGTGTGTTACCTTGTTAAGGGGGCGGAAGTCCATGCATACCCTTAGTTCTCCGTTTTTCTTCCGAACAATCACTATCAGGGATACCCATGCCATGTTTCCACCAGAAAAATAAACTCTGCCGCTAGCAGCTTCTCAATTTCTGCTTTGATGAACAGTGCGAGATTGGGGTTCACCCTTTTTCTCGTTGTTGTCACGGGGTAGCTCCTGGAATCAGGGGAATGGAATGCATCGCCACATATGAAGGCACTCCTTTCAATTCGGTGTAGGACCATGCAAAGATGTCCCGAAATTCCTTGAACAGTGCTTGGTATTCCAAAGCCTGCTCAGCCGTCAAATGGGCTCCCACTTTCACCATCTTTGGTTATTCTCCTCCAACCGCCATGTCGACCAACTGCGTTGTGGGTTCTGACGTGAAGGTCGATCCCGGTTCGAACCGAGATCCGCTTGATCCATGTTGCAAATAGGGAATGTAGGGGGCGCTATGTTTCACGACATCCCCAGGTCAGCCTCCTCTACAATTCTCATGTCTATGATCTCGCTGTTTTCCTCCTGAGGACTCTCCTATTCCTGCAGACCAACCTGTTCGGCGGATATGGAAAAAAATTCGGTCAACAACTCAAACTATGGAAGTGCCTCGATCGATACCGAATGTACCATCACTTCCCGGCCTTGGTTTTCTCTGAACAACCAGGCGATGTAGTCTGCATCGGACTCGCATTCGTACAATCCCGGACCTAGAGATTGTAGGTTGAACTCAACCACCTCAGACGGAGGGACATTGGGCGGGAGACAGACGGTCCCCGTTTCCCTGAGCTCGGGATTCGCTTTGTGAAGGGAGTTGAAGGTTCGTCCCGACTATAAGCGTCTTGGGAGCTCAGGCATGTAGGGCATAGTTCAATAAGTAAGACTTGGAGGGCATTAAATATTAAAAATCATAAACAAACCGTAGGACTATGAAAACGCAAATCGCCCTGTGAAGTCACCCCGCCCATGTGGGCCTCGAGTAACCCTCTGTAACCCCCGCCCATGTAACCCAAATCGTGTAACCCCGCAACATGTAACCCCAACTTATGTCACCCGTATGTCACCATATGATCACCCAGCTAATGTAACCCCGATAGTGTAACCCTCTGTAACCTTACATCGTGTAAATCCGCCCCATGAGAGCCTCGCGTCACCCAATGTAACCCCTACCCATGTTCAAAGGTGGACGCGTTTCCGAAGCAAGCGTAACTTATGGTGTCACTTGACCCAAAAGGGCTACTGCCTTCCGGTAGGAAGGTGGACACCTTTGTAACAACCAACAAGGTGGTTTGAACCCACAACCACTCGTAAGAGGGTATATGCCCTTACCATTGGTGCTACATGTTGGTTGTTCTACCCATGTTACCCGAACCGTGCCCCATGTTTAAATCATGCGTAACCCCACAACGTGTAACCCGATAACGTGTAACCCGAACTTGTGGCACTCTAAACTTCTCCCATTGCATCCAATCCATACACACGCCAACTATCCAACAGATGGGTAGTGGTTGAAATGGAGGCCGAAACCCTAATTTACTCTCTAACTCTTTTTTCAGATTTGTAGCTCGTTTTTGGTTTGGAGCATTAGCTTTCTGCAATTCTGAGCTCCGTCTCCGTGGCGCCAACTATGGATCGTTTTCAAACATCAAATTGAAAGATTTGTAGTTTATTGAGTTCAACATCTTCCTCCCATCAACATGCAGGACAACATCTTCCTCCCAGTGATCCAGCAAATGTATAACTACTGCGTTTGATACACGTGATAGAGGGTTACATAATGGAGGGTTACATCCGACGTGGCGGGAGTTCAGGACAGCCAGAGTGTCACCTTGACATGTGTGTGCCACTACGCATATAATTAATTGTATGTTGCCAAAATTAATTGAACCACCATCTTTTGCTAAATCGACGTGTCTTATGGTTACACCTAGTTGGCGTCGTTGTTAGTTTCATTCTTCGTTTTTTTCCTTCTCGCTGTGCTTTCTTATCCTTCATGCGCTCTTTGTTCTCTTCGCGCTTCTCTTGCTCTTGCTTCTCTTAACTTTGTGTGGGGTTCACTTCGGTTAGCTTTTGTTTTGTCGCGCTTCTTGTCCAGAACGGCCATGGCTGATTGAACTCAATTTTAAGTAAATCTGGACTTTCAAAAGTCGAGAAATAACATTTATATATATAAATATATTATAAAATAATAAAAATACGTAATAGATAATAAAATAAAAGGAGATTTTGATACTTTGGTTGATTTATTCCAAATATATATCATACATTGTTTGTTTTGAAGTTCTGTGATCACAGGATATCTCCTGTCATTATCATTAACCTGTTTCTCCCTTTAACGAAATACTTTACGACAGTGTCGATGTGGACTTGTCTGAGCCACATCCCTCATACCAACTTGAGAACCTATATGTTGTAGTCAAATAAAAGAGATCTTCTGTAGTCCAATGTCTCAGTCAAAGGTATCAACATAGAAAGTCCCTGGAAAATATTACCGAGGGTCCACATCAACACTTAGAAGGCCGTGCATATGCGAGGAAGGTAGGGGAGATCTCCCATCGTCACATGTCCCAATTAAATATCAATACAGAATGCAGCTCCATGTACATAGATGAAACCCTAAATCTTGCATATACTGGGGTCGGGGTCGGGGTGTGACGATAGGAGTACACTACCATCAAAGGCGGACAGCCATGCCTCGGGATCTAAAAGAACAAAACTACTTTCCATAAGTAAAATCCACGCACGAACCAAAATTCACATTATATTGAGGCACGGCTCACGCCGTTGCGTTGTTGGTCCTAATCAAGCCGGTGTGCTTACTTTCTAATCATTGAGTTGCTTAACCCTGCTTTGCTGGCCCACTGCATGCACCTCCTAATTAAATCTGCATGGTTGATCGCCGACTCTTCCCCCGCAGCCCCATTCCTCTTTGTCTAGGACTGCAGTCCTGCCACCTTTCCCAGTGTCTCCCACCCCTCTAAATTCTCAGTCGCTCTTGAGGTGCCCTCCGGCGTGCCTGCTTTACCCCCATCCACAAGAGTGACAATATATGACAAAGATTGCATTGTAAAACAAATAAAACGAGACACATGTACATGGCTGAAAGATCAAACGTTACTTTGAATAAGTCAAAAAACCATTACACAAGTGAACAATAATCTTTGTGGAAGTAAGACAAAAGTGAAAGTACTACACAAAATTGCACTGAGAAGATCATTTATTGTTGATGTCAATCTCCCATTCAAAGCTGAGGATACCTCACATGAGTGGAAAAAAAATGGCACTCCAGATATCAGCGCGCCAAAACGTAATGTAAAATTCTATGCTCATCGTAACATATGATAATTTCCAACAGACTGATGAGTATCATCCGAACAATAAGACAAGTTCGGGGAATATATTATCCTAGCATTTCTGCGAAGTACATGGGTATCAGAACATTTTTTGCGGATCTAGAGTCTTCCGTTGACGAAAGGCTCTTATACCTCAACTTTAGCTCCTTTCCGGCCCGACTTCATTCCTTGCTCTTGCTTGATTTCAGTTTCTGAGACTTTGGTTTCACTGCAGGAAACAAAAACTAAAATCAGAAAATTTCGTTAACATCAGGTAGGAGGACTGTTCACGTCCCTCTCCAACTACTTCAAAGACTCCAAGCGATAACAAATGACCAAATATTCAAAATGTCCAATATGCTAAATTACAAGAAAAAGGTAATATCAAAACATATAACATCCTCAAATTGAAAAAGGACGGGAGACCTCCCGTCGTGTCAATCTGTGAAGCAAAAGCTAAAGTCAGATAATATCATTGACATGAGGAGGGCGGACTGTTCACGAATAAATCAACAAAATTAGGAAGGACGAGAAAACAAAAATGAGGAAGATAGAAAATTTACGAACAAAGGGTATCGGGAGATTAAATGAGGGGAAACATACCTAAGTAAACCATCGGGCCAATCATCCCTAGGGGATTTGCATATCTCCCTAGCCAATTCCAATCAGAGTGAGTACTATCAATAGGCTTCTAGACATTAGGACACTTGGAATAGTTCTCCTCCATGTACTCTTCCACAGTCGGTGAGGAAATCATGCAAGAGAGGAATGGCCATAGACAAGATTCTTGGAAAAGGTGCTTCAACCATCCTTCATGATAGGCGTGAGGGAGCCATCAAAAGACTTTGGGAGAAAACCAATGTTCACTAGGTTCACTGGGTTCTGTCAAACCATAATTAGAGGACTTACATTGACAGATACAGAGAGAATGTACTCGTAAGCATTGTTTGCTCAGTGCTATAGCCTTGTGGCCATCGCCCTGTGTCCAATCCTTTCCTCTTCCGAATCCATTGGTACACTGTGTTCAAACAACAAGCATCGAAAAACGAGTATTTTACATAGGTCCATGTAAGGTCCAGAGGGAGGGTCTACATGACATGGAAGAACCGCAGGAGGAAAACAAAATGAAGTATCAAAACACCTCATGTGCTGCTAAGCACCTCCAGTCTCCATAAAAGGAGAGAGAGAGAGAGTACTTAAATGTATGTTCCCCTATTGCAAAACTGCAGACCACAGTTTTACAACCTCCCAGGTGGTTGCCCAGAACAGAATTGCAGGTCTCCCACAGGTAAGGGCATCATTTGTGAGGCTGACCTGCACTCTAGCTGGTCACAAACAGAAATTGGAAATTTCAGTGTTGAGCAGAGGAATTAAAGCGCAGTTGTATCTTACTGAGAATATGGTTTCAGAGTTCTCAAAGATATACTAAGGGGAAAAGCCACGCAAGGGGGCACGAAGCAGTGGGAGGCTTTGGTACGAAACTTCTAGAGTACATATAGAATATCGGACAATGGGTGGGACGATTTGTAAGCACCTATCATAGGGCCTAGCACCTGCGTAACCCTCCAAGTCCTCTCCAGTGGAATCAGATCGGAAACTGATTGATTGCTTTACGAACGGGCCTACTCGCTTGCTTGGGTATCCTGACACTTACAACCACACACCACGGGCATCATCTTTATGGGCTTCACTCAACAAGATTTACTAAAAATAACAACAGAAATGCCCATTCACAGCATGCTTTTAGCAGATTGAGTTGCATGCATTGAGAGACATGCACACACACATCTGAGAAAACAGCACTAATATAAACTGCCTTGTTGAGTTGCGCATTTAAATATCACTGCATGATGTTCATGTCTTCAGACATGGCAGGGATCTGAGGAGATTAGAGACACACAGTTGCAGACTTTCTTGTGAGCATAAGGTCCTTACATTACGTTCTTCTGCAAGCAGCTGCCATGATTTCTATGAACCACAGGGCTCATATTTGTTCCATGCGGTCTGACGAGATTATGAAGGTGATCCGCAAAACGGAAGGTTTCCCATTCTCAACCTATGAAGGATGACAAACTTACAGGTAAAGCGAGCTGGCCTGCCTCATCAGCGATAAACTTGCATTTCTCAAAAGGGGATGTGTGATCACCAAGTATGTCACACCAACCACGCGGGCATTATCTACCAAAGCCTCCAGCTCCCCAACACTGGCGAAATACATCCCTGCACTCACACCACCAATCACAACTGTCAAACAACCAAGAACAACCAGACCAGTACACCAAGTGGCTAGGACAACTTTCCAGCAAATCCTGAGGTTGGAGAAATAAGGAGAGAAACTTTATAGCATCTGTGGGAACTCAAAGAGTTTATGGGACGAAAGAAAGCAGGATGTGTCGGGCTATCAACAAGCAAACCAAAAATATTTCTTCAACTTCTCTAAAGTGAGGAGTCTCATAAGACAAGGCTAAACAAGCTAAACAAGTGTTGATTTTAGGATGCATCCTAAGACAAGGCTAAACAAGCTTGTGGATGACAAGGCTGCCCCTCTAATCAGGTCACTATGACTCATACTCACATTCATCTGCAAGCCTTGAAGGAGCATCTACACCAGAATCAGAACTGCACTCTAATATTTTTCCACCATCACGAGACTTTTCTTGATCTTGTGGCATGGCAATTAGTATTCCTTTCACCCAAGGAATTTTGAACCAACCCTCAATCCACAAGCCCTCTTGTGTGCGCTGCTTATGTCTGTAGTCTGGAGATTCTGGAGCGGTCCGTGAAAACGACCAGGGAGCATACAGTCTCAACCCCAAGTACCTTGCAAACTCCAGGGAAAAGACCTTGTGCATCCTAATTCCATTCCGTTCTTAAGAAGAACAACATGTAAATATTTTTCTGATATTGTAACAAACAATCTCTTACACGAAATCCACCACAAGTTAATTCCACATGCTTTCCCAAGTTGAAGCTTGTCAATTGATAACTATGCATACTTCACATGCAATGACTGGACATTGTACCTACGACACTGACAGTAGTTTTTGCAGAGCAAAGCGAGATTCTAACTTCACTCAACAACGAGGAGTACAATCCAGTCCACATCCGACATGAAGAAAAATCTCACCTTGTCAAAGCTGCAGTCCCACCATTGCGAAGGATCTTCTGCCAGCGCTGTTCCATGCTCCAGCCTTGACCTACGTGCCAGATATACTCATTATCGGCCTTGTTTAACTATCCCGATCCCGTCTTTTCTTGCTTCTTTGGCCAGAATACACTCGTTTCGGCTGAATTGCTCAAAGGACAATTCCAAAGCCTGAATCCCCGCATACAGCACAGCCACCCAAGAAAGAAACCCGCAAAGTGTTTCGTGCTATCACCTAGTGTGAATGGCATCCCTGAAGGTTGGCGAGGCACCATAGCAACCACATGCAAGGGACTCCGTTCAACGCGCATTGCCAAGGTAGATGCCGCTTTCAGCTGCACGGCCCAGCCCCTCAATCGCAGCATGATGCGAGGCCTCTCGCATGACCGAAACGAGAGGACGGCGCCTTGGGTACGGAGTCGGCATGCGCGGTCAGGAGAACACCGAAAGACGATGCCATCCCCGCCTGTGAGTGAGAAAGAGGCGGACGATATTTATAAATTCGTGTACTTGCAATCCCGATGCAAGAATCGATTGCAACAGCAGGCTCCTCTATACAGGGCAAACCATCATCCAGCTTCAAGGATCACGCGTGGGAGTGAACCATCATTTGCAGCTGCAACTTCTCCGTCCCTCTCCTCTTGTCCTTTCCAAGCATACATCATCTCTAGCTCCTCCCGTCCCCCAAACAACAGAATGAGAACTTCCCAGCACATGTCAATATTTTACCTGTCTGTCATCTCCTCACCGTCGTCTGAGCGAGTGATCTCTGCTTGCCTTTCTAGTAGGAGTGCCTCCATCTATTCACAGCGTATGTTTGTGAAGAGGTACAGCACAATTTGCACATCACAATTTGGGGTGGGAGGTTCTGAGTTCTGACGTCACATCCGTAAACATCGCCGCTACCTTGAATGGACATACAGCACACTCTAAGAACCAATACGCTGAGACACAACTGGTTACCTCAGTTTGACTCGTCTCGCACTGGTTTTCATGGGACAGCAGCCCCGCAAGAATAGGAATCGTTTCCCCGATGGCTTTATGATATAATGTACGAAATTCGTGGGCAAGTATATTGATGATTTGGTAGGGCAGTCGAAACCAGCTGCGCTGATGATCGCACAACAAAACAACTCTCACAATTCCAATTTTGAAGAAGGCCAAGCCGAGGAATTTTGAAGGTAACAAACAAAATGTCATGTTGACAGAGCATGCGAGGTACTGGATTTGGAGGAATTGCATGGCAGCCACTAGATCTTTATGTGTCCAGCTTTGAAGCTGCAGATCCATGACTAGTAGAATCATGGGGTACCTATGTGTTGCTGGAGACAGAGTGTGCCATACTTGATCCAACAAGGGCATGCCTAAAGAGGCCTGGTTATGACTAAACAGATGTCATTTTCAGGAAAGCTCACCCCCGCACTTGGTGATGCAACAATGGATAGCAACTAAATTGTGACAGTAAGACAGTAAAGCAGGCTCAAGCAGTACATAGAAAGTGCTTGCAATTTAATCATTCCCTTATCAACAAAGAAAATCCATTGGATTAAGAGTCATTACACGAGGCTTGCCTGGGCTGCTGGATTGGAATGAGAATAGGTCGACAGTGTTCAAATGCTAATGAGAGCTTCCCACATGAATATGCAATGTGCAACTGACAAAAATGATCATTCCTCTTAAGACATTTAGTTGAAAGAAAATGCGAGAATTTCAGGCTAGCATTGAAGAAGCATGGGAGTCACATTTGCTGTGTGGATTACAGCTCCATATATGTTTGAACAATATCAAGAAAGCAATGTCTCTATATCTCATGACTGTATCAGGGAAAAACAATGTCTCAGCCGTCTAAGGTATACCTCAACAATGGCAGCAGCAGTTTCCCTTGTCCCCCTCCTCCCAAATGTCCTCAAGACAGTCTGTTGCTGACGAGATAACCACAACCAGGCTTGGTGGGAGACCTTGTATTAGCAAGTGAACCCCCCCTGTCCCACCAACTGTCACTACAAGGAGTGTTACAATCCATCTGGCTGCAGGGTCTTAGAGATCCTGATAGCAACGGTGAAGAAGGTAGGCATAAAAGAAAATGCCAACGGATCTACTGAAACTGACTCAGGCACCGAGTCTTTTTCAGTCATACACAGATTATGTGATTGGTAGAAACCCTTGCATATGCAGATGTATTGCAAAGTTTCTGAAATATTGCTTGCATGGAATAGTTACCAGAGCCCTCATGATCTTTTGGAAACAATCTGACACCGGTTGCCAGCTTCAATGTGGATGGAAAGAGCTCAAACCAAAGTGAACTCAAGATGTGAACTAGGTCTTGATACAACTTGCAGACTAGTTGCTTTCAACCAGCCCCATCAATTCATTGGACCCCTGCTAATCCCAAAGGGAATTTGAGATTTTTGAACTCTGCGAGATAGTGACAGACCAAAGGTATCATAATTTCTGGACAAGACACAAATGATGGAAAATTCCACAAAAGCTGGTTAGGGAAGGAATGCATAGCTCCGGGAGTGTAGTATGCAACAGAAGCCAAAAACATGGATCATTTTGGGAACAAATTCAGGGGTTTAAATGCTCAATGGACTTGGTGAAGTTCTGAATCCACGAGCAACTACTTGGCATTATGTACGTTCTATTTATGTGCTCCACGTTGATGCTCAAGTTTACTATTATCAGTAAACCACGAGAGATAATATTCACTCTCTCTATCCTTCATTACACCTTAAACCTTTTCTCTTTTCTCAGAAAATACAGGAAGAGATCCTAACTTGTTTTAGGATAGAGCCTCAGGCCAAGCCTACACAAAACCTTCACACCTTCGAGGGAGTAAAGAAGCTGCGCTTTCCATGTGACCCCTGAAGCTGACGTCATTTATCCAAGCACTGGTTGGTAATGCCTTGCACTATGACCTTTCCACCCTCTCAACCCAGTTTGTAACTGCCGCAAATAGCGGGCTCTTGGGTTCCATGAATCCAGGCAGTTCTCTCCAACCTGCTGTAGCAAGTCGGACTCGCAGGATGACCAACCGTGATCGCTCTGTCCGTCTCATAGAGGCGAAGAGACGGTCTCACGACCTGGCTAGAAGGTGGCTCCTGGTATCCATGGGTGGATCGTCGCCCTTACCCCTGGACCATAAACGGGGTGACCCAGACTCTGCCCTACATCATCCACGGGTCAGGGGGTCACACGGAAAGAGGCCCTAAGACCCAGGTTTGCTTCATCCACAATTGGGCAAACAACATATGTCTCTCTATCTAGAGAAGTTATTATTAAATGGTCACTACCCACAATATCAAACATAGACATCATGAGCACCTCATGCAAGAAGTGGAGACAGAGCATCATTTACTTTCCTTCCACAGACTGTTTATAAGACAGTAGAGCAAGATGCTTGATTTGCAATCTTGTCTCATAGCTCTTATTCACCCACCAGCTCACAATTATCCTCATATAGAAGCACTTGCTCAAAGGTCCGTTCTTCTTATTCCTCAGTCTAGCAGACAAAAAACCTTCCAACATGACTGATAGCTTACATGCTGACCATGTCATCTGTATTTACGAATGTTATTCACATGTACACAACAACCCAACAAAACCCTCGGTATTATTCTATGCCTTGCTATGCTCTAGGCGCCATTGGCTGGTGGTAGACAACATTCCAGCACAACCTATTGACCCAAGGGTCCAAGGCATCCTTCATCATCCTCAACAGGGTATGCACACAGGAACCTCCAAAGAGAGGGCTGGCCCCCATATTCATCAGCAATGAGTGTTCAACTCTTGAATTGTATCCACCTTGCCAGACGGGTGGATATGGAAATAGAAAATTTCTGGAAACAACTACATCTTGGTCAAGCTCACCATCCATACCTTGACACCGCTAATATCCTGTTTGCCGACCAGAGAGTGAACCCAGCGCCTCCGAAAACCATATCTAGTTCAAAGAACCTCGACATCTGTCACAATCAATGAGTAAAATCACACTGTGTGAATGATCTTCTTAATATCTGGTATTATTCCATTGCAGTGAGCTCGTGTGATCTGAAGCACCCCACCCAATCGGGACCTAATTATTAAATGCAAGGAATAATAAACTGCTGATGAAATGTTGCCTTCAGCTTAAGGCCAACCCAACAAACCGCAACTCAACAGAAGTCAATAAAGTAGTCACCTCGGCCATCCTTGCTCTCTTCTGTTCCGGGTCGTGAGGAAACAAATGGCTGATATATAGCAACAAAACACAAACCGACACCTAAATTTTCAATGCCTATACCGCCTTGGTAATGAACTGGGCCAGCGAAAGAGGGATAGCACCACATGATGTCGGGCTATACCTGAGAGCACTGCAGAAACAGGGGATCTTCTCCTGCTCTAATGGAAACTTGTAGTCGTATGTAAGCTCCTCACCCGCCAATATGGCACGTTTTGAATAGATCACGACTTTCTTCTGCCCCTCCACTGTTATTATTTTTGTGTAGCAATTAGGCTGCACAATCGCCAAATGCTTTCCTCAGATGACTAGCAGTTGTTACTAGACTCAGAGAGAAACCAACAGAAAGAAAGAAAGTAGAATGTGTCATTGGCATTTGCATCAACCACTAAAACAAGGGAGATCATAAGGGTGGCTATCCTTCTCAAAACCACACACAAGGAGAAAGGGGGCAGCAAGGCCTCACCTCACAAGAATGATTGATAAATCTAGCCAACCCACCCCGCCGGGTTGCATCCACCTGCGTGTCACAGTACAAAGCCTTTCACTTGGTGGACGCCGGACCAGAAATCAGAATAGGCTCAAAGTGACCCAAAAAGTTATTTCCTCACCTAGTTCTTGTCAGCCTGAAAATCAGGAGAATCACGGGTTGTGCATTTACAACAATTCCAGGCTTTCATTTTATTGGAAGATGGCATTCAGACCTATGAAACTCGAATTTAGCCTCTGCAAAGAATTTATGGTTCGTCTTCCAGCCTCTACATAGTATGTTCAGCCTGACTGTCTCTCATAAGGTTATCAGCACTCTTAAAGCAATTTCGGCCCCTGCAATCTACATATTGATTGTTTAGTAGCAGAAGGGAACAGCTCAAAGGACCCACCACAAGCTCGTCATCAATGCGAAAAAGATAGCTGCTGCCGATTCCCATGGTCTCATATAGGCGCTCCCTTATATTTGAAACCTGTTCCAATACCACACAAGCTCTCACTTTAGCCTTGTAATCAGCTCTTGTTGTTTCCTGTGGTTTGAAGTTTTGGTATTGCCATTTGACTATCCAAATATTGAATTGATTGATTCCTTACCGTAATAGCAGCTGTTTCCCTCCAGTCCTACAAGTATATGGATACCTTTGATTTCAAAAGCTATGTATGAGGTTTTCTCATGTGAGAAAGGACAGAGAGGAACCTGGCGTCGAATGATCTCCCCCACATATTCAATGACAAAGTCCTCCCCATCAATAGGCTCCAGTGCCACCAAGCCCCAGTCATGGATCTTGCTACGTTGGAATTTCAGCAGCTTCTTGCGGGCCTGCCACCCAAAATCCCCAAACAGAGCACATGTTTAAATTTGTACAAAGACCTGCATGCAAGCATGCCATCTAACCTCATACAACTTACACACAACAGGCAAGCAAGAGAGACTTGGAATCCAGAGCAGTGTTATGAACCGGGGGAAGATTGCAAGAAGTCTCAATGGTGGGAGAAATATTGCGACTGCGAAAACATAGTCCAAAGCTCTCTTTTGTTTTGGAGGAAAGTGTTTGGAGACATCAGTGTTGAAGTGGTGCTGGACATGATCCCTTATGGCTGTTTTAAATGTATGACTAACCACCCACCAAAGTGAAGGCTGAAACAGAAATACTTCCATACATAGGGTTCCATTAGCACACATTGTCAGCTCAGGGCAGAGTGCTATGCCAGGCAGCGAAGTGCTTGAAGCAAAATGGATTGAGCCCATGCTGCAGTTGATGAAATTCTGATGAGCCCGTCTTCGTCACACCAGTAAAGACAATTTGCAACCTTACCACCGTGTGAGTAATGCACACACAACAGGACTTGGAAAGCAACATTCCTAGGACTTCAATTGCTGCAGCTAGTCTAAGAGAAAATGAGAAAAGATTGGACCTTGAGCTGATTGAACCTCAGCATGTCTGACCCCTCTGCAGCAACGGCAAGTTTGCGGAGTTTGGCACGGTTCGTTCGCGCAGACTGGAGATTGCTGGGACCACTGATGTTTGAGCGTAGCGGAGTAGGGACATTGCCTGTCAGACTTCCCACCTTCAACAACCTTCGCTTGGCTCCATTTCGAGCCCAATGGCGCCATGCCCAGCCGTCGATTGAACATCTTACACATCCGACGGAGGTGGGACCCACTATATCCTTTCGTTGCCTAATCTTGGCTGAACTGCCCTGCAAACTGACATTCTGCTGACAGGCAAGCTCCAGTCCATGGGTACTTCCTGGTGTCCTACCAACCTCTAGGACAGCTCCTTCCTTACACACAGGACTTTCCTCCACCACTGTTGTGAGCCTCTTGACTGCTCCGTGGCTTGGCATCTCATGCTTTCTCTTACACCTATCCAAGAGAGCTTCCTCCTTACACACAGAACTCTCCTCCACTGCTGTTCTGAGTGCCCTGACTGCTCCGTGGCTTGGCTTCACCTTCTTGCTCTTAACACCATCCATGACAGCTTCCGTCTTACAGACAGAACTCTCCTCCACTGCTGTTGTGAGCCCCCTGATTGCTCCGTGGCTTGGCTTCTTTTTCTTTCTCTTACCACCATCGAGGACAGCATCCTCCTTACACACAGAACTCTCCTCCACCGCTCTTACGAGCCCCCTGACTGCTCCGTGCCTTGGCTTCTCTGTCTTTCTGTTACCACCATTCATGACAGCTTCCTTACACACAGAACTCTCCTCTACCGCTGTTGTGAGCCCCCTGACTGCTCCGTGGCTTGGCTTCTCTTTCTTTCTTGAACCACCATCCAGGACATCTTCCACCATACACACCAAACTGTCCTCCACCGCTGTTGTGAGCCCCTTGACTGCTCCGTACCTTGGCTTCTCTTTCTTTCTCATGCCACCCTCCAAGACATCTTCCTCCATACACACAGAACTCTGCTCCACCGCTATTGTGAGCACCCTGACTGCTCCATGGCTTGGCTTCTCTTTCTCTCTCTTCGCATCATCCATGACAGCGTCCTCCTTACTCACAGAACTCTCCTCCACCACTGTTGTGAGCGCCCTGACTGCTCCGTGGCTTGGCTTCACTTTCTTTCTCTTACTACCATCCATGACAGCTTCCTCCTTATATACAGAAGTCTCCTCCACCACCGTTGTGAGAGCCCTGACTGCTCTGTGTCTTGGCTTCTCTTTCTTTCTCTGACCACCATCCATAACAGCCTCCTCCTTACACACGGAACTCTCCTCCACTGCTGTTGTGAGTGCTCTGTGCCTCGGCTTCTCTTTCTTTCTGTTACCATCATCTAGGACAGCTTCCTCCTTACACACAGAACTCTCCTCCACCACTGTTGTGAGCCCCCTGACTGCTCTGCTGCGTGGCTTCACTTTCTTTCTCTTACCACCTTCCAGGACAGCTTCCTCCTTACACACGGGACTCTTCTCCACCGCTGTAGTGAACTCATTAACTGATTCAAGGCAGGGCTTCTCATTATTTGGCTCACCACCTTCCAGAACAGCTTCCTCCTTACACACAGGACTCTCCTCAACCGCTGTGATGAACCTATGGACTGCTCGGAGAGTCGGCTTCTCTTTCTTTGTCTTAACACCATCCAACGCAGCGTCCTCCTTACATATATGATTCTTCTCCACTGCTGTTGTGAGTCTCCTGACTGCTTGGTGGCAAGGCTTCTCTTTCTTTGTCTTACCAGCTTCCAGAGCAGCTTCCTCCTTATATACAGGACTCTCCTCAACTTCTCTTATGAGCCTCCTTATGGCTCTGTGGCCCGGCTTCCCTTTCATTGTCTTACCAACTTCCAGAACAGCTTCATCCACAGTACTCTCCTCCACTGCTGGTGCTACCTTCTTGCAGGTCGTAGAAGCCTTCACTTTCCCATTCCAATTTCCAAGAAGCTGCAACCTGGCCATTCTAGGTGAAGGAACGACATCATTGTGCACTTCTTCCTCGTCCGCGGTTTCGCTTCGTTTGCGTTTACCTTTCTTCACCCTGCCCATAGGTGAAGGCAAGACATTGTTGCGCACTTCTTCCTTGTCCACAGTTTCCCTTCTTTTTCGTTTGCCTTTGTTCACAGTGACCATTGAGTGTTCCATCTGGCCCATCTTGGATAGCGTCGATTGATGGACGTCAATGTCATCAGTCTCCATTGAGCTACTGAAATGAGTATCAGCCATCCTGCCCTTTCCTGAGTCTGTTTTGTTTCTCCTTGCAGGGGCATCCTCCTTGCTCTCCCTAATCTCAACACTATCAACTGGACCAGCATTTAAGTGGTCTGAGCTACGAGGAAGAAAATCCCCACCCGAGTCTATAGACTTACGGCAGTTGCGCCGCTGAGGAGCCTTGCCATTTTGCAACACATGATCTTTTGCCTTAAGTTTCCTCCTCTCATGGATATTTGTTGCCCTGCTAATTCCCTTGTCTGGGTTGGGTGAGAGTCTACAGCTTATGTTGGAGTTTAAGAGAGACAAACTGACGGAGGGTACTATGTTGCTATTTGCAAGCTCCTTCACCGGCTCAAAGTTGCTGACGTTGGAATCCCTGGCTTGCTGATGATCAAACTGGGCTGGATGCTCAGGGTTCACATTCAAAATTTTGTGAAGTGAAGATTGTTTACAACTGAAGGTAACCGTGTTGCTTTCTGTAGGCTCCGTATCTGGATATTGCTCATCCACTTGAGGGCGAACACACTGGGTTGGACTCTCAGGGTTCATAGTGTGAGTATTCTTGGGTTCAGATTGTTCAGAACTAAAGGTAGAAGGTCTGGTCTCAAGCAGCACTTTCTGTGACATGCAAATTAACTCCTCAGGGGTAGCCAGTGGGGGTTGCCTATGTGTGTCTGCAAACAGAAAGCAACCACACTACAATCTGAGACAAGCAGCCTATGACTAATGGCATCAATCAAATGCAAATACTTTCCCTAGCTAATGTGGAGAAGGGAGGTGACTCCTGCAAGTGTGAACATCTCACCATGGAAGTCCTTCAATAATACAACTCTGCCTGCAATAGCAAAGAACTAGCAAATGTAGTTTTGCCTTGTGGAAGTCCAATGGAAACACCTTCTATTACGCAATTTCGGTCCACCCTCTCCTGACAAAATTTGCAGATCCAGGAAAACAACAAATTGAATATCATCTCATGCAACAGACCTGCACATACAGGGCTGATTGCCTCTGTGGGGAATGACTGTGTTGCCATAGCAGCAACACCTTCAAAGCCTGGTGGAGCGCTTACATCCATCAACACAGCTGACTGAGCCTGCTTCATTCTAGGCTGTGGGGCTCCCTACAGACCAACATTCTGTCAAATTTAAGGGGTTACAATGACTTAAGTCCACAGATTCAAAACTGACATGTCATTCACTGAACTTCTACATGTTGGTAAGATAGCCCAAGATCTGACTACACTCACAGTGATTCTAAATCACTACAACAACCAGTAAATACATAGGTAACGAGTGGGGCACGGCTTGATCAGTTGCTGCCCTCTCACCACACTCAAGTGTCAGTCTAGATCAACAGTAAGCGAATCAGTAACAGTTAGGCACTACACCAGTTGATGCACAGGACAGCCATATATTACAATACCCTTTGATCAAAAGTTCTCAGTACAGGTTACCAGCACTCAATTTGATACTGATGGCCTTCCCTGACAAGTTGCCTGATCAGAGGAGACTTGCTGTGATACAATTGGTAAGGCATTGCTGAACGTGACCAAGGAGAAGCCTTATCTCCATATGTATCACAGTCCTTCTACAGGGTTGCACACTCCCGCCAATTATACAGGTGTGCTGTAAAATATTAACAACTGAACCCATGACAAATCAATACCATAGGGTTAGTCTACCATAGGGAAAATGATGAACAGGACAACATTACCATGACTGTTGGTCTTACCATTGACATGGCAGCAGCAACACCCTCAAAGCCTGGGGGAGCTGACAGACAAACTGGAGATGACCTCCCAGCCAATGACCCTTGGGCACTGGCCCTTGGCTCATGGGACATCTGAAAAGGAGCTGTTGAACGTGCGATGCCATCAAAGCCTAAAGGTGCACTCACTCCCGTAGATGTTGGAGGATGACCGAAGGAGGAAACTGGTGCTGAGACTCTGGAGCTCTGCAAGAGCCCGAGGCCACAATCCTTCAATAACCCCAACCACACTCAAGATCTTCACTTGAAACACCATTCCCTCACATCAGTCAGCAGCTCAAAGGTGACAAACAATCAAGCTATGAGTACTGTTTGGATACCATGTTCAGGCAAGACAAGACGAGGAATCAAGAAGCTCAAATGTTGGACTTGAACTTGACTATACTTCACAGAGGTGTGCACTGTTTGACTTAGTAAAAGGTAGTACCCCCCAAAAAACAAAAGAGAAGGCACTATGGACTTTTGGAAAAACGCATCTGAAACCACAGCTTTGATAGCCGACTGCCAACACACCTCACAAATGGACAGAAATCTGGCATTTGCATTGGCCAACCTGTAAATAATCAATGTACCAAGTTGCAACTCTGGCCCATCCAGGTCCAAAGGCAGTAAGTTCACAACTACCTTCCCTAATGGCCCCCTGACAAACACAAGCATGTGACATCCACTTAGGCAATTCACAAGGTACCTGCTAAAACACCCACCTGAAAGCCTGGTGGCGGACCCACTTGCAAGGGAGTCATTTGGGCTTCCTGCCGCCTAGAAGAGAGATGAGGTGGCTGCCAATGATTTTCCTGCAGGAGATCAGGGAACACATTACTTGAGAGGAGGCGGCCTGGGCTTGAATGGGACATTCAATCCCCTCTAGTCAGCTCATCAGCTGTGCTAGAGTGACCTAGCAACTTCAGGCCCAGTTTTTCACTTCCTCAAGACTAAAATCCGACCGCACCCTCCAGGAGAGTTATTCCCTGGAGTTGGCTCTCAAGATACCTCACATAAACAGGGCACAGTCTGTCTTTCTCTCCCCTTCCGTAGGTGCCATTATACGAGAAAAACAATCCCCTTTCCCTTGGACAGATGTGGCAAAACCAGATGCTTCTTTTATGATCCATTCCTTGATGGACATCTGATTTTCAACCAATCACTGGCCTTAAAGGATTAAGGCAAAAACAAAATATAGCAAAAATCATCATCCATACATACAGCAAGACGGCTATACTGCTAGAACGGATGCTTTGTGGGCAGAATTTTCATAATGTGACCAGGGCCCTCCACTCGCCTCCATGCAATGCTGCACACCAGCATTCCTCTCCCTCGAGAATGACTCGTGTGGCCGGCCTGCAGCTTCTGGTGGCCTACGAGCATGAACCCACTCACGAAGTGGCTGGCTGACGACTGCATCAAGAAAGCCTCTGAGAGCAGCTTCCATGGCTGCCGCATGAAGCTTCTGCTGCAGAAAATCTAGAGCATTAGCTCTTGGGCCTCTCAAAGTGGTACTGTTAGCAGTGGTGTTGTCACCCCCCTGCTCTGGACAGCTCTGGTTATTTGCCTGTAAGTGATCAGATATTGTGCCCATTTCCGCTAATACCAATAGCTTATCCAAAGGCATGGGCTCCACCATGGCCCCGAAGTGGCAAATCTGCAGCATGTAAGAGATTGTTTTTAGCAAGCTTGAAGACTACTAATAGCAGTGAAATGAATTGCACCACATCAGGGGTTCAATGATTCCCATGCTGGTGCTTTAGAAATGACTGACCCTCACCTACTGGGCTAGTATCTTAATTGGGAATGGCAAGGGCTCCAAGATACAGCTCCAACTTAAGAAGAAACCAACAAAGTCTTTAATCCATAAAGATATAAGACAATGATGACACACCTTGAGAGAACCATAAAGCTGGGATGCATAGTACCAGCCCCATAGCTGGGAAAGGGAAAAAGGACCTTTCATATTTTTATCATCACCTTCATATTTCCAGCAGTACTCCATCCACACCTGAACCACCAAATCAGTTAAGACTTGCAACAGAGTGTCATTGATGAGGCCTATAATCCAAGGGACAAAATCTTTTCATCTTGGGTGCCCACTCCCGAATGCAACTATGAGTACATGAAAAAGTAAGAAATACTGCAGGTGCACATCCACGTGTGCATGCACCAGTGAATACCAGAACATCAAATTTTGCTTTAGCAACTTATTTAGCAAGTGACATGCTAAGAATCCTTTTCAACATTGGAGACTGGCTGGGCAGTCCACCAAATTTGTTGGTGCAGTAGGCAGACCATACCTGTTCTTTGGACAGCATACCACTGCTAACAAGCCCTCGTCCTGTCTGTATATATGGAGGGCAGAAGGCTGGGTGAGTGATCTGATATCTCCAATCCCGTGGGGGTACTGCCTGGTGCATAGCCACAGGGATTGCCGCTCCAGGAGTGCCTGCTGGTTCTTGTGATACTGGCAAAACCCCTGTTGACAATCTTCTGGGAGCTTGGCCGCTATGCACTGGTGTGCTTGATCTCCATGCTGCAATATCCATACTCTGAGATGGATAACGGAAGCCAACAGACTCTGTTGGAGCCCACCCCTTGCTTGAAGGGGGATATGGAGACCCCAAGACGGGGTTCCACACAGGGTCCAAGGGGGGTACTCCAGGACTGCTGCTGATGGAATTTGAACAAATATCCACAGGTACCCGAGCATCACCCTGTTGTGAAACAACCACCGAGTGAAGTGAAAGAGACCTCTGAGAGCCCTGAGGGCGGGACTTCTGCTTACATGAATCCTGACCATCCACAACCATTCGTGTTGAGGTCTCCTGCTGGACCACAGACTTTGGCTTCCGCAATTGATCCATCACAATTGGAGAGGAAGACTCTAAATTTTCAAGGGCTTGCTTCAAAGTGACTGGCCTGCTGTACACACCTGATCTCACATGGTACACCAGGAGGTCACTGCTAATATACTGTCCTGCCAAACCTCTTTTCAAATGCTCCAGTGTGCAGGGCTTACTAAAGCTTTTGGCCCCGTTCTGATACACCCATCCATCGTCAGATCTTTCATCGTACCTACCACCAGCACCCTTTGCACCCAACTCCACACCAACTCGAGGCTCTCTACTCATGACCCCTTCTCTACAAGGCTGAAGGGGCTTGTCTGTCCTTGGAGGCATAAAAGAAAGAGCCTGGCCTTGCTTGCTGCCCCTCACCCCCCCATTCATCTCGAGATGCCCCCCACCCTCCTCAGATGTTGTGTGTCTTCTAGAGCCCGTAACTTCTGAGCCTGACACTCCAACAAAATTGAGTTCGTCATAGTCTTCTTCCACAGATAGGTGAAGCTCTGGTGTGACAAGCTCTGGTGTGAAGGAGACTGGCATTTTCTTTCCCCACTGGACCCTCTCACTGACCTCCAGATGTGCCCAACTGTCAGTGCTTCCTAGCTGTTTGCCAGAGCCATCTTTCCTTCGGTCTGATTCTCCTTCGAAATTCATCTCCTCATCAGACGATCCTTTGCTTGATCGGCAGGGCTCAGGAGTCCCACCTGAACTCCTGACCAGGCCACCGACCTTTGAGCCTGGCTTATTGTCCCTCACAGACTTTGATTCTGTGCTGGGAACTCCTTTACTAGGGTGGCGTGGCTCAGAGATGGAAGAAACAATCATGCTGTGCTGAATTTCTCCTCCAGCCTCAGAGACATTCTGGCCCAGAAGATTATCTGCAGTTCCCCCATGCCCAGCTCTCTTCAAGTTCAACTCTTGGGTAGAATTCGATTCCGGACACCCTTGACCTTCAGGAGGCTGGCAGGGCTCCAGTGACACATCCCTGCGTTGCTCACTCCCGAGGGACCATCCGTGGACATTTCTAGCCTCCCGACCTTCTGATGTTGTGGGAACTCCTTTACTAGGGTGGCGTGGCTCAGAGACGGAAGAAACAGTCATGGTGTGCTTAAATCCTCCTCGAGCCTCAAAGACATTTTGGTCCAGATGACTATCAGCAGTTCCCCCGTGCCCAGCTCTCCTCAGGTTCAGCTCTTGGGTAAAGATCAATTCCGGACACCCTCGACCTTCAGGAGGCTGGCAGGGCTCCAGTAAAACATCCCTGCGTTGCTCACTACCAAGGGACCATCCATGGACACTTCTAGCTTCCCGGCCTTCTGATATACCCAAATGTTTGCCTGTCTCAGTACCCAGTGACCTGTCAGATTTCCAACCACAGTGTGGGGACCCATCATTGCTGAGTTGGTGGAGCTCAGCGCTGTGGTCTTGCATAAGAGATACAGCCATATCCTGCCTTCCATAAGTCGATGGTGTTGGCTCAGCCATCACACTATCTCCCTCGCTCTGAAAGCTGAGAGATACATTCTCCATCTTCTGTCTACATTTCCAAATGCAGGCATGCAGGAGAGTTTGGTTGGGGGCAATAATATGAGTAGTGGCGAAATCAAATAGAGCATGATACCTCCTACTTTTTCGCCCACCCCCTGACCACAGTAAACATTGCACATCCTAGCTTACATGTAGACATCCCATTAGCAATCGTTTAAGGGGATTATAGGCCACTTGGCCGCAAGGTGTGCAACTCTTTGTTGTGGAAGAAAGCTCTACAAAAAAGTCATCTTTCCGTAAAATGACAGCATGTAGAAAATCACTATAGAGTACAACAAACCCGTACTCTCCCCAACTGTGTTGATTGGGAAGGATGAACTGCACTCATATATCAGGTAATAAATCCTCAAAGGGTCCGGATATCCATCCACCTGTTCCCTTCCACGATGCCATCGAATCTCTTTGCAGAAACTTTGCAGTCTTCAATGGCCTGCAGCTTGCTGATCCGTTGCCGTGGCCTCACCTGAAAACACTCAGACTTGAGACTTACATTTCGACCACACTTATATTTATTGCAAATCAGCAACAGATACATCCCGTTAACTGCCTACCGACATTCCTCGTCTCTCCCTTGACTTCAGTGTCTCTGCTTCCACCCTGAATTCCCATAACTTGGTTGCTTTCTGTGTGAGAATCTTCAAACACTCGTACACACTTATTAAACCTGCCGTTCAAAAGATATTTCCTCCTACCTTACATGCAGTGCTCCTTACCTCCCCATTACGTTGGGACACTGTGTCTCTGTCTCTGTCAGCATTTGCTTCACCAGCATTGGATTTAAATGCCGTGTACAATTTCGAACCCATTCTCTGCCCCACTGCCGTTCATGGTCCGCTCAAGCTTCTCAATATGCACGGTCTGCACAAGCAAGGCACCACACCCGAATATTCAGCACCACAGCTTCTAGATCCATGCAGAACTCTACTACTCCTGCTGAGCTCATACGTTCATCTCCCTCACCTTGCTTACAAATTCGACAGATTAACCACCCTTGTGCACTCCCGTCCCTCATGCGCCATCCCCTCCTCTATGCAACGACAGCTTGAATTGCACCCAATTGCAGTCGCATCCCTGCCGCCATAGCCAGATGGACAATCTGGCAGCAGCAAGAGTGCGTGTGTTTGAGCTCAAATCACTCCGCCCCTCACACTCCCACCCCCTTTCAAGCCCACCGCAGCACAGCAATCGCCCACCAACTGCGATGCAGCCGGCTGTCCTTCGTTCGCATGCTAGGGATTTTTTTATTTTTTATTTTTTTGGGAACAGGGGGATTGTAGCCCTAGAAAACTTTATTAAGTAAGGAAAAAATAACCTTACAGATAAGCCATGAAGGCTGAGTAAGGAGGTTCCACTTCGTGCCAAATAAACCAAGGGGGAGGAAACAAGAAGCTTAAGAAGTAAGAAAGAATCAGATAGGAAGCGAGCAGCTTCGAGATGGTCTACAGTAAGCAGGAGAGAGATTGGAATCAAAAGAGGCAACCCAATTCTACGAACTACCCCTTTTGCGCTTAGGAGCCTCAAAGGATAGATGCACCTTGGATCTATCTTTCCTAGAGCCACTACGCTTATGTCTCCGGTTGATATCCGAATCTTCAGCCTCCGAAGGGGAGGGCTTAGAGCTAATGTCACTTCCAGCAGGCTGGGAAAGAGTCTTCCCACACGATCTGAATGTCAGAAATTCTCCTGCAGAAGACGTAGTGTTTCCCCCAGGAATCGTCAAAGGAAGCAAGGAGATGTTCCCTCCTCGAGTTGCTGCACTTGGGAAGAGCTGTCACAACAACAAGCCACGCTTTCCTTGCCTCAGACACTAGGTCTGAGTGAGCCCAATACAACACTTTCTGCAAACAGGGCCTTACATTTTGAAAAACCACAGCACATCGCATTTTCCAAATATTCCAAAGAATGATCCCTCTAATCGATTCCCACACTGGGCAAGAGCAGAATCTAACACGATGCTTAATGTTCAGCAATTGAGCAGAAGTAGAGTAGGTGAGATTGCGATTCCAGATGGAGTAGAAGGCAAAAGCCTTAACCCAAACAGCCTGCGCAAGGGCATTCCACAAGGCAGTGCTCCAGGCTCTCATGAGCAGCCAACATGCATGTAGCACAAGTGTTAGTCGAATCAGGAAACATAGCAGCCACTGGCACTATTCTGTTGGCTATCTTCCAAAGAAAAGCAGCCACCTTGGTAGCTCTGTGTTTTTTCCAAACATCAGTCCAGACCAGTTTCCAAGCTGTTGTTGGACCAGGAAAATGAGCCCACTTAGCGTTCCACTTTTTGTCAAAACTCCTCTTTGGTGACTGCAGGGAATATCCCATCTTTACAGTATAGCTAAAGAAGGGATCATGTTTCTTGTTCATCCATGCCCACTCCCCAGGATCAAATTGTAGTAGCTTCAGGGGGGCTGATACAAACCAGTAGAATGCACCATTGTAATGTTGAAGCTCAGGAGGAGGTGTGGGGCTGGGCTTCCCCCAGAGAAAGCAGAAAACTCTGATTTCAAATAGGGAGCTACTATCAGGCACTTGGGTCACCTCCGGGGCAAAAAGAAAATCTCCTGACCTTAAAGCATATGCCAGAGAGGATATTACTGCAAGAGGAGATTGCAAAGAATGCCTTAAGATCCTTTCCCACAGACCAGCCGAACCAGCCTGGCAGCTTGTTAAGGTGTGGCTGAGACAGCAAATCTGTCCAGCATTGAGGCAGATCGCCCACCACAGAGTCCCATCCTAAAGCAATTCTTCTCTGTGAAAAACCTTCCGCCACAGAAGAAACTGAAAGCAGGGAGTTGGAGGAATTATCCCAAAAGTGTAGCAGATGTGAAAGCCCGGCTGCTTCCCATTCAGCCCAACGCTTGGAGCATGAGATCAGAGCTCCCGAGTCTCTGTTATAATTCCCAAAGAGAGGCTGCTTGAGAACTTCATGGAATGATGTTGGTTTAGATTGAAAGAGGAACGGTCGGAGCTTACACCATGCACACCAAATAGATTGCCATGCCTAAGAACCCACACCTGGTTTAGTGTTTGTATGCTCCCCCTGCACCAACCATCTCAATGAATGAGGCCATTTAGGGCAGGTTTTTGGCGTGGCGGCAGCAATATGATGCCTGACCAGACGGCTCCACGGGCTAGAGAGATGGGTCAATCAGGAACCCACTTTGCAAGGAGGGCATTGATTTGCTTTTGTGGATCCAGGACTCCCAAGCCACCATACTTTTTCTTTTGACAAAGCTGATCCCAGCTAGGGAATGCTAGAGTGTGAGCCTAGCCACGTGAGCCCAAGAGCCTGTGAGCCCAAGAGCCTGACGTGAGCCCAGTCCACGTGGTACGAGAATGGGGGAAGATGCAGGGTGTATTTCCGTGGATGAGCACCCATTACCGCGGAAACACAACAAACACGACAAATCGACAAACACAGCAAACACGACAAACACGACAAACCCTAACCCTAACCCTTAGCGAACTGCCATGTTTGTGAAGGGAAACATGCTTGGAATTAAGCTGACGTCATTACCGCGGAAACACATCCCAGCTAACTAGAGCCCTTTTTTTGGGTGAATCTACAGAGGCACCCCAAATAAAATTCCTCATGAGGGATTTAATCTGCTTAATAATTGAAGAGCCCGGGGACCAAACCGCAGAAACGAACCACATAGAGGCTTCCAGGACCTGATTCACAATTATTACCCTTCCAATGATAGAGAGATGTACCGAACAGCAGAAGGAGAGCCTCCTTTTGAGTTTGGACATCACTGCTGAGACACGGAGGTCATTGTTGAGGTTGTTGCCAATCAGGTGTCCCAGCAGCTCGTGAGTTTCCCCATCTTTGAGCCATCTCAGGCCCAGATCCGTCCCCCAAGTGTCACAATGTTGCGCTGAGGAGGAGTCTGAAATGATACTCAGCAGCCCTACAGACTTGCTCCAACTAATGCTCAGACCTGAGGCTTCACAGAAGGCTCATAGTGAGTCAAGCACCGAGTTAACATTTGAACTCAAGCTATTGTTGATGAAGAGTGTAGTGTCATCCGCATACAACAAGGATTTAATCGAAGAGGAGAGGAAGTCATCAACAGGGTTGGGTATGATCAAGCCCAAAAAATTGTTTCTTTTATCCATGAGATAGCTCAGTCCATCAGCTGCAATGAGGAACAAGATGGGAGCGAGATATCGTGCATCTAAGCATCGTGCCAGAATATACATTGTTGTCCACCACATGTTCTAAAGCACACAATCCTAGAAAGCTATGTCACAATCGCCCCCCTAGCTGGTGATTAGGTCCCTCTAACACCGGATAGCTGACAAGTATCTATCTCAACAAGATCATCGCTTGGTCTTCCATCGCACATGTCCCAATTTTCTAAAGTCTATGGATCAAGAGGGTGATGAGTCGCGGTGAGTCTGGGCCCACCCACCACGGCCCCAATGGACCGTGATGAGTCCCAAGACTCCCCACGAGTCCCACCACAAGGTCTCCGCCCCATGGTGAGTCCTATGCCACCCCCACTAAGACCACTAAGTTACCACCACCCCTCGTGGAACCACCCCCACCGCAACCCCGTGTGCGGGGCTCCACCTAGTGAGTGCTTCTGCCTCCTTAAGTGCCTTGGGCACTCAAGGGTGCTTCAGCCCCCATACCTATTATTGCCACTGCCCCCACCACAGAGGCAGCCCCTCTTGTGTCCCGCCCCCCTGCCCTCAAGGCAAAGGGCCGCGACAACTTGCCTCGTTCTCGCCTTATTTTTTTCTCTTTGGCCGAGAGCCAGATTTGCCTGCATCTGTTCACAGGAAGGCTGCAGTAGTCCTCAATCATGATGATCCGGATGTGTGGACACAAGCGTGTGACCAGCGGGCAGAGTTGTTCAAGAGAGTCATGCCTATGGCTTTTGAGAACCTTGCTATTGCCCAACACCGAGACACATTGAGGTATGCCACTGTACGTGGATGAGGATATCGACCGGGTGTTCGGAGATTCAACCTTGGGGACTATATGTATCTGCAACGGACAACACCTACGACCTTGGATGTCACAGCAGGGCGTGTGATTCTACGAATATGGGAGGTGTTGATTCTGGAGGGTCAAGATGGCATGGTATGGATAAATTCATGGTTTTGTGCAGGGCTTTCAGTTTGTCCGGGACTAAGCACAAAGGGGTACGCAGCATGTTTATGTTGTGGGCCGGCTAACCTTGATGCAAAGCATTTGAAGAACGTTGCGAAAATGATCTATCCCAACTACCGGAAATTTCTTCCTCTCAACCATCCATGGAGAACGAAAAGACAAGAAATTATTTGATGGGACCGTGGAGAGGAGACCTCCACCCGTGCGTTCCCCTGGGTCATTTTGGAAAGCCCGGTGGCAAGAGGTGCTGGATAAAAACCGCTGGCTCAAGAGGTGTGGCATGTCCCTGCTCTAAATCTTCTACGAGTTGCCTTATTGGGAGGTACAAGTCCGAAATGCATTGGACCACACATATTTCATTGAATGTCATGACATATTCATATGAAATTACACCGAGTTCAGGGTTTATGAAATTCTTCTCAATATGCATGGGATCAAGGAGGTGCCGGATTCTCAGATCTTGCGCATCATGAAATTTCCATGTGCTCATCATTTATTCGTGTACTGGCAAACTTAACCGGGGGGAAGAAGAAACACGGCGGTGATTCCCTTGGTGTGAGGCGAGAGCTCCAAGCCCAAAACCGTATGCCACGACTATGGCCTGAAGCTGATGGTGTGGACGTGAACAATGCTCCCAAGTGGAAGTATAGGGCGCCAACTTGGACTTGGACAAAGGAGGAATACAAGCAAGTGCGGACCACAATACAAGCTATCCGGACCCCGACCGGGTATGGCGCATCTCTACGCAACAAATTTGAAGATGCCACCACTATCCATGGTTTGAAATCTCATGACTACCACAACATTTTGCAAGACATCCTTCCCATTGTAATACGAGGGACACTCCATGAGGGCATTCGAAAAAGCCATCTGTCGACTTGCTGATTTATTCCATTGGCTTTGCATAAAAGAGATGGACGAGGCGGATTTTCCCCGAATGAAGGAGGAGGCAGCCACGGTCTTGTGTATGTTGGAGATGCATCTTCCCCCTAATTTCTTTGACATCCAAGTGCATTTGGTAGTGCACTTGGTGGAAGAGGCGGAGATTGCCGGACCGGTTCATGCTCGGTGGATGTACTTTCTAGAGCGTTACATGAAGGAGGTCAAGGCACACGTGCGGCAAAAGGCACATCCCGAGGGTAGCATGGCGGAGGGATACACATTGCAAGAGGCTATGGTGTTATGTACGGAGTACATGAGAAGGGTGGACAAAGAGGCCCCTCCAATGTGGAAGGAAGAGGATGATGTGCGGAACAAGGACATGGTTTTGCCCAAAAAATCAAGGAGGGTGACACTATCGAACACCGAGGTGGAGCAAGCACATGACTTTGTATTGAAGAACACCCCTTGCATAGTGGAGTGGGAGGCAAGACATGTGGATGAGAATGCACGGCGGTTGGAAGCAAGTACAATTTGGAGACGTACATGTGCAAGGGAATTGCGAGCCTCTGAGGACGGCGCAGATCCAGGAGCACGCCCCATCGGGGGCGGGTGATTTGCCCACGGAAATGCAGCCATTGAGACCATTTCGCCATTGGCTCCAGAGTGGAGTTGATGCTGCGATGGCCGTGGACGAGGTGGTGCCCCATTTAGTGCAAGTGCTTGCGAGAGTGCCATCTCAATATGCCATTTCATTCTCCTCAATTTGGATTCATGGTCGTCATTTCCGCATCCGTTCTCTTGACATGTGTCGGAAGACCACATTTGACTCCGGTGTGCAACATATTGGCAAGACTCCGTGTCAAGCATAAGGGACATTCGACCCGAGAGAAGCAAGCTTGAATATATTGGGGAGCTTGATGTCATTTTGCAACTCGAGTATGATCACCATCGCCATATTCTTTTCAAGGGGAGGTGGTTCCAACCCCACATTGCAAGCCCAAATGCAACCCTCTTGCCTGACGAGTGTGGCTTCATGCAGGTCAACACTTCCAGGATCACGCCCTCTACACGCATCTCCAATGAACCATTTGCACAGCCGAAGGACATGGAACAAGTCTTTTTTTCCGAAGACAAGACTAGATCGGGCAATTGGAAGGTGGTTGTGCATGCTAGGCTAAGAGGGAGATGCATTTACCATGGCGAGGGATCAAACCGTTGGGGTGGTGATGAGGCCGAAGTGGCCGAAGTGACCGAGGTGGACGAGGTGGCCGAGGTGGCCGATGCGGATGCGGATGCGGGAGATGATGCTTCGTGGATAGAGACAATTGAAGACATTGCCTTGAACAATGTTGGAGGAGATCAAGTGGTTTGATGCGAATATTGCGCCGGAGGAGGAGGACGATGAGGATAATGACGAGGATGACGATGACGATGACGATGACAATGAGGATGTACAAGAAGAGGAAGATCCTATTGTGCTGCCTCTTATTGACCCTCCCGTCGTGCAAGAGCCATATGAATATATGGATGATGATTCGGCTTCTGATCATGACTCTCTTGAGAGGGGTCAATATAGTGACTTCGATGAGGACAATAGACAAGAGTTGGAGCTTGATGAGGAAGATGATGTCCCTCCCGATGACATGATGTAGTACCCACGCGGCACATTGTTACAAGGCGAACAGGGCAACTACTTCGGAACCAAATTGACCAACCAAGAGGATGTCTCCCACCATGATGTACAACAATTTGCCAATATGACAAGAACAGTTGCAAATTGTTGTATATCATAGTGATAGACGTCTTTTTGGTTAGTCAATATGGTTTTGAAGTACTTGCACTCCAATTTCACCGGCCTCCATTTATCCCCATACTGTGAGGGGATGCACATGTTTGTGATGACGTGTGCTAGTACGACTATTAGGGCTGGCACCGAGCTATTTGCATCCTAGAGTTCTCGCGAGATGTTTGGGACCTCCCAGATACAGCATGAGTATGATGTGTGTGACAGAACTAGGGTTGCTTTGAGACCGGGATCGCGTAGAAGGGCATTGTAGATATTCTCATGATGCACTTTGGATACATTTGATTAACCGATTGATGTGAATATTTCTTCTTGATGCTCATCTTTTGCGACTTTGCATTGGTGATCTGAACATACTTAAGCACATGTGGACCAAAGATAAGCTTGAACCAAGTTCATTCAATGGGTTATTCAAGTGATGAACGTAATTACGTGTCGTACAGACGGAAAGTTGTGTTTCGCCTGCACATGATTTTTTTTTGTTCCATTCTCCAGCCATATGCTTAATGACAGCGTGTGCAAAATTTCGCAGCAAAAAAAAATCATTTGGACCCAAAACCATATTTTCTTCCCTCATTTGCACTCCAAGATTAAGTTCTCTTCAACTTCATACACTCTTCATAGAGAGTTCCGCAATAGTGACCCAAGAATTTATTTTTTATTTTTTATTTTTTTTGGGGTCCAATCTTTCGCATGGATGTAGTAGTCCAAAGTCTGAATTCAAAGAACAAAATAGAGCCAAAAATAAAATCATTACACCCCTCAAATCCGCAATCCTAGATATTCTAAATCATAATACTTATTTAAAATTCATTAAAATTCTATTTAATCAGAAATGGTTCTATTAGTGACTCCCTGGGGGTCGCTACTACTATCAGCGCCTTCCCTGAGGTTGCTTCAAGTCCCTAAACAATAACCCGACGCTGTTAACAGCGACCCCCAGGCCGTCGCTGTCAGCTTTTTTGTCCATTTGGGGGGTGCTATCAGCGCCTACCTGGGGGTCGCTTCAACTTCCTAACAATAACCTGACGTTGCTTAATAACGACCCATGGGGGGTCGCTACGAGTATTTTTGCAAAATATTTTTGGGGTGCGATCAGTGCCTTCAGGGGGGTCGCTACAAGTCCATACAATTAAATAACCCGACGCCGGTTACCTGCGACCCCCTAGGGATCGTTGTCACATTTTTTTTGCAAGTATTTTTTGGGGTGCTATCAGCGCCTTCCTGGGGGTCGCTTCAAGTCCCTAAACAATAACCTGACGCTGATTAACAACGACCCATGGGGGGTCGGTGTGAGTTTTTTTGTAAAATATTTTTGGGGTGCTATCAGCGCCTCCCTGGGGGTCGGTACATGTCCCTACGCTAACCCAACGTTGTTTAACAACGTCGCCTTGGAAGTCGCTTGCTGTTGTTGTTTTGTTTTGATTTGTTTGTTTTTGTTTTTTCTTTTATTTTCTATTTTACATATTTGTGTGGGGTGCTACCAACGACTCCCTGGGCATCGGTTGTAGTTCTCAAATATTTTACTGAGGGTGTTTAACAACGACCATGAGAGGATCGTAGGTGTTTTTTCTTTCGCCATATTTCCTGGGGTAGTGCCATCGACACCCGGGCGGTCGCTGCCAGTTTTATTTGGGTTTCAAGATAACCCGACGGTGTTTGGCAACGGCGTGTAGGGTGTCAGATCCGGTCGACTGCACCTGATTTTTTTTAATTCCATTCTCAAGCCATATGCTTAATGACAGCGTCTACAATGTGCGTGCCCTCACTTCTGGGTCATGAAGTGGTGCAGAAGGTGGAATTCGGTGTGAACAACTCCCAAGATTCCTACACCCATTTCACAGAACGAGATTGAGGTATATATCATGGCAAAGTTTGAAAGCAAACAAAAATGATTTGGATGGGCAACCATCCGTTCACTTGTTGAATGAATTCTGTTGGATCTCCTATTACTCTTGGACCTGTTGGACTGCGTTTCGAATGCTCATGATTCTTTTTTCATTCTGTTTCTGAACCGTACGTGTAATGACTCCATATGCAACGTGCGTGCCGAATTCGGGAGGGAAACAAAATTCATTTGGATCGAGAACCACAGTTTCTTCCCTGTTTTGCACTCCAAACTTGATTTGTGTTCTACTTCGTGCACTCTTCATATAGAGTTCTGCAATAGTGAGCGAAGATGTGCAACACTTTTATCTTGGATCCTTTTTTATTGGTCCAAATTTTGGCAGGGATGTAGCGGTAGGAGGTTTGAAGCCGCAGAACGAAATTGAGCCAAAAACAAAATTGATACGTGGCAGAAACCCCCAATGAAAAGACAGTGTTGACCTAATTACTGGTTTCAAATTCATTTAAATTCGATTAAATTCTTGAATGGGTTGAGGGCTGAGCGCGTCGATGGGGAGACAAATGATTTTGTCCTCTATTGTGTCTTTGCACATATGCCGCACACATGTTGAAGCACATGCTGGCAAAAGATGGGCTTTAACCACATCCGTTCAATGGGTGCAATAGCCGGGCACGCATTGCAAGATTTCTTTTTCGCAACGAACAAAAACTGGATGACAGGTGAACGCCTCGTTGGCCCATTGAACGAATTTTGATTGATCTCATATTGCTCTGTCAGATGGTACGTTGAACATGCTGGCCAAGTCTCGAAGCGAACGAAAATCATATGGATGGGCAACCATCCGTTGGCCCGTTGAACGAATTTCGTTTCATCTCATATAACTTTGGGACCTCTTAGATGGTACACTAAACATACTAGCCAAGTCTCAAAGGGAACCAAAATCATTTCGATGGGCAACCATCCGTTCAGCCATCAAATGAATTTCGATTGATCTCGCATTAGTGGGGGACCTGTGAGCGGGTGTCCCAAAAATACTGGCAAAGTTTGAAAGCAAACAAAAATGACTGCGTTGGACTGCGTTTCGCGTGCTCGTGATTCTTTTCTCATTCTGTTTCTGAACCGTATGTGTAATGACTCCATATGCAACGTGCGTGCCGAATTCGGGAGGGAAACAAAATTCATTTGGACCGAGAACCACAGTTTCTTCCCTGTTTTGCACTCCAAACTTGATTTGTGTTCTACTTCGTGCACTCTTCGTAGAAAGTTCTGCAATAGTGAGCGAAAGATGTCCAACACTTTTCTCTTGGATTTTTTTTTATTGGTCCAAATTTTGGTAGGGATGTAGCGGTGGGAGGTTTGAAGCCGCAGAACGAAATTGAGCCAAAAATAAAATCGGTACGAGGCAGAAACCCCCAATGAAAAGACAGTGTTGACCTAATTACTGGCTTCAAATTCATTTAAATTCGATTAAATTCTCGAATGGATTGAGGGCTGAGCGCGTCGATGGGGAGGCAAATGATTTTTGTCTTCTGTTGTGTCTCTGCACATGTGCCGCACACATGTTGAAGCGCATGCTAGCAAAAGATGGGCTTTAACCACATCCGTTCAATGGGTGCAATAGCCGTGCACGCATTGCAAGATTTCTTTTTCGCAACGAACAAAAACTGGATGACAGGTGAACGCCTCGTTGGCCCATTGAACGAATTTCGATTGATCTCATATTGCTCTGTCAGATGGTACGTTGAACATGCTGGCCAAGTCTCGAAGCGAACGAAAATCATTTGGATGGGCAACCATCCGTTGGCCCATTGAAGGAATTTCGTTTCATCTCTGCATATTACTCTGGGACCTCTTAGATGGTACATTGAACATGCTGGCCAAGTCTCAAAGGGAACCAAAATCATTTCGATGGGCAACCATCCGTTCAGCCATCGAATGAATTTCGATTGATCTCGTATTAGTCGGGGACCTGTGAGAGGGTGTCCCGAACATACTGCCAAAGTTTGAAAGCAAACAAAAATGATTTGGATGTGCAACCATCCGTTCCATTCACCCGTTGAATGAATTCCGTTGGATCTGCTATTACTCTAGGACCTATTAGACTGCGTTTCGCGTGCTCGTGATTCTTTTCTCATTCAATTTCTGAACTGTATGTGTAATGACTCCATATGCAACGTGCGTGCCGAATTCGGGAGGGAAACAAAATTCATTTGGATCGAGAACCACAGTTTCTTCCCTGTTTTGCACTCCAAACTTGATTTGTGTTCTACTTCGTGCACTCTTCGTAGATAGTTCTGCAATAGTGAGTGAAAGATGTCCAACACTTTTCTCTTGGATCCTTTTTTATCGGTCCAAATTTTGGCAGGGATGTAGCGATGGGAGGTTTGAAGCCGCAGAACGAAATTGAGCCAAAATAAAATCGGTACACACTGTCTTTTAGGTCAACATTGTCTTTTCATTGGGGGTTTCTGCCACGTACCGATTTTATTTTTGGCCTGTCATCCAGTTTTTGTTCATTGCGAAAAAGAAATCTTGCAATGCGTGCACGGCTATTGCACCCATTGAATGGATGTGGTTAAAGCCCATCTTTTGCCAGCATGTGCTTCAACATGTGTGCGGTACACGTGCAGAGACACAACAAAAGACAAAAATCATTTGCCTCCCCATCGACGCGCTCAGCCCTCAACCCATTCCAGAATTTAATCGAATTTAAATGAATTTGAAGCCAGTAATTAGGTCAACACTGTCTTTTCATTGGGGGTTTGTGCCACGTATCGATTTTATTTTTGGCTCAATTTTATTCTGCGGCTTCAAACCTCCCACCGCAACATCCCTGCCAAAATTTGGACCAATAAAAAAAAGGATCCAAGAGAAAAGTGTTGGACATCTTTCGCTCACTATTGCAGAACTCTCTATGAAGAGTGCACGAAGTAGAACACAAATCAAGTTTGGAGTGCAAAACAGGGAAGAAACTGTGGTTCTCGGTCCAAATGAATTTCCGAATTCGGCACGCACGTTGCATATGGAGTCATTACACATACGGTTCAGAAACAGAATGAGAAAAGAATCACGAGCACGCGAAACGCAGTCCAACAGGTCCCAGAGTAATAGCAGATCCAACGGAATTCATTCAACGGGTGAACGGAACGGATGGTTGCCCATCCAAATCATTTTTGTTTGCTTTCAAACTTTGCTAGTATGTTCGGGACACCCTCTCACAGGTCCCTGACTAATACGAGATCAATCGAAATTCATTCGATGGCTGAATGGATGGTTGCCCATCGAAATGATTTTGGTTCCCTTTGAGACTTGGCCTGTATGTTCAATGTACCATCTAAGAGGTCCCAGAGTAATATGAGATAAAACGAAATTCTTTCAATGGGCCAACGGATGGTTGCCCATCCAAATGATTTTCGTTCGCTTCGAGATTTGGCCAACATGTTCAACGTAGCATCTGACAGAGCAATATGAGATCAATCAAAATTCGTTCAATGGACCAACGAGGCGTTCACCTGTCATCCAGTTTTTGTTCATTGCAGTCCACTCCTCCTGACGAACGTCTTCTGCCGCACATCTGGTGGACGTAGTGACGGCGACCTATTTTGCTCGAACTAAGATAATACTATGTCATTCACTTTTGTTTCCACGTGCTTGTATTTTTGTTTGTTGGAGGGTTCCTATTTTTCTGCTCTCCCAAATTTTGCTTTCCTCATTCGACTCCCGGCAAGGAAATGCGGCGCCGCATTTCCAAGTAACGTCGTAGGTACTGGTAGTTGTGGCCTTCGTCATAGCAAGATAGTCGCACCCAGGCCGACCGTCGCCAACACCGAACCCCCCAGAAATTTCACACGTGCGAACCGTAATGCGGCACCGCATTTCCCAGTTGAGTCGCAAACCTTTCCCGCCGAATACCCGAAGATGACAGAATTGTGAAGTACTGCAGACTCTATTGGTGCAGACTCTATTGGTTCAATCGTGGCAGAAGGGTCAGCTTCATTCCAATGTTAAGGCATGTAAAACCGCGGAATACTCTATACAGGCCAGTATGTGACGTCCTTTTGCTGTGGTATACTGGATTTCTCGTTGCACGGTCACTCATTTCCATGAGCGGATCTAAAAAACCATGAGCAGAATTGTTACTGACGACATATCTTCGCCGCATTACAGGATCTGGAACTTCCAAAAACGGCAAGGTCAAATTAAAAAACTATTTTAATACTTTTTTAATCTGCCGCATTTCCAAATTTGGAGGAGTCCGCTCATGGAAACCGCGTGTCTTAGACTTCGGCTCACCGCTCATGCGGCTCATGCGGCTCATGGCTCATGGCTCATGGTTTCTGCTCATGAAATAGTAAACCTCCATGCTGCCAGATCATCACATGGATGAATGACTACATGACTGCACGTGTCGACACATGCTTTTTTGGTTATATATATGTATGAGTATTTATATTTTGAAAAAAAAAAAACTTTGACCACTAGAATGAATAATTAAAAAAAAAATCGGAGTGCAAAAGGTTTTAAAAATTTCAAAAAGTTGCTTATAGGGTTTGCAAAAGGTTATTTTCTTAAAAAAATTGGCCATCACGGTGGCCGTGTACAGAGGCCTGGGACCTAGGGCCTGGGACTTAGAGCGAGCCAACCAAAGGGAGGGAGAGAGATAGAGAGAGAGTAAGGATTAGGTCATTGTTGTGTGCTGCAAGGAGGAAAATATGAGAGAGGAGGGAGAGTGTGGAGGAAGGAAGGGGCAGACTCGTCAAAGAGGGGTTTTGTGTTTGGACATGCCCTAAGTTGGTGGTGCATTTGCCTTGAGCATCGACTCTATGTGGAGAGTGTGTGGGGGGGGGGGTTTTGAGAAGTGTAGATCACTGCTTGACTGGTTTTGTGTGGTGCAAAGGGGATAGGTCAAAAGAAGAGAGAGTTGAGGGGAAGAAGAAAGGAGACAGGGAGGGGTTTTGTCATCTAACAGCCCCTAGAATTTTGTGTTGTTTCCTGAGCATCTGTTGATTTTGCAGAGGGTGCAGTGGAGGATGGCGCTGGAGGTGACTCAGATTCTGTTGAATGCGCAGTCGGCCGATGGAGCGTTACGGAAGGTGGCAGAGGAGAATCTGAAGCAATATCAAGAGCAGAACTTGGCTTCTTTTCTCATCATTCTTTCCCATGAGTTATCCAACAATGAAAAACCCCCGGAGAGTAGAAAACTTGCCGGCTTGATTCTTAAAAACTCGTTGGATGCTAAAGAGAGTGTGAGGAAAAGAGCTTGCCAGTGGATGGGTGTCTCTGGACCCTAGCATCAAATCCCAGATCAAGACTGCACTTTCTCAAACACTATCGTCTCTTGTTCCTGATGCACGTCATACATCAGCGCAAGTGATTGCAAAGATTGCCACCATTGAACTCCCGCAAGGCGAATGGCCGGAGCTTGTCGGATTGTTGCTGGCAAATATGGGAGGCCCACAGTTGGAGCAACCTTCGCATCTGAAGCAAGAAACCCTAGAAACGCTAGGGTATGTGTGCGAGGAGGTTTCGGTTGAGAGCTCGTCGTTCTTGGGAGAATCAGCTTGGTCTTAACAGGCCGTGTTTCAATCTCTGCTTGCTGAGCTGCACCGTGGTGGTTCTCACAGACCAATCCGACATTACCTGACTATATAGACACAAACAACACACACAAGAGGTCATTTTGGGTTGATGGTCGGTTAAATCCTCCATGGGTCATGACATAAGGTGAAGGACAATGTGGTGAAGGCACCTTCTTCTTCGACCTATTTCAGCCTGTTTTGCCCTCTCATCAGACTCGGCCCTAAGATGCATATTGAATTCTGTAAGTTAGCTCGTTGGGTGGATCTGTGGTGGTTTGGAGTGACTTTGACAAGTTACTGACGATGTGGCAGCAGCAAAATAAGTAACATAGATGAGTACAAGCTTTGGAATGAACATTTTTTTCAACTCCAGTCAATGGCGGGACAATGGAGACAAAAAGATGAATGCATGTTGGACTACAGAGAGAAGCAAATGCAACTCAGAATTGGAATTACTGTAATAATTAGGGTTGGGGTGTTGCTGGAAGAACTTCACGCCGTCAGTGTCAACTGCTAGCAGCAAGTATTCATGATTTGTACACAGGCAGGGATAGCTGAAAGACCAGGGATAGAGGTTCAGATTGACATGTTACTGCCAATGTCGCAACATGAAGGTGGGTGGGGGTGTTTGCTGGAACAATTGTCAGCTGCAGCAAGACAAGGATGTATGCATGATTTGTGTAGAGGCATGGACAGCTGAAGGAGCAGGAATAGAGTGGGGGTCTAGATTCATCCAATAGGGTCAGATTTCAAGTTCTTGATTACCTATGATTCCCTGTGAAAGGACATGTACAAGAAACATATGGACAACTAGAAGCCGTAGCAGCAGCGGCATAAAATCAGGCACTGCTAATGAAGGCACCTTCTTCAACATATTTCACCCTGTTTTTTCTTTTATCAGAATCGGCCCTAAATTTCCATGTGGAATTCTGCAAGTTAGCTGGTTGAGTGAACCTTTGATAGTTTGGAGTGACTTTGACTGGATACTGAAAGTATCCAGAAACAGGTAACAGAGACGAGGACAAGCTGTGGAATTAATACTTTTCTGACCCCAGTCAATGGTGGGACAATTGAGGCAAGAAGGTGAATGCATGTTGGATTATAAAGAGTAGCAGATGCAATTGAGCATAGGAACTAGTGTGATAAGTTGAGTTGGGTGTTTCCTAGAACAAATGTAGGCTGTCATCGTCAGCTGCTAGCAGCAAGGCAAGGATGTATGCATGATTTGTGCAGAGGCATGGATAGTTGAAGGAGCAGGGATAGAGTATGGGTCCAGATTCATCCAAGAGGGCCAGATTTCAAGCACAAGATTACCTGTGATGCCAATCTGGTATGTATACTAACTTTCAATGCAAGGGGGCGGAGCTCCACCCCCGCGCCACCACCGTCGCCAAATTTCAGTCATAGCTAAACTCTAGGTTTCCGCTAACCTATAGTCCATTTTCTGACCCATCTCCCCCCACCTTAGCGGTCCCACTATTTTAGCTGTGCCTCTTCTTTTAGGTTCGTGTGCCGCCATAGCTTCTGCCCTCGTTTTCGACGCTGCCTCGCGAAGCTCTGCTCGTTCCTCGATGAGCTTCCTCACCATGGGCTACAAGTTACTCATTGCGCTTTTTTTAAGCATCTGTTTGTTATCTTTGACTCAGTTTCACCCCCCAAACTTTTCTACCAAGGCTGCCGAGACCAGCATTACTATATATGGGTGTTTCGTGTTGAGCGCCACCACACAGCTTGAAGTATACAACTGCGGCAGGCTATACGGGTGGAAGTTTTACCACCCTCATTCTCTACTTCAAGAAACGAACTATGAAGTGACGAATACATGGGCACATCAGCTTACGCATCTACGTGAGTCGACTGCAAAGCGAATGACAAGGGCGCTGGCAGGCACTAATGGAGAATAGAGGAAGCGGAGTTCTGCCCCAACCTTCCCTAACCCCCTTACTTCACTGCTCGATCTCCTCTACGTCTCCCCCTAAGCGAACCGACAACACGCCACCACGGTCTATATAACCAGGACCATGCCCAAACGCATCAGGTGCTATCACCCTACAACCCATTGTTATATATTCAAAACTCTACAAGGTACCTTCCTCCCCCTCCCATAGCCCACCATAAATCTCCTTCAGCTGGACGTCATCTCTTTCTCCTCTATGCCCTTCTGCACAAATCTATATGTGTTGCTTTTCTCTCCTACTCTAGCCCACCATCTACTAACCCCTCACAGAGTAACATGACCACAAGCCACCTCCCTCCCATGGGTCACTACTCTTACTCATTAAAGTGCCAACCGCCCTACATGCTATCTATTCATCCCATATCTATGCACCCCCAAAGGGGTTCCCCGCCGCACAACACTCCTTACTTCATCTCTTCTCCATATAACATGTTTAGTCATCTATACACCCCATTTGTCTTCCCTCAATCCCCTTCCTGGGCATACTCAAACCCTCTTTATTCCACATGCACTATAAGACTCTACTCACACCAAACATGGTTGCAAGCTCCCATTTCAGTGATGTGTACCATACGAATTATAGACATGCAACCCACAAGCTGCTCCAAACAACCATATCATAGCAGGCCTCTCAAGCACTGGTACACCTCTAGCTACCCTCCACATCGCTCCTTCCAAGGTACGAATCCCTATCTACTATTTCAATTTCCATCACTGCTGCGCAATTCAACTCCATTACTATCAACTATGCATCTACTTCTGCCCCAAGTGACATCTACTACTTCCACGCGCACTCTTCACAGCTTGACTGGCACTAGAGGGAGTTCACACTATTGCTGGTTGACAAGGCTGCACCCCCAGCTGCGTCGCACCTCTCACCCCGGCGCACCCAACTCCGGGTGGATACCTGTCACAAATACAAGGGCAATTATCATAAATCCCACAACATCCAGGACAATCACCCACCCTGACTCCCTTTACCAGCTTCTCACTATAGCAAATGGGGGGGGGGGGGGGGGGGGGTTTGCGACGCCAGCCGCGCCCCCACGCCCCGCGCGGTGCTGAGCCCGCGACGCCGAGCCCGCGGCATTTTTTTACGACGTCTCGGCATCGCAATCCCCCATTGCGACATCATTATGACGCCCAGCCGTGATAAAATAGCATGAAGGGGGAAAGAGGGCCCTTGCTGTGACGGATTTTTTTTTCTTGCGACGCCCCGACGTCGGATTTTTAATATATATATATATATATATTTTTATAAATTTATTTTAGACGTTGCGACGCCTTGGCGTCGCAAAAGCGTCACTAAAGGCGCCTCAGCACCTCTACGACGCTAGGGCGTCGCAACAACATCATCACAGTGGGAGTTTTTTTTTTTTTTGGCTTTGCGACTCTCAACTTTACAAAAGCGTCGTTGGGGGCGCCCCGCGCTGGGACGCCCAACGTTGCGACGCCAAGGGGTCGCAACGGCGTCACCACAGGGGGTTGCAATGGTGTTGTGATTAATTTACGTCCACACAAGGACGTCGCTTGGGACGCCTGGCGGTAACGAGATACAACAATGGCGATGATCCTGGAGCCGGGGCTGGGCACTAAGGATGTGGAGGTTGTATCTCCTCAACATCATAAGAAATACCCCTTAGAATGAATTTTTAAGGAACTTAAAGGAACTCTTTATATATATATATATATATATATTGCTTTTGTGATACATAAATGTAACGTAAATGTGTTGGTTAGCTCGTAGTGTCTTAAAAATGTTAAAACGTGACGATCTTACGTTCAAATATGTGTTGCATGATATGTAGAACAATGAACATATCGCCATTAAAACCGAAATTAATGATCAACGCCAAAATCAACGGTCAACAAGTTTTCGAAATTCAAATTTTAAATTCAAATTTTCTCGCCTACATTCAAATGTACCTTCTTAAATCGTGACGTCCGCGCATCGCACTTTGCAATCTCCGGACGGTGCTAATTCTGCATTGCAAATATATATATATATATATATATATATATATATTTCAATGCTCGGGCATCGCAAATTGCATTGATGTTGCAAATTGCGGTTTCGCATATTTGCAACCCCCATTGATCGTAAATTTGCGACATTTTTTTGGCATCGCCCTTGCGACGTCCGAACGTTGCAAATTTGGTTTTTTTCCCTGCCCAAAAAGGTCTGTTTTACAACGACGCGGTGTCGAAAACCCCCCCCCCCCCTTTTCTTGTAGTGTCTAGACGCGGACATGATGGCTACACTCACACCCCCTCTAGTACCACACACCCTCACCACCATCAACTATGACTTGCCACAATTCACACATACTTCACTCTCTCTATTTACATATGTATCTATAATCTTGCACCCACACTAGCTCTCAAATACCCCCCCACATTGCTCTCTCCCCCTCACCCCCCTAACTGTCCAGCTGATACCATCTAACCCTCTCTCTCTCTCTGATGATGCAAACTGCAGGCCAACCTACTCACTGCCTTACGCCAACAACTACCCACAACACACGTCTCCTCCCTTGAGAAACAACCTCCTCCACTGTCGACACACCATCTCACCGGCATTCAGCTTCGCTGCCCCAACTTCACATCTCATCTCTATTCCTAAGCTGTCTTCAACACTGCTGCACAGCCTCCCTCCTCCGGGTCTATGTACATGGTCATATCTGCCCCAAGCAGACAGCTTCAGCATTCTGAAGCTGCCACTACTTCTCATGTATCAAACAAATAGCGGCAGCCCACCATCCCTTCCTTGGGGTCAAGCTGCATCACATTCCTCTCATCAATCTGCTCCAAGCAATCCTCCACCCACTAACAGTTTCACATCTACCCTCTATATACCAACTCTTCCAAGGTGTGGTGGATGGGGTGTAGTGGAGGAGGAAGCGAATGAGAGTAGGAATTGAAGTGATGGAAGGGAAGAGAAGCAACGTAATTAAATGTTCTCTCTCTTCTCGTCACCAGTTTCTATTACACACCTCTTGGTGTTCATACGCAACAAACCTTTCTAGCCAATATGCTCTAGGAATCTCCCTCTCCTCCTATAGTATGTGGCTACCCCCATACTGTCATAATGCTGTTTTTGGCTCCACCAGGATAGCACACACTCACGGACATCTCTTTTTTCTAAACTCTCTACGCACCAGATCTATGTACCAGCTCTCCCACATTTTCTCTCACCAGCTTCTCGCCCACCCCCTCAAAAATGCTCTCTACTCAATACATTGCAACACACCCATACACCCACAACATACTCTCCCACTCCCTTCTCTGGATCATCTCATACCCCATCTCTCTCAACAAATTCTATATCACTTCACTCTAAAAACCACCTACTACCTACGTTTTACCACACCCATGCGTAACAGTCCAGGAGGCACACTATACACACATTCAACAAACTCTTGTCCGCTGCCCTGGCCAACTACACACGCCACTGGCACCCCCCCAGGCAGCCCCAGTTGGTACTCACCATCACCAGTCTGGACATCTACTACGGGACACCATCCCCTGCACACAATCATCCACACTCACTCATGTACAAACCCAATGAACGTGCCACCTCCCCAGTACTGCAAACCAGCACAGTGTCCAAACACACCATTAACCAATCATTGGCCTGTCAGCCTCACGATCACACCACACTCTTGGGAATTCGATACAAATTTGTCTTCTGGTATAAACTGCCGCTCCCGCCCTCTACAAGTTACTACAAGCAATTCAGTCCCTCACTACATCTCCCACCCTACCCTCAATCCCCGAATCGTACAACCAAATTCAGCCCTCCCTCTTATCCACACCACAACTCACACTACTTCATAACCACTTCCTACACCTATACCATAGACACTTGATCCTATGTAAACAATAGGAACCCCAGCAAAGACAATTCTCGATGCACCATTAACCATCCAACCCACATTTACACATATCCATATGCCACCCAACCTAGCCCACCTCCATATCTTATCCTAGGCCACAGGTGGCTCAACATCCAACCACCACAATACACTTCCCACACCGCTTATAAACTTCTTTGCCAGACTCCAAGCCTCCTTAACGGAAACTGTCAGGGGAACCACTTCCCTCTGCAGCCTATCCTCCAAAAACAACAGCTCCTGTCCCACCCCATGAAAGCCCCGCCCAGCCGCCGTTTGCTCATTCCTCTTCCCTCGCCGCCAGCACATTACAAAGTAACCACACCACCACCCAAAACCACAATCCTTAATGACATCCTGCTAAGCACCATAACAAATTCGCCGTTCGGCAATCACACCAGGCCCCCCACAGTTATGGACTCCTCCCTGCGTTGCACACTCACACCCAGCCGCCACTTCACTGCTACTCGTAATCCCAGTCTCTATAGATACACCTTAGCAACCAGCACCCGCCACAATCTCTCCCTCAGCTGCCCCCCCCTCATAGTCGCCTCCACCTCACATCTGCTCCTCCTCTGCTTTACAATCATCTCTGCAGCATCACATCAGTCTCTTCCCCCGTCTTCACACCCTCACAGCCTCAGTTTGCTCACCACTCTCTCATACACTCCCATCATTTCCCTCACAAGTTTACTTCCTACCTCACACCCTCTCACTCCACTCCGTTACGCATGACTAGTTCACGTCTAGATTGCTTACACAAGAAATCCAGCACCTATCATAGGCAGTCTCATCCCATCGACAAGCGTACCCACAGTCGTCATTCTCCCTCCAACTCCAGTCGTGCCCACAGCCTCGGTCAAAATGCAGCAACATCTCGACAGGGATGCGGACATGATACTCCACAATGATGGAGACAAAGACGTCAGCGAGATGCACCTCTCGGATGAGTAATTCTTCGCCAACACTCAAGTCTACGAGACAAGGTCACACAGAAACGAGCGTCAGCCCACAATGAACGCTCCTCCTGTCATCACAACACCACAAATGGTCCGGCACAGCACACCATCAGCCCGCGACACAAGCGTCCCTCATGCAACACCACCAGTGAGGTGGGTAGCACCCACTCAGACCCAAGAAAATCAAGAGGCTCATCCCCCCCAGGACCTGCTCAACTTATTGAAAGTGCAAGTCAGCCAAAGGGCCCCCTCCTCTGGATGGGATACCATGCGATGGAGCAGTACGCAATCGACACCAACCTCCCCTACGTTCCTTGAGACAGTGGCGCAGTTCGTATATTTCTGAGTTTTGAAGGCCCATGGCTTGTAGTACCATTGTGGCCACGTCCCCCAGCTTCTCTTTCCTGCAGAGCGCTCGGACGGACGAGAGGGGCAGCTATACCCTCTCACCCAGCTTCCAAAAGGCACTCCAATCGACTCAGCCTCCGGCCTCTCCGCGACACCATACCATATCATGGTACGTTTTGACTCTGACACAGACATGCCCAAGGAGCAAGCCCTTTACAGAGCACGCAAAAGATTTGACGACATGAAAATTATACCGCTTGGAGACATCTTGTACGCTCCCATAACACCAAGCATGCAAGCAAGCTCTGGTCAGGACTTTTGAAAGTTGAGCTCCTCCATCCGGCCATCGATGGACTTGCTCTCCTACGTGGAGACCGCGCCTTTGTCATGGAGATGGTAACAGGGGTGCAGGTCCAAGGCAAAATTGAAAAGGCATTCGATTTACAAGCGTCGCCCGAATACCTATCTCTGTACCTTACCAGCGAATCCTTGATGGGCGCTCTTGGCCACAAGCTCACCAGACATTTCATACAAGAGACTTACAAACACGGAGACGAATTCGAAATTCTCCACGTTCAAAAGCCAAGCCCGGAGAAGAAATTCTGCTTTCTCTACTTGGCTTCCGAAGACGCCAAACAACGACTGCTCGTTCATGGAGTCCGCATCAACCACAACCTCATCAAACCTTAGCTACGAATCAAACGAGCGAGCATGACAGGACTTACACCCACCCCTCAGGAGCTGGTGGCGGAGCGGGACGCACTTACTCTTGTGGTCAGGAATCTTAATCCTCTGCACAGCCAGGCTGCCACTGCGGATGCTTTCCACAGTCTCTTTGGCAAAGACAACATCGCCCAACTGCATTTCAACAAAGTGGCACCAACAGAGAACACCAAGCATACTGGTATGGTTCTAATCACATGCAAAAACCCTAGCATCTACACCCAGTGGTGCCACAAGCCCGACATATGGGTTATTGACAGGCGAATTAAGTTTGAGCCCCACGCTCACAGTCTCAACGGCATTGCCCCACCGGCTAAGGAGATTCTAGATCGCCTGCGGGTTGCTAACATCAACCAGGCGCTCGCTGACACAGTTAACTCTATCGCCATTCAGCCCAGCTCGGGCTCCAACCGCAACCATGAGCTCATGATGTCTGAGATTGACAAACGACTAGCGGAACACGCCATCACCATCCGCCGAGATATCAGAGGTGACCTCTCAGCGTTGGAGACCAGGGTGGCCACCACCATTCAAACACAACAGGAAATACACCACACATATCTGATTTCCCTGCAGGAGTCAATTGCACAGAACCTGGGAGCAAACTTGGCCAGTTTCTACAATCACACCAACACGCTGCTGACCAAGCTTCCCCCCCCCCCCCCCCCCCCCCCCCGCCAGTGTACCCACTCCCGCTGCAGGATTCGAGGAAATCAATGAGGGGATTGTCGCCCATTCAGGACCTTACCCGTCAGCTCCCGTAGTTCAGCTCCAGCATATATCTCCTCCAAAATTCAACATTGCTGATTCACCTCTGGCCCAGGCAGTAACCGGCCCAGCCCATACGTTGCTCGCCACGCCAGGCCACCACCTGCGCATCACCAACGCCCCCACACAGGGCCCTACTGCAGCAGCAAACAACGTCGCCAATGAGTAATCACACAGTGCAATCGTCGACACCACACCAGGGACAACACCAACCTACTCCGCCAACCCACCGCACCTTTCCATTTACAATTAGCACAGGGTTTGTCACTCTTTTTCTTGCTACTCTCTGCATCTGCCATGTACTCCTTTTTACTTCTATGGTATGCCATCACTTTACAGCTACTACGCGAAGCTCCTCTGCAAACACATTCTGCGTACATAGTTCTCGCACTTGTCACCACTCTACCTATCCTGCTCACCTTGCTCACTCCTCGAACACCAGCCCGCGCCCAAACTGTACTTTACACTGTCAAGCTCGAGAGTCTCAGCCACCCCCCGATACTACATGACGGCTCTTCCACAACATTGAAAATTTGAAATGATCGGTATGTGCTGAGTGATTTGGGTATGTTCCTTTGCACATTTTCTCCACTGATTTGTTGACTGGTCGCCATTACTCATGTTGATGGTGAGGTTGCTCACAGATGTTTCGAAAAAATCTGTGGAATCAGTCACGACCATGAATGACGGACTCCCCGGATTGAAAACAAAATACCCACAGACTCGTCCGCATCCGAAAATGTGGGGATAAGCACATCAAGATCTTGTAGTTGAATCCGGCAAAACTTTGTCTTGCTATCCAAAACACCTGTAGGCATCCAGCGCTTGAAACTTGGCAAGTGGGTCCACTTCAGGGTGGCATTTTATCCTAACGCTGTAGCACCCTCACACGCGTCTGTCCAGGCCTGATCGATCTTGGCCATTTTTATGCACCCCACGGGTCCGTGTCCGTTATCATGTGTTTTTAGTCAAACTTAACCAGAAATTGGGGGAAAAACACTTAACGATTTGACATATAATGATGTGTGCTACAGCGTGACATGGCCCATCTCGCACCTTCCACCTAACTTACAGACCCGCTACTCTACTCGCTAATAGAATGCCAAGTTTGCCGACTTTTGTGGTGCCGACCTTTATTAGTGGGGCCGCTTGCAATTCTCTCACTCTCCTTGCAACAAGTATGAGCTCCTTATCGCCTTAGGTGGCGCGCACCTCCATTTACAAAATTCCTCTCCCAACCGAGTGCTGCCAAATATATGCTTCTGCTTTTTCACAGTTCGAAAGGTCAAAAGGGACCGTGGCCCAATCGCCCTGTGGTGGTACCTTGCTGTGTCTTTCCTGCTGGGGCCCGATTCTTGTAGTTAAGGGTAACGGACGTTATAGACACAGCCCACTTAATCGCATCATTCTCCTCATGAACACATTAAGGTCCTCGGGACCTAACGTCCCTGGATGAATCCTCGGTGCAGTGATGGATGAAACAGTTTCACACAGACCGGGACAGCGATCCCACGTGCCCCCACGGCCTGGCATGACCGTCAAAACATAGTATGAGCCCACGTGTCGGGATCCTACCCGTGACGAGCTGTCATTTCAGGTGCAGTTTGTCGTATTGGCGGCGTGTCATTAAGTTACCGGCCTTCCGCCACTTTAGAGTGGCGCCCACGCGAGGTAGCAGGGGAATGCCGCCGAAAAATAGCGGCCACGCGGTGCTCTAAACAATGGCGGCAGCCCGCTCCAATGTAGCGGGAGCCTCTATCCACCCGCCGTGCATCCCGTTCTTCGTCAGCGGAACTTGGGCTCGCATTCACATTGCGCGCTGGGCCCACGCGTGGATGACAAACTGCGAGATGCTCGTCGCTGCTCATGGATGACGAGCGGATGACAAGTTGAACAGGACCCGTCAGTCTGGTGGTACGGAAAGTATTGCGTGTTCCCAAGGACTCGGATCAAACAGTCAGTAGCTCAGTTGGTTAGTGCACTGCACCCAGATGATTCTAGGGTCAATTCCTGCTACTTGACGGATGTGGTATATTCTTCTCCCCACCTCCCTGGGCGGTGTCCCATTTCTACGCCTTCATGGCGCGGTTACTGTGAAAGAGGTTATTTTCTCCTCTCACGATTGAGGGGCCTGATTTGTGAGCTGTCGCTCCCAGGTGTTTCCCTTTTTGAAAAACAAAAAGGAAAGGAAAAGAAAAGGTCTCGGTCAGAGCGTCCAGTATCGCCCGCCCACACGACCAGTTTAGCCACACACCTCGCAGCTCTGCCCGCACCTGCCTGGCTACGGCCATACGCTTGGCGAACCTGGGTCGCCGTCTGGGCAGTACGTAATAATAAATAAGCCGACCGATTCCCGGGATTGGTATCTCGGGCCGTGCGTTCCCTGATTGCTGGGTGCCAGACAGCGCAGCCCGCTCAATCTCTTTCGACCCGGGATTTTACGCCGCACCCGTGCTGCTCTCCTGCCCCCCAACATGCCCGCTCGCCTCGACGTACCCTTCACCGGCTGGAAAAGCTCAGTCTGACTGGGAAACCTGCTCTTCCCGTTGCCTGACAGATCATTTTAGTTGGACTACCAGCCACCCAAACTGTTGATTCTTCCCGTATGAGAAATCCATCCTCCGTCCAACTCCAGGGAGACGTGTGAAATGTGAGGGGGAATGCCCGGCCCCAGGGCATTCACTGAGTGCCTATGAACCGCCACGTGTACAACCTTCCGGTGCAGCAGCACCTTCCCCCACAATCTTCCGGTGGAGGCTGAGCGACACGTGGGCCAATCGGGCGCCACGTCGGGCAATGCCCGGGCCCGCGGGCATTCACAGGTGCCCTCGGGCTCCCGCCCTCATGCTGGGCCTCACGCCCGTAGTTCCGGAAGATATCCTTCCGTTTCATGAAACGGAATGTGTAAGTCCTGAAGCGTACGTCCTGCTTTTTATCTAGCTCAATCTGATTGGCTGCGAATTATCTCATATCGATTGCCCGTATTTAGCACCCTGTATAGTATATAGATGGGGGTGAGCTGCAAGGGAGTGGAGGCTTGGGGTGTTCATGCACGTAGTGGAAGGCCACATCCTGGCAGGGCATTCCCTCATGGGAGGTGTCGTCAAAATACAAAGGGTGAAACACTAGAGGGCGTTACGGTACTCAGCACACGGCCTAGTTGGATGAGGGATCCTGCTCACGGTTATTCATCCATGTAATCAAACGACAAGTTGGCATCCTCGGTCGCTGTCAGAGGGATATTTCGGTTCCCAAAAGTTTCCAGGCCTTTATCCAGAAAAGGTTGATCATGTGAACATATTCCCATCAAGCCATATATTTGCAGTATGCAATTTGATCCCAAATATAAAATAAAAATTGAGATTGTGACTTTGCTTCAGAGCCATAAATAATTGCGTGCAGCATCCGGATGGTGGATGAGAGAAGTAGATCATGCAGTCCTTGTGGATGGAAAAGTGAACCGAAAGTGCTGAACTTTGCAGTCTGTGGCTGGAAAAAGTTGCATGAAGAATCACAACAAGAAATATCTGAATATCCATTCGACCAATATGTCGACCCAATGTTAGGGGTACATATTCACCTCAAATCCTTTATAAATTCGGTGGACTCATACAGCGTCGTAATGGAATATAACGAACTCCGATGCAAATGATTTTGGGCAGAAAAATCATGATAGTAACGTACACATCTTGCAATATAATAAAAATATATAACTCGTTACCCCGCATAAAACACCCCCCCCATAAAATCCCCTGTATAACATAGTTTTAGACCCTCAACCCTCGTGTGTGTTCGTGCCCAACCCCTGTCACCAAGGACACAAAGAATCAATAGAATATTGAAATGTAAGTATCTCCGCAATGAAATAAAGTAGAGAACTTAAAGCCGGGTTCCATGGGCAGCTGCAAGGGCCCCCCATGAATCGGCCCAGGATTAACGAGGCGCTATTGGTCGTAGAATATGCGTACCCACGGAATCGCCCGGGGCGCAAAATAGACTAAAAAAAGACGCCCCTTCTCAAGGGGCGATCGAGTTTCACGACGCCCCTAACTGACACCTGTCTTTTCCTACAGCGGGCCCGCAGCCTCGCTGTTGATTTCCATCCAAAGTAAGTTAAATTTTAGGAGATGGAATGATTTTTTATATTTTCATCCGAAACTTATATTAGTTGTCATTAACTATGTCATGGGCCTAGAGCAATTGGTGCCGAAGAGTTCTAGAGGGGTGAATGGAAAGTTGTCCATGGAACAGAACCACCCCCTCTCATTTTTAAGGGGCGCTTGCTTGGGGGGGGGGCCGTTTGGGAGTGCCCATGGAAAGGGGCTCTTAGCAATTGAATAAACCAGATAACTTGGGTGGCAATAGCCCATGCAGAGCCTGACTCTTGCTGGTCCTAGTTGCCGCCAACCCAGCCAGCCCCTACTGCCACCTCCCTCCTCCTCCCGGTCCTAAGTTAGGTTAGAACAGCTATTTGTTTGATTTTTTTTTTGAACTACTTGGGGCACATATTCGACCCAAATTGAGTATCTGTCCCCTTTCTTAAAAATTAAATAAAAAATAAAAAATTGAGTATCACGGATACAGATATTGGACAGCGACAGCAATATGTTACCAGAGGGGATTGGAAGTCCAAGATTTGACGCCATTTGAGTTGGACAGCAACACAACACTCTCGGTGCCCAATCATATCCACTTGCAAATACCAGTGTTATATATATATATATATAATGGAAATCTGAACTTGTCATCCGTCACTTCTTCCTGCTGCTGATGGATGCGGTGCATTGCAAGCCTGGATGAAACCTAGGAATGGATGGAAGTTGGGATATAAACCAGATTCCGTGCTGCGGTCCTGACTCCTGGCCATTTATGTCCACCAGTGTTCAGTTTTGAAGGTACCTTAGACTTGCATTTGCAAGTTTTCTAAGAAATCTGCCCTTCATGTTGAAGGGCTGTAAATTTGACAGCCCTTCATGTTTTTTTGGCGGCACTTCGGCAAGCAAGCATGTAACATAAAAATGATTTTGCTGTACAATACACATGAAATGAAAGTCACAGATACAGACATATAGACATTGCTCCATTTTGGAACATACTGTATGCTACAAAAGTTTCAAATTACTAAAGGCAGGGGATGAGGTATGACAGAATTAAATGAGAAAGCTAAATGTGGGGCCAGAAGATAAAGGGATATCACAACGGGCAGTTGGTACTGCCATGGGCAGGGGGCATTCCCCCTCTCAGAAAGAAAGTATGATGCCTCGGGAAGGAAGCGTATATTATGGTGTCAAGAAAAGAAGCATAAGTTACAGTGTCTCTTGATCCCCAAGGGCTACTACCTTAAGGTGGACAGCTTTATGACACCAGTCGGTGGATTGAACCCACAACCACTTCCGAGGCGGTATGTGCCCATTACCATTGGGCTACAACTTGGTTGTCCACTATCACAAAAATTGAAAGGCCCGGTTTGTGAACATGGATATTTTTAGTGCTGGTTATTAAATTCTAATTCTAATCTAATATTCTAGACACTTATTGAGCTAGCATATAATTCTCTTATGGTACATGTTCCATATTTTTGCTTTTTAGGAGGGCTTGGGTGTAAATTAGTGAGTAGTAGGTAGTAAGTTGGAGCGGAGAGGCCTATACCCTCCCTTATATACCCTCTTAGGGCAGCGGGGCCAGCCGTGTCTCTCGCCTTGTTAGCCTTCTAGAAGGCTGGTTCGTGCCCAGGTGTGCACATTCCCACAATGGGCGCCTGGATATGTCTTCCCCATCGGCCTCGTGCTTCGCTTTATTGCACACTTTCCTATAGAGAGAGAAGACTTTGATCGGTGGACCGACGTAACTAAGAGCCACTTCGCCTTGCGGCTACTGCACCCTTTGGGGGGTGGGCCCTATATCCTACATCTCTATTGGTCGCTCCAATCGTCTTTTTACCTTCCAAAATTCCCCCAACTAATGTTGAGTCTTATTGGGCCTGAGTACCTGCAAGGCTTTTAGGGAGGATATTATTGACTGACATATTAACCAATGTTATGCGGGTATTAAAATTTTGATATACTAGCCAGTTCTGGTTCTTAAGAGCTCACAAATGTCCAAAACTGGTATGAATATAGGTATTGGTATCCTTGAATTTTGCAGGTATAATATTGATATCAATATTGTATTTTTTGGGATGTATACATGGTATCAAAAGAAAGGCAATTTTTTTTCAAATACCAGTACAATATCAACTAGGGTATGCATATTTTTTTTCAAACTTGAACTACAGTATTGATCAATGCAAAAACATCAAGATAGGCCATAACAAAGTTGTCTCATCACTTCATAATGTAAAGTTGATGTACAAAAGTGGTTGAAGTTTCTGAAAACTACACTACACTACACTACATGGAGCTGCAAAGTAGAGCCAGCCTCCTCAACTAGAAACTCTTTCCAAGAAAAAAGAGAAGAAAAATAAAATCCAATGCAATCCAAGTTCCTAGATTTGTGACTATGGAGTCACCAAGCATCATAATGCGCAAGCGTACTATATCCTTATACTCCACCCTGGATTCGACAGAAAACAAGAGACAATGCCTGTCCCTGGTATGCCTTAGGTTTTCGACCTACCACCTACCCGACTGGGAGGTCCTAGAAGACCCGGCTGATACCTATTGTTGGTGCCCGGGTAGACCCTGAATACCAGTACAACAGTGGTATTAACTTGATTAATACAGCCTGGGTTTTTTTCCTTGAAATTAATAATTTCAAAAAAATAATTTCCTTGAAACCAAGAGTCATGATTCGAGTATCACGGAGGTTGACAAGGTACTCTTCGCACATGGAGGCCAATGGCATAGCGCTGTGACAATGGGGTGGTGTCTTGCTTGATCTTGGATCCATATCTCAAATTTTAAACAACGTTTGTGCTCTCAAAATATTAATGGAACCTATCTTTTGTGGGTGAAAATGAATGATCATGGATCCATCTCTCAATTTAAGGAAATGAAAAATGATCTTCTAGGAAAACAATTCAACCTATCTTTGTGGAAAATGACTCAATGACCATGTATTAGGTAGCCGGTGCGAGGAGCGTGGTTACCTGTCCTTGCGGCTCGGCTCGACTATTCAGGGCCAAATTACAACCGGTAACCTTGCAACTCCCACGGGCTACCTGACATAACCGGTTTTAGGACGAGTTGAGCCGTTAGATTTTTTCCATCTGTGTCGTCCATTTTCTGATATGCTACGTGCATCGTCAGATCAATTGAGCCCTTATTGACTTGACAGGCTAAAAGGATCCTCTACCTACCTATCTCTTTGATCTTGTTAAATAAGGATTAACGATCACTTTATGAGGTCTGCTTCCTGGGGAGTCACGCAATGGGAAATGTTTGAAGGGCGATTACTACAGGTTATAACCAGCGTCCTTAGAGCGAATCAGAGAAGAACACGTTGGCAAGATGATAGGTAGGAAAAAATTGAAGGACGAAGAGTAGTTATATGCAGCATCGACAACCAGCATGTAGCCCAGTGGTAATGGGCACATACCATGTTGGATGTGGTTGTGGGTTCGAACCACGATCTAGTGTGTCATGAAGGTGTCCACCTTTCGGCTGGAAGGCAGTAGCCCTTGTGGTAAACCCACCTTATTAGGCCTCATGGTGGGGCCACAGTGCTAATGTGCCTTCAACTTGACAATTATCTAATATGTTACCGAAAATTTATTATAAATTTAGCAAGCACAGACAACCCGTGGGATAACATCACTGGATTAGTTCATCCACAACGTCACAGACTCTATCCATCCATGCATCTCTCATTTTCTCCCTCGCAGTCATAAAGATAGGTTGAACCATTTTTTGAGAGGATATTTGTTTCTCCCTCCTTTGAGATATGGATCCATGGTCATTGAGACATTCTTTCCACAAAGATAGGTTGATTTGTTTTTTGAGAACATCATTTTTTTCCCTTAAATTGAGATATGGATCTATATATATATATTCGTCTCCCCCCAAGGGAGCGTAAATTATGGTGCAATTCCCACGAATTTGAAATTGAATGGTTTCCTGTTCAAATACAAGTGGGTGGGTTCTTTATTTGTTTATTTGCTTGGAGGGGATAGTCAATGTTGGCAGACTGATCATGAGAAACCTGCACATACTTTGGAACGGCGGAAGCAGTATGGGATGCTTCCCATTCGCAAACAGCCTTAGAAAAGTGTAGTTGCTTGCTCAGCTACTTGGAAGAGTGGGAAGCTGGGCAAATGATGCCAGCAATGACAAGAAATAATGAGTAAGCCATATTTAACCGGAACAAAAATGTCCCGGATAATTGGCTACGTATTCACCACTAAAATATCATTCCCTAGAAATACTAGATTGCCCTATTTTATAAATATTTATGCAGAACTACGGAAAATAAGATACATTAAACTTAGAGTCCATTGCGGTGTGAGCTTCCACTATTGCTCGCTCGAGGGAGCATCCCCTGGCAACCACATTGACCCCTTATTCATCTTTGCTCTACTTCTATTAATTTATTATGTCATGGTTTGTGTTTTTTTGGGGCCCTACATGTGCAGAGCCCCCTAGGTACTAGTAACTAGTAAGTGAATAAGTAGTGAGTGAGAGGGGAAGAGAGCCCCATAGGTACTAGTAACTAGTAAGTGAGTAAGTTGTAAGTGAGAGGGGAAGAGAGCCCCATTCTGTTTATATACCCTCACTGGGCGGTGGGACCTTCTAGAAGCCCGCCGAGCCCTTAGCAGGGACCCTTCTTAGAAGATTGCCTCCGCCACGTACACTTCTCCAAGCGTACGGCTGTTGGGTCCCACTGCCACACCATCCATGTATTAATGTCCCTAGCACGGGTGCGCAGTTTTCGGGCCCTCTTCAAGCCCTCTTCTTAGCCTTGATACAGCCTTTTCCCATTCTCTGTGGGCCGTAGTTAATTCCTGGACCACTCTCTAATCCCCACACCCCCTTTCAAACCTGGGCCCCTTATTTCTAACCCTTCACAAACGAGTGTCAGGGATCTGCTAAGTCGGCATGTCCCCTGCTAACAAATTCCACAAAGACGAGTAAGCCATATTTGACCCCAGAACAAAAATATCCCAGATAAATTGGCTATTCACACCTAGAATATCCCGAAAAATAGTAGTAGATGACCTAAGAAAATTATGCACTATGGAAAATAAGATATAGAGTCCTTTGCAGTGTACAAGCTTCCACTGTGGTTCCTTCCTGGGAGAAGCACGGCAATCATATTTCTAACCTTTCACAAAACGGAGGCCGGCGAGCGTCACGGAGTGAATAAAGGGGCCATGTTTGAAAGGGGGTGTGGGGATTAGAGAGTGGTCCAGGAATTATGAAGCAGGAGTTATAGTAAGCTACAGCAGGAGTTCAATTAATAACTGTCATGTAAGGCGGGGCGGAAAAAAAAGGCAGGAAGGGAAGACCTATTAAATAGGGGATGGTTCATGGTTAGATTGGGGTAAGCAGGCGTGGTGGTTTCTAGGAGTGACGTGTGTTAGGGCTGCCTTCTAGAAGGTCCCACCGCCGCCCTAGGGTATATAAAGAGAGCCAGGCTCTCTTCCCCTGCATCTTACTATTTATACTTACTAGTACCTAGGGGGCTCTACACAGGCATGCCCCAAAAAAAATTGCAAACCATGATATAATAAATTAATATAAGTAGAGGTAATGACCTCAAGAGATCCCATTTTTCCCCATACCTTTTGCCACCATATGCATAAGATATTGATGTAGGCGGATCCCTCCCCTTCCACGTGGTGTAATTGAAACAGAGTTTTCTTTCATACATTGTGATGCTCGGGACCCATTTCCCTATCTTGCACGCCTTGGCGGGATCGCAATTTTCAAAGAAAAAACGTGGACGGACCAAAGTATACAATCCTCTCAATAAAATCCTTGATCTGGAATGGAACTTGAGACCTCCTGAGTCGTTGCGCTGGTTTGAAGGTCAAAGACTACGCAAACGAGAAGACTAATAAAACATTCAGGAACATTCCGAGGGGGGCCTGCCGGACGCGTACGCGGACCGGCCACGGGAGTTACCGGCAAGGTGACCTGCCGGCCCGGTGCGTGGGAAAGTTGCGCACGACCCTGCGCATAAAGACCGGGGCTGAGGGTTTGCAGATCGTTTTGGTTTTCCTGCGCTCGATTCTCCTCCTTCTTTCCCCTGTCGCACGCAGCGACAGTTATCAGCGCTCCACATTCCTGCCTTGCCTACCCTTCTGTCTTCGCTCTTTCTTGACCGATAAGTGTTGGTGAATTTGGAAGATTGTTATAGGCTTGATCTCTTGGTGTTTTGCTTGCCACGAGCCATTTCAGCCAGATTCTTATTCGGTTCTTTACCTTATGTTCCTTGTGACTGATCTCCCTCTTTTCCGTCTACTGTCTCTCGGCGAGCCGTGTTCTGAACGTGATTGTGTTTGCACCTGGTACTTTCGTACTCCGTGGCCTGTGCGTTTGTTTGTTCGATTTGATCGTTCTCAGTTTTTTCGTGCCTTTTGGTACCGTGGATATGTGTGTAGTGATCTGTACTTGACATCGATTCAAGAGACTGCCCTTGTCTTCTCTGTTTTCTGTGTTTCGAAGTTCTCCTGCACTGATCTCCTCTCTTCGGCCTGTTGGCGATGTGCATTTCCAGTGAAACTCTGTGACTTCTCATGTTTTGTTTGTTCTCTTAACTGAGTGCATTGTGTGCGTCTCTGCTTTTTCCAGGACCTTGGACTGACATCATGCATGCTTCGAACCTCCTCAAGGCTGTTTTGAAGCCCCGCGTCTCTTCCAATTCCGGAAAGAAGGAATCGCTGGCTTCTCAGCAGAACGACACTGTAGCTAGGGGGAAGGCTTTCTCTTCTCCTGATAATGTGCTTCCATCCGCAACCATTGTAGCAAAGAAATCCGTACTGTCTTCGGCTTCGTCACCCAAGATGACGTGTCTTTGCTCGCCTAGTAAACACCCGGGCTCTTTCCGATGCCGTCTGCATCGTGCGCAGGAGCAGGCTGGCGGAACCCGTTTGCCTTCCACCTCAAATGCAGCGAGGTCCTCAACTGTACCTGTGCCCGAAACTTTTAAACCTGTGATCAGGGAAAAGATCGTGAAGCGTAGTTCATTCCCACCTCCTCTTCCTCCTGCAGGAGCTAGAAGTCCCCCGCGCACCAGCAGGCTCAACCGGATGGTTATCAGTGCCCAGGCAACGGAGATGGATGCCAACCTTACAACTCAAGAGTAAGCTCCTCAGGCTCTTGATTGGTCTCACCTATCCTGGATAGTCTTTCGCTTCGGAAGTTCATGCAGTTAAATAATGGCTGGTAGTGTCACTCGATTATACGTTTGTCGACGTACTGTTTTAACCGTAAAGTGTAGCACATCTTGTGCAGTAGGGTTTGTGCCTCGTCGTAATTCGCTTGAAGACATGAAATTTGTAGTCAGTTTTTTGATTGTGCTGTCCATATGTTTTGCAGGGGGCAAGCTTCGAAAACACGGCCTGGTAGTGGAGGGAGCTTTTCCTCCTCGCTGGTGGGTGGATCATCGGCATTGAGATCGGCTGATTTCTCACTAGATCTGTACTGTCAGAGTACATCGAAGCAGGCAATAGATGTTTTTGACCGCAACATGACCCGAATGTATCTATAATAGCGTCCTCTGGCTAGCATTCATGTATCAGACTTGGCCTAGCTGGACCTGTAATTATTTCTTTTCAGCTTCGGAGGGGTTCTGAAATAGACTTTAGATTGTAATATCCCTCTTGAGGGGACCCTACACACGGCGGATCTTTGTATATGTTCAAAAAATTTGTCTGGGTTCAGTACACTTTAGGGAGACTGTCGAGATCATTTGATTATGAGGTGAGAGATGTATCATCCGAGGTAAGTCGTTGTATAGGGACTGTCGGGGTCAATGATTCAATCTTAGGTTTGGTCGTATCTTTTGAACATTGAGAACTATATACATGTTGAGCACCATTCATGCTCATCAGCAAGATTGCGTGCCGAAAGTGCTGTTGGAATTTGTCTTGTAATCTTGCAGATTGTGTCATCTATTTAGAGAACAGCGACTGACCACAGAATTTCAGGGATGTTTGCCGTTTATTCCCATTCATTCCACAGTGTCTGCTTTTCTAGTTCGCTTGTGCGTCATGCTTTTGAGAGCTTCTGTGCACAATGTCGGAGCCCAACACAATCCATGCTGCGTAGCTAGTTTCTGTTTCGAGTTATGGGCCCTTAGTTCCAAGGTTTTCCTCGTCCTGTCTACTCTTCGCCTCTTTTCTCCAACTCAAAGATATTTGTACTTCGAAGCCTTTTTGCGTTGTCCTTCCAGAACTTTTCTTTTTCTTTTTCTTCCTGTTACACCCACCTATTATTCGTGAGTCCGTTCTTTCAAGCCCGCAGAGTTGACAGGTTCCACTGAGTCTCGCCATGCAGCATACTCCACCGTCCTTTCTTCTCAGCCTCGTACCCGTCCAATTTCTTGTGTAGTCCGTGGACAACTCCTTCAAGATGTTATCATTTCAGCAAACGAGGGTCTGGATTGTACCCCTCACTTCCTACTTCTGTTACTTATTTCTGTGTCCACCGTCTGTTAGTTCCAGGTCGATGTCCCTGGTTGGAATGCAACCTAAATATCGATTTGGGGGAGGTTGTGAGCATGTGCACGTTGATCTATTGTTCAATGTTGACAATTTTTCAATGTGGGAGTGATTTGTGAGAGTGACACGTTGGACAGATCTGAGTTTGCATTTCCCAGCCATAATCTTAGGCGGGTATACTTGATTGCAGGCACAACAATGAAGGATGTTGGATGTTACACTGAAGCTCAATACTCCCATACGCGCAAAGCCCTAACACTACCTAGTTCCTCAGGGTTGACAGCATCAGTATCCTTGTCATGCTTTGTACTTGAGCGAAAGGTAGGGGTGGACGGATTGATGGAAGCATATTAGCAGATCCACATGGAGGGCAGAGGAGCAAACGAAGCTTGTAAAAGTTTGTATGTGCTGTCGAAACTGGTACATGCTGAAGCTCTTCCAGGGTGAAAAATGGAGGGTACATGTTGGTGAAAGCATCTAAACAACATGCGAAACGCAGAAGCTGCTTGCTTGAACGCCGTCATGCTTCCTCTTAAAATTGTACTGTACCCAGATGGCAATTTCAACACTTTTGGGGAAGGATACAGGCTTGTAAGCAACTGCAAATGGTTGAAATTTGCTGCCTCACAGCTGATACAGCAGGACCACAGATTTCAAGCTATCATGGTAATACCTACAGCCTTATATGTCCCAAAAAGTTATATGCACTAAGACCGAGTCACCAAGCGGGAGAGCGATCACTACGCGGACATTCATGTTTATGCTATACGCATCCCTATGCAAGCTGCATCGTATGATTGGGTTGAGATTAATCTTCGGAAAGGTGAGTATAAGCTTCTACAATCTTCACTCGCACAGGAAATTGAGCGCATCTATAGATGTAAGGCTGAACATATTAAGCATGAACTGTCCATGCAGGACAAAATGGCAGCAACAGTATGTTTTTGGTGCAGGGGAGAAAAATGGTCTGTAAACCATGCTACCCAGGAATATTTGACATACTGTGCGAAACACGCTGCAAACCTGATATGCACTACCAACTGAAACTTTGCCCACTGGTGCAACAGTACCTCGCAAGAAGCATCATGCATAGATGAAGATTTACCATTCTCAATAGGAACCCCCACAAGGATGATACCCTCTTGCGCTAATGAAGATAATGGTAACATCTCACCCTTCCTGCTGGTAAGACTCCCGGCGGTGAGATATTCCCTTACTACTCTAGAACTTACACTGGTAAGAAAAGCCTCATCTGAATCTTCCCAGTTACAATTGAAGAATGAACCCCTTTTGCACACTGAACAAGAGAAGGAGAAGGCCAACTCTGGTGCATCAAGACCGTACAAATCTCTGAAAACTTGAAAATGCAATCCCTATGTATCCGAGCATATACACCTGAGCACAATCCTATCCATGTACACAGCTTTCAATATGATTTTACTGTAAATACTGACAGTGGTTAACACTAACCCTGTTGTATATGATGACACTGCCGATCAGGAAGAAAAGGGCTATGAGAGCAAACTGTCAATGCTATCTGCCATCTTTCCTACTCTTAAGAGATATCAGCGATGAGCATGATAAGATCTGAGATGTCAGCGATGAGATCCAGACAAAGACAAACTGATAAGCTTGCGCAAGCAAGTAAGAGTGAGCACTAAAATTTCATCAAGAATCAATATTCTGACCCCAAAAGAAAGGTCTAATCGTGTGCAGTAAACCTGAACAGTGTTCTCAGGTTTCCTTGGGAGGGCAAAAAAGCTGGTTCAAGTATTATTGCAAATGTACTGGTCAGATTTTGCATCAGAAAACTTGGAAAAACTTCGTTTGGAGTAAGATACACCAGAGAACATCTCTGCCTCAAACTCATATCTGTTAAAAGATTGAATAGAATCTGAAGCTTGACCTAATCTTGACAGCAAGAGAGATGACTAATTTAAAACCAGACAGGAACTAGTTCCCAATATCACCTCTGATAAACACCTTTGAAGCTGCTGCACACTGAGTCCGACTTGTACAACAGTGTGGATGCCTTTGTTATCACTAGACTGCAGCATGGCCTCTACAACAGCCACATCGTGCAAGGCTTCCAATACTGAGCTCCGTTTATCTGCTTCACCAATAGGCATTTCCTGAGCAAACATCGCCATTCAGGGCATAGGAGGTTAGAAGACTCTCCCCCAAACACACAGTTGGCAGAGTGCACTGAGCTTCATCAATTAATGAGAAAAGATGTTACAAGCTCCTTCAGCTATGGGCATACATCAGTGCCAGTGTACATGCCCACATTAAAGAGGATGCATTCTGGCAAATACTAGCCTTTACAGAATTGCCACTGTAAGACAATGTTTTCTTCACAATTGTTCATGTATTTGTACAGCAAGAGTGCTATTGAAATCAGATTCTAAATCACTAAGTCAGCTTAGTGGTTCAATGTTCAGTGATGTTAATTTTCCAGCATGTTCCTCTAGTCCTGTACTTGTAACAAATGTGACAAATGTAGCTGGACTGCCAGTACGAAAGAGAGATGGAGAGGACAGGAGGGGATGGAGAGGTGGTTTGGGATCACCTCAAACACAGAGTCTGCCACATCCAGTACAAAGGCTTGGAGCTCCTCTTGCACACCTGAGAAGGGCCCAAAAAATTCGGACGGGCTCCCACTCGCAGGGTGGAAGACAGCCTGCAATTCAAGAGCCAAAAACTTACCGTCATTCGAAAGACTTTTACTGCCTTCTCCCATGAGAGCTTTAGAACACATCCCAACCTCAAAAGATGGGCTCTATCTGCAAGAATGAAGTTAGGCAGAAACTTCCCTGAACTTAGTTCCAGTCTGTGACATGGGGTGGGCCATCATGGATGACCTCAAGGGTCTACCCACTCTCGGCACTAGACTGAAATTTAAACTCGGGGCGGGAAGCCTACCTTTGAACAGCAAACAGAAGCAGAGAGGAAAGGGAGAGTGCAATTGCCCGTTGTGCGGGCAACCTGAAGACAATATTCATTTTCTGATTCATTGTCCGGGGTTCTCTCACCAGAGAGACGCTCTCTTCAAATCTATCAAGGGAATTGTACCTCTGTTTACTAACTTTGAAAGTCTCGAGGCTGAGCCAAAAGCCCAGGCCCTTTTAGTGCCTAGTTATTGGGCAAACCACACACAGCAGGTTGACGCTTGTGTAAAGGGATTTCTAGAGGATATCTGGAAAACCCGGATCAATTGTTTACTCCAAGGTAAGTCTTACTACCGGCGTCAGCCCCTGACAAAGGTAGGTTCTGTCCCTTTGTGTTCCGCTCAAACTGGGCGCCCGGTCAATGGCCACAAGGCTACGGCAAACAGCGTCTTATGAGTACATTCTATCTGCAAGAAACATTGACTCACTGGAAACAGATACCATGTGGACATTCAAAGAACTCACATAGTGTGGACACCTTGAAAGAAGGTCATATCTTCACTTCTTTGGTACCCCTACACTACCCGACCTTGACCAAAGGAGAAGGGGTAAGCAAGGGCCATACTTTGTAGCCATGTTTCCCATCCTGTATACAGTGTTCAGCCTCCATTGTGCCCGAGGAGCCCACCACCTGCCAGCTCATCTGCACATCAAATTTTCTTTTGGGACTGAGAAATATTCTTCCTGGATGTCAGAAAGAGAGATGCAAAATACATAGACATGGCTGGACACCCATAAACAGCGAACTTTGCTTTCAATAGACCCCACATACAATTCGGATTGAGAAGGAAGTGGGTAAGAAGAAGGGCAGAGGACAAGAAGATTTTAGCCAGAAAGGAGAGGGGAGACATAAACCCAAAACAGATGTCGGGGTTTCACCCTATATTGTCCCTGTCCAAACTGGGCACAGGATACATGGCCACAAAGCTACAACCCATACTCTAATACGTATCTTCTCTTTGCTGCTCTGCAATTCCCGAGCAATATGTATCACATCTTGCGAGGGAGAGGCTATAATGGTGATGCTGATATTTACATCATGCACTACTATATGAGTCAACCAGTTCTTAAATTACAGCTTGAGTCCATATGATAGGATTATATCCACCAGTGCTATGGGTTGGGCAGAATTATCTTACCCTAGTGGATTTCAATACATGACAAGGCCTTGCGGGTGTTTTCAGAGTATCCCAGTAGAACAATGAGATCAATTTTATGTCATAGTCAGCGTTACGTGCAATTGTTAGTGAGCAACAACATCTGGTCTGGCAGATACATGCTCACCTATGCTTTTCCAAAAAAGTGACATAAGGGTTGGAGGCAACCTTGCGTGAGGTTGATGAGAAAGAAACATCTAGCTGCCCTTCACATCCATTCGACAACTGACTGGCCAATTGACATCCAGAACACATAAAGCACTTTACCAAAAAGAATTCCACCGGTCATCTATCTTCTCTTGAAAGACAGTCCTAATGAGTATTTCTAGTTGCACCTATCTTCTGATTGTTCCGTTGTTTGTAGCTGATCATTCCACGACATTAATGCACCCTTCCAGTAATGATGCCTTAGCCCTATGGCGGCAAGCAGCATGCAAAGGGTTAGATGTAAGCACTGCTAGATAGGACTGGGGATCATTAAAAGTCTCACTTAGTCATTGCATATAAACATTTGGGTAAAAACTGGGCCCAAACCAGGAAATGTTCAACATCCTCACTTGTGATGAGTAATTGGAGAAGAGGAAAACCCAAGTTTTATTACTTACAGAAGTGCTGACACATTGTCAGGGGGTGGCAAGGTTGGATCAACATGTGTGGCAGTGGCTGACACTGAAGCAACCTCACACCCCACAATCTGTCAAGCGAAACACCCACAACAAAACAGCCCTTAAAATTCTAAAGTGTTTTATCCTCTCCAAGACCAACCAAGGTTGCACAGGGGCTCTAGAAGAAATATCCCTGACCTCATGCCCAGGTCTCAACTTGTAGATACTGGACAAGTTTTTGCTGCTCTCAAAGGCATAGGCTTCCTGTTATTGGATATAGACCCAAAAAACTAAGCTAAAATGTCCATCCCGAAAGGCCCCTTTGGGCCTCCACCGTTCTCTCCTTATTTCCAGTTCCTATTGGAGAAGGTGAGAAAAATTGACTGAAGCGCCATAACATGGGTTCGTTATCATAAATTAGCTGGGCTTTAAATCCAGCTGTTGACAACTTGGTCATGCTCAGGCTATCAAGAAACCTGTCTGATTAGATATGCCAAATTAATAAATTGTGTTGTATGTAGCCATTTAAATGCACAGAAACAAATCATAATGACAGTAAATACAGTACCAGGCGTACCCCTGCAACGAAATGTACTCCACCATCCAAAATGAATCCACACGAAAGCCCTCAAAAGATGGTCTTATGCACAGAAACATCAGCGCTGTTTATGGAATGCAAGGCTATTACAAATCATAAGGTAAATCAGTTCATACATGTGAGTACTACCTTAAAACCAGGATCACGGCGCCTGGTGCTCGAGAAGTAAGGGTCGGACCTGTTCATAGGACCATTGACTGTCACCTGAAATGCAGTCATTTTTCCGACATCCTTCACCAGCTTTGCTGCCTGCTTCCCACAGGACCCATGATTAGTACCAACCGGGTAATTCCCAACTTCGATCGCCAACATCACTGAGGGAGTGTTCAAACCAAAAAATGTTGGAAGCCAGCTGTGCGGAGAGTGGACAAAGACCGACATAAAGAGAGCTCCTGAAGTCTGCACATGAAATGCCAAACCACAATACTGTCACATAGGTCTGGTTGATCCAAAGGCAGTGTTAGGTGGATTCTAAATTTATATCGGTCAGCTGGTGGCAGTGAGGAAATATGCAACAATATTGGTTTAGACTACTTGTTGAAAACTCTAGCTAACCATTCCATGCATCACTATTCCACACCATACGCAACACAACTTTTGGAACAAAGAGTCTTTATCATTCCTTCATGGATGGATTTTCCGGACACAACTTAGTGTTGATAGATCCAAAAGATGTGTTTGAAAACCACATTAGGTAGCAGATAGAGTTTACCACCTCTATCAGTGCAGGCTCAAAACGGTAGTTCTCCACAACTGCCCAAATTGGGAGTTTGCCACCATCCGCAGCACGGGCTTGATATGCTGACCAGGTCTTTCGCACTTCCTCAACAGCTGCACGGATGGAGCAGTACGAAGCATGAAGGGACAAGAACTGGAAAAAGGGTCAGATATGCTGACCAGGCGTTAGAACCTCAACAGCTGCATGCATGGAAGCTGTAAGTAGGACACATGAAGGGGAAAAAAACTGGAAAATGGCAGAGTAGTATGAATAGCAAGGCATCAACAACTGAGAAAAAGCGCAGAGAGATGTACAAGCGGAGGTATAACTGAGCCCAGGAGGGGTAAGGCATCCACCAAAGCAGAAGAGGAAAGGTCGCCAACATGATAAGCTTACACAGCGTCGACGCTTTGTGAAGTGACCTTGATCAACTCAGTTACAGCTTTAGCAACAACAAGACAGGGTGTTGAGACTTACTTGGACCCACAGGCTTCTCTTCACTCCCGCCCACAGCCATGCAGATAGACCAGTTTAAATTAGCCCAATACACTGTAGCACGCATACGATGTGTGGATAGCCACCATAAAGGAATGTCAAACGTTGGGTTCACAACCATGCTTGGCAGAATTTCCATACTACAGCAGATACCAACATACAGTTCTGTCTCAACATTCACCCCATATGCTAATACCTCTGCACCTACTCTCCTATAGGTCAACATTCCATTTTCTGAGAGTGAAAATATAAATGTATTGAGTTCCACAAGCTGTAATCTGACATTGAGAAATCCCACATTATCCAACATTGAATGAATTGCTGTGTTCCCTGACATCTATGCCTTTGTCCCCCCATCTGCAATGCCCTCACCTTGTATTACATGCTTCCCTGCTTGGAGCGCTTGCAGCACAACATCCAGCTGCACAGAGAAGAACCCAGGTGTGTAATTGGTCACATACACATGACACTGATTCAGAGAAGACTGGCCATCGTTGTATACCTCCTGCTACTTTCGAGAGTGAATTATATCCATTCCAAGACTAAATTCACAGTGCAAGGACACGTCCAGATTAGGGATCTGGTCTTCACCCTTCATGTGGGAGAGGAGCCTACCTGGGCTTGAGCTGGCAGAACCACAGCAACTGCATGGATTGTCTTGTCCTGGAATATGGCCTCTAAACCCTCAGGCCTCCACTTTGCTTCTGCATCGGGTGCATACGCTTTGGCTAGTTGCAACCCCTCCAGAGCAGCTTCCTGGTGTTGAACAAAAATTCTTTTGAAGTATTGATTAAATCACATTGTTGAATTCCACACACGATATACGGCCGCAAGACAAAAGTATATAAAGCACTATCCTCTTGCATTCTCTCTCTCTCTCTCTCTCTCTCTGCAAATATTTCAATGGCTTATAATGCTCCCATTAGTTCTTCTGAGATTGTGGAAGCAATTGAACATTTAAATGGATATAAAGCTGGTGGACCTGATGGTATTGTCAACGAGCTTATCAAGCACGGTGGCGATCCCATGATAGAGGCCCTAGTTCTCCTCTTTAACCTTATCTGGAAGACTGAAATGATCCCCTTTCGCTGGCGACAGGGGGTCATTGTCAATCTATACAAGAAGGGTGACGGAGAAGAACCGGGGAACTACCGTGGCATCACACTCCTCAATGCTGTTGGCAAGACATTCTGCAGAGTTATAAGTACTCGTCTCGAGGTTGATCTGGAGTCTAGACGTTGTTTCCACGAAGGCCAAGCTGGCTTTCGGCGAAACAGGGGCTGTGTGGATCATATCTTCACTCTAAGCCAGATTATCCAGGGAAGGAAAAAAGAAGGGAAACCCACTTATGTCTTTTTCCTGGATGTCAAAAAGGCTTATGACACAGTGTGGAGAGATGGCCTATGGTTCCGCCTCTGGTCTTGTGGGATCGAGGGAAAGATGTGGAGAGTTGTCCACAACTTGTATGCTCACACCAAAAGCTGTGTCACTGTTAACGGACAGAAGTCCAACTTCTTTGACGTATTGTACTCATAAGACGTTGTTTGCCGTAGCCTTGTGGCCATTGACCCCGCGCCCAGTTTGAGCGGGAACAAAAGGGACAGAACCTACCTCTGTCAGGGGCTGACGTTGGTAGTAAGACTTACCTCCATATAAAAAATTAATCCGGGTTTTCCATATATCCTCTAGAAATCCCTTCACACAAGCATCAATCAATTGTGTGTGATTTGCCCAAAAACTAGGCCTCAGGAGGGCCTGGGCTTTTGGCTCAGCCTCGAGACTTTCAAAGTTGGTAAACAGGGTACAGGCACAATTCCCTTAATAGATTTGAAGAGAGCGGCTCTTTGGTGAGAGAACCCCGGACAGTGTATTAGAAAATGAATACTGTCTTCAGATTGCCCACACAACGGGCAATTGCACTCTCCCTTTCCTCTCTGCTTCTGTTTGTTGTTCAAAGGTAGGCTTCCTGCCCTGAGTTTAAATTTCAGTCTAGTGCCGAGAGTGGGTAGACCCTTGAGGTCATCCAAGATGTCCTCCCCCATGTCACAGACTGGAAACAAGTTCAGGGAAGTTTTTTGCCTAACTTCATTTTCATCAGACAATCTCATGGCAACAGACATGGCTGAGGATACTACAGCCTCTAAGTCAGATTTATCCAGCAGGGTCAAGACTTGCGGATCCAGGTCCAGGTCCTTGAGGATGTCTTCTACTTCTTTGACAAGAATGTGTTTTGGATGTTCGACTTTGTTGCGTCCTCTTCGTGAGATTCCGTCTTCTCTGCCAGGCCCATCTATCGACTACATCCCCCTTTATAGGATTAAGTCGGGTAGAGGAAGGGGAACAAACCCATAGCGCCGGAATCAGGCTTCACACCCCTGTCAAGGCTTTATATATATATCAAGTACTTGAAATTCCACATTTCCCACGTGAAGGGCCAATCACTGCTCCAGGAAAGCCCACTTTGCTATTTTTCCCGAATTTCCAGCGACCCTAAGGACTCAAAATTCCCCATCTCCCACACCGCGGGTCTAAAAATCATGAGACCAAGCGGGTGCACCCCTCCTCCTCGAGGGCTTTCCAACGGCAAAAAGCACCGGGGCTTGGCCCGCGGTTTGGGAGATCTCAACGATGCTATAAACAAACAAAGAAACAAACAAAACAACTGTCTCTCGATTCATATATTGATGAAGAGTAGCCCGAGTCCCACTATGTGATATAACGAAAATATAAAATATAGGAAATAAAATAAAAAACAGAAATAATATCTTGTAATAGGAAAAATAGAAATAATGCCATAGTGTCTGTTATTGTCAACTTTAGATGGTTCATATCTTTCAGCATGGATGAATCTAGCGACTATAATTTTTCCATAACCATCAAATCAAAATTTTGAAAAACCTTGGGACTTTGTGTGTAGGCCACATAGTGGACTTTCCACCCTACATTCACCCTTAGAGTGTTAGGTATGTGCAGTGGGGGTTATTTGGAGCTGGATCAGATTTGTATTTGTCCGGGTAACTTCTTGATCTAAAGCTTGAAATGGTGTGGGGGGTGGTGTGGATGTGACATAGATCGATAAAGGTTGCAATGGCGGAAACAAATCAGGGTACGGTGCCGGGGCTGGCACTGCTGGGAGCTGGATTGCTAGCACACAATACGTTCCGATTTTAGGAGATTTGGCTCATCTTGTTTCTCTCAAAATCATTTGGAGTCGCTCGAAGGTGGTGCTCTCACAGTTGACATTTATCAATTTGGGTCAAAAACTTACTATGCATTGTGCTGCTTATTTGCAGCTTTAAAAACACTCCCCTGTTTTCATAAGAAAGCTTGTTTTTCCTCTATTTGGAATTTTCTATTTGCATAGAATGTACTCATACGCCGGTAGCATGACTTGCCTTGCAACAGACTATTAATCCGAGTTTTCCATCCCTTCACACAAGCATCAATCTGTTGTGCGTGGTTTGCCCAATAACTAGGCCCCAAAATAAACAGAGGTTCAGGCAGAATTCCCTTGATGGATTTGAAGAGGGCGTCTCTAATATGAGAGTACCCAGAACAACGAATCAGAAAATGAATATTGTCTTCAGGTTGCCCACAAAACGGGCAATTGCAATCCCTCTTTCCTCTCTGCATCTGTTTGCTGTTCAAAGGTAGGCTTCCTGCCCTGAGTTTAAATTTCAGTCTAGTGCCGAGGGTGGGTAAACCCTTGAGGTCATCCATGATGGCCTCTCCCATGTCACAGAATGGAAACAAGTTCAGGGAAGTTCTCTGCCACTTCATTTTCATCAGACAATTTCGTGGCAACAGACATGGCTTTGGACACTATTTACCCAGCAGGACTTGCGGGCTTAGATTCAGATCCTTGAGAATCTCTTCTACTCTCTTCCGCCATGAATTAGCCTGTTTGACAGGGCGATCCTGCTTCCAAGATATAGAGTCGATTAACTTAGGATATCTGATATTAGACATACGTTACAGCTGACCCCACCATCTGACCTGGAATTCATCTCGTTGGGAGCTTAAGGAAGGGATGCCAAACTCACCCCGAACAGCCACGTTGGCTGTTCTGGAGCACGCTGACATGCACTCCTCAAGCACCCCCACTTGAATGGATTCTAGAGACTTAGCTTGGTTGGAGTTAAACCCATACTGCAGATGTGTACTCCAAGGCAGCCCTAATAACGTGGCCAAGCATGGATTTTCTTACTTCAGAGTTCATCCCTCTGCAGTGGAAAAATTTAATGAGACCCAGTTTCCAGATTGAACAACTTTTTGAATATGTGCATCTATTTGCAGAGAGAGATTGTACTCATAAGACGTTGTTTGCCGTAGCCTTGTGGCCATTGACCCTGCGCCCAGTTTGAGCGGGAACAAAAGGGACAGAACCTACCTCTGTCAGGGGCTGACGTTGGTAGTAAGACTTACCTCCATATAAAAAATTAATCCGGGTTTTCCATATATCCTCTAGAAATCCCTTCACACAAGCATCAATCAATTGTGTGTGATTTGCCCAAAAACTAGGCCTCAGGAGGGCCTGGGCTTTTGGCTCAGCCTCGAGACTTTCAAAGTTGGTAAACAGGGGTACAGGCACAATTCTTTTAATAGATTTGAAGAGAGCGTCTCTTTGGTGAGAGAACCCCGGACAGTGTATTAGAAAATGAATACTGTCTTCAGATTGCCCACACAACGGGCAATTGCACTCTCCCTTTCCTCTCTGCTTCTGTTTGTTGTTCAAAGGTAGGCTTCCTGCCCTGAGTTTAAATTTCAGTCTAGTGCCGAGAGTGGGTAGACCCTTGAGGTCATCCAAGATGTCCTCCCCCATGTCACAGACTGGAAACAAGTTCAGGGAAGTTTTTTGCCTAACTTCATTTTCATCAGACAATCTCATGGCAACAGACATGGCTGAGGATACTACAGCCTCTAAGTCAGATTTATCCAGCAGGGTGAAGACGGATCCTGGTCCAGGTCCTTGAGGATCTCTTCTACTCTCTTCTGCCAAGACTTAGCCTGTTTGACAGGGCGGTCCTGTTTCCAAGATATAGAGTCGATTAATTTAGGATATCTGGTGTTGGGCATATGTTGCAGCTGACCCACCATCTGACCTTGAATTCATCTCGTCGGGAGCTTAAGGACGGAATGCCAAACTCACCCCGAACAGCCACATTGGCTGTTTTGGAGCATGCTGACGTACACTCCTTAAGCACCCCCACTTGAATGGATTCTAGAGACTTAGCCTGGTTGGAGTTATCAACCCATATAGCAGATCCGTACTCCAAGGCAGGTCTAATAACACGACAAAGCATGGTTTTCTTAACCTCAGAGTTGACCCCTCTGCAGTGGAAAAATTTAGTGAGCCCAGAGCTTTGCCCTTGCCAGTTTGAACAACTTTCCGGATATGTGCATCCCAATTACAATTGGAGGAGAACTCAATGCCCAGGTAAGTGTAGGAAGGGAGGACCGGGATCTCTTGGCTACCCCACTGCCACTTAAGATCACTTCCTCCCTCTCCTCTGTCGTTGAATGCACCACTGCACATTTGCTGACATTAGCCTCTAGCCCCCAAAGATCAAAGTATCTCTTCGTGCAATCAATCAACTCCTGGAGATTGGTTGGAGTCTCCCCTTTGCCTGCGAAGTCATCTGCAAAGATAAGGGCTGGTATGGTGGTATCACCCACCCTTAACCCAAATCCCTCACTTTCCACATCCTCGAGGAGTTGATTGATGAAAACATTGAAGAGCAGAGGGGAGAGAGTACATCCTTGAGCTACACCTTGGTCTACACACTCAAGCACACCTTTACACCAAACGTACACTCGCGTAAGATCCAAAATCCACCACCTCCACTACCACGGCAGTGGAGCTTAAATAGTATTAGGTCGTAATCTAATCCTAGTGTCGCGTGGCACTTACATATAGGTCAGTCAGATGCCCTTCCAGCATAGCCATAGAAAGAAGCCAGATCACCCAGATCCATCCTAATCTAATCCTAAAATAGTTGTTAGAATAAGACAGCACCTAATAAAGTCATAAGCTATTGCCAGCTCATCCTCATGCGCAAGGTGTAAATTCATCCAGACTTCATCCCGGTTCCGTCCATCCCTAAATCATCTGGAGCGCATTGTCAAGTTATTTTACCACTAGTGTGAAGTTAGCTAGGAAATAGCTAGCTTTTATATATTGACATTTGGGATTGACCCAAGTGTCAATCCAGGGGCCAATACATGTTTGGGCATCTGGCGTTGTTATCTTCACGGCAGATCGTGGTGGGCTCATCTTTCTGGAGTTGAGCCTCACCGCGTCTAGCTATGGCGCCGTAGTGTGGATTCCCCATGGCGTGGGGTGCACTTGGCTCGACTTAATATATGAGTGATGTTTTCATGTGCAAGTATGTGAGTTTGAGAGAGCTTGTGTGCTTGTATTATTCCTTTCTTTATCACTCGAGAAAGATCAGCTCAAGTCTGTGAGTGCCAGGTTCGAGTTGTTTTGTAGCACTTGTGTTTTCATGAGAAGCGGTTCAGCCTAGAGTGCAGGGATCCGTGCATGAGCCTATCCAGTGGATAGAGTGCAAACCTGCAATTGATAGAGAGGCGGGTAGCCTATGTTGAAGAGCGGCGTTGCATAGCTCAACGCTATGGCAACCAAGTTTGGGCTTCTAGTGTGAAGCGGAGGAGATGCTGGCCACGAGTGGGCGAACTGGTGGTCGTCTTCTTCAATTGCAGGCCGAGTTAAGGAGCTGCAGGAATGTGGGCTGCGCATGGGAAGCTAGCATTTTGCAGGTTGGAGATGATATGATCAGCTCCAGGTATTTCTGCCCGAAACTAGTTGTTGCGGGTAGATGAGGAGCAGCCGAATGGTGGAGCTGCGAGGGGATGCATCGCAGCCCGTTGGGAGCTTCAGCTCCAAGCTCATGAAGAGGTATGAGTGAAGAGAGGGGGCTGGTCCCTCTTGTGTGCAAATCAGTGCACTTGTGAAGCATGTGCTGAGTTGGAGTTTCAATCTGAAACTCAGCAGTGTAAGGGCTCTTGGAGTGGCAAGAGCGGGGCTGGAAAGGCAGCAACGAGGCGCCCTAGAGCCAAGGGAGATGCATGAGAAGTGCAGGTGCACCAAGTTTGTAAAGTGTGTATTTTCAGATTTGTTTTTGTGAGCTTCATGAAGAAAATGGAGCTTGTTGGGCAGCATATAGCTTGCTTGTTGAGTTGGGGCACTTCTAGTGGGCCGTGAGAGCTCAGGAGTGCAGGGCGACGGGGCTGATGGCTCCGCAAAGCCATAGCTCGTCGGCAGCAGGTGCAGGAGCAAACCCCAGCTCGGGAAGAGCTCGGGAACGTGGGAACGCCGGGAACGTCATGAGAACTCGTTGGGAGTTCCAGGGAACGCAGGGAATAGTGGTCGTGATGGGCCGTTGGGGCGGTATCACGAGATACCACGAGCCCAGGTCGTGATGTTGACCGTGACCATTGACCGTAACCGTTGGAAGTCGTGGTGCGGACACAACGGGTGGGCACGGTGACCAGATCGTGGGATGGCGGGCCGTGAAGGCTCGTGGGGTGGTACCACGGGGTATCACTGGGCAGCCCGTGGCCAACGAGCGCCTAGGGCGGGCCGTGAGGAGTCGTGGCGGTTGGAGCCACGGAAGGCCGCGAACAGGCAAAGTGAAAAAAAAAAAAAAAAAAAAACTTTTTTCACTCGTTTCGTGGGACTGATGGGGAGGCTGGGCTCTAAAGAACAACGGTTTTGAGCTAGCTGATCCGGCAGAAAAGTCGGAATTGCCTCCCTGTTGCGTTTTAACAAAGGGGATTATTTCCCTGCAGGTAATCTTTTCGGGTTTTCAGCCCAATTCTTAACTATGGGGAAGACCAGCCTGCAGGTAATTCCTTTGGACAGAATGTTGTTGGGGCCTATATGTACCTCTATTTGCTCCATTTTTTGAACCTTCAATGAACGGCGTGGTTTCCTGAGGTGGTTCCACTCTGAGGAATGACCGGTGGACAAGAGGAGGCACTGGCGGACCCTGTGGAGGCTTTGCATGGGGCCTTGGAGGCGAAGTTTCATTAGCTTGTGGAGGGCGGTTTGAGGAGTGTCTACAAGATGCTCTCATGGTCATGTAAGTGAGAGAAAAGAGGAAAAAAAAAAAAGGTGTTGGGATGAGAGCGTGCTGGGGATAGGCATTGCTTTAGCTTCCCTTCCTCGTAGCTTTCCACCTTCTCTGTAGGCCGAGACCTTTCCGTAGGTGGAGGCAAGAGTCAGTCCGGGTTTGGGCTGGGTTGCAGGAGCGACACTGTGGAGAGATTTTTGGTGTGGGGGAGTTGTTGTTTTCATTCTTGTGTTTGGATCCCCTCCACACCTGCATGCTTGATTGTGCGCCATGCTAGTTTTGTGTGGGCGCTTGATTTTATAGGTGGTGGACTCGGGCTTGATCGCCGATCCCACCCTAGAGCATGTTGTCGATGGTGAGGCTGGGTTGATGACCAGTCAGACCATCTTTGTTTCTCCTGTGGTGAGGTTGGAGGTGATGACCAGCCAACCATAGGAGTGACTGCGGTGGATGCAGGTGCAAGTGCAGGCTATGTTAGGAACCTGGTATTCCAAACCATAAGCCGCATCAGGTTCTCTACCCGGATACCTTGTGGAGAGGGGGTTAGAGACAGGTTCATGACCGGTTGAGTGTCAGTTTGTCAACACGGAGGTGCCACTAGTTGTTGGGGAAAGTGCCGATACGAGCACTAGCGATACTAGCGGGTATACGAGACAGGGTGTGCGGTTTAGGCCACCTTCACCTCATGTGTCTTCTACGGAAGGTTCTGATTCGGAATGTGAATCATGAGAACTCACATTGGCGGTGCAAGTTGTTTCCTTGCCATTGTTGTGGGACACAATGGAGGAGATGTATAGAGCCACCAAGGGGCCACGTAGGTACTCTGGGGCGGTGGGCACCATTGAGTTGGATGATTTTATCCAAGAGTTTGATAGTTGGTGTGACTTGCAGCAAATGCGCAATCCACAATTGTTTACGCCTTTCATGGCATGGAAGGGGCTGTTTCAGCACCTTGAGGGGCCACCCATGGATGATTACCATGAGTTTAGGCGGGGGCACGATGTTGAGATCGAGGAGTGGAGGATGTATTGGTCACCCGACTATGTCTCCATCACTAGAGGGACAAAGGCAGCTGCATCGGCAGCTTCCACGAGCAGCAGTGGGACTAGTGGTACAGAGGCTACGACGTCCACCCAAGCTACTGCTGCACCAGCACCAGTGGCGGTGCCTGCCTTCAACCCTGTTGTGGAGTTCTTCGAAGAGTTGAGAAGGAACTACCAAGGGGTGAGGACAGAGAAGTTGAGGAGCTTGCAAGAGTTCCAACGGAAGCCTACTGAGAGCTTGAGGGAGGCTTTCACTCGCATGAGGCGCTTGATAAATGTAACCAAGGGGTTACGGAGGCTTAGGCAGTCCAGTTCTGGTATGGGATATTGGACAAGGAGCTGAGGAGAAGGGTGCGGGATGCAACTCTCCTACAAGCGGCCCAACCCACCTTAGCAAATGTGTTTTTGCTGGCAGAGCGGATAGAGCTCAACATGGTGGAGGAACGAGTGGTCATGGTAGGATTTGCTAAGGAGGCACCACGGGGTAGTGGCGCTCCTAGCCAGTGACTACCTCAACGTACTTAAGGCAACAAAGGGGCTCAGGTGAAGCCCAGGGAAGGACAGAGAGGACCTCAGATGCAGGGGTCTCTCCCTTCATTTGCTGGCCAACAACGGGCGGATGTGGTGTGCTGGACATGTGGAGGACCCCATGTCAAGAAGGATTGCCCAGAGGGAGGCAATGGTTTGGCACCGGCACAGCCTGCACAGTTGCAGTGTGGGCATTGTGGCAAGCACGGGCATGGAGAGGCCCAGTGCTATGGGTTGCATCCTGAGTTGCGCCCAGGCCAGTTCCAAGGGAACAATGGTGGCCGGGGGCGAGGTGGAGTAGCCCAGAGAGGACGAGGTGGCCAAGCACGAGGTGCAGGCCAAGGGCAAGCTCAACATGGCCAAGGACGCGGAGGTCAGGGTAGTGACCAAGGCATGGCCAACCGGCTTCAGCAGCTAGAGCAGAGGCTCGCTACCATGGCCACAGCTCAGGTGGTACCGGCTCCAAGGCCGGATGGTCCACCTCCTGCTCCTGAGGGAGGAGACATGGGAGGCATGGGATTCATGTGCGGGGCAGCACTACCACTAGTGAGGGGTGCCACTACCACTACCACTACCACTGTGGGTGTGGCACCACTACCACTAGTGTCGGGCAGCACTACCACTAGTGCAAGTGGAGTCAGTTGCGGCAGTGATTCAAGGAGCAGCACGAGTTCCTAAGCCACGGGGTACGGAGGTGGAGTTGGATCCACAGCGTGGGGAGGCAAGCCGTCAGGCCAGGCTTCCTCAGTCATTCACATTGGCGGAGACAGTGTCGACGCCGTCCATGGCACCTAGTTCTTGCCCGACTGTTACCGAGGCGGAGGTTATTATGTCGTTGGGGAGAGCTACACGGGCAGCACCACTACCTAGTGTTGCCAAGGCTACGGCAACTAGTGTGCTGTTGGGGGCGGCCACATCTGTGTGCCAGACTCCATTGTTCTCGGCTACCATGATTGTGACGTCGGGGGTAAGACCAGCTGAGGTGTTCAGACTGGCAGCTACACTCTGTGAGAGTGGGGAGGTTACTTCATCTTCTGCGGAGATAGTGGGAGGTGTAGTGCCGGAGGGATCCTCGGATGTAAGGGTCAAGACTGCCACGGCGGCGCCATGGCAAGCTGCAGCTGCCAAGTTGATGGAGCTGCCAGCTAGGCCAGCCATTGAGCGCGCCATGGTGACACCTGGAGTTGTCATGTTAGACAACCAGGATGGCATTTTCTGTTTGAGTGGACCGGCAGGCAAGAGATACCGGCCACTGCGGGTCTTGTTGGACTCGGGAGCTCAGCCATTGATGCTAGGCAGAGCTGCTATTGCAAGCTTGGGCCTCACGGAGGCGGATATGGAGCCGTGCCCTTTCCAGATACAGACATCGCTGGGAGGATCAGAGCAGGCTCGGAGCATGACACGGCGTGAGTTGGCTATCAGACTACAGCCGGATCATCCTACAGATGGCTCAATGATGAGAGCCAAGGCCATTGTGAGAAACGCGGTCTCGTACGATGTCCTTGTTGGTGGGGCAGTGCTGTACCCCATGGGCTTCACCCTGGACTTTTGGGAGGGGTCAGCTTCTTATAGGCCTGGATGGCAGTCAGGGGAGGGCCGGCGTGTGCAGCTCCCCATGACGTTCATAGGAGGAGTTGCGGTTGCCCAGCGAGGCAAGATGCCAACACTGGCAGCATTCACAGCTGCAGTGACTTGGCCTGGAGAGTTGTTGGATGACAACACTCATTCAGATGATGTGTCACCTCCGGCAGAGCAGGATGACATGTATGGTATGGCAGAGTTATCTACCATGGTTGCTCACACTCCATTGTGGGGCTCGAGCAAGGATTTGCAACGGGTTGCTGATCGACATGTGCAACAAGCCTGGGAAGAGGCTTTTGTACCGTCAGGAGAGGAGGACAGTGTGGGGATTGCACCAAGACCACCTCAGTTGTCACCATTGGACACCACACCGATCGTGTGGCAGTGTTCGGATGAAGGCATTTGCCTTCTGGACTTGTTTTGCGGGATCAGCACCGGATTGGCTGTTGTTCTACAGGCAGGTGTACGAGTTCGGCGTTACTTGTATGTAGAGAGGGATGAGACTGCACGATGCGTCTCCCTACGCCATGTTGCTCAGTTGGTGCAGCAGTACCCTGAGTTGTTGCCGGTGTTTGCAGTTTGCGGATATCAGCAGGCCTTGCCAACAGACGTCTTTTTGCTGGGGGCGCAGGATTTGGAGCGGGTTGGCTCCATTGATTTGGTAGTGGCAGGTTGGCCCTGCCAAGGGCATTCATCAGCCGGGCATGGCAATGGATTGCGAGACTCGAGGTCGGGTCTGTTTTGGGAGATGGTGCGGGTTTTGCGCCACTTATAACTTCATCAGGCTGTATCTCCAACATACATCTTGGAGAATGTGCCACTGATGGGCGATTCTCGGGCCAGGGTGATGGCCAGTGTGCATCAAGTCCGGTCGTGGCTTAGGTCAGCAGTGTTGCTAGATGCAGCTGTAGTGGGGTCACGGACTCATCGTCCACAGTTATGGTGGACTAACTTGATGCCACCCGCACTGCTTAAGCGTGCATTTGATGGGGTGCAGCGGCCAGCACACCTCACAGTGGATAGCATTTTGGACACAGGGAGGCAGTCTCAGCGTGTGAGACACGATGACCGTTCGCCTTTGGCAGTGGTCAACAAGGTGGGTCAACCACGAGCAGCACTACCTACACTGCTCAGCTTCCCAGGATCGCATGCTTTCCGGGATAGTGGACCTGGCCTCCTGTGGGATGCTCAGTTGCAGCAGTTAGTGGAGCCTAATGCCGACAAGCGAGAGCGGGCTATGGGTTTTTCCACTGGTACCACGGCGGTGCCTTCTCTTTCTGAGGCATCACGTCATCAGGTGTTGGGGCAAGCAATGGATCTAAATTGCTTGACCTGGATTATCAGCTTGGCTATGGTTGACCAACGTAGAGTGCGGAGTGCACTTCCCTTGACGGTCTCTCTGCCTACCGAGACGGTACAGGCAGTGAGTGGGGGCGAGCCGGTGAGGACCACGGGGTGTAGACATCCATGGCATACGTGGGAGGTGCTCAAGGTTCAGAGGGAGTTGGCAGCCAAGGCGGCTGTGATGGATGAGGTTGGGGATTCTTCTCGGGTTGAGGAGAACCTCAATGATGAGATGATGGGGCAAGATGAGGCCTTGTCATTGACTAAGCAGGCATGGAGTTATGCTCAAGAGGTTGCGGCATAGCAACCACGGGACGCGTCATCTACCTCTAAGTCTGCTGGACTTAAGGTTGCAGTTACGGAGGACAATTGAGAGCCTGATATTGGACCCATTGTCACTGGAGGAGAGAGACGACGTATACGGCGGTTCCTGAGGGCTTACAAGAATTGCTTTGTCTTCAGTTTGAAGGATTTGGGAGCACTGAAGGGTCAGGAGATTCGTATTGAGTTGGCTACGGACACGCCAATCTTTCGGAGACCCTATAGAGACAGTGACATGGAGAGGTCTTTGATTCAGATAAGGACTCAAGATCTCTGGGAGGCTGGTTTGGTGGAGCTCTCTGGTGGAGAGTATGCTTCAGCCACGGTGATGCCAGCCAAGAAGGATGTCTATGGCAATTGGACGGAGAAACGTATGTGCGGTGATTACCGGCCTGTAAATCGTCAGACCAAGTCCGATAAGTATGCCATGCCCACACCTGAGGAGATCTTTGATGCCATTGGGCATGCCAAGGTCTTTAGCACTTTGGACTTGCGGTCCGGATATCACCAGTTGCCGATCAAGGAGGCGGACAAACAGAAGACGGCATTCTGGGGGATCAATGAGCACGGAAAGGATTGTCTATATCAGTGGCGGTTCTTACCATTCGGGCTTAAGAACGCTCCTGCAGAGTTCCAGAGAGTTATAGAAAGGATTCTAGTAGGGATAGACTTTGCTCAGTGCTACATAGATGACATCATCATCTTTAGTGCTACGGTGGAGGAGCACGAGAGACACCTTCAGGTGGTGTTTGAGCGCTTGAGAGCGCACGGATTGAAATTACATCCGGGGAAGTGCAAGTTCTTCCACAACCAGATTGAGTATCTGGGCCACATGATATATCCTGGAGGATTGGGGGTGCAGCAGACTAAGGTAGAGGCCATCGCACAGATTCCACGTCCCACGGATGTGAGCCAAGTTCGAGCTTTCATGGGGTTGGCAAACTACTATAGACGGTTTGTCAAGGGATTTAGTGCTATTGCAAAGGCTCTAACCGAGCTGAGTCAATGCATCAGCATTAACATTATCTTTGCCTCGCTTGTATGAGATCTGAAAATCATAACCCTGTAAAATCAGAGCCCATCTAGCCAAACGTCCAGTTAGTTCGCAAGGAGTAAGCAAGGCTTTCAAAGGTAAATGATCTGTCTCGATAGATACTGCCTAAAATATTTAACACCAAAGATAATTGTTAAGCCCTCTTTGTCTGTGATAGAGTAGTTTCTTTCATGTTTGTCAAGACGCCCTGAGGCATAGGCAATCGCATGTTCCTGCCCATCTTGAATTGATCAAGGTAGACCAGGAGTGGCAGTGGGAAGATGAGCAAGAGCGAGCTTTTCAGGAGCTCAAGGCGAGGTTGACCTTGGCGCCGATCTTAAGACGACCTATCAGGGGGCGTCCCTTTCAGCTGCATACATATTGGAGCATGCTGGGGCTTGGAGTGGTGCTCACACAGGTGGATGATGAGGGAAGAGAGTTAGTAGTGGCTTATGCTAGCCGCTCGAACAACGCTGCAGAGTCTAAGTATAGCTCATATGAGGGGGAGTGCGTAGCTGCAGTGTGGGGCATGGCACACTTCAGGTGCTATCTATACGGCAATCTCTTCACCCTTGTCATGGATCACCAGCCACTCAAGTGGTTGATGGAGTCAAACAAGCTTACGGGGAAGCTTGCACGGTGGGCACTTATACTCCAAGAGTATGACTTTCAGGTTGTGCATCGACCGGGTTTGGTCAATAGGGATGCGGATGGATTGAGTCGCAATCCATGCACGAGCCAGCAGGATGACACTGAAGCTCGGTGGCATGGTGAGACGGATGAGGAGATGGTGCCGGGATGGCATGCATCTGCTTTTTTGTGTATCTTGGCATCGGGAGGTCAGGTTGGACCTACAACAGGGATGACTGTAGATGGAGTGTCTGAGGACCCTGAGGCTAGTGATGAGCCAAGTGGTGCCAGAGATATACATGAGGATTTGGTTGTGTTGGACTACCTCTACTTGCAGGGAGATTGGGTAGCTTAGGCTTGCTGGAGGATGATCGTACAGGGAATAGCTTGGAAGAGTTGTGCTCAAGCCAGGTGAAGGGAGGCGGTGTTGTCACTGATCTTGTGCAACCACAAGAGCCGCCATTGCCTTGATGAACATAATCATGGGAGGATGAGCTTGCAAGGGAAACGGCCAGCTGCCAGAGAACAGGGAGGTGGGGTTGCTGGCACAATCAATGGTGATTTAGGATGAGGAGCAGCTTGACATAACGAGCATCTGCCAGAGCAAATGAAGGATTGGCTTGTGGATGGTGACTCAGGTTATCTGTAAGTAAGGAGGTAAAGAGTGGAATGTATAGATGCAGGAAGCTTTCAGATAATCAATGTCTTCTTGCTATAAGATCGTATCAGATCTTAGGGTAGGTTTGCTTAGATAGTGAGGTAGGGTAGTTAGTTGGCAAGCTACAGGGGTGTTGCCATAGGCTGAAGCAAGGCCGTCATGACTTAATGAACGCTGGAATTGTCAAATCCAGACGAGAAGAGGAGTTAAGGTAGCTGCTGACGGAGATGGTGAGGTGCCATTTTGGGCAGGCAGACCCACCGCTTCACCTGGAGTATAAGACAGATAAGTTCGTAGACACAAGGCTTCTTCTTTTTGGCACTTAGGAATTGTTATTGTGAAATTTTGGTAGAGACTCTCAAACTGAGAGCGTGATGAGGACAGGAAAAAGACTTTGAAAATGGAATGGAGACTCTGGACTTCAAACCAGGATGGGGTGGAGATGAATGGATCTGATGCACATGTCTGTAGGAGTGCTGATTGAAGGCAGATGTAGTTCACCCACAGTGACAGAATGCTTGTTGTTTGTTTTGTCTTTGTTCCTTTGGCTTCAGTATCATGAATCTGCATACAATGCGGCTCTGGGAGTTTGATGATTAGATGTAAATGCAATCCAGTGTAGTTGATGTGAGCACTAGTGAGGGTTAGCTGTAATCTCTTGAAATCAGAAAGAGGAAGAGGTGGATGGCTGGATACAAAGAGTAGTGTTAGAGGGCTGCTTGGGACTTAGACGCTTTTACGGGTTCTGTGGGGTACCCTTAATTTTTGCGTAGACTGAGACCAACAGGAGCCTTAGGGGTGGCAGCAGCAGGCTTTAAGGGGGTTATACAGCCCGGCTTAGCCAGTTATAGCCCGCCACAGCTTCGCACAGCCCGACACAGCCAGTCACAGCTCGGCACAGCTTGACACAGCTAGTCACAGCCCGACACAGCCTTACACAGCCAGCTCATTCCATTTCCCGTAGCAAAATCCTCCAAGTGTTTTTCTTCCCCCACTCCCTGTTACACGCACTCTTGCTCGTTCTTCTGCTCATGGCACCCCATAGGGCATTCCTTGCCATCGCGCATAGATGAAGTTCATTCATTACTCGGATGAGAAGCACACCTGGCCATTCGTTCATACTCATGGATGATAAAGCATGGATGGATGAAAAATCGTAGGTACTTAGGCTATATCCTGGCCAAGTGTTTCCCAATGTTCCCATGTTGTTGATAACGGCTATGCTACGAGGGACAGACAACGAGGGTCGCAACGGGACATACTGGGTAGTGATGAACGTACACTACCTGAGCCACAGGAAGAGACGACTAAGTACGCGGTACTTAGCCAATGGCGGGACAAGGGTACATTACCACAAGAGCAGTAATGGGTAGTGTAGTAACCGTGAGCCGTGAACCACAATATCACACGGTCACGTTAGCATCGGCTTTAACCAATAGAGGGAGTAGTGGACCATTTACCACTATGGCTCACGACCACTACAACGAGCCACTTTTTAGCAAACCTTTTAGGTTGCGTAGGCAGTTAGGCAAACGGTCATTAACGACCGCAGGCTATAACGGCTCTTTCAAGCATAGTATAAAAAGACTGGACGCAACTTAGAGGGTGTGCAGTATGAGTATCAGTGATCAATGTGTATTTAGAGGGACTCAGAGTGATTATGTGTACTTGGGTGATGATGTGATGAGCTCTGAAGTAAAGCCATGCTATTCAAAGTATCTCTGTGCAGAGTGAATGTGAGATGGAGAGAATGTGCATTATGAGAGAACGTGAGATGGTGAGAATGTGTATCATCTCAGAATAGTTCTTGTTTTCTCTTGACTACCATCTGCTTGTATGAACCAAGAGGCTTCAGTCCTTTCGACTAAGATCTTTTATGCTTAAGAGACTGTAGATTGGGCTTAATCAATAGGATTAAGCAGCCTGCAAGGATATGGCTTCATCCGACGTTCATGGTTTAGCTATCCTTAAAACGATTATTTCGTAATCGTTTCTGAAAGCATATCGTCGGACAACCTCTGTTGCATGTCTTAGGAAATGGGCAGTAGTGTTAATAGCCTGTTTTGTCTAAGTCATAAACCAGCGGTTAACATTTGGCGACCATATTGCGGACTAACGGTATGTTGAGTTCAAAAGTACCCAAAGAAGGATGGTTACTCAATGATTTCTTGAAATCATGACAGAACAAGTCAACAGAAGCAAAAGAATGAAAAACATTCCTGGAAAATTTTCATGGTTTACCAAGAGCAATACAACATAAAATCTTTTTGTCAGTCGCGAAAGAAGATGACAAATGGGGATTGAAGGGAGGAGTGATCAGTATTACACGAGCACCTTGGGAATGTAGGATTAGAAGTGAAGAGTGGTTGTCTTGTCTAGCTCTATTGATTACTCTAATCCCAATCAGAAAAGTTTGTTACACTAGTTATATTTTCAGAGAAGGATGTTCAAATTATGAATATTGTCACACGATCATAGAAGCAGTGGAGTACTGGATACCCAAAGACTTATTGCAAGTCAGATACACTGAAAAAGACAGATGGTATTATTGTGCCCATTAAAAAGTTTGGTGATCAATCAGTAAAAAGGAAAATTAAGTCGTAATACGGATTCTTGCAAGATAGGATGAATCTTGAAGAAAGGGTAGAGACACTATAAAATTTCTTTACTGACATACCAAGACTGTTTTAAAGGGTACTGAAAAGGAATTCTACATATGATGTGGGAATAAATGAGGAAATTAAAGAAAAAGCTAAACAAGACAGAGCTGAACGAATAGAGAAATATGCTGCAGAAAGGGAGGCTCGGTTAAGAGAAGAGTTCCCATAATTACAGAACTTGAAAATTATTCAAGGTGAGATATCAAACAGTGATAAACCAGAAGATCAGGAAATCGGATCGGTGGGAAGTGGGAACACTATAGAAGAAGAAGTTGTCAATAACGTACTTGGTGAATGGTTACCACAAGAAAGATCTGAAGGACCTTCTACAGTAACAAGCCCAAATCGAGGTTTTGCTGAAATATTAGAAGAAAGATTTTAGAACATTTTGAGTGAAGAAGGTGAAAGAAGTGAAAGCACTTCTCCAGAAAGGATAATAGCTTAGTAGAAGATTCATTAAGCTTAGTAGGGACAGCAGCTGGAAGACGACTATCATTGGGACAAGGACCTCCTAGCTTTGAATCACTGTTTAGAAGACAAACACCAACACCACCACAGCCAGCGGCAGCGGGACCATCCCAGTTTGGACAACCAGTTGCACCAGCTGCACCGATGGCTTCAGCAGCAAGCAAAACCAGACCACCATTTCCTTTATATGATGGGAAATCTGATCCAGATTTCCATCTTAATCAATTTGAAAACATATGCACCATTTACAATGAAGCAACATACGAAGAGAAGATTCGACTATTTCCTTGTTCAATGGCCTGAAAATGCATTGAATGGTTGGCAACTTTCCCAGCCAATCACTTTGCGAATTGGGCGGATATGAGAGCCGCGTTTCAAGAAAGATATAGATCCAACAAATCCACGTCTGAAATCTTCACAGGATTACAGAACCTAAGACAGAAAAAGAAAGAATTGGTAGTCGACTACCTGGAGAGAATGAAGACTCTGATCAGGAAACTACCTCAAGCACCAGGGGATGATTTGCAAAAATCATGGTTCATCAATGGACTTTGTCCTGAATACGTAACCATGGTTACAGTCATGCCTAACAATTTTTTTTGCTGAAGCAGTAGGGACTGCAAAGAAGTTGGAATTGGGATTCCATCATAGCAGAAGCAAAGATTCCAAGGATCTCTTAGAAGAAGAAGACTCTGATGATGAAGAAAAGCCCAAGCAAAAGAAGAAAGAAGTGATTGACAAAACCACTTTGGATCAGAAGGTAGCAGAGGCTACCAAGAATTTTAAAGATGAAGGGCCACGAAAGGTAACATGGTGTCACAAATGCGGGACTGCAGGACACCTCGCAACGGAATGCCATATGAAGGACAAATACTGTGATATTTGTCATATGAACAATCATAATACCAGCCATTGTATTTACAACCAACGGGCCAAGAAGACTGGGTACACACGAGAGGTGGGGGTACACCAAGCCCAAATCCGACGGGGAGGATCGGACGAACCAAGACAATACAACATGGGTAATCATTATCAGAGGCCACAAAATGAATATCCACCAAGGGATAGGGAACATCAACCCAGAACAAAGAAAGCACGAGATGCCACTATTGCAAGAAAGAGGGACACTGGAAACATGAATGCCAGTTGCGAATCAAGCATGAGGCAAAAGTGGGAAATATGGAAGCCGGACCAAGTGTAGCTGTAAGTGTGGTAACCCCTGTAGTGGATACTCTTGTGGTAACCCGAACTCATGCCAAGAAACAGAAACCTCCAGATAAGGAGATTGAAGAAGAACGGAAACAATATCCAGAAAGTGCAGCATGGCAGGAGGAAAAGAGCTTACACCAGGAAGTAAGTAAAACCATAGCTCAAATGCAAGAGGGAACCCATATACCTTCTGGAGAGCCAACTCCAGATAAGAAAATCAGACCAACGGTGAAGACCATGAATACAACCATGGAAATAGAATTGGCCGAAGTAATCTGCCAGACCAAGACCCAAATTACCATTGGACAATTATTAAAAATTGCTCCACACTGCAAGAAAACTTTATTTCGGGCGATCGTGGCATTGACCCCCACACCAAAACAAAAATCAACACCAGAGGTTTACACGATTAAACCCACAACTATATGACAAACTCCTGATTACGATGAAGCAGTACCCGTAATACAAGTACGTATTGGACGGAAGATGGTAACGAATGTACTCATCGATGGAGGATCAGGGGTGAATATCATGACATAAAAGATGAAGAAGTCATTAGGATTGGGGCACATGGAACCTGCTCCATTCACGGTACGAATGGCTGATCAACGAAAAGTGCAGCCATTGGGGATCATCAGACGACTTGCAATGGAAGTAGCAGGACTCGTATACGAAGTATCAGTAACCATTCTCAGAATGGAGGATGTGGCAGAGGGATATTCACTACTACTTGGCCGACCATGGTTAACACAAGCCCAATCACACCACGATTGGGGAAGTCAGACTCTCACAATAAAAAAGGGAGCAGAACAAGTCACCATCACGACGAAGCAACGTGGTACCATTCCACAAGAGAAACGACCTTGCATAGTGGAAGAATATGATTGGTCCAGTGGACTGTCGGATGAAGAAGAAGCCACAATATACGCAGCACACCCACAGTTGGAACCTATTGGACAACTGGTGGTCAAGCATACCACAACAGTAGGATGTCACATGGTGAACACCCAAGGAGAACCAAATACTTCGAGAACTGAAGATCCAGAGGAAGAAGCGATGGACACACCTCAACACCCGGTCCGGTTCTATCAAGAAAGGGAAGAAGACATTCAAATCAGTGAAGTACCTGCCACAATTGCAACCATCGGACAAGAGATTGCAGGATGGACAGTAAGGGAAGAAACTCAATTGATTCAAGTGAATCTGGGAACAGTGGAAGAACCACAGATAATACGAGTAAGTGCAGGTCTTGAAGAATCATTTCTACAAGAAGCTACTGCATTATTCACTGAATACAAGGATGTATTTGCCTGGAACTACAAAGATTTGAAGGGTATACCTTCTAACATCTGTCAGCACCGAATTGAATTGGAAGTTGACACAAAACCAATTCGTCGGAACCGTTACAGAATGAACCCCAACTATGCAGCTAAAGTTTGGGAAGAAATCAAGAAGTTACTGGATGCAGGATTCATATACCCAGTAGAGACACCAAAATGGTTATCGCCCATTGTGATAGTACCCAAGAAAAATGGAAAACTACGAGTGTGTGTGGACTACCGACAGTTAAACGCAGGAACCAAGAAAGACCCTTTTCCACTACCTTTCACTGAAATAGTGTTGGACACAGTGGCTGAACATGAGATGTACTCATTCATGGATGGGTTTAGTGGGTACAACCGAGCCTAGCTACGGCGTGAGCCCAGCCCCGTGAGCCTGGGAGCTGAGCTCACGTTCAAGCTACAAAGCGTGAGCGGCACGAATCTGCTGGAGAAGAAGGTCCTATAGGCGAGGATTGCAGGAAGAGGGCCTATTACCGTGGACAAAACAAAGGGGGCCAACACACACCATGTCTGCAATGCCCGCTCAAAAACTAAAAAATATGAAAACATGGCAGATTTGAGCTCAGAATGATTGTCACAGTTTATTTCAATTCACAGATAGACGCTTACAATGAATTGCTTGTGCATTTTCCCTGGTTCCGTAAACGAAATCCATATGTTTGTCAGAAATGCAAAGTCTTCACACGGCAACCTGCAAACCAACATGGGAAGCGGGCATGGCTCGTATGTGTTCAAAGAGAAGTTGGCGGAGCTCCACGCGAGGTGTCCCGCTGTAGAAGGGTGTTCACTTCTCCATAGCCTAGTGTGGCTTGGTGGATGAATTGGTCTCTCTTACCGTCGCAACACATAATCACAAGGTATATGTAATATTGATGCTTGCAGGGGACCCACTTCCCTCTCATGCCGAGAGCGCCCTCACGCATCGTTACAAAGTCCGGACAAGTGCACGAAGGGAAATTCCCGACGGTAACCTGATATTCTTTGCCATGAAGAACTGACCCAATTGACAGCACTGTGTAAATCCGTCCATACTCCGGAGAAGGGACTTCGGTGATACGAGACACCCGAGCCTGCAAAATTCTAGCAGATTCCATCTTGCATTCGTGATCTGCACCTGAAGCGAAACGGCGCACTGTTTTTCCATCTCTTTTTGTTGGGTGGGAGTCGGCACCGGGTGGCGGCATTGCCGGAGCATGTGGCACATCTGTGCCGACAGTGCATGAGGGCACCACCCGGGACCGTGCAAGACAGAACCCTCCCTCCTCCAACATGCTTATCTCGGTTGATGACAACGACGTCCCAATTTGCACAGGCCAAATTGCGGGGGGAGGGGGTTTCATTATCACCGAAGGACGAACTGTTCCCTTCACGCATCGTGCCATATTGTCTGGGCAGAACCAAAATTTGTGGTCCTTTGACTCCCCACTATGATAAGGTCGGAACAACCCTGTGAATGTTGGAGCTGGAGTCCCCCTGGAGCCTTTGCATATCTTTGATTTGCATTTCTAGAATGAGGGGGTCCGAATTGCCATGCAAGCCACTCTAGATCCCGGTGGGGTGCGTTCTATATGCCACTCACTATCAATGCAATCGGATTCCTGCACCATGGCCACCACCTCCTCCAATGGGATTCCCGCTGCTGTGCTTGTATGTTCTGCACCAGCTCCACTGGAGGAGGACCCACCTGGGAAGGGGCGGGCACACGACTCATTCTGCAGTGGAGACACCTTTGGCATAGAGAAATTGACCCTGTCTGGCCGATGGGAATCTCCATCTGACCCTGGAAGAGTGTTCAATTTCCTTTTGCATGATCCAAATCTTTCCTCGCTTTCCAAATGGGGGAGCCTGGATTGTAGAGGGGACCCTTCAGTGCATCTGTTTAGAGCTCTGGCCATCTTTGACGGGACTCCGGACCTACTCGCAGCCCTTAGCATCAACAAAGTCGTATCAGGGCCCTTGCCTCCACCCCGTCCCATCAGAAAATTGTGGTACCTGGTTTGTTGTGTAAGTGCACGCACCATGTCATCAGCAGTGGCCACATACAAGTCACGACCTGCTTTGGTAGACTGCTGCATCCAGGCGTTGTGAACAGTCTCCGCCAAATTACAGGATGGCATGTTGGCCAAGTCCTCCAAGGACATGTCCTGCAGGAGGCATTGCATGGATATGTGAGGAACGAAAACAAATGGTAGAGTTCTTCAAGTGACAATCGAAGAACCCCAAATGAACAGGCACGATGCAAAATTTCTGTTTTTGGGATTGAAGAGGCTTACCGTCGTCATGAAAGCTCCCCACTGTCTGTACCTGAAGTGCCACCAGTCCTCCAACTCCTTTACGTGGGTACATGTTGCAGCACCAGAGGAGAACCACCAAGCCCGGATTGCCTGGTAAGTGCTCTCAGCTTCTCCCATTGAGGTGGCATTCTTGTACTTGAGACAGAGCCTTCTATGCTCCAACTGCAGGTCAGGGCGAATGCAGCGCTTTGTATGACGTTCCAGAGATTGAGTCCAATGGAAGAGGCATGTGCACTCCCTATTTTCCATTGGGACCTTAGGATCCCCCGAACCAAACACGCGTCGCACTGCATTGAAATTTGCCTGTGCACTATCAGCCATGAAGCCCGCAAAATTTGTGTTTTGTATTCCATTGCGCTGCATGACGGCCAAGAGCGAATTCCACATGAGCATCTGGGATTCAGTGTCCTCCGACTGCATATCACAAATTGCTATGGAGAGCACACGCTGGTACGCCAGATCATACACATGGCACGCCATGGTTGTCCAACCCTTCACCCGTTTGCAGTGATCAAACATTAACCAACATTTAGCCAAATCTCCTCTTGGTTGCATACGGCGGACAATGCTCACACCACTGCCTTCGCCCACAGCGGACATCTTGAACAAATACACCTTGGACGAGCCCTGGCCAGGGAAGATACTGTTTTGAATGAATTCATAGCGACTCCTCCGTTTCAGGTCCATAATGTTGTCCATGAATCCAGCAGTGCCTGTGCCCATTCTGAGTGCATTCACCTGGTTTCGAATATTATGAGAGCTCAACACGGAGAAATGGTCCATGACTGCATTAAGCGAATCTGCATCCAGCATAAGTTGTGTTGCATCCCCTTCACCCAGTATGTGTTTCTCCAGGAATGCCTTGCTAGCTGCAAGCGCTATAGCAGAAGGTGTTGCACAAGGGGCATTGTGGAACTCCTGCTTCAGCAGATTTCTAGCGATGTCCACGCTATCCCTACAACTTCCTTTGGACACAGGATGCTCGTGTGCACCCATATGAATGCAGGCACGAGTCATTGTCTTGCATCGGTGTGCCACCTGATACATACGAGCGTGGCACACAGAAACACAGGACGGGGAAAGTTTGCAGAACCTGCACACAAAAGTATTGGTCCTGGGAGGGGCAAGCCCTGGGGTGAAAGGATTCAGGGGCACACCTTCCCACTCACTTTCGTTTGGTTGAGCGCTGTTTCTCAGCCGAGGGCAAGAAATATTCTGGCACTTACAATGCCCAATGCAGACCGACCTCCGAAATTTCAAGCCAATGTCGTTATGGATGTTCGACGTTTTTGTCCTGCACCAAGGATGTCCATCATGTTTCTTGTCCATGCCCTGCAAAAGCCCAGCCAGTCCAGTGGAAGAGGTGGGAGGGTTGAGCTCAAACAGGATGTCCCCATCAAACTGTGCTGGCACGTATTGAACCCGTTGCACAGGAAGGGACTCCCAATCAACAAAACGCAGCTTGCTCTTGCACCCAGGCACACCTGCGAGGGCTTTCAATTTTGGAATGACACTCATTATCTCTTGCAATTCGTCATCATCCAATGACGGATTCTGCACTGGCGGAGGAATCTCAGAAACATCCTCCGAGGACGAGTCTGAAAGAGTCACGAAGGTAGTGGATGTGCTCACCTCTTGTTTCACAGGAACTGTGCCCTTCTGTTGCACGACCGATGCTGCAGTGCCAGGGGTAACGACTGATCCTGCTGATTGTCTTCTCTCTTTTCCAAGGACACGGTATGTGCCTGGAAGGACTCTCCACTTCCTTCCACACTTGCCAACCAATGGTTTCTCCAAGTGCCCAGAATCCAAATTCCCATCCTCGTCATACACCTCTTTTTGAACAAGGAGAGAACCCAACTCCAGCGGGAACACTGTAACCAGCTCATCCTCATGAACAACTGCAAACCCATCGTCGTCTGCAGTGGCAGTCAGTGGAAGAGTACCTGCATTGGAATGGAATCGCGCAAGTGTATCTTGCTCCCTCGACATGTTTTCCCTCACTGAACGAAAGTTGCGGAATCCTCGAACTGATAGCCCGCAATCACCGAAAGGGGAATTAAGACAAACAAACTGAGGTCAACAAGGGTAGCTCCAACCCAAAGGTTGCGGGTGATGCATGCAAAGGATGTAGGGATGAGATGCACCTTCACTTCGGAAACAGCAACGCTAAGAGGCACTAACCAGAAAAACTGTTTTCAAATACTACAAGAAGCCGTGCTGTTTATGGATGAAAACAAACACTGAAAACGACATGAAACCATCCATTATGAAAAGACGGCAACAACCCTCGAGAGCAGTAAACAGGAAGACCACAAATGTCATGATGTTGTGCTGTGCCAGAAGAGCACAGCACAAACACTGACACTGCAGAAGATACCTCGCACGAATGCGTGCCAGACATGGTCGTATCCGACAGAACCCTTTATGCCAAATGACCCCATGGCGACGGTTACGGCAAAATGCAAACCACAGGGTAGGCAGTACAACACACGTGGATGCATATGTGAAGCATAACAATTATTGCGGATCTGCAAGAACTGCTCGAAAATGAACTAGCTTTAGATTTCTACGGCACATCCGAATTTGAAAGAAAGCAAGAAGGCCGCGGTGTATTGGCAGGCGGCGCAGTACATCTGACATATATCGCTAGTGCATGCAACGGATGTACTTTTTTTCTAGCGCTTTATTACTTGGATAATACGGAGACGTCGGAATGGATGAATTCCGTTCGCACACAATAACAACACCCGCATCCAAATATGGTTGACAACGTCCAATTTCGATTTTGGTTACATGCCATAGCAGCACTTGTTACAAATGTCAAACTGGAGAGCTCTAGAGGCATCGTAGGGAGCCCTTGTTTCCAACGGAGGAGGAAGAGAAGGAAGTAACTATACTTCACGAGCTCTAGAAACAGGAATAGAGCCAGAGATAGAATGAGGATGGAAAGAGTGGACGAAGAGGAAAAGGAGGTAGAAGAGGGAGTAGAGGAAAGTGTGGCGATGGAGGAGCAGGAATCAGCAGAAGAACAGCAGCCCGCCATAGTTCCAAGAACAGATGAAGAGGACACTGCATCTGAGGGAGAGACAGACGAGATGGAAGAGGATGTTGAAGGTGGCCTCACGAGGAGTCTGCCTGCGGGAAAGAGGAAGGGGGAGAGGCTCACATACACGCTCGGCGCAGAGAGCAGCCCGAAGCGCAAAGGGTCCCCGGCAATTGGGGAGTCTTCTGGAGCAGCCAAGAAAAAGGTGAAATCTTTAAGACCCACATTTGTGTTTCGTTGCTGATATGAATATAGCCCACACAGGACATCTGCACCAGGCTGAAAGCACCGCAAACTGGAAGCTCAAACAGTGTGCGGCAACGCACACTGTTTGGGCCTACCAATTTGCTTGATTGTTCAGGTGCAAAACGCCCAAACTTGGGCACTACAGCAGGTTCAATACAACCCAAATTGCAAGCTCAATCAGTGTGAGTTGAGCTGAACATTTCACTGCTGTTTCCGACTGGATATCGGTTTTCCAGGATATGTATGTCAGGACGAGAGAACCCTTTAGTGGCAGCTCCAACAGTGTGCGTTGGCGCACACTGTTTGAGCTCTACATGTCACGGTTTTCTCCGTGTTGAATTCGCCCTTTAGGGCACGTTTCTGAGGATGAAAGAATCCCTCACTGGCAGCTCAAACAGTGTGCGTCAACGCACACTGTTTGAGCTGTACATGTCACTGTTTTTTTGGTGTTAAATTCGGACTTCCAGGGCAGGTTTATGATGATGAAATAACCATTCAGTGGCAGCTCAAACAGTGTGCGTTGGCGCACACTGTTTGCGCTAAACATGTAAGTGTTTTTTCCGACTGTAATTCGACCTTTAGGGCATGTTTCTGAGGATGAAAGAATCCCTCACTGGCGGCTCAAAACAGTGTGCGTCAACGCACACTGTTTGAGCTCTACATGTCACGGTTTTTTCCGATTGAAATTCGGCATTTAGGGCACGTTTCTGAGGATGAAAGAATCCTTCATGTACAGCTCAAACAGTGTGCGTCAACGCACACTGTTTGAGCTGTACATGTCACTGTGTTTTTGGTGTTAAATTCGGACTTTCAGGGCAGGTTTATGATGATAAAATAACCATTCAGTGGCACCTCAAACAGTGTGCGTTGGCGCACACTGTTTGAGCTGAACATGTAAGTGTTTTTTCCGATTGAAATTCGACCTTTAGGGCACGTTTCTGGGGATGAAAGAATCTCTCACTGGCAGCTCAAACAGTGTGCGTCAACGCACACTGTTTGAGCTGTACATGTCACTGTTTTTTTGGTGTTAAATTCGGACTTCCAGGGCAGGTTTTTGAAGATGAAATAACCATTCAGTGGCAGCTTAAACAGTGTGCGTTGGCGCACACTGTTTGAGCTGAACATGTAAGTGTTTTTTCCGAGTTAAATTCGGACTTCCAGGGCAGGTTTCTGTGGATGGAAGAATCCCTCACTGGCAACTCAAACAGTGTGCGTCAACGCACACTGTTTGAGCTGGACATGTCACACTGTTCGAACTCAGCTTTTCACTTTTTTCATCCGAAATCGGCCGCATATCTTGGAGTTTACAATGAACACTTACCTGGCACAAGTAGATGTTCAATGATCATTTACCTGGCAAGTGAAATAGTGTGCGTCAACGCACACTGTTTGAGCCCACTTTTACATTGTCTTTTTCTGTGGAATTCGGCAACATATGACATGTCTGTGAGGGTCAATGTACACTTACCTGGCAGCTTAAAATAGTGTGCGTCAACGCACACTCTTTGAGCCCACTTTTTCATGCCTCAGCCGACGTTTCATGCCTCTCTAATATCAAGTTGAATGAACAACCCTGCAGGAGAAGATGCAAAGTGTGGCAGATGAGGTCCCTTCGGGTCAGGAGAAGGAGATAATTGTTGATGTGGACGATGAGTTCTATGAAAGCAAAGCCGCTGAGATGTTGGGGGGTCAGAAGGTAAACTCTCAGCTTGTGGTGCAAAGTATGCTTGCCCCGGGTGGGAGGTTGAAGATTCCCCTGTGTAGGTTGGTTTCCATGCCCGTCGTTCGTCCACCCCTCGTCAAGGACATTCTCAAGTTGGAGGCCAAGTTTGTTCATGGGTATTTGGATGGAGGTTTACTATTTCATGAGCAGAAACCATGAGCCATGAGCCATGAGCCGCATGAGCCGCATGAGCGGTGAGCCGAAGTCTAAGATACGCGGATTTCATGAGCGGACTCCTCCAAATTTGGAAATGCGGCAGATTAAACAAGTATTAAAATAATAGTTTTTTAATTTGACCTTGCCGTTTTTGGACGTTCCAGATCATGTAATGCGGCGAAGATATGTCGTCAGTAACAAGTCCGCTCATGGTTTTATAGATCCGCTCATGGAAATAAGTGACCGTGCAACGGGAAATCCAGTATACCACTGCAAAAGGACGTCGCATACTGGCCTGTATAGAGTAGTCCGCGGTTTTACATGCCTTAACATTGGAATGAAGCTGACCCTTTTGCCGCGATTGAACCAATGGAGTCTGCACCAATACAGTCTGCAGTACTTCACAATTCTGTCTTCTTCGGGTATTCGGCGGGAAAGGTTTGCAACTGAACTGGGAAATAAGGTGCCGCATTAGGGTTCGCACGTGCGAAATTTCGGAGCGGTTTGGTGTTGGCGAAGGCCGCCTCTACCAGTACCTACGACGATACTTGGAAATGCGGCGCCGCATTTCCTTGTCGGAGGTCGAATGAGGAAAGCAAGATTTCGGAAAGCAGAAAAACATGAACCCTCCAATATACAAAAATACATGCACGTGGAAACAAGTGAACGATATAGTAATATCTTAGTTCGAGCAAAACAGGTTACTGGTAGGCAAGACATATGTCGGACCTTTCTGTGGCCAGAGTCTGAGGTACTGGCAGCAGTACAGTTCTACTATCCGAAAAGGATGGGCGTACCATTGTATGGGGACCGCAAGCCAAGCTCACTGGTCCCCTGGATCCATATTCAGAAGAGTGTGAACCTCCTGGGGGCTCAACCCTGGTGCATGTATGAAGTGATGAGTTGTGGAATTACAACGGAGTCTCTTTAGGTACACGTAGTACAAATGCTTGCAAGGGCAGTATGATGCCCCCTTGTTCGCCATGATCTGGAAGTCGGTGCAATTGCAGGTGGATAATTCTGAAATGGTGATGGTGTACACCTCATTGCAAACAGCTGAGCCCGCCGTGGCCATCTGATACACACGCCCAATCCTGGTGGGGGCACTTCTGTCGAGCTCTGGATTGTACAGTTCATCCGAAGTGCATTCCCCATCCTTGTCTCGTTCACTTTTGAGGGAGGTCGCCGCCTCTTCGGTTTCCCCCAACGGTGTGTAGGATGCTTAGAGCTGTCGTGTCCCATTGTTCTTGCTCTCACAGGGGTTGGTGGTGGAGGCTGTGGAAGCGGAAATGGTTCTCTGGGGACGTCAGTGCGCTGCACCATCCGAAATCCTGCGGCGGTAAGGGCGTCGGCCTCAACCTGACTCAGATCGCAGCCTGGTTCCACCGGCCACACCGGGGGAGCCTCTGGCATTGTTTGTATGCCGTACTTGGGCTTTCCATACACGCAAGTCATAATGTCGTGCCTGCAGAACCAGAACTGGGTGGTTGTCGCCTCCGCAAACTTTGCATGGACAAATCTTCCTGTAAAAGTAGGAGCAGGGACAGCCCCATCTGGATTCCTCCTTATCATCTCTAAACAACGTTGCCGTGTATCCACACGAATTGCGGAACACCTTCCTCGAAACGACGGCTTTGTGCGAGCAATTCTCCACTGTGAGGCAGACACAGTCGTCTCCACAATGGCTTGGCCATACTGCATAACAGCGGGCGGAATCTGGGGCAAGAGAGCGGTGGGAATTTTTTGCACGAATCCCCGGTTGAAGGCGACGGCGATCTGGAATTTCTTGGGCTTCCACTGCTGGAAGACACATTGTGCGGCAACATGACGGGACCTCGAGGTGCTGTCCGAATGTTCCTGTCGGATCTCCAGGAATCCTCTTCGCACCCGGGTTCCTCTTCAATCCTCCGCCTGACAGGGCGAGTCCGGACGTCCCCCTCTAGGTGTTCACCTCTGCGGTGCAGAGGCGTCCCTTTGATCTTCTCTCGCAATGCTGTCGCCCATTTCACTGGATTCTTGGACCTCGAAGCTGTTCGTACCAACAATTCCTCCCTGTCCGGCCCAAAGCCCCATTGTTTGCCGCTCAGGAACTTGTAGTACGTGGCTTGCTGCATGATTGCTCTGTCGATGTCCTCCGTTGTGGCCGTCACTACGTCCACCAGATGTGCGGCAGAAGACGCTCGCCAGGAGGAGTGGACCGATTCTGCCATATTCGTGTTCGGCATGTCCGTGTCGGAATCCAAGCACCGCTCCTAGAAGGACACAAACAATGGTGAGGGACCAATCGAAATGTCCGTAACAGAAAGACAAATGAACGAAATTGACAGCAGCCTACCTCCCGCATGTACTGTCCGAACTGTCGATACCGAAAATGCCACCACCCCAACCAGCTGTGCAATGCTCCCAGATTGGTTGTCTCCACTGCACCTGACGTGTTCCACCAAGCCTCGATGATAGCAAACTTAACCTCCGCGTCATCAAATGTGGGTGCATCCTTCCACGCCGTACAAAGGACACGGTGTTCAGCCTGGAATGAGCTAGCAACAAATTTGGTAGTGTAGTGGGATAGACTCTGCATCCAATGGAATCCACAGGATCTCTCTTTCCCCTCCATTGGAACATTGGGGTCCTCACCGTACACACGCCGCACCGCTGCCCAGTTGGTCTGAGCGTTGTCTGCCATGAATCCCCTGAAATTGGGCTCTGGCAATCCCGCCCTTGCCATCTGCTCGTTTATGCCCTCCCACAGATGCATCTCGGACTGTGTGTCCTCCCCTTTCATCTCGCAGATTGCAATTGTCATGAGCCTCTTGGAGTGATAGTCATAAACATGCGCACCCATAGTCACCCACTGATGGTTTGTAATTCGCTTGATGTGATCAAACATCACCCAAGCATTCGACAAGTTTCCAGTTGTCATGCGAGTGACCAAGTCGACTCCACTCCCAGGCCCACACGTCGACATTTTGAAAATGTAACAACGATCGGATTCGCTGCCTTGCCCTGGAAACTTGCTACCTTGGATGTAGTCATATCCAGTCATTCGTTTCACCTCCAGGATTGAGTACATGTCCGACCCCCTGCCGAACTCCTGCTTGCAAGATACGATGTGATTCCGCACATTCGGACTACAAACGTGCGAGACGGACTCCAAGAGGTCACGCATCTCGTCTTCGGTCAAGGGCTCTCAGTCGGAACCATCTTCAGACATGATTTTGCCAAGAGCAATCTTGTGGGCTGCCTTCAGCTGAATCTGCTTTGGTCTGGCTCCGGGGCTCAATTTCACCTCCTCTTTTATGATGTCGTGTGCTTCCTGCACAGCCTCACGCATGTTGCCTCTCGCCAAGGGGTGGCAGTGGACCCCAACGTGTATGCAAGCTCTAGTCAAGTCCGGGAGCAAATGGATAACGTAATATTGCTTGGCTCTGCACATGGACATGCACGTCGGTGGTTCTTTGCAATGTGCACACTTGAAAGAACCCGCAGGAGCTTGACTGGAGACAATGAATGGATGATGCGTTGTGCCAGTCCAATCCGTTTCGTTTCTCCGCCCTCCTTTGGAGAGAAAGTGGAAGCAGGTGGGATTGAGGCACCTCAGCTTCCCCGCACAGAGGACATATCGTACACGAACACCATCAGCAATTTTCGTGCTACTGGTCTTCGTCACACACCAGGGGTGTCCGTCATGCTTTCGATCCATGTCTGTTAACATCCCGGAGGCTTTGTTTGACGAAGAAATAGGTGGAAACTCGAAGATGACATTGCCATCAACTTCGGGAGGCAGAAACGTTACCTTTCTGACTGGAAATTTGGCATAGTCGAGAGCAGCCAGCTCGGAGCGAGAACCATCGAGGTGATGTTGTCGTAGGAGCTGCACAATGGACCGGGTTGGAGTTATGCTCGAGGGCACATGCGTAGCACCGACAGAGACGTCCATGCCGGATTTGAACGACCGTGTGGAGGACATGGGTACCTCAATGCAATCATCTTCCTCGTCGGAAATGTCGAATACGTCCACACGAGAAGCTATGGAGGGTCTTGACGGTCCAGGTCGGGAATGATTATCGTTGCATACCTCTCTGTTGGCAGTGGCTGCCTCTTGGTTTCCGGACTCCTTTGTGGATGGTGTGGGCAGCGACTGATTCGGAAAGGGAATGGGCATTCCCACAGCTCGGTACAGGATGGTGTCTGATGGGGGAACGTGCCATTCGATTCCGCAACCTCCGTCGTTACCTAGCACGACAATGGTCTCGTCAACCTGTCCAGGAACATCCTTCCTTTCTTCTTCCAAATAAACTGTGCCCGGTTTGAGCTTGAATTTGGAACAAAGGTAAGTTTCAGTCACTCTGCAAAGTCCTCCCTCGTTTGGGATCCAGGCTCTCCCAAGTTGCGGAGGACAGCAAACTATAGCGTAGGAATTCGGAGCCATCGAACACCGCACGGAATTGGCAAGTGCGAGGTTCAGTATAGCGACAGACCAAGGCTCATAGGCACCATGCGGAGTCCATCGACGATTGGAAGTCACACATTGAAGTGGAAAGTATTGTTTCAAGCTACATGCATGAAGGTGGGAGGTTTGATTCCATAGCCAGTAAGTATGACAATGATGGCCGATTCGGCGACGAAATAACATCTCCTGACAGTTTCTCCTGAGGGTGGATCCAGCAGTATTCTCAGGGCAGACAGGAACATTCGCACTGACAAGTGCCAGGACTGTTAGTTAAAACGGTCAGACAACCAAGTTGTGCTCATCAAGACTGGCCGCAATGTTGTTTCCGAACAATGCAACCCATTGAGGTTCCAGATTTCCCGTCCCGAGTGATTCTTTCGATTGCTGGTGGACGGAAATACGGCGCCGCATTTCCGTATTGCTTCTTGGTCATGCACCAGAGCGACGGAAATGCGGCACCGAGTTTCCGTCCGGGGGAAACCTTTATACTCTCCAGAACGGAAATGCGGTAACGCATTTCCATCCAGCAAGCACGGTATGTGAAGGTGGAACGGAAATGCGGTACCGCATTTCCGTTCTGATTGAGAATTATGAACAACGGGAACAGAAATGCGGCACCGCATTTCTGTCGGAGTCGCACTTTCTGACATTCCAGAACGGAAATGCGGCGCCGCATTTCCATTTTGTATCTGATGCATGGAGCCAAGTGCGATCCGACCGCTTGAGACATTCATACTATCCAGAAAGGAAATGCGGTACCGCATTTCCGTTCTGACTGAAAATCGTGAACCATCGGAACTGAAATGCGGCAGCGCATTTCCATCCGAGTCGCACCTCCCAACATTCCAGAACGGAAATGCGGCACCGCATTTCCGTTCTGATGAAATATCCTGAAACATCGGAACTGAAATGCGGTACCGCATTTCCGTCGGAGTCGCACCTTCCGACATTCCAAAACGGAAATGCGGCGCCGCATTTCCGTTTTGTATGTGAGGCATGGAGCTGTGGAACGAAAATGCGGCACAGCATTTCCGCCAGCGTCAGACGTTAATACTCTACAGAACGGAAATGCGGTACCGCATTTCCGTTCTGACTGAAAATCGTGCGCAACGGGAACAGAAATGCGGCACCGCATTTCCGTCCGAGTCGCACCTTCCGACATTCTAGAACGGAAATGCGGCGCCGCATTTCCGTTTTGTATATGGGGCCTGGAGCTGTGGTACGGAAATGTGGTGCCGCATTTCCATCCATGTGAGACCTTCAAACTTTCCAGACCGGAAATGCGGCACCGCATTTCTGTCCAGGTGAGACCTCTATACTTTCCCGAACGGAAATGTGGCACGGCATTTCCGTTCATCAACTAACGTATGTGAAGGGGGAACGGAAATGCGGTACCGCATTTCCGTTCACATTGAAAATCATGAACCACGGGAACTGAAATGTTGTGCCTCATTTCCGTCCGAATCGCACCTTTCGACATTCCAGAACGGAAATGCGGCGCCGCATTTCCCTTTTGTATCTCATACATGGAGCTGTGGGACGGAAATGCGGCACCGTATTTCCGTTCAACAACTAAGGTATGTGAAGGTGGAACGGAAATGCGGTGCCGCATTTTCTTCCAACAAGTACGGATGTGTAGCTTCGTGATGGTACTTAACGGAAATGCGGCGCCGCATTCGCATTTTCACTTCAACTCATCAGACGCTGGGACGGAAATGCCTTGAAATGTGAACACGTGGAGCAACGGAATTGCTGCACATGTCGGCACTCTATCTGACTGAAGGGGCATGAGGCGGCGCGGCCTGACCGTTGGATAATGATGTTTGTTTTTCGGACGGCAGGCGTACCCTGAACGATTCGAATTTCGTAATGACGCAAAGTCCACGAGGAGACACTTTCGTCCAACCCTTTCGAACCCAAGTGGTGCATCACCGCCGTTTCATCTACTTTTGTGGTGTCTCCTCAGTCACCCCTCTCGCGCCCTTTCCATCTGCACTCTTTGCCCTTTTCCCTCTCTCCGTTCTTCTTATGCTCGAACCTGAGAGGGGGGAGTTCGTGCACCAGACAGGAGACCTCGTCGCAAGGTCCGGAAATTATACTTCGGACGTAGGCCAATGCCGAAGGGGAGGAAGCAGATGCATCTACAGGAGGAGATTGCCATCTCCGAGCAGCAGGCCACTCAGGCAACCCAGCCACCAGTGAGAGCTCTATGCGATCGGGCTGCGCGCAGCTGATCGAGCACCGAACCCCCCATTTTGCTTCTGTAATTCTTAGACTGAATGCTAGGAGACTTGAATGCAGAACATGTTTGCATGCCTAATAGGAAAGGTGGATGTGCTGGAGGGATCGCAGGAATCCAAAGAGCCGCAGGAAGAGTCCGAGGAGCTAGCTGCAGCACGTACACCCACCCGATCCCCGAGCGCGGGTATTCCTGCCGGGCCTAGCCCTGTGCGATTCAAAGACGCGGCTTCGAAGGGCAAGTTCAAAGCCCCAGAGATCGACTCGCGTTCTTTGGTCATGGAGAATCGCCAGCAGGGGTCGGGCCCTTCTCCAGCAAAGTCGAAGAAGAAGCAGCCCGTCCCTCTACTGGCTTCTGAACCGGCTCAGGCCGATTCACCCCCCCCAACGCGAATGAAGCAGCAGGGTAAAAGGCAGATTCAATTGCAGCAGACACCTTCACCTGCAAGGATGAGGAAGCAGAAGGCAATCAGGGCGACGGCCGAACAATCTCCCGCAAAACCGCTTCCACGAGCTGAAGCTCAGTTCCTGGAGGATTTCCCGCCTGTAGATGTTGGGGCCGACTCTGCTGCAGCGAAGGCAATGGGATCGACCGTTGATCTCGATTTGGTACCGGAGGAGGGTGCTGCCGCTCAACGTTCGCAGCAAGACCTCACCACCGATGAGCAAGCAGGCCCGGAGGAGGCCTCTGCAATGGCAGAATTGTCCGCAGACAGGCCCCAGAGTGCAGCTCTAGTTGAGGATGCTCCAGCTGCTCAGCCACTACCGGCACCTACAGACATGTCTCCGGAGGATTTCAAAAGTGCAGCGGATAAAATGTTGGAGGAGACACACAGTAGCATTGGCAGAGTTCTGGGGAGCAGGGTATTCCAGCGGACTCTTCGAATCCCACTTTGTCGCATGGTCTCCCTTCCCATCGTCAGGCAGGCCCTTCCTGGAGATGTGGATAAGCTGAAGTTCGCATTTCGAGAAGGGTACCGTCTGGGATCGGCAGCGTTTTACGTTTCCATTGAGAATGAGGACGGCGAAACTCGTGGACCCACTGCCGATGAATTGTCAACGTGGGATACCCACTGGCACACTCGCAACGACAAATTCGAGGCGACGTTGAAGGGTGATCCAGACTTCGGCCATATGTCTGGTAAAATGTTCTTTGTGTGGGACGGGAATCACCGACTTCTCGCCTGGTGGGAGTACATCAAGCAGAACCATGCCAAGCACATTGGCTGGCATTACATGGTGGAGTGTGTCATCCTCAAGGTGAAGGCGGCAGACTCCTCCCTGCTCAAGAATGCCATGGCGGACCTCAACTCGTAAGATACTCATACCCTCCCTAGCACGTTCGAAATGCGGTGCCGCATTTCGGTTACTCTTCCGTGTACTGAACTGGAGAGTGTGCCTTGCAGGGTCACTGAGAATGCGTACGTGCATACCCACATGGCACATATGCTGTACAGGGTGAGGAAAACTGGTCTCACTGATCCGCAGATGTTTGCGGAAATGCTGGAGCCCGAGCTCATTCAGAAAGCCGTTGCAAAAACAGACCGGACATGGTATCGTCTCACTATGGATGGAATGGTGGAGGTGATATACGAAGTAAGTCGTCCTCCAATTTCCCTCTGCTCATCCTTCCCCAATTTCCAGTAATCTTTCCACATGAATCGAATGTAACGCTTATGCATGTTTTTGTTGGCAGTCAAACATCAAGCTGGATTTGGCCCATGCCAAACGCTTCTTCATGGAAAGTGAGGGGCAGGTCAAAACGTTGCAGTCATTGACTGAGCACTTGAAGGAAGCCGGTGTCAAGTCCATAACCAAATACAAGTCAAAGCTTGTGAAGCTGGTGGCAATTGCAGATCCGGCACTTGGAAAGGACTTCATCCCCGAGATTGCAAAACACTATTCTCGGGCCATGCAGCCGACCATGCAATTGGAGAAACTGCATCACCTCTCAACGGCATGTGTGGAGGCGAAAGAGAAGGTGAGGTTTCAATGCACTGAAGTTCCTTCCTAGCAATAGCCACTCTCTTCCAGCTCCTGACATTGGATCGGAAATGGCAGACACGGTGGCTGTCGATCTGGAATGCATCCGAGAGCATAAGGACAATGTGGTCTTTTCCACTCGAAGTTTCCGACCCTGCAGTGGATGTGTGGCTCAACCGTATGACTTGGTGGTTCCAGGTAATTCAAGGTACTTCCCCAGATTTGCTTTTCTGAAATGAATTCCCTGAACTGCTACGTGACAATGCATTTGGGAATCGCAGGTAATGTCGAATGCGAAGGAGCAAGTCGTAATGCACACAAATTCATTCGGCTTGTACGTCAAATGGGATGGAACACAGACATTGGAAGACTACGTGACACGTTTCAGATGTGCGTACAAGGACAACCTTTTCGCCAGAGAGCTACAGACAGCAAGAAGGAGCGTGGAGTTTACACATCAGGAGGGAGCGGGGAAAACTGCAATGCGAATTGTTTACAGGTGAAGCACAGCTGCCCTTGTATGCGAAGCCTGGTTACGAGGTTTGTCTCGGAAATGCGGCACCGCATTCGCATTTTATGTTTTCGGTGGCACTCTGCGAGTAGGTTGGTCTCAACTTTTGCTCACGCATGCTGACTGCCTTGCAGGTATATGAAATACGTGCTCCTTCAGACAGGGGCCCTGGCTCAAGAGCCCCCGTTCTTCATGGCTTGGACCGTGGCGGGCCCAAGCTGTGTCTACACACCCGAGATGCAGAAACAATGGCATCCCGCGCATCTCGTTGGATGCCCGTGGTACCTGGACATGTCTGGCGGTATTGTTGACGAGTCTGAGAAAGATCTGCACGCCTTGGCATAAGAGAAGAGAAAGGAAAGACGTGTCCCTGCTGGGCCAAAGTCGGCAAAGGAATCTGCTGCTCTGGAAGAATCCAGAAAGGCAGCTGAGATGGCACAAAAGACGGTGGATGCAGCTGTGCAGGCCCAACAGAAGGGGTCGAAGAAGAGGACTCGCCAGCAAGGAGCAGCTGTTGTGACACCCGCCAAAACGAAGAAGCAGAAACAGCCGGTTCAGGAAGAGGGTGAGGAAGAGGACTCCGATGGAGACTTTGCAACCAGCCCACCCCCCCAAACGCAGGCTGCCTCCCATGTGCCCACCGTTGTCACGAGAGGCACGAGAACTGGCTCGGCAAAGAAGGCACTCTTCAACCCCATGGATGCCTCGGCGTGAGCCTGGTCACGTGAGCGCGTGAGCGCAACTGCGCTCACGCCACGTCACCTTGCGCAAATGCCACGTCACGGGGCTCAGTCCACGTCATCACACGTGAAGGCCGAGTCACCACGCACCCAGAAAGAAGTGGAGTGTATTCCCGCGGATTGGCACCCTTTACCGCGGAAACAAGCTGGACGACATAATAAAGGCATTGAATAAAGGGGATGAATGTACAGTTGGATGATAAACAGATGGATGAGTGTGAAAAATGTATGTAGATGGATGAATGACGGATGGATAAGAGTAAAATGGATGAATGTATAATGGATGTTGAGCAATGACAAAAATTCATGACAGGAAGATGCATGACCAAATCTTTTGACGAATGCACAAAGTATATGAAATGAGTGTGGAAGGTTTGTGGGGTGGATTAAAGAGTACAGAGGATGAATGTACAATGGATGTTGTACAAAGGAAGCTTTCATGAATGGAGCACGCATGAATACAGTGTAGATGAATGCACAATGGATATGAGAAGAGTCAGGAAGGTTTGTGAGATGGATTCATACATATAGCAATTAAACGAAAGTTGATTCTGTGATTATTATTTGTTCTAAAGGAACAACTACGGTAGAGGAAGGGGATTCAACGTTTTCCAGATAATATGAAAATGAATATTAAAAGAATACAGTTCAGTCTGACTCAGAGTCAGTACAATGTATCCCCTCTTCCTCTGCATCTAAGTCTAAGTATTTTAGAACACCGGATCCACGCTGGATACACCTACGGCTGGCCACTAAAAAGTCAGGGGATAGGGACTCGGCCGCGTGAAGTGCCATTGCTTCGGCATAAACAGGGAGCAGAAAATTGGAAAGGGGGCTGTCGAAAACAGACTCGCCAGAAATGACTGTATCTCCTGAAGATCCACCGCTGGCTTTCCTGAAAGACAGCCTGAAAAAGTTATTACTGTAACTTTGATGTTATCGAGAAATTGAGTATGACTCCCAAAGAGGGTTTAGCACTTACTCACATGAAAAGTCGTTGTCGACCTGCTTATCTTCGGGATCGTCATCATTTCGAATTTGAATCCGATCAGTCTGTGTGCCTGAAGTGGAGCCAGACAAAAGGGGGAGGAGCACTGTGTTGTAGAGGTCAGAATCACCCTCCATGCCAAAAAGGCTTCTTCCGCCTGCCTTGCATGCGTGGTAAGTTGCTCCTGCACCAGACAGGAGAACATGAACAGTTTGGAGGGGGGGATTTAAGCAGATGAAACTGTTGAAAGGAAACCAATTCGGAAGGGAAAAAACGAACCTGTGGACACAGAAAGATCGACCACCCGTGCAGAGCGGTGGCTGCATGACTCCAGCAGTATTTGCATGAATGCTGGTGACTTTTCCTTTGCACCTCTCCAGGGAGTGCCATCTGGTCTCTTCAGAGTCTGACTGGACTGCATGAAGTTGTACAAAATGTCATCGACATGGGGCTCATAGGGGGGGTTGACGAAACAACCCTGGTCAGAAATCTCAAAGCTGCGGATGGAGGATGGTGTCTTTGATGTGCGAATCCTCCGCAGGCAGATCGCCTCGAACATCCTCGTCTGCCAAAGATAGCAGGTTAGTGTGGTAAACACAATCTAAAGTGGAAGTGTGTACATCGGCTATTCAGAACTCTGACACAAAAAAATCATGAATCGTTGATGATCGGTGTCGATCATAAAACATTCTACTAGAGTGGAGCTGCAGAGAAAATTGAAACTCATGATCAAAGCACAAGCAGAAGGGAGACGGCATACCAGCTGACCAGGGAAACCCCCTTTCACAAGGTAGAGGCTGTTCACACAATTCCATGTGCGCAAAACTTCAAACCCTGAAGACTTGAGGTATGATGCCAATGCCCGACGACTATCATTGTCACATGACTGAAAAAGCAGAAGTGTCCCTGCATCAGAGAGGAAATTGTTACAGAACCCGAACACCCAACTCCAGTAGTTGTCCTCGAATTTGTTCCAGCCTGGCGTCTTGCCCTTGGAAGAACTTCTGGCACAGCCTGGCCATCCGGGATGTCGAGAATGACAATGTCGGCCGCATAAGTTTTCTGCACACCGCACACGAAGGTGGGACCTGTGCTCACCTGCAACAGACATGTTTTTTATAAGAACGATGGCAAGAATGTTTTCAAAGAACGAGACTGAAATACTGCCAACGAAACTTTCAAGAGAAAGGAAAGAACTGGAATTCTCACCAGATCGGAGAAATTTTCATCTCTCTGCTGAATCAGAACGGGAAGGGTGTGGCTTGGCATCGAACACGCACTGAAGAGTGCGGGTATATCTTCCAGCACTAAAGTCCTGCCCACTCTCCATCTCCTTTTCATTCTCCTTCCCCTTGTCCTTTTCCGTCTCTTTGGACTTGTCTTTGTCCTTTGGCTTTGCTGGTGAGATGGCTATGACATCAACAGCCTTGTCTTTTGGTTTGCGGCCCGCCTTCTTTCCCTTCTGCTGCGTTCCCTGAGCATCAGGCTCCTTGGCAGCCAAGGTTGCTATGTTTCGTTGATACTCTTCGTCAGTCAAAGGCGCCAGCATCTCAGCGTTATTGTTCAAGTATTTCATATGCTGTTCTTGAAAGGTCGTGTGCTCAGGGGCAGTCAAGGTACCACCCACAGTCTCTGAAGTGAGAAGGACTCCAGTCCTTCAATATCCCTGCAGTATACATGGTTGGATCGTTTGCAGGGTCCGACCACATGTCAAGATAGTCGGGAATTCCGCTCAGGTGATTTCCTTCCATAAGCACATATTTTCGTGTACCTGAAAAAAGGAGATGAATCCCAACCCACAAAAGCGCTCAGTGAGTAAGATGCAAGTAGAACAGAAAGAATAAAACATGGATTGAAATGGCTCTGACAACTGCTTCCAGCTCCAAGGACCTTTCAGGACCACAACTACTGCTCCAGATATGAATGTCGTCAACGCCATTCAGACATTCCATTCCATGACACTGTAAATACATCTAATCCAGGTGAATGCAAATACGATTAGAAATGACACAGACATAGAAGTGAATGTCGTCAACGACATTCAAGAATGAAGCCAAATTAATACTTAAATGAAGCAAAATCACAGGATGGAAATAAAAAAATTGAGTAAGGAACCATCCAGGAAAACTCAATGCACATTCATAACGAACCTATCACTGAGGACCTCACAACATCACTGTATGTGAATGGCGTCAACGCCATTCACAAAAATACAAAAAAGAAACCAATTACTTAGCTCCCCAATCCATGTAAATTGAATTTGTCGCTTTTGAATAATACAGACACAGCTGTGTGTCGTCAACGACATTCACTTTGGATTTCTTAAAACAGAGCTTATCAAGCCTCCACATTCATCGCAAGAGGAAAAACAATGCAGAACAACTGAATGTCTGCATTGACATTCAGCAAAATGAAGTGAGGAACCCTCACTGTAACCTCTATGGACATTACAAAAATTTAAATAACCTTGAGGACCTCTCAACAACTCCGTATGTGAATGTCGTCAACGCCATTCAAGGACATTATCATTCTAATCAGGGACAATATAATTGCACCCTTAGATCCTAACCAGGTGAATTCATATACTCGCTTAAGAATGACTTAGACAAAGAAGTGAATGTCGTCAACGACATTCAATCTGGATCTAAGATTGCAATCCATATGAAGCCACATTTTTTCCCAAAAAACAGTAGAGTTTCAAGTATGACATTTGCACCTGTACACAACTCGCATCATGGCCCACTCTCCTCCAACCTGACTGTCAAAGTCGTTGGACCGTAAAATGTTACCATCTTTGGAGAACTCCCGGAAAAAACAGTATCTCAAGTGAGACCTCTCCACTTCCTTATGTATGCCTCCAATGACATTTGGGGAGGGGAAACAATCGCAATGTTCAGGTCCTTCAAAGTCTGATCCAGCACAATGACGGCGCGCTTTTTCGAGCTGCAAATAGTATATTTGTCAGAATTGCAAAAAAGATACACATCACATACTTGAAGAGAAGAAACAGCATGTTCGAATACACACCTGACTCCAAAATGTAGCCTTGTGGAGCCAGTTATCAAACACCAAATCACTGATTCCTTCCACCTTTGTGCCAGGCTGTATGGTGCTCTTTGGGAACTGATTCAAGTCCTTTACTGTTTGATCTGAGTTCCATATCTCCAGCCACCTTATTTGTTTGTGGGTCGACCATCGATATGGCCAGCCGGTGCAATTTCTCCTGCTGCATCTCCGGATGCACATGCTTGTCATAGTGTGTTTTGATCTGCTGAAGGAACTCAGGACCAAGTCCAGGATCTACTATTCTAAGCTGCTTTCCGAAGGCTGACATCAATTTGGTTCTTCGCATCTCAAACTCCTTCTTTATTGCAGCTTCCACACCCTTTGATGTCCTTAGTTCCTCTGGTGTAGTGCGGTAAATTCGGATTTTCCCTTCTCAGCTGCCTCTGCCAGTTCTTGCTGCATTCATTCAAGTAGTGATTAGCTCCGAAGGGACTCTAAACATGTATTCGAAAAGTAAACAGATTACAGACTCGGGCTTACCGCATACATGTACTCCAGAAACGCCTCTCGTGTCAAAGAATACCAAGTGCCTGCAGCTCTTCCTGTTTCGCACTTCTTGATGATATTGGGTGGTAGTACTGTCCGAAAATCATCCAGCTTCATCAGACCAATCCTCTGAATTCGGAATAGTGTGTGAACCAAGCTTGTTGTCACATGCGATTTCTCTGTCGATCTGCAAAAACATTGGAAACATTGCATTCCTTAACACTGTTTTTTGAGGATTAACAAGACACTACAGAGGGAATCAAATCTCCTGGATGACTTACTTGTTCACGTCGTGCATAGCTGTAAGAAGCCTAGCGATGTCGTTTCCTGGATCCAAAACCATTGCCTCCACAGCAACATGCTTGTCTTTGTCTTTCGAATGGTGTTTCTGAATGTATCCCATCCATGCCAGCAATCGGTGGTTGCCGTCCCAGACGTAGAACATGTGGTTGCAAAATTGCTGGGTGTTCTTTCCCATCATGAGGCCCAGCTCGAACTCCTCATTGGCATCTTTCCAGCACTCATCCCAGTTATCACTGATCTCTGGAGAAACTAATGTGCTTTTCCCATTTATATCCGTCAGTGACACATAAAAAACTTGTGCACCAAGTCTATATCCATGCACAAAATCACTCTCCAATTTTGTTATGTCATGGGAAAGAGGTGGACGCACAACAGGCATTGATATCATCCGGCACAGAGGTATGTCCAGACGCCCTCCAGATACGAGCATGTCCCTTATAACCTCCTGAGAGTTTACCTTCTGGAATGACATGAGTTCTTTCACCTTGTCAAGGTAGTGCACTTCGGATTCATCTGCTTCATCTGTATTCTCTGAGCTTTTTGCGGACTCGTCCCCATCTCCAGATCCTTTCCCCTCTGATCCTGTAGGCTTCGACCTCACAGTTTTCTGCACGATGCCATTCAGTTCTGACTAAGTGATTTGCAAATAGTGAATGGCGGTAACGACAATCACTCTGTATCAAGGAAACTCACCATGAATGGTGTGAAAGAATTCAGCACAATCTACACATGCAAAGCCGAGACTGCCGTATTCAAAACAAAAGCGAGAGCGATAGCGAACGGCGTTAACGACAATCACAAAAGATAACAACCTGCCGGATCGGTGTTGTGTAATGACATATATGTGCAACTGATTGGCGGCAACGACAATCAGTGTAGTTTAGGGAGAATAGTAAGTGCAGACTCTCTCTTCAAACACATAGGTACATAAATCTCATGAGGAGAATCGAATGGCGTTAACGACGCTCGCGATTCAGTAGTTCCTGCTAAAGAATGGAAGAGGAAGGACTCCTTGAAAGGCAATCAGACAGACTATATGATAAAACTTACTGGCACCTTCTTAGGTTTTGAAATTTGATCCCCTTTTGCAGCTTTCCTCTTCCCTCTCACATCTGCTGGAGTTTTTGTCTGCGCAAGGGTTTCTTGACCTTCTTCAGGTTCGGCGTTCCGCGTGCTTCCACCTTCTTCAGTGTCCCTGCGATTCATCTCTGCCTCCACAGGCTGGCGCACTCTTATCGCCGACTGTGTCGCAGCCGCTGCCTCAGTCTCCGTCTGCTCTTGTGAATCAGTCTCCGCGTTCACCTGCTGCCTTGGCCCTGTGTTCTCCAACAAACGACGCCTCGTCATTTTCTCTCTTGCTCTGCGTCTCTCTCTAAGGGAAGTAAAATAAAGAGACTTTCTTCTCTTTCGTATTCTAGAAGGAACCCTCTCCAGCTTGACTACCACTCTCCCTCTAAGCGCGAAAAGTAGAAAAACGCAGTGACTCCCGATTTCTTGCGGGATTGCCTGTGTTCTTGCGTGTCTCTAGAAGCATCGGATTCCCTCCCGCGTGACCGTTACACATAGTCGTTTCCTTATTAGTGCACATGCCAGCAATTGGTGTACAGCTGTTCGTATTCAGTTATGGATGTCTGACGTGTGCCGCCCAAAAAAACGGCGTGTTCTTTATTATAACGGGTTCAATATTTAAAAAGAACAGCGAATCCCAGAAATTGATGCGCAGTCTTAAACAAATAAATATAAATGAACGAGAGTTTGATGACAAATTTTGGAATATCATACACGGTCATCCTTGTTATCCAAACCCACATTCGTTTCACATTTGGAACTTTCCAGGTGCGCATGATCATTGGTAGTAGTATATAGATACATTTACTTAATCTGCAATCCCATTCTCAGATCCTGTGGCATGCTTCCAGGAAGTCGGCTTTGTTATTGGGTTTATTGATGAGGTTCTGATTAACGGTTTAACAGTTGCCGACACTGCCCTAGGGATTCTCTGACCACTGGGCCCACAAGAAAAGTAATTAAAATGGACGGCTGCATATCTGGAATGAATAACAGAATATGCACAGTCGTTATCTGAGCTTCCTCCGCCATATGCTCTGCTCATTCTTCAACTGTGTTCTGGAGACAGCAGTAAACCGATTTACACTAGATCTGCGATAGCAAGGTACAAACATACTCGAGGAAGGAAGATGGCTTCCTCTGAAGCGGAGTTCTTCTCAGACGACAAACCAGTGCCGTTCTCCCAGGAAGTCCTTGACAATGGATTTGCAATTGTTCTGGAACATGTCTTGGCTACCCGTTTTCAGCTGCAGAATGGCTCCATCTTTTTGGAGAAAGAGGTTTACGATCTGAAAGGGAAGTTGGTGAAATATTCTTTCCAAAACCGTGATGAGACGGCTCATATCAGCCAGTGGAGAGTGCGTCCTGGTCGATACAGAGTACTTGGAGAGCCTCGGCGAAAGTCCCTTGGGTCATATGTGACGCCCGGGACTGCTGCTTCGGTCGTTGAAGACAAGAGGGAGGTGGTGGTGAAAAAAGAACAGACTTCCTCCACTCCAATCGTTGAGCTTTCGGATTCTTCCGATGATGACATAAGTGAAATTCCAAATCCAGTCCTTCCTACTGTGGCTGCAGAAGCTGATGAAGAAGAGATTTGTAGTGTCATTCCAAAATTGCGGGCGATGGGAGGAATGGCTGGATTCAAAAGTGAGTTGCGGGGAATTGATTGGGAATCTTTGAAGCAGGTGCCTGTGAAGTTCTTGCCGGAGACTTTTGATGGCGATATCCTATTCGAGCTGCCTCCTCCTCCGCGAGTTGGAGGTGTAACAATCATGATGCATGGAATGGACAAGAAACACGACGGGCACCCGTGGTGCAGAACAAAAACATCCAATATTTAGAATGATGACAAGCTTGTTTTCAGGAGGACAGTTTGCAATGGACACCTTAGGTGTGATAATTTGAATTGCAGACACTTTCTTCAGTCTGGTGTTCATAATCAAAGCGATGGGAGGGTCTGGCGGAGAATCCATTTCAGCCTGGGACTGCCTCTCCACCGGCAAACACTTTCGTCTGCAAATTCTGCAAACTTGTGCCATCCTGCTTGGCGCTCTGCGGAGCAAGAATGTACTATGTTGTCCACCGTTTGAATACAATGACGAGAGCTTGTGTGCATTTTGGATTCCATAACCATCCTGTCTCGAAGGGGGATTACAGGGAGAGTGTTGAGACAGTATCGAGGTTGATCAAACAGGAGTTCGGGAGAAACCCATCCGCAACAACATCTGCAATTGCTCTTGGCGCAAGCAAGTCATTCTTGGAAAGCCATATTTTGAGTGAAGGAGATTCTGTGGGGACTAAACTTGACGGTGCAGCATTGGACCTGGTCATGGATCATTTCTCCACTTTAAGTTCACCTAACATTCGGCATCAGATCAATGCATTGAGAATGGGCTCTGGGATCAGAGGCTACATAGACAATATTTTGGAATTGAAACGACTGAGCAAGTACGATTACATCCAGGACAATGTATTCCCAGGTCAAGGTGCCATCAAAGTTTTTCTTTTCAAAATGTCGACTGTTGGGGAGGGCAGTGGGGTTAGCCTCGTGAAGCGGATGCAGAAGACTGGGGACTTGCAGAACTGTTTTCTTATGTTTGATCATGTGAAACGAGTGAATGATTGGACGACAATGGCTTGTCATGTCTACGATCCAGTGTACCAACGAGTTATGACAATTGCAGTTTGTGACATGCAATCCGAGGATACGGAATCCCAGAAGCTCATGTGGAATTCCCTGATACGTGTCATGGGCTGCCATGGGCTGCCATCTCCAAATTTCGCAGGTTTCATGGCGGATAGTGCTCAAGCAAATTTCAATGCTATTCGTATTGTCTTCGGATCGGGCGACCCAAAAGTGCCTATGCCAGGAAGAGAGCGTACATGTCTATTCCATTGGACACAATCTCTGGAAAAACATACAAAGTCGGACATCAAACCAGAGATGCAGACTCAGCACCGTAAATTGTGCAAAGAGTACAAAGATGCTAGAACAATGAAGGAGGCGGACACTTTGTTCCAGACAATTCGTGCCTGGTGGTTCTCTTCTGGAGCTGCATCACTTGAGAGTATGAGAGCATTGGAAGATTGGCTGGCGTTTTGGCACTTCCGGTATAGACAGTGGGGAGCAGCCATGACAATGGTACGAGGCTTCTATTTCATGCTTTATTCATACATTTGCTTTCCATATTTTTGACTCATTGCTTTCTTTATGTTGTTTCCTGTGCACTATTCTGAAGTGTGGTTATCCTCTTTGCAGAACATGTCCATTGAGGAAATGGCGGACATGCCATCTTGCAATTTGGCAGAAACTGTGCACAATGCATGGTTGCAGCAGTCTGGGAAACGAGGTCAAGATTTGTATATGGCAACAACAGATGATTTGATACGTGCCTTGCAACAACAAACCCGATACCGTGATTTCTTACGAGGTGGGGTTGGTGGCAAGGGTCCGGACAAATGGGAGTTGATGTTGCGTGCTGCAAACAGATCTGGGGATCCAATCAAGATAGCACGGGCGGTGAGCATGTATGCCCAGGGAACGCCATTTGTTTCTAGAGTTCCACATCTTGAAGGGAGGAGAGATTCGGCTCCTGTAAGAGGAAATTGAACACTCCACCTGGTTCGGATTCAGATTCCCACAGGGCAGACCGTGATAACTTCTCGAAGCCTCGTGTTCCCCTGCATGACAGCTCCATGTCCGGAACCTCCATTGTGGAGGAACCTCCAACACGACGGCAAGCTCCAGCATCAAACCGTGCCACTGAAATGGTGCAGGAGAGAAACAACCCCCTTGATGTGCTTGAGTCCGCATGCCCCGACCACGTTTGGCACATAGAACGCACAAGTGTCGGGTCTCGTGTGAAATGTACAGCGATCAGGGCAACTAATTTCGAGAAGTGCACTTCATCTATATCCAGAGGTGGTGCCCGAACTCCTGCTCCGACTTTCACGGGCTTGATGCGTCCATACGGTCAACCAGAAGCCAAGAACCACAAGTTCTGGTTCTGCGCAGATGATTGTGCCAGATGTGTGCATGGAACTGTGCGTCCTTCCGTAGTGATGAAGCCATCTCCTCCAACCGTTTGGCCCGTGAAGGTGGGAACACCTCTCAGCTTTCAGGAGATTGAAATGCTGGAGGAGGCAGGTTTTTCCCTTGCGAGACAACCCCAACTCCATGCATGTGCTACTACTCCTGCGTCCTCCCGGGTCCCCCCGGCAAATCCTGACTTGTGGCCAACCAAACGAGATGGAAAGCTCGTTCGGCGTTTCCCTCCAACCGCTGAACACTTTGGCAAAGTGGAGTCCGCAAGAATGCTCCAAGCTCGTGTCGGAAGCACCACGGAAGTACCCGATCCAGGATATGGTCGGGTATTCACAATCATCACTTCCACATCTGCTGTTCATGACAGGACCTACGACATCATGGTTTCCAATTTCCCCAATTGCACATGTCCTGATTTTGTGAATATGCTATCAACCAGTTTGGGCAAGAGAGGTAAATTCATACCCTGCAAACATTTGTATTTCATATTTTTGAGGAGGATGGTTTGCGATCCCAAACGTGACAATTTCATTCACCAGGCCACTATGAGTTTCAACGAGGTGGATACTCTTTTGCAGCGGGATACAACACATGGGTAGCATGAACTATGTAATGTGGTATGTGGATGACCATGATTTGAAATGTGTAATTCACATCAATTCGTCGGCTGTGCAATGATATGGCCTCTATACGGAGTGAGGTCTGAGTGACAACTTTTAGGTAGTGCACATTTGTCATTGCACCGTTCGAAGTCTACATGTCTTGCTGTCGCTATGCACTACAATCATCTTTTGAAGATGATCATAATTCTCATTGTTATTTGAGGAGGGAGGAAGTCTTCTCGTGGCAGCCTTTATGGCGCACACTTTGTGAGGATATTTTGTCGTCTTCGTAATTGTAAAAGTGAAACAAGCATTTGTAATTGCACAATGTTGGATGCTGCAATTGTAGGCCTCAACGCTCGTCTTGATTCTATTTAGGCAAGATTCCCTGCATTAATTCCACGGTAATAGGACCATCCACGGTTATAGGCGGCGCATGTTAATGCTGACGTGGCAGTTGACGGACAGTGCCATGTCATCATTTACCGCCACATCAGCATGCTGACATGACGCTCACGCCACGTCAGCGTGTGTGCAGGCTCACGCCACGTCACTCCTGCGTGAGCGTACGCTCGCGCACTCACGTGCAACGCTCACGCCATTGCGTCGTTGCTTCAACCCCCCAGGGGGGCACCCTTTCGAGCCGGTGGAAATGAAGAGGCCGAAAGTGGCTCCCGAAACAGTAGTCCAGTGTGTAAATGAGAGTTTCTTGGCGGCTTTGGATGGACGGGCAGCCAAGTTGGCATACATGAAGACCATGGAGGGTCTGAAGGGCAGAGCACTGAAGAAGGCGACTGCCGAAGAGCCTTCTGACACCCCAGGATTTCAGAATATGGTCTTGTTCTTTGAGAGGGTGTGTGCAGACAAGGATTGTAGGAGGGGCGGAAATGCCACCGAGTGGTCTTGCGATATGATCATCTTGGATATTCCGGACGGAGAGCCTGTGGAAGGACTGCAAGCTTTGCCATCTTGGAACAGGTACTCGGAGGACTTTTGGAAGAAAGGATTCGGGCTTGCCCGCATGGTGTTGGACGACAAAGGCTGTGTGGTTGTCCTGGCGAGCAGAGGAAAAAACACTCAGACAGGAATTGCGAAGTGGACCCGCAAGAGCGCCGTCCCGATTCTGAAAAAGAAGTGGACGTGCATCAACACACTGGGCCTTCGGTCGGAAGGGAAGAAGGTGATTACGACACTGGCACTCGTCCATTCATTTGCTTGGGTGTTTTCAAATGCGGTGCCGCATTCGGTTTCTAATCGTTCCCCCCTGTGTATGCAGATGAAGCAGTTCGATGCATACTGCTTTGTGAAGGAGAACTCCACCTTTGCTTTCCGGAAGGAGGGAGGAAAGGTTGACCCGAACTGCGACCCCTCGATTACGACGTTCTGTTCAACAACGTTCCCAAGGAACTTCTCCCTCATAGCCTCACTTCAACGGAACCCCTGCGGTACTCACGGACTCGGAGCCCTGCCTTCATTCAGACAATTATGGAGACATGCACAGACGTGGAGGGCACAGTGCTTGACCTCATTTGTGGGACAGGTATGCAGAATCTTGATCTATGCTGTTCTGCAAATTCTCGTTAGGATGTAGTTCGCAACATCTGAAGCGCCATGTGGTAATGTGTGGATGGCATTGTAACAGGTGCCTCAATGTGGGCTGGGCGGTTTTCCGACCGGCACCTCTTTGCCTACGAGGAGGATTCATCCGTGTGGGGATCCCATCTGGAAGGGCTGCAACGGAATGTTAAGGCTCCCGACAGAGCGGAAGTCTCCTCGGATTCGTCGGAGTCCGAGGAAGACACATTGGACATTGATGCGGAGGAGAACCCGGAATACGAGTGAGTGCAAACATTGTAAGTTTGCAAAGCCTTCTGGGTCATTTTTGTCAAACGAATTTCCCGACTGTGGTTCTCATTAGTCTCGTTGATGATTGTCATGTGCAGGATTGCAGGGTCCGGGTCGAAACATGTAGGGCCTACACTTCCTGCCAGGAAGAATGTCCCGTTCTTTGCAAGGGCCGACTTCATGACGAGCCCGGTGAGGGACTACTCCCTTCCTAGTTATGCAGCTAAACTCGCAAATACAGCGATTAGAAGAAGTGAGAATCCCAGTAAAGTAGAGCAGATTTTGGAGAGGGCTAGGGAGGACAGAAGGATAAGGAAAGAGTTGGCAGCAGCTCAGACAGGTAGACGGGTACGAAAGTACATATGTGATTCAGCGGATGAGAGCGACGCAGACAGGGAGGAAGAGGACCCAACGGAGGTGAGATGGACAGTTCAGCAAGGGGAAGATGGGATTTTCGAAAGCCTGGCCAACGAGCAGTCCACTGGAGATGAGAAAGGCACTGAGGGGGTGGAGGCGGAGCAGGACAGTCTAGAACAGGATGAGGATTCGGATGATTTTCAAGATTAATAGAATTTTAATGAAGTCTCTGTAAATGTAAATTCTCTTCCAGAGTATATAAAGGAAATTCTGCCCGACATTCGTGACCCCTCTCTAGTGTGCATTCCAGCCACACAATCGCCCAAACCACGACGCTCCCAAAATCAGAAATGGGGCACCGCATTTCCAAAATTTTGGCAACTCTAAGAACCTCTTTTGGAAATGCGGCACCGCATTTCCAAAACAGGGGAGGGACTAAATTTTCCATTTCAATGTTGGCATAGTAAAAGGTAATCGGCCGATTGGAAATGCGGTGCCGCATTTCCAAAATTTCCTTTGTCCACACGCCAGTTTTGGCCTCTCCCGCTCATTGCATGGATGCCACCACGCTTACAGAGGTCGAACAAGGAGGTCGAACAAGGAGGTCGAGATGGCGGAATTGAAAATGCGGTGCCGCATTTCCATATTGGGGATGGTCGTTGTTCGAACTGCAGGCCCATCAGCAAAAATTGGCACCGCATTCCATTGTAAAAAAAAAGTCGATGACGGACATGGAAATGCGGCGCCGCATTTCCAGAACGGACATCGCAATTTGTCCATTTGCAGACCCTCTCACGGAAATGCGGTAACGCATTCCATCGCGCTGGTCGGAAATGTCACACTTTTCGAAGTGTTGGACGGAAATGCGGCACCGCATTCCCTTGTCCAAAAAGAAGTTTCCATTGCCAAGCTGGAAATGCGTCGCCGCATTTGCAATGCCAACCTCGTTGTCTGTCCAATTTATAGACCCGTGTTGGTATTTCGTGTACCTGGACGGAAATGATGCACCGCATTTCATTGTCCGACACTGAAATGCGGTTCATACATTTCCATGTCGGCATGGAAATTCGGCACCGCATTTCCTTGTCCGACATGGAAATGCGGTGCCACCTTTCGATGCCGACATGGAAATGCGGTGCCGCATTTCAATGTCCGACATGGCGTTACTCTGGTATATTCTTGACACATGACTCACATACCGGTTACTCTGCTATATTCATCCGGACAGACACATTGTAGAAATGAGACATCAAATTGTAAACAGTGGGCCAATTCCGACAGTTATTCAACAGAATGAAACACAATCACACAGAAGTGAGGTACGATGGGTTTATTGATCGGACACGATGTCTCACATTTACCAACTGCAGACAAAACTAAGCCCTTCCTCCTTCTACATGGGCTTCACCAAGTCGACGGAACTTCGATACCCCTCAAAACAAGCTCATCACTGCTGCGGCACCTCGAGGTAAACTGCAATTCGGTCGTTCTGCTGCCCTTGCTGGAGCCGACGACAATGTCATGTCCATCAATGATACCACCATCATACATTGACAAGGTCACTGTGGGCCTCATGTGCCCGTGCGATTCGTCTTCGCAACTCAGCCGAATGTCTCCATACACTGGAAGAGCGGAGTGATCTGCACGTATATAGTTTTCCCCGGTGCCGTCCTCCCTGGTCCACTGGCAGCAGTTCCAGCGCCAAAGCGAGGCCGTGCGTGATCTGTCCGGCATCCCTTTCCAGCTTGGTATATCGAGGTCAACAATTTTCAGGACCCACGGACCGCATTGACCCTCGCCCTCACCTCGCTCAAAGCGGTAATAGCCCTCCAGATACTCCATTGCGCGCAAAGACTCTTGCTTGATTCCAGCAGCGTCTGTGAAAACAGAGAGCCAGACAATGATGTCTCCTGATTCTGGTTTGAACATAGCATAATCGTGGCCATGATAAGGGCAGTCGGCTGGATTTCGGCGGCACGGCATCCTTGAAAAAGAGTAGCGGAGTACGCTCAATGATAGCAGCTCCCGGATGGAGGAGGAGCAGCGCGGTGGCTGGAAAAAGTTCAAGCTAACGCTGCAATTCCTCACAAACACTCTAGGGCACATTTAAATTTCCCCCCTACAGGATCCTGGACCGATGAAGATTGGCTGCTTCATGAATGTAGCCGTTTCAGTTTCCTACCCTGCCATGCAAACTATGGGCACTCACTGCCAGGTGGGCCGATAGCCTTTGGACACGACGAAGTCCATCCCCTCTTCGATGTAAATGCGGCGCCGAATTTCCATCCGGGGGGATGGACTTCGGTGGCAGATCTCAAACTATAACTTGTTGATGAGAAAGATGTATGGGTTCATCCACCGCCGGCATGATGAACACGTTCCACCTCCGTCGGTGGGTACGTGGGACCCAGATGCTCCATTATTGGAGGCCGGACTGCTCTTCCGCTTCGCATCATTTCCAAAATCTAAGGGCTTCGTAGCTGTCCGCAAGGTCATTGTCATCTGCATCCAAGTCGTCCTCAGGTCCTCCTTTGCAAGGATGCCGTGCTTCCGGAACCGGGACGACTGCCCATTTGGAGGCATCGATTATGCAATGTATTCGGCCACATCGGGAGACATTGTTATCTGGTACACAGATTACAGAGAAGATACTGGTTCGATTGTGGAAACATTGGTGGCTTTTGAGTATATCCTAGGCCACTACGCCTTCGAGCGGGGTGACGATCTTGGTCTGAGGAGTCCGTGGCTCCTGCGCATCCTCGATTCCGATTTTCCCAGCTACGACGGTCACCCATGCAGAAGAAGGCGCACTGTTATGCTGTTGCGGTGGAACTGCTGCCACTGGACGTGGGTGGACTCCATCGGAGAGACCTATTCTCCTCAAGGAGTGCGCTCCTCTTCTCCATTGTATGGGGACATTCGCATTGGTGTGGACGACGAAAATGTGAAGATTTCCATATTCGATGGTGGTATGATTGAAGGGCAGGACATTGTGGTGAACATCACTAGGGGCGGTACAACGGCTGCAATCGACTTTACATGGAGGAGCCCCATGACTCATGAGCTAGTTTTGAGAGCAGTCGAAGTCCCATTGACAACGTGACTTGTATTCAGTAGGCACAGGGCTAAAGATTTGATTGCACAATCAGCACAGTAGACGTGCTTCAAATGCAATTCATGTGGATCAATAAAAACCTCATTGTGCCCTCTTTTTATTCTATTCTGTGTCCATCGTTCCCAGAATGCGTCATTGCTCATTTCGTTTGGGATTGGGAGTGTGGGTGGATTTTGCAAGTGGCTGGTAGGCTGAAATGGGCCCCCATTGTACAAAGCAGTACCACCCTACCATTCGCGAAACATTGCCTTTCAATATATAATTCTAAATAACATTGCCAAACCTCCTTCATCGGGAGGTCGTTCTCCCCCTATGACCGTGGCACCCTAAACCCTATTCCCGCGGACACTCATTTCCGGAAAATAATGCTGCTCATGTTTTTTTCCACACTTACGACTCTGCTCATGGCTCATGCCGCTCATGGCTCGTGGCTCATGAAATAGCAGCCCCCTGTTATAGTGTCAGTAGGAGAAATGAGTGGGGGGAGAGATTGCTTGTCACTGAATCAGAATGGTCACTGTTTGTCTTCATTCTTGTTCTTGTTTCAGTGTTATGAACCTGCACACAATGCTGCCCTGGGTATTGACACACTGAAACCAATGTAGACCTAGCTTGGCTGATTGAAAACACCAGTGAGGGTTAGTTAGAACTGTTGAAAACAGAGAAAGGATAATGTGGATGGGGAAGCAACACCGACACTGATTTGGTTTTGGAACTGATTTCCAGTATGGTCTCAGGGTATGAACAACTGAGGTTCATGGTTGAAGGGAAAAGAGGGCTGTTGGGGTAATGGCTTGAAACCTGTAGAAAGGCTGAGAGCTGTTTGGGCAATGGCTTCTTTTGGAAAAAGGTAGTGTGAAGGGTTGGACATTGGCATGAGAGAGAGAGAGAGAGAGAGAGAGATTGATGAATGGGATGGTTATGCCTTGTGTGACCGAGGATGATTTCAAGGCTGGGTGCACTGGATGCCTGGCTGAGTTGTGCATTGCATTGCATGGTAGATATGCTGCTGCTGGAGAAGTGAGGAACCTGCAGACCAAGATTAGAGAGAGAGAGAAAAGGATTTAGGAAGGGAGAGAGCTGCTCTGTAAAAGGGGTTGATGGGGGATGGCCAATTTGGGGAGATGAGATGAAGAAAACATGAACCCTGAAAGAGACCAGTGGCCCTGCAGTTCATGGCAGATCTGAGCTGCCTCCCTCTAAATCTGTCACCATTACAAAGGGGGCTTCCGACGTATCACTGCTCAAGGGAGCTTCACATTAAGGGTCGTGTTCAGCGCTGTCATAGGGCTGGTTGCATCACAGAAAAGATCATGGCAGCACTGTTGGCGCTGTGATCATAGGGCAAGGCTGTTGTATAAAAGTAGAACCAAGAGCAGGAACAATTCAAAACTCCCCATCCATGTCTTCTCTTCCGCTGCGGCGTGGATGCAGATTGCATGAACTCTTATCACGAACAAACTAAGGGAAACCCACAGCCATGTGAAGATGGTTGGATCACTAGAACGTTCCTTCCTTTTGCTTTGACTTCAACTGGGGAGGAGTACAGATTATAATCACCCAGAAGGGGATTCACGCCCCTTCTTTTCACACTACACTACCAGAATTCCCTGTTGGCACACAATGTGTCCCAATAATAATCCGGAATTCACACAGAATGTACATTTTTCCGGGTTGAGACTTACTCCATTGTTTCTGCAGGCTTGTAGGCAAAGTTTTAACTGTGCCAAATGTTTGGATTTCTGTCCAAAGACGCTGAAATCATCCAAAAATACCTGCATAAAATCATTGAGATAGTTCTTGAATATCTCAGATACTGCTCGTTGAAATGTGGCTGGTGCATTGCAAAGTCCAAATGGCATGACTTTGTAAGCATATGCTCCCCATTCAGTGATGAATGCGGTCTTTTCTCGGTCTTCTACTGCCATCTGTACCTGGTTGTACCCACTAAACCCATACATGAATGAGTACATCTCATGTCCAGCCACTGTGTCCAACACTATTTGAGTGAAAGGTAGTGGAAAAGGGTCTTTCTTGGTTCCTGCGTTTAACTTGCGGTAGTCCACACACACTCGTAGATTTCCATTTTTCTTGGGTACTTTCACAATGGGCGATAACCATTGTGGTGTCTCTACTGTGTCACGGCCCTTTGCCTTGAGGGCAGGGGGTCGGGACACATGAGGGGCTGCCCCTGTGGTGGGGGCAGCGGCAACGATAGGTATGGGGGGCTGAAGCACCCTTGAGTGCCCAAGGCACTCAAGGAGGCGGAGGCGCTCACTAGGTGGAGCCCCGCACACCGGGTTGCGGTGGGGGTGGCTCCACAAGGGTGGTGGTAGCTTAGCGGGACTTAGTGGGGGTGGCATAGGACTCACCATGGGGGCGGAGACCTCGTGGTGGGAGTCGTGGGGAGTCTTGGGACTCATCACGGTCCATAGGGGCCGTGGTGAGTGGGCCAAGACTCACCGCGACTCATCACCGGGAGTCGAGGGTCTTCGTGGTGGTTCGCCATAAAATGGCATGGGTGGTTGTGAAACCCCCGCGGACAGCTACAGAAGTATATATAGGGAGTAGTAACCCGAGAACGGTGCAAGCCCGTTGGTGACCAAAAACTAGTGAGTAAGCGAACGAGCCGGAAAGCGACCAAAGAGTGGGGAGCTGTTCCGGACTGCCAACTACCAAAGGGAATTCCCGCTGGTTCCAAATCGGTGGAGGGTTCCTTGGGAGAACAAAGGGGGGACCGTTATGCCCCGGTGAGCAGCCGAAGCTCCAAGTTGGCCCGGCGGCCAGGTTGGGAGTCAGGCGCGCGCAACTAAGCGAGTAACTATGACTTGAGGGGGAGCTTACCGAAGTGAGGTGCGCGACACTTGGTATTAGAGCTTAGAGTTCAGTACGCAATCGTCCATGGGATTGGCCTCATCATGGGGTCGGGCAAGCCAAAGCGAAAGCGGAACGGCCCAAAAGATGATGATCCTGGTGAGCCCGATGAGGGCGACGTGTCACCGAGGCGCCGTTTGAGGAAGCGATGCATGTTTCCGAAAAGGAGGCCACTCAAGAGCGGGAGGAATCCGAGGAGTCGGAGCCCGAGGAATCCTTGACAGCTCCGACAAACCAAGAGATGCCTCCCATGCCGGCAGCCTTTTGGGAAGGGTTGTTGGCGCAGTTTGGCGGGACGTTGAGAGACGTGTTGAAGGCGGCTAATGCCACTTCCACTAAGGCAAAGTTTAAGGTGAAGCCTAAGGAACCCGGCACCTTCGAGGGCGTCCGAAATCGGAAGGCACTCAACACCTAGCTCCTGGAGCTAGAGCAGTACTTCCGGGCGGCCAAGTTGAGTGACGAGGATCGGGTGGAAGTGGCTCCCACCTATTTGAGGGGCTATGCTCAACAATGGTGGCAGAAACGCCTTCACGACCGAGGTCCAAGCCCAGAAACCTTGAACTGGAGTGGGTTCAAGGAATTGATGAAGAGACAGTTTGTGCCCCTCAACGCGTCCTGGCTTGCCCGGGACAAGATGAGGAATTTGAAGCAAACAGATGACATTCGGGGGTATGTCCAGGCTTTCAATGTGCTGTTGCTCGAAGTCGCGGACATGGCAGAACCAGAAATGGTCCTCAACTTTGTGGCGGGACTGGCCCCATGGGCCAGGCGGAAGTTGGAGGAGAAGCCACCCAAGACCTTGAATGAGGCAATTGAGAGGGCTGAATGTTTCTCGGATGTCCCTAGGGGTGAGAGACAAGGCCGTACGGAGCTGAGCCAGAAGAAGACCCGGCGGGAAGGTGACTCCTTCCGACCGGAAAAGAAGTGGGATAGGCCACGCGGCGACAATGGCACGTGGAAATTGAAGGGAGGGCCTTCACACGTCAAGGCGGCACCCGGTGCTTCGAAAGGAAAAGCGGGTGGAGCGGCTTATGGCGGACAGAAGGCGACCTTTGATGGAGTGTGTTTCAATTGCGGGGAGCCCGGGCACATGGCCAAGAAGTGCACGAAACCTCGACAATTGAACATGACTCGGGCAACCACGGAGCTGTCGGAAGATACCATCAGTCGCTTGGTGGAAGCGGTGGTCGCCAGGACTTGCAAGGTAGGCAACTATTCTTGTGAGTTGTATCAGGAAACTGGCGCCCTGCGTAAAGGGAGTCAGTTATTGTTCGTGGATGGGATAATATCCGGAACTAACGTGTCGTTGTTGGTGGACACAGGAGCGTCGCACTCCTTCATGACGCCAGCGGCGGCGCGAAAGATGGGACTCCCGACCAGTGACGTGGGGGCCTCTATTGAGGTGCGTTCTGCAAAAGGAGAACCGCAATTGGCGACAAGGTTGGCGTTTGATGTTCCTCTTCAACTGGGGAGTTGGGAGGGACGTGAGAACTTCACCATCTGCGAGATCGATGGAGTGGATCTCATTTTGGGGATGACCTTTTTGAGCAAATCCGGAGCGGTCATAGATGGCCGCAAGAGAGTAGTCACGCTGCCATGTGGGAATGGTGGCGAGGTCTTACGAGTGTCGGAAACGCCCAAATCCGTGGGAGGGCGAATAAACCTTCTGTCAGCAAGGGAGTGGGCCGTGGAGGAGGCACACGAGCCCCAGTTTTCGCTTTACATTAGAGAAGTAAAGGGAGAAGGCGATGGGGAGCCGAGCCCAGATTGGATCAAGGGGATTTAGAGAAATACCAGGATGTGATGCCGGAGGATTTACCAAGCGGCTTGCCACCGCGAAGAGGAGTTGACCACAAGATTGAGGTGATACCGGGATCGGAACCGCCTGCCAAGGCACCCTACCGGTTGAGCCACAGGGAGTTGGTCGAGCTGAAGACTCAGCTCAAGGATCTAATGTCAAAGGGGTACATCCGGCCGAGTAAGTCACCTTACAGAGCCCCGGTGCTATTCGCAGACAAGAAGGATGGGACGTTGCGGATGTGTGTCGATTACACGGCTCTGAATAACGTGACTATAAAAAACCGGTACCCTTTGCCAAGGATCGACGACCTCTTCGATCGGTTGGTAGGAGCGAAGTATTTCAGCCGGATCGACTTGCGCTCCGGCTATCATCAAATTCGGGTGGCGGAAGGAGATGAGGAGAAGACCGCGTGCAGGACAAGGTATGGTTCATATGAGTTCTTGGTGATGCCTTTTCGGGCTCACCAATGCACCAACGACATTTAGCACGCTGATGAACAGCCTTTTTCAGGAGTGGTTGGATGACTTTGTGATCGTGTACATCGACGACATCTTGGTGTACTTGAAAACAAAGGAGGAGCACCTGGAGCACCTAAAAAGGGTGTTCCAAAAATTGCGAGAAGAGAAGCTATATGCCAAAGCTTCAAAGTGCGAATTCGGGGTCACAAAAGTGGAGTTCCTGGGGCATGTGATTACACAGGATGGGATCAAAATGGATGACAGAAAGGTGAGGGCGATCTTGGACTGGGAGCCTCCGACTTCGGTCTCGAGAGTGCGATCCTTCCTAGGACTCGCCTCCTATTACCGGAAGTATGTGAGAAATTTTGCCAAGATCGCAGGGCCGTTGTCAGACCTTCTGTGTAAATCCAAAGTCTGGGTATGGAACACCTTGTGTGGCCAAGCTGTTGCTGAATTGAAGCAGCGGATGGCGGAAGCTCCAGTCTTGAAAATCCCGGAGTTCGATCATTCGTTCGAGATACATACAGATGCGTCGGACTTCGCGATTGGGGGTGTACTGATGCAAGATGGACGTCCAGTGGCTTACGAAAGTAAGAAACTGAATGAAGTGGAGCGACAGTGGCCGACGCACGAGAAAGAGATGAAGGCGGTGGTGCACTATCTTGAGCTTTGGCGCCACTATGTTGGTTCCAACCCAGTGAAGGTGTTCACGGACAATGTCACGGTGAAGTATTTTGCCACGCAGCCCAAGTTGTCCCCAAAACAACTTAGGTGGCAAGATACTTTGGCAGTGTTCGACGTGGATATCCAGTACAAACCGGGACGAGACAACGTGGTGGCCGATGCTTTAAGTAGAAAGCAGCAGCTCTTGTTGGTGTACAAGGGCAAGACGGCGCTCCAAAGGAAGATCTGAGGCTTGCCGGAAGGATGAGCTGGCGAAGTCCGTGATGCAGGACTTGAGGATGGGGGTTAAATCGCAGTTCCACTTGCAAAATGGACTGCTCCGGTATAAGCAAAAGCATCTCTACGTGCCAAAGGGAGGGATCAGAGATAGCCTCTTGAGAGAATGCCATGATAGCCCGCTTGCAGGCCACGGCGGAGCCAAGCGCACTGCGGCACTCTTGAAGAAAGAGTATTTCTGGCCCAAACTGAGGGAGGAGGCAGAGGAGTATGTCAAGACATGCACCACATGCCAACAAAACCAGAGCGAGTACAAAAAGCAAGCGGGGCTGTTACAACCCTTGCCGATTCCAGAGGGGACTTGGGAAAGCGTCTCGATGGATTTCATGACTGCTATGCCGCTGTCAAAAGGATTCGATGCAATCATGGTGGTGGTGGATAGGTTCAGTAAAATGGGCCATTTCATCCCCACCAAGGAGACGGCAACGGCGCAGGAAACAGGGCGACTTTACTTTGCCCACGTCTTAAAGCATCATGGAGTCCCAAAGGATATTGTCTCGGACCGCGATCCAAAGTTTACGAGTAAATTTTGGAGGGCACTTTGGAAGAAGATGGGGACGAGGCTGAAGATGAGCACCGCCTTCCGACCACGACCGACGGCCAAACAGAAAGAGTGAATTCCGTAGTGAAGCAGATCTTGCGGAATTACGTGTCGGCAGACCAAACAGACTGGGTGGAACACTTAGACGCGGCAGAGTTCTGTTATAATAACACAGAACACTCCGCAACGGGAGTTTCCCCTTTTGTATTGGTCTATGGAAAAGCACCTCTGGTGCCGACAAGTTGGGCCGCCCAGGACGTTGAGGAACCGGCAGTAGCGGCGGTACTAGAAGAACGCGAGCGTTTGTTGAAGCTCGCAAAGTACAACATTGCCAAAGCTAGGAAACGGTATGAAAGGCAGGCAAATCGGAAGCGGAGGGAAGTGAAGTTTGAGGCAGGCACGGAGGTTTGGTTGAACATCAAGAATTTCCGACTACCTCCGGAAGTGAGTCCAAAGTTCGTACCTCCGTATGCGGGACCCTTTCGCATCCGGAAGGTTATGAATGAGGATGTGTATGAATTGGAGCTGCCGGCATACAGCAAGGTGCATCCAGTATTTCACGTCTCCCTTTTGAAGCCTTACTTCAAAGATGAAGCGCGTCCGAATCGGCATCAAGTGTTGCGTCCGCCACCTGTGCTGTTGGATCATGAAAATGAACCTAAGTACGAGGTGGAGGCAGTACTTAAGTCGAGGAGGTTCAAGAACCCAGAAACAGAGTATCTCGTCAAATGGAAGGGCTATCATCTTGTGGAGACATCTTGGGTGCGTGCCTCAGAAATGGGAAACGCATCCGAGGCGGTTGCAGTTTTCGAAGGGCGACCTCAAAAGCGGAAGAAGCGTTGATGGGGACATCAACCTTGGAGCGTGGGGGAGGAAATGCATGCTTAGCCCGGCTTAGCTAGCTCAGGAATCCGATTGCAAAAACTTGTATTGTACAAAAATTTGTTATAAAGGAAATGGGTTCCAAATGTTGTGTGTCCTATTTTGTTTGGAATGGTGATGCATGGTGTGGTTGGCTAGTGTGTAGAATGCATGCTAGCTTACAAAAGTGGGAGAGGTAAATTGGGTTAATCGTGTGTTTGCGCAATGCCGAAATCGGGTGACTCCCATCCAAGGGGCAAGGAAACATGCGCCTTCTTTGGGAGTTCACGTGCTAGTGCTCACCTGGCGCGTGCGCGTACTATAACTGCGTCAATACACGAGATCCCAGGCTCAAGTTCACAAGTTGCAAGACGGCGACTAACGATGGGGCAACTCTTGCACCCGGCCTCTTGATCTATCGAGTTTGATTGTAGTAGGGACAGTGGTGGAGGACTTAGTGAGACTATTGTCACTATCACATCTTATGGCTACCTAGACTTAGAGGGACCTAAGCACCAGCTAGGGGGGCAATTGTGTGGACTAGTGACTGCCATAGTGGGCAGCATAGTGGCAGCCTAGTGACTGACTAGTTGTAGCCTAGTGGTTGGACTAGTGGTGGACTAGTGGTATACTAGTGTGTGGCGTGCACATGTGTTGTGTGGTTTTGGACAGCGATGTATTTTTTGTGTAGCGATATGTATGCGCACGATAGCTGTCAAGTTATTTTACCACTAGTGTGAAACTAGCTAGGAAATAACTAGCTTTTACATATTGACATTTGGGATTGGCCCAAGTGTCAATCCAGGGGTCAAGGCAGATTTAGGCCCTAGAGTGATTATCTTCACGGCAAGCGCGGGAGGCTCATCTTTCTCGAGTTGAGCCTCACCGTGCCTAGCTATGGCGCCGTAGTGTGGATTCCCCATGGCGTGGGGTGCACTTGGCTTGACTTGTATTTGAGTGATGAGTTTATATATGCATGAGTTTAAGCTTCAGCTTTGTGAGCTCGCATAAGCTTGTGCTTGTATTCTTCTTCTTTATCATTTGTGGAACAGTGACTTGCCATAGTGGGCAGCATAGTGGCAGCCTAGTGACTGACTAGTTGTAGCCTAGTGGTTGGACTAGTGGTTGGACTAGTGGTGGACAGTTGTATACTAGTGTGTGGCGTGCACATGTGTTGTGTGTTTTTTTGGACAACGATGTAGTTATGTAGCGATATGTATGCACACGACACGTTGCTCTAGCTGAGCAAGCCTATCCGCCATGTCGTGGTCATGACCCTGACCTCTACGTCCCTGGCCATGCTGTGCTTGCCTTTGTCTTGCACCTCGTATGTGACCACCTCGTCCTCTCTGAGGTACTCCACCTCGCCCTTGGCCACCATTGTTCCCTTGGAACTGGCCTGGCCGCAACTCAGGGTGTAAGTCATAACACTGGGCTTCTCCATGCCCATACTTGCCACAATGCCCACACTGCAACTGTGCAGGCTGTGCTTGTGCTGGCCCTTTGCCTCCCTCTGGGCAATCCTTCTTGACATGGGGTCCTCCACATGTCCAACACACTACACCCGTCTGTTGCTGGCCTGCAAATGAAGGGAGAGATCCCTGCATCTGAGATCCTCTGTGTCCTTCTCTAGGCTTCACCTGAGCCCTCTTATTGCCTTGAGCACGTGGGGTAGTGGTTGGCTAGGAGCACCACTATCCCGTGGTGTCTCATTAGCAAATCACACCATGATCACTCGTTCTTCCACCATGTTGAGCTCTATTCGCTCTGCCAGCAAAAACACATTTGCTAAGGTGGGTTGGGCCGCTTGTAGGAGAGTTGCATCCCGCACCTTTCTCCTCAGCTCTTTGTCCAATATCCCATATCAGAATTGGACTGCTTGAGCCTCCGTAACCCTTGGGTTTACATTTATCAAGCGCCTTATGCGAGTGTAGGCCTCACTCAAGCTCTCACTAGGCTTCCATTGGAACTTTTGTAAGCTCCGCAACTTCTCTGTCCTCACCCCTTGGTAGTTCTTTTTCAACTCTTCGAAGAACTCCACAACAGGGTTGATGGCAGACACGAGTACTGGTGCTAGTGCTGGTGCAGCAGTGGCTTGGGTGGGCGTCCCAACTGCTGTACCACTAGTCCCACTGCTGCTTGTGGAAGCTGCCGGTGCAGCTGCTACCTTTGTGCCTCTAGTGCCTCTAGTGATGGAGACATAGTCAGGTGACCAGTACATCCTCCACTCCTCGATCTTAACCTCATGCCCCCGCCTAAACTCATGGTAATTATCCATGGGCGGCCCCTCAAGGTGCTGAAACAGCCCCTTCCATGCCATAAAAGGCGTAAACAGTTGTGGATTGCGCATTCGCTACAAGTCACACCAACTATCAAACTCTTGTATGAAATCATCTAGCTCGATGGTGCCCACTGCTCCAGAGTACCTACGTGGCCCCTTGGTGGCTCCATACATTTCCTCCATTGTATCCCACAATAATGGCAAGGAAGTAACTTGCACCGTCGGCGTGAATCCTCCTGATTCAGAGTCGGAATCAAAACCTTCCTTAGAAGACACATGAGGTGAAGGTGGCTTAAACCGCACACCTCGTCTCGTATACCCACTAGTATCGCTAGTGCTCGTACCGGCACTCTCTCCCATCAACTAGTGGCACCTCCGTGATGAAAACCTCACACTCAATCAGTCATGGACCTGTCTCTAATCCCCCTTTCCATAAGGTAACCAGGTAGGGAACCTGTTGCGGCTTATGGTTTGGAATACTAGGTTCCTAACATAGCCTGCACCTGCACCTACATCCACCGTAGGCACTCCTATGGTTGGTTGGTCATCACCCCAACCTCACCACAGGAGAAACAATGATGGTCTGACTGGTCATCACCCCAGCCTCACCACCGGCAACATGCTCTAGGATTGGGTCGGTGATGAAATCCAAACCAACCACCTATAAAAACAAGCGCCCACACAAAACTAGCATGGCGCGTAATCAAGCATGCAGGTGTCGAGGGTGTCGTGCGCATACATATCGCTACACAACTACATCGCTGTCCAAAACCACACAACACATGTGCACACCACACACTAGTATACCACTAGTATACCACTAGTCCAGCCACTAGTCCAACCACTAGGCTACAACTAGTCAGTCACTAGGCTGCCACTACGCTGCCCACTATGGCAATCACTAGTCCACACAATCGCCCCCCTAGCTGGTGCTTAGGTCCCTCTAAGTCCAGGTAGCCACAAGATGTGATAGTGACCATAGCCTCACTAAGTCCTCCACCACTATCCCTACTACACTCAAACTCGATAGATCAAGAGGCCGGGTGCAAGAGTTGCCCCATCGTTAGTCGCCGTCTTGCAACCTGTGAACTTGAGCTTGGGATCTCATGTATTGACTCCTATGAGCTTGGCCTCCCATGTCTTGTTAGCTGCCTCCAGTCATGTCCACTGCCACTATCCCAAGCAGTGTGGACACAACCAATCTCCGTCAGGAACCTTCTCAAGAGGTGGTGTCAAGCATCCCATATGCCAACCCCTTGAGCATCGATCACACACCAGCATGGTGGCTGCCCCTTTGGCAGACCCACAGAGCATGCACCTCAAACCTGCAGGTACCACTGCCAAGTTTGGGTCAACTCTGCCATCGACATTGGGAAGGTGACATGGCGCACAATTACGCACATGGTCCTTCCAAGTCATGCCATCCCGACCCTCCAAGATCAGGACCCCTGAGGGCAACACCTCTCGAACCCTCAGAATAACACGCCCTGCAGTAACATCCAGAGTCGTAGGAGCAGTCTGCTGCAAATAAACATAGTCACCAGGGCTAAACCTCCGAACCCCAGGACGATATCCTCCACCACGTATAGTGGCATACCTCAACGTATCACGGTGCTGTGCAATGGCAAGGTTCTCAAAAGCCATGGGCATGACTTTCTTGAACAACTCTGCACGCTGATCACATGCACGTACCCACACGTCCGGATCGTCAAGGTTAAGGACTTGAGCAGTGTCCCTACGAATGGCTGCAGGCAAATCCGGCTCTCGGCCAAAGAGAAGGAAATATGGTGAGAAGGAGGCAAGTGATGCTTGTTTGCTGAACCTGTAGCCCATGGCTAACCAAGGAACCTGAAGATCCCAATCTCCTAGGTGTCCCTTCTGCAAGCCATACTTGCGCAAACCCCTCTTCACCGTCTGAACAACTCTCTCTGCTAAGCCATCGGCCTCAGGATGATCCCGAGAAGTGGTGCGGTGGTCTATCAAGGCTTTATCACACAAAGCCTGAAACTCCCCCAAGAACTCTCTCCCTTGGTCCGTGAGTACCTCAGCTGGAGCACCAAATCGGCTAAGCACACGATCCAAGAATGCATACGCAGCCCCCTCACTAGCCTTGTCAGGCAATGGAACCAACTCAATCCACTTGGAGAAGTGCTCCACCATCACCAACACATATCTGTGGTGGCGCATAGTCAGTGGCAACGGTCCTGCGAAGTCAAGACTCCACCTGTAGCCCAATCCCATGATAGGTAAAGGATGCAACTGTGGTGTAGGGGCGTTGAATGAAGCACGCACCCTGTCACACACCATGCACCTAGCCACAAACTGTTGCACCTCTGTATGCATACCACGCCACCAATACTGCCCCTGCAGTAAACTGTGAGTGCGTCGCACTCCAAAATGCCCCAACTCCTCATGGGCATGCCGCACTAACCGTGCACGCTGTGTGGGGTGAGGCACAATCCTCACCCGACCATCCTCCCACACTCGAAGTAGGTGTATCCCCTCCCACTTGAACCTCTTGGCTCGTTGCAGGATCCGATCCCTCTCCCTGGCAGTCACAATGGCTGCCGTGTCTCCCGTGCGGAGGTAGTCCAACACAGCCGAATCCTCATGTATATCTCTGGCACCACCTAGCTCATCACTAGCCTCAGGGTCCTCAGACACTCCGTCTACAGTCATCCCTGTTGTAGGTCCAATCTGACCTCCCGATGCCAAGATACACAAAAATGCAGATGCGTGCCATCCCGGCACCATCTCCTCGTCCGTCTCACCATGCCACCGAGCTCCAGTGTCATCCTGCTGGCTCATGCATGGATTGCGACTCAATCCATCCGCATCCCGATTGACCAAACCCGGTCGATGCACAACCTGAAAGTCATACTCCTGGAGTATAAGTGCCCACCGTGCAAGCTTCCCCGTAAGCTTGTCTGACTCCATCAACCACTTGAGTGGCTGGTGATCCATGACAAGGGTGAAAAGATTGCCGTATAGATAGCACCTGAAGTGTGCCACGGCCCACACTGCAGCTAAGCACTCTCCCTCATATGAGCTGTACTTAGCCTCTGCAGCGTTGTTCGAGCGGCTAGCGTAAGCCACTACGAACTCTCTTCCCTCATCATCCACCTGTGTGAGCACCGCTCCAAGCCCCAGCATGCTCCAATCCGTATGCAGCTGAAAGGGACGCCCCCTGATAGGTCGTCTCAAGATAGGCGCCGAGGTCAACCTCGCCTTGAGCTCTTGAAAAGCTCGTTCCTGCTCATCTTCCCACTGCCACTCCTGGTCCACCTTGGTCAGCTTGGTTAGAGCCTTTGCAATGGTACTAAATCCCTTGACAAACCGTCTATAATAGTTTGCCAACCCCATGAAAGCTCGAACTCGGCTCACATCCGTGGGGCGTGGAATTTGTGCAATGGCCTCTACCTTAGTCTGCTGTACCCCCAATCCTCCAGGATATATCATGTGACCCAGATACTCAATCTGGTTGTGGAAAAACTTGCACTTCCCCGGATGCAACTTCAATCCGTGCGCTCTCAAGCGCTCCAATACCACCTGAAGGTGTCTCTCATGCTCCTCCATCGTAACACTAAAGATGATGATGTCATCTATGTAGCACCGAGCAAAGTCCACCCCTGCTAGAATCCTATCCATGACTCTCTGAAACTCTGCAGGAGCATTCTTAAGCCCAAATGGTAAGAACCGCCACTGATATAGGCAATCCTTGCCGTGCTCATTGATCCCCCAGAATGCCGTCTTCTGCTTGTCCGCCTCCTTGATTGGCAACTGGTGATATCCGGATCGTAAATCCAAAGTGCTAAAGGCCTTAGCATGCCCGATGGCATCAAAGATCTCCTCTGGTGTTGGCATGGCATACTTATCGGACTTGGTCTGACGATTTACAGGCCGGTAATCACCGCACATACGTCTCTCCGTCCAATTGCCATAGACATCCTTCTTGGCTGGCATCACTGTGGCTGAAGCATACTCTCCACCAGAGAGCTCCACCAAACCTGCCTCCCAGAGATCTTGAGTCCTCATCTGAATCAAAGACCTCTCCATGTCACTGTATCTATAGGGTCTCCGAAAGATTGGCGTGTCAGTGGCCAACTCAATACGGATCTCTTGACCCTTCAGTGCTCCCAAGTCCTTCAAACTGAAGGCAAAGCAATTCCTGTAAGCCCTCAGGAACCGCCGTATACGTCGTCTCTCTCCTCCGGTGACAATGGGTCCAATGTCAGGCTCCCAATTGTCCTCCGTAACTACAACCTTAAGTCCAGTGGGCTTAGAGGTAGAGGACGCGTCCCGTGGTTGCTATGCTGCAACCTCTTGAGCAGTACTCCCTACCTGCTCAGTCAATGACAAGGCATCATCCTGCCCCATCATCTCATCCTTGAGGACCTCCTCAACTCGAGAAGAATCCCCAACCTCATCCATCACAGCCGCCTTGGCTGCCAACTCCCTCTGAACCTCGAGCACCTCCCACGTGTGCCATGGATGCATGCACCCCGTGGTCCTCATATGCTCGCCCCCACTCACTGCCTGTACCGTCTCGGTAGGCAGAGAGACCATTGAGGGAAGTGTATTCCGCACTCTGCGTTGCTCAGCTAGAGCCAAGCTGATAATCCAGGTCAAGCAATTGAGATCCATTGCTTGCCCCAACACTTGACGACGTGATGCCTCAGAAAGAGACGACACCGCCGTGGTACCAGTGGTAAAACCCATTGCCCGCTCACGCTCGTCAGCATTAGGCTCCACTAACTGCTGCAACTGAGCATCCCACAGGAGGCCAGGTCCACTATCCCGGAAAGCATGCGATCCTGGGAGGCTGAGCAGTGTAGGTAATGCTGCTCGTGGTTGACCCACCTTGTTGACCACTGCCAAAGGCGAACGGTCATCGTGTCTCACACGTTGAGACTGCCTCCCTGTGTCCAGAATGTTATCCACTGTGAGATGTGCTGGCCGCTGCACCCCATCAAATGCACGCTTGAGCAGTGCGGGTGGCATCATGTTAGTCCACCATAGCCGTGGACGATGAGCCCGTGACCCCACTGTAGCTGCATCTAGCAACACTGCTGACCCAAGCCACGACCGGACTTGATGCACACTGGCCATCACCCTGGCCCGAGAATCGCCCATCAGTGGCACATTCTCCAAGATGTATGCTGGAGATACAGCTTGATGAAGCTGCAAGTGGCGCAAAACCCGCACCATCTCCCAAAACAGACCCGACCTCGAGTCTCGCAATCCATTGCCATGCCCGGCTGATGAATGCCCTTGGCAGGGCCAACCTGCCACTACCAGATCAATGGAGCCAACCCGCTCCAAATCCTGCGCCCCCAGCAACGAAATGTCTGCTGGCAAGGCCTGCTGATATCCACGAATTGCAGACACCGACAACAACTCAGGGTACCGCTGCACCAACTGAGCAACATGGCGAAGTGAAACGCGTCGTGCAGTCTCATCCCTCTCCACATACAGGTAACGCCGAACTCGTACACCTGCCTGTAACACAGCAGCCAATCCGGTGCTGATCCCGCCAAACAAGTCCAGAAGACAAATGCCTTCATCCGGAGACTGCCACACAATAGGTGTGGTGTCCAATGGAGACAATTGAGGTGGTCCTGGTGCAATCCCCACACTCTCCTCCTCTCCTGACGGTACAAAAGCCTCCACCCAGGCTTGTTGCACCCGTCGATCAGCATCCCGCTGCAAATCCTTGCTCGTGCCCCACAATGGAGTCTGAGCAACCATGGTAGGCAACTCCGCCATACCATACATGTCATCCTGCTCTCCCGGAGGTGGTACATCCTCTGAATGAGCATTGCCCTCAAGCAACTCTCTAGGCCAACTCACTGCCGCTGTGAATGCTGCTAGTGTCGGCATCTTGCCTCGCTGGGCAACCGCAACTCCTCCTATGAACGTCACAGGGAGCTGCACACGCCGGCCCTCCCCTGACTGCCATGCAGGCCTATAGGAAGCTGACTCCTCCCAAAAATCCAGGGTGAAGCCCATGGGGTACAACACTGCCCCACCAACCAGGACATCGTATGAGACTGCGTCTGTCACAATGGCCTTGGCTCGCATCACTGAGCCATCTGTAGGGTGATCCGGCCGTAGTCTGATAGCCAACTCACGCCGTGTCATGCCCCGAGCCTGCTCCGATCCTCCCAGAGACGTCTGTATCTGGAAAGGACAAGGCTCCATATCCGCCTCCGTGAGGCCCAAGCCTGCAATAGCAGCTCTGCCCAGCATCAATGGCTGAGCTCCCGAGTCCAACAAGACCCGCAGTGGCCGGTACCTCTTGCCTGCCGGTCCACTCAAACAGAAAATGCCATCCTGGTTGTCTAACATGACAACTCCAGGTGTCACCATGGCGCGCTCAATGGCTGGCCTAGCTGGCAGCTCCATCAACCTGGCAGCTGCAGCTTGCCATGGCGCCGCCGTGGCAGTCTTGACCCTCAAATCCGAGGATCCCTCCGGCACTACACCTCCCACTATCTCCGCAGAAGATGAAGTAACCTCCCCACTCTCACAGAGTGTAGCTGCCAGCCTGAACACCTCAGCTGGTCTTATCCCCGGCGTCGCAATCATGGTAGCCGAGAACAATGGAGCCTGGCACACAGATGTGGCCGCTCCTAGCAGCACACTAGCTGCCGTAGCCTTGGCAACACTAGGTAGTGGTGCTACCCGTGTAGCTCTCCCCAATGGCATAGTAACCTCCGCCTCGGTAACAGTCGGGCGAGAACTAGGTGCCATGGATGGCGTCGACACTGTCTCCGCCAATGTGAATGACTGAGGAAGCCTAGCCTGACGGCTTGCCTCCCCACGCTGTGGATCCAACTCCACCTCTGCACCTCGTGGCTCAGGAACTCGTGCTGCTCCTCGAGTCACGGCTGCAGCAGACTCCACCTGCACTAGTGGTAGTGCTGCTCCACACATGAATCCCATGCCTCCCATATCTCCTCCCTCAGGAGCAGGAGGTGGACCATCCGGCCTTAGAGCCGGTACCACCTGAGCTGTAGCCATGGCAGCGAGCCTCTGCTCTAGCTGCTGAAGCCGGTTGGCCATGCCTTGGTCAACACCCTGACCTCCGCGTCCTTGGCCACGTTGAGCTTGCCCTTGGCCTGCACCTCGTGGCTGGCCACCTCGTCCTCTCTGGGCTGCTCCACCTCGCCCCCGGCCACCATTGTTCCCTTGGAACTGGCCTGGGCGCAACTCAGGATGCAAACCATAACACTGGGCCTCTCCATGCCCGTGCTTGCCACAATGCCCACACTGCAACTGTGCAGGCTGTGCATGTGCCGACCCTTTGCCTCCCTCTGGGCAATCCTTCTTGACATGGGGTCCTCCACATGTCCAGCACACCACATCCGCCCGTTGTTGGCCAGCAAATGAAGGGAGAGACCCCTGCATCTGAGGTCCTCTCTGCCCTTCCCTGAGCTTCACCTGAGCCCCTTGTTGCCTTGAGCACGTTGAGGTAGTGGTTGGCTAGGAGCACCACTACCCCGTGGTGTCTCCTTAGCAAATCCCACCATGACCACTCGTTCCTCCACCATGTTGAGCTCTATCCGCTCTGCCAGCAAAAACACATTTGCTAAGGTGGGTTGGGCCGCTTGTAGGAGAGTTGCATCCCGCACCCTTCTCCTCAGCTCCTTGTCCAATATCCCATACCAGAATTGGACTGCCTGAGCTTCCGTAACCCCTTGGGTTACATTTATCAAGCGCCTCATGCGAGTGAAAGCCTCCCTCAAGCTCTCGGTCGGCTTCCGTTGGAACTCTTGCAAGCTCCGCAACTTCTCTGTCCTCACCCCTTGGTAGTTCCCTCTCAACTCTTCGAAGAACTCCACAACAGGGTTGAAGGCAGGCACGGGTGCTAGTGCTGGTGCGGTAGTGGCTTGGGTGGACGTCGTAGCTACTGTACCACCAGTCCCACTGCTGCTTGCTGAAGCTGCCGGTGCAGCGGCAGGTGTAGCCACTGCCCTCGTGGCTCTAGTGCCCCTAGTGATGGAGACATAGTCGGGTGACCAGTACATCCTCCACTCCTCGATCTCAACCTCATGCCCCCGCCTGAACTCATGGTAATCATCCATAGGCGGCCCCTCAAGGTGCTGAAACAGCCCCTTCCATGCCATGAAAGGCGTAAATAGTTGTGGATTGCGCATTTGCTGCAAATCACACCAACTATCAAACTCTTGGATAAAATCATCCAACTCGATGGTGCCCACCGCCCCAGAGTACCTTCGTGGCCCCTTGGTAGCTCCATACATCTCCTCCATTGTGTCCCACAACAATGGCAAAGAAACAACTTGCACCGCCGGTATGAGCCCTCCTGATTCACAATCCGAATCAGAACCTTCCGTGGAAGACACAGGAGGTGAAGGTGGCCTAAACCGCACACCTCGTCTCGTGTACCCACTAGTATCGCTAGTGCTCGAACCGGCACTGTCCCCAGCAACTAGTGGCACCTCCGTGTTGACACTCAACCGGTCATGAACATGTCCCTAACCCCCTCTCCACAAGGTAACCGGGTAGAGAACCTGTTGCGGCTTATGGTTTGGAATACTAAGTTCCTAACATAGCCTACACCTGTACCTGCATCCACCGCAAGCACTCCTATGGTTGGCTGGTCATCACCTCCACCTCACCACAGGAGAAACAATGATGGTCTGGCTGGTCATCACCCCAGCCTCACCATCGACAGCATGCTCTAGGACTGGCCGGTGATCAAATCCGGACCAATCACCTATAAAAACAAGCGCCCACACAAAACTAGCATGGCGCACAGTCAAGCATGCAGGTATGGAGGGGATCCAAACACAAGAAATCAGATCGACAACTCCCCCACACCAAAAACAACTCCACGGTGTTGCTCCTGCAAGGACACCCCAGCCCAAACCCGGACTGACTCTTGCCTCCACCTACGGAAAGGTCTTGGCCTAATGAGAGGGTGGAAACTACGAGGAAGAGAAGCTAAAGCAATGCCTAACCCAGCATGCCTCATCCCAACACTCTGCATCTCCTCTCTACCCTCACTTGCATGACCATGGGAATATCATGAAGATACTCCTCAAACCGCCCTCCACGAGCTTCAAAATTCGGCCTTCCAGACCACATGCCAGTCCTTAGGCAGTCCACCAGTGCCTCCACGAGTCAGCACAGGCCGTCCACAGGTCAACACGGGCCACCACAGACCAGCACAGGCCCACACAGCTCACTGGTCACAGCCGTCACAGTCCCACAGGCCACTGGGCACAGCCTGTCGCAGCCCCTCACAGCCTGTCACACAGCCTCAAGGGCCACTGGGCACAGCCTGACACAGCCCGCACAGCCCCCACAGGGCACCGGGCACAGCCTGTCACAGCCCATCACAGCCCATCACAGCCTGTCACAGCTTGCACAGCCCATCACAGCCCGTCACAGCCTCAAAGGCCTCAGGCACGGCCTGTCACAGCCCCTCACAGCCCGTCACAGCCCCAAAGGCCTCAGGCACGGCCTGTCACAGCCCCTCACCCCGTCACAGCCCCAAAGGCCATGGGCACGGCCTGTCACAGCCGTCACAGCCCGTCACAGCCCCAAAGGCCATGGGCACGGCCTGTCACAGCCCTCACAGCCCGTCACAGCCCCAAAGGCCATGGGCACGGCCTGTCACAGCCCCTCACAGCCCGTCACAGCCTCAAAGGCCTCAGGCACGGCCTGTCACAGCCCGTCACAGCCCCAAAGGCCATGGCACAGCCTGTCACAGCTCGCCGCAGCCTGTCACAGCCCGTCACTGCCCCACAGGGCACAGGGCACAGCCCGTCACAGCCTGACACAGCCCGTGACAGCTTGCCACAGCCTGTCACAGCCCCACACATGGCCGCTCTGGAAGTTTAGCCATTTCTCCAAGGGGTTTAGCCACGCCAAGCTAGGGTTTGTGTCTCTTGGACTCTAGGCTTCTTTCCACCGAGCTATGGTGGCTGTGAGGAAATCAGCAAGGTATCCTTGCTCTTTCGGCTCCCACACACCACCATAGTAGCCCTAAGCCATGAGGTGGTTGCCACAAACCAAGCCTTCTTTCTCACTTAGCCTCTCCAAACACGCCACTAAACTCAATGGCAAACAACCAAGCCCTGCTGGTTCCCAGCCCTTGTGAGCACTCATTCAAGCACTCTCATTGGCCATAGCATCTGTCTTAGAGCCTATTCCAGCCCTCTACACCTGTTGCTTCCAGAGTTGCGCTCCCTTCAAGCTTGAAGTTGAAACCCCAACTCACATAGGCCCTACAAGTGCTGTTCTTTCACTCCAAGTGGAAACCAGCCCTAGACCTTCCGTTCTAGCTCTCTAAGGCTTGAAAACAAGAGCCTCAATGGGCTGAAGGCATGCTCCACACATGCCCCACTCTCACCATAAGAGAATCAGCTCATTTGCTTCATTTCTTGCACCCACAAACCTGATAATACAAGCTTCAGCAGGCTGAAAGCATGCTCTACATGCCCTACAGGGAAACCAGCCCCTTCCTTCCTTTCTTGCACTCCCACACCTAAAAGGGCAAGCCTTCACCAGGCTGATAGCATGCTCCACACATACATTGCCCTCACATAAGGGAAGTCAGCCCTTCCCTCTTCCTTGCTTGCCCTCCAAGCTTGAAGATGGAAGCTTCAATGAGCTGAATACATGCTCCACACATGCAACCTCTTCACACAAGAGATATCAGCCCCCTATCTTGGCTCCTTGGCTCCTTGATGCTCTCTAAGACAAGACTAAGCACTCCATAGCCTTTGCCAAGCTCCTGAAACCCTAAGGCTTACATTTCCAGCCACAAGACACTTCTCTTGTGGTGCAAGAGCTCTTCTTCCAAGCTCTGAAACCCTAGGTGCACATTCCCTTGCCGCACCTCTTAGCTCCTGTTCCAGCCCTGCTCTTGCCATGACAAGAGCCCTCTCAATGCTGAAGCTCGAGATTGAAACCCAATCTCACCATACTCCACAAAGTGCACTGATTTGCCCCAAGCCAAATCAGCCCTTTCGCTTGGTCTTGCAATCCTTCACACAATGAAAGCTCGCATTCCCAAGTCCAGTTCTCAGCTTTGCCACCAAAGCCACTATAACCTGCTCTTGACTGGTCCTCTTCCCAATCGTGCTTGCTCATGCATGTACACAATCTGAAACCATCAAGGTGCTCTGGAATTACCTGCAGTATGGTGCTTTCATCTCTGAAGCTGAAGATCGAATGCCAAGGTTTACCACCTCGTAACCCACATCGCCTCCGCTTCTAACAACCAAGAGCTCCACGATGCTCCTTGCATAACAACTTGGTTTCCCTCATTTTCAAGCAAAAACCACAAGTGCTACAACTAACTCGTATCTAGCACTCATAGATACGAGCTCATCTTTCTCGAGTGATAAAGAAGAAGAATACAAGCGCAAGCTCATGCGAGCTCACAAAGCTGAAGCATAAACTCATGCATATATAACCTCATCACTCAAATACAAGTCAAGCCAAGTGCACCCCACGCCATGGGGAATCCACACTACGGCGCCATAGCTAGGCGCGGTGAGGCTCAACTCGAGAAAGATGAGCCTCCCACGCTTGCCGTGAAGATAACCACTCCAGGGCCTAAATCTGCCTTGACCCCTGGATTGACACTTGGGCCAATCCCAAATGTCAATATGTAAAAGCTAGCTATTTCCTAGCTAGTTTCACACTAGTGGTAAAATAACTTGACAAGGGGATCCAGACACAAAGAATCAAAACAACAACTCGCCCACACTAAAATCACTCCACAGTGTCGCTCCTGCAAGGACACCCCAGCCCAACCCGGAGTAACTCTTGCCTCCACCTACGGAAAGGTTTTGGCCTATATAGAGAGGGTGGAAAACTACGAGGAAGAGAAGCTAAAGCAATGCCTAACCCCAACATGCACTTATCCCAACACTCGCCATTCCCTCTCTACTCTCACTTGCATGACCATGGGGAGTATCTTGTAAACTCTCATCAGACAGCCCTCCACAAGCTTATAAAACTTGGCCTTCAAGGGCCCATGCAAGCCTCCACATGGTCCGCCAGTGCCTCCTTATGTCCACCAGCCATTCCTCAGAATGGAACCACCTCAGGAAACCACAGAATATTGTGGAAGTCGAATTCATATGCTTTGTTTCCTTTGAACCTAGGTTTGCTCTGCGGACCTTAAGGTTCAAAACATGAGCAAATGGAGGTACATATAAGCCCCAACAAAGATCTGTCCAAAGGAATTACCTGCAGGGCGATATCCCCCATGGCATTGTTCCCCACGATTCCCAATGAGTTCCCAACGAATTCCCAACGGTTTCCTATAGGTTCCCCAGAGTTCTCAATGGGTTCCAAAGCTCCCATAGAATATTCTAAAAATATTTCTTTTTGGACCTTAGTTGTTGCCATGCCACTAGCCTCCCACTAGCTAGTGACCCTTCATTTAGTGGTTGTGGTCGTGGCTGCCACTAGCCCTCACTAGTGCCCCTTCGTGGCTTTCCAGTGACCCTTGGTTGTGGCCGTGACGGTTAGTGGCTACCCCCGCCACTAACTCTCACGGTGCCCCTTCGTGGTCTTTCCCGTGGCCCTTGGTTGTGGCCATGGCGGTTGGTGGCTGCCCCGCCACTAATTTTCATAGTGTGACCCCTTCGACCCCATGCAGCTTCCTTGCAACGGCTACGGTACCCGAGCTATTTTCTTGCTCTCTTCCACTCCTACACACCACCAATAGTAGCTCTACCTCATGAGAGGCCTACTTGCCACAAACCAAGCCCTCTTTCTCACTTAGACTCCCACAACACGCCACTCAAATCCATGGCAAACAACCAAGCCTTGTTGGTCTCCAGCCCTTGTAAGCACTCCTTCATGCGCTCTCCTTGGCCATAGCATGTATCTTAGAGCCTATTCCAGCCCCCTACACCTGCCACTTCAAGAGCCATGCTCTATCTAGGCTTGAAGCTGAAACCCCAACTCAAAACATGCTCTACAAGTGCCGGACTGTCACATAAGAGCAAATCAGCCCCTTACCTTCTCTTGTAGCTCTCCAAAGCTTAAAGATGGAGGCCTAACTAGGCTGAATGCATGCTCCACACATGCATCCCCTTCACACAAGAGGTATCAGCCCCCTATCTTGGCTCCTTGGCTCCTTGAGAGGTTTGTTATTTCATGAGCATGAGCGGCATGAGCGGAGTAGTAAGACAATCGGTTTTCATGAGCAGAAGTACAAATTTCGAAAATAAAAAACAATAAAAAACAATAATTTAATGCAATGTGTCAGGAAAAACAAATATATTATTCGGCCCCTTGAAGGGAAAATTGCAGTTTTGACAATTGTGCTCATGATATTTCGTCTTCCGCTCATGCCAATTCCCAGTGACATGTGCAAATATGGCGCCGAATTTCGCGGTAATAGGGTCCATAACCTGAAAAACGGCGACGTATTTCGCGGTAATAGGTCTCTCTGGCGAAAAATGGTGCCGAATTCCGCGGCTATAGGTCCCCTCATGACAGGTAATTCGGCGCCATTTTTCCAGTGCATGTTCGGACTTAGCCAGTTTTCGGCGCAAAATAGGGAAATTCGGCGCCATTTTTCCAGACACTGTACCAGTGCATGTTGGGACTTAGCCAGTTTTCGGCCCCAAAAAGAGAAATTCGGCGCCATTTTCCCAGACACGGTACCAGTGCATGTTGGGACTTAGCCAGTTTTCGGCCCCAAAAAGAGAAATTCGGCGCCATTTTTCCAGAAATGGCCCCACAACTGCTTCTGTTGGATCTCAGTTTGAATGGAATATTGCCTCATTCCAGGAGTTTTGGGGTGCATTTCATTACACTGCAAAAAAAAGTCTGATACAGCAAAATGCAATTGAAAATATCCATATGGAGGATTCCCTTTGCCCCATCAATGATTTCTGGAATCCCTAAGGAGGAGTTTGTGCAGCTCGTTCACGCTCAACGCCGGTGCATGAATAAAGTCATCAATAGTCACGTTCATCCTCAACCTCTTCAGGTAAATGTAATACAGATGCTTGCACGGATAATACTTCGAACCCTTCTTTGCTTCCATCAACGAGAAGTCCGTACAATTGCAAGTCGGCTCCACTCCAATTGTAATTGTGTATACATCGTCGCGTACAGCCGAGCCGGCTGTTGCCATCCGATACACACGCCCAAGGCCGGGTGGGGGTACGTCCACGGAGCTCTGAATAGTGCAAGCCATCCCAAGAGCATTGGCAATCCGAGTCTCATTCAACTTGTTGGGAGGGTGTCGTCTCTTCACTCTTCCGAATCGCATTGTGGGATGTGCAGAATTGTCCAATCCGTCTCTACTGGACCGAGCAGTCTGCAATGGCTGGGTCTGAGGAACCGGAAATGCGTGGGCCGGTGGTTCTTTGCAATGCGCACACTTAAATGTGGAGTTCGGAACCTTCTCCTGAGCTCGAAATGGTTGATGAGCTGTGCCTGTCCAATCGGTCTCGTTCCTGTGACCTCTGGATTTAAAGTGGAAGCAAGTTGGGGAGAAACACCGCAACGCGCCCGCACAAACAACGTAGCGCACCCGCACACCATCGAGCATCTTCATGCTGGTGGTTTTGGTAACGCACCAAGGATGACCGTCATGTTTTCTATCCATATCTGTCAACATTCCGGACGCCCTCGAGTAGTCCGCCCGAGGAGGGAACTCAAAGAAGATATTACCGTCGACGTCGGCGGGAAGGCATGTAACCGATTTAATTGCGAACTTGCTGTAGTCCAGCCCGGCCAGCTCGGACCGGTGTCCCTCCAGGTGAAGCCCTCGCAGAATTTCAAGAATAGATCGAACTGCGGTGCTCGTGCTGGGAATATGACTCCCTCCTCCACTGACGTCCATTGAGGACTTGCCTGATCTCCAGGACAACCTCGGAATTTCCATGACCTCGTCTGAGTCGGACAGGTTGTGAACAACCCGGTTCTCGCTCGTCTTCATGGATGGGTTCGGCTCTGGATTTACTTCTCTCTTTGAGGTAGCCACTCTCTGATTCGCGGATTGTTTCGTGGAAGGCGCCAGGATAGAAGGTGCATTTGGCGGGCAAATGAAGTCCCCAACAGCCCTATATATGACGCTGTCCGATGGTGGAACTCGCCATTCCCTGCCATCGCCGAAATCATCGTGGAGCACAACAATACTCTCGACAACAAGGCCGTTAGAGTCCTTCCTTTCCTCCTCCAAAAAAACCGACCCCGGTTTCAGGTGGTATCGAACGCACAGATATTTCTCCATCACCCGGCAGGTGTCCCCTCTGCACGGAAATGAAGCTCTATGCTCGTGAGGAGGGCAGTACACTGTAGCGCTCGGGTTTTTCCGCCATGGGAGATGTGCACACAAGACTGCCAGGATGGAGTGCGGGGAAGCTCCCTGGTAGAAGGGGGATGCAGCGATGGGAATGAATGCGATGCCGATTTGTCCGAGCGACGAAGCCTGATCCAAATCCAGGGAGCCAACTATCTCAAAAATCCACAGTCAGAGTGTTAATGAACCTTGTCTCCGGAATGCGGCCCCTGGTCTTTGCGCAATAACTGCCAACGGTATGCAGTCAGAAAGTGGGGGGCCGTCCGGATGATGACGGCTGAAGGGGAGAAGCCGGCACCGTGCCGTCACATTACTACCCCCGAATGGAAATTCGGCACCCAATATCCAACAGGGGAAGCCCGGATGAAGTCGCCTCGGGCGCAGAGGCTGGCGCGTGTGCGACAGAGAACATCCCCTGGATGGAGATTCGGCGCCGAATTTCCATCCGGGCCCCCCAAAGGAAGTCGTGTCGGGGGGTCAGGCCGAAAACTGGCCGGCATAAAAACACCCCCAGATGCAAAAACGGCGCCGAATTTCCATCCGGGGCGGTTCGGATGCAGTCGGGGACGGGGGAGAGGCCGGCACTTGGCCGTCACATTTCAACCCCCGGACGGAAATTCGGCACCGAATATCGAACAGGGGACGCCCGGATGAAGTCGCCTCGGGCGTAGAGGTCGGCACGTGTTCGACAGAGAGCATCCCCTGGATGAAGATTCGGCGCCGAATTTCCATCCGGGCCCCCCCAAGGAAGTCTTGTTGGGGTGTCAGACCGAAAACTGGCCGACATAAAAACCTCCCCAGACGGGAAAACGGCGCCGAATTTCAATCCGGGGCCGTTCCAATGCGGTCGGGGAGGGGGGAGAGGTCGGCACCTGGCCGTCATATTTCAACCGCCGGACGGAAATTCGGCACCGAATATCCAACAGAGCGGCGGAGAGGCCGGCACCTCTCCGACAGAGACCAGCCCCCGAATGGAAATTCGGCGCCGAATTTCCACCCAGCAGGTAAGTGCAATCCCGGATGGATGGAAATCCGGCGCCGAATTTCCATCCAGCAGGTAAGTGAAATCCCGGATCGATCGAAATCCGGTGCCGCATTTCCATCCTGCAGGTAATTCGAATCCCGGATGGATGGAAATTCGGCGCCGGATTTCCATCGAGCAGGTAAGTTGAATCCCGGATGGATGGAAATCCGGCGCCGAATTTCCATCCAGCAGCTAAGTCGGATCGCTGGCGTATGGATATTCGGCGCCGAATTTCCATTCGCCAGGTATTTCATCGCTGAGAATTACCTTCCTGCAGGTAATTCTGATCGATGAATTACCTTCCTGCAGGTAATTCTTATCGACGAAGGTAGGAAGGTAATTCCTCGCTCAGAATTACCTGCAGGAAGGTAATTCTCAGCGATGAAATACCTGCAGGATGGAAATTCGGCGCCGGATTTCGATCCATCCGGGATTCCAGTTACCTGCTGGATGGAAATGCGGCGCCGAATTTCCATCCATCTGGGATTCGAATTACCTGCAGGATGGAAATTCGGCGCCGAATTTCCATCCATCCGGGATTCCACTTACCTTCAGGACGGAAATCCGGCGCCGAATTTCCATCCATCCGGGATTCGAATTACCTGCTGGACGGAAATTTGGCGCCGAATTTCCATCCATCCGGGATTTCACTTACCTGCTGGATGGAAATCCGGCGCCGAATTTCCATCCATCTGGGATACGAATTACCTGCAGGATGGAAATTCGGCGCCGGATTTCCATCCATCCGGGATTCCACTTACCTGCAAGATGGAAATCCGGTGCCGGATCTCCATCCATCCGCTCTCCGACCAACCTTGCGGATGGAAATCCGGTGCCGGATTTCCATCCATCCGCTCTTCGAATTACCTGCATGACTGGAAAAATGGCGCCGAATTTCCGATTTTGGTGCAAGTCAGATCTGGGACTTAGCCATTTCGGCCACGAAATGGAAAAATGGCGCCGAAAAAAAAAAAAAAAAAAAAAAAAAACACGCCATTTTCCCAGTTCGGGGCCGAAAACAGCTAAGTCCCAGATCTGACTGGCACCCAAAATCCGAAATTCGGCACCATTTTTCCAGTCATGCAGGTAATTCGAAGAGCGGATCGATGGAAATCCGGCGCTGGATTTTCATCCATCCGCTCTTCGAATTACCTGCATGACGGAAATTTTGCGCGCCGACTTACCTGGCGGATGGAAATCCGGCGCCGGATTTCCATCCATTCGCTCTTCGAATTACCTGCATGACTGGGAAAATGGCGCCGAATCTCCGCTTTTGGTGCGAGTCAGATCTGGGACTTAGCCATTTTCGGCCACGAAATGGAAAAATGGAGCCGGAAAAAAAAAAAACAAAACAAAACAAAACAAAACAAAACAAAAAACAAAAAACGCCATTTTTCTAGTTCGGGGCCGAAAACAGCTAAGTCCCAGATCTGACTCGCACCCAAAATCGGAAATTCGGCGCCATTTTTCCAGTCATGCAGGTAATTCGAAGAGCGGATGGATGGAAATCCGGCGCCGGATTTTCATCCATCCGCTCTTCGAATTACCTGCATGACGGAAATTTTGCGCGCCGACTTACCTTGCGGATGGAAATCCGGCGCCGGATTTCCATCCATCCGCTCTTCGAATTACCTGCATGACTGGAAAAATGGCGCCGAATTACCGATTTTGGTGCCAGTCAGATCTGGGACTTAGCCATTTTCGGCCCCGAAATGGAAAAATGGCGCCGAAAAAAAAACAAAAAAAACAAAAAAAAAAACGTCATTTTTCCAGTTCGGGGCCGAAAACGGCTAAGTCCCATATCTGACTGGCACCCAAAATCGGAAATTCGGCGCCATTTTTCCAGTTCCGGGCCCAGTCAGATCTGGGACTTAGCCATTTTCGGCCGAACTGGAAAAATGGCGCCGAAAAAAAAAAAAAAAAAAAAAAAAAAAAAAAAAAACGCCATTTTTCTAGTTCGGGGCCGAAAACGGCTAAGTCCCAGATCTGGCTGGCACCCAAAATCGGAAATTCGGCGCCATTTTTCCAGTTCTGGGCCCAGTCAGATCTGGGACTTAGCCATTTTAGGCCCCGAACTGGAAAAAATGGCGCCGAAAAAGAAAAAAAATAAAACGGCCATTTTTCTAGTTCGGGCCCGAAAACGGCTAAGTCCCAGATCTGGCTGGCACCCAAAATCGGAAATTCGGCGCCATTTTTCCAGTTCGGGGCCTAGTCAGATCTGGGACTTAGCCATTTTCGGCCCCGAAATGGAAAAATGGCGCCATTTTTCCAATTCCGGGCCCCGAAAATGGCTAAGTCCCTACGATGGCTGGAACCGCAACTGCAAATTCGACACCATTTTTCTAGTTCCGCGCCCTATCAGATCTGGGACTTAGCCATTTTCGGCCCCGAACTGGAAAAATGGCGCCATTTTTCCAGTTCGGGGCCAAAAACGGCTAGGTCCCAGATCTGACTGGCACCCAAAATCGGAAATTCGGCGCCATTTTTCCAGTTCCGGGTCCAGTCAGATCTGGGACTTAGCCATTTTCGGCCGAACTGGAAAAATGGCGCCGAAAAAAAAAAAAAAAAAAAAAAAAAAAAAAAAACGCCATTTTTCTAGTTCGGGGCCGAAAACGGCTAAGTCCCAGATCTGGCTGGCACCCAAAATCGGAAATTCGGCGCCATTTTTCCAGTTCTGGGCCGAGTCAGATCTGGGACTTAGCCATTTTAGGCCCCGAACTGGAAAAAATGGCGCCGAAAAAGAAAAAAAATAAAACGGCCATTTTTCTAGTTTGGGGCCGAAAACGGCTAAGTCCCAGATCTGGCTGGCACCCAAAATCGGAAATTCGGCACCATTTTTCCAGTTCGGGGCCTAGTCAGATCTGGGACTTAGCCATTTTCGGCCCCGAAATGGAAAAATGGCGCCATTTTTCCAATTCCGGGCCCCGAAAATGGTTAAGTCCCTACGATGGCTGGAACCGCAACTGCAAATTCGACACCATTTTTCTAGTTCCGCGCCCTATCAGATCTGGGACTTAGCCATTTTTGGCCCCGAACTGGAAAAATGGCGCCATTTTTCCAGTTCGGGGCCGAAAATGGCTAAGTCCCTAGGGTGGCTGGCACCAAAATCGGAAATTCGGCGCCATTTTTCCAGTTCCGGGCCCAGTCAGATCTGGGACTTAGCCACTTTAGGCCCCGAACTGGTAAAATGGCACCGAAAAAAAAAAAAAAAAAAAACGCCATTGTTCTAGTTCGGGGCCTGAAATGGCTAAGTCCCAGATCTGACTGGCACCAAAATCGGAAATTCGGCGCCATTTTTCCAGTTCCGGGCCTAGTCAGATCTGGGACTTAGCCATTTTCGGCAAGTAAATGCAATAAAATGTTGCATTTCAAGTCCACTGGTGCCACATTCCAACTTCACATGACCCTATTTCCGTGCCTCCTAACCCTATTTCCGTGGACTTACAATGGTCTGCTCATGTTTTTTTTTTTTCCGCTCATGCTCATGCCGCTCATGAAATAGCAGCCCCCCTCCTTGATGCTCTCTAAAACAAGACTAAGCACTCCATAGCCTTTGCCAAGCTCATGAAACCCTAAGGTCTATATTTCCAGCCACAAGACACTCCTCTTGTGATGCAAGAGCTCTTCTTCCAAGCTCTGAAACCCTAGGTGCACATACTGATACTCATCTTGGTGTACCTACACTCCTCATGCATACTCCATGGCCCTAATGCGCCTCTTAGCTCCAAAAAGTGCACTGATTTGCCCCAAAGCCAAATCAGCCCTCTCGCTTGATCTTTTACTCTTCCACACCATGGAAGCTCGTATTCCCAATCATGCTTGCTCATGTACATAATCTGAAACCATCGAGATGCTCAAGAATTATCTGCAGCATGGCGTTTTCATCTTCGCAGCTGAAGAACGAATGCCAATGTCTTCTTACTTGTAACCAGCATGATCGCCTCTGCTTCTAACAACCAAGAGCTTCGCGGTGCTCCTCGCATCCCAACCTTGTTTCTCTCATTTTTAAGCAAAAACCACAAGTGCTACAACTAACTCGTATCTGACACTCTCAGATATGAGGACATCTTTCTCAAGTGATAAATATGAAGAACACAAGCTCTCACGAGCTCTCACGAATTGATGCACATGAAATCATCACTCATATCAAGTCAAGCCATGTACACCCCATGCTATGGGGAATCCATACTATAGCGCCATAGCTAGACGCGGTGAGGCTCAACTCGAGAAAGATGAGCCCACCGCGCTTGCCGTGGAGATAACCACTTCAGGGCCTAAATCTGCCTTGACCCCTGGATTGACACTTGGGCCAATCCCAAATGTCAATATGTAAAAGCTAGCTATTTCCTAGCTAGTTTCACACTAGTGGTAAATTAACTTGACACACAAAATGAGCAACAATATAATGTGAGTCAAAGATTTGAATTTTGTGAAAGAGTTAGAAGTTTATATTAATACTTTTGTATACACAATATTCATTATTTTTGGTACATTTTGATCTGGGAGAAGGACTGTCAACGAATTTGCTGATGTGGTCCAAGAGAGTGCCACATACAATTGACCATGAGAGAATACATGTGTTCGAAGATCTAGACCTATGTTTTACTGATTGTCCCTGTGATTTGTTGATTGTCATAGCAAGAGCCACCTTCACTGGAAATTGTCTTCGAGTGAATTTAAAAGATAATATGATGTAGTAGGTTGTAATGTGATTCTAGGGATGAATGTTGTTTCTCCAGAACATGTACCAGTTAAAATGCGTGCCTCAATGACTCGATCACTGAGACGTGTGACTATGAGTCGTGACCCATTATAAAGCCCACGTTTTGGAGGTATATTACGCAACAACATGATTGGGCATCCAACTTTAAGATTGAGCTTCGAAGGTGGCAATCCTGGCAACTCTAAAGAATTGAGCTATCCACGAATTAAAAAAGAATCAATTTATTTCAATTTATTTCTTTTCATGCTATTTTTGCAATCTCCCTTGTGGAGCTGGGATTCCTTCTCACTTGCTTTTTCGACTTGGATGAACGGAGGAGGGATGCGCTCCAGATGATTTAGGGATGGACAGAACCGGGATGAAGTCTGGATGAACTTACACCTTGCGCATGAGGATGAGCTGGCAACAGCTTATGACTTTATTAGGTGTTGTCTTATTCTAACAGCTAGTTTAGGATTAGATTAGGATGATCTGGGTGATCTGGCTTCTTTCTATGGCAATGCTGGAAGGGCATCTGGCTGACCTATATGTAAGTGCCACGCGGCACTAGGATTAGATTACGACCTAATACTATTTAAGCTCCACTGCCGTGGCAGTGGAGGTGGTGGCTTTTGGATCTTACGCGAGTGTACATTTGGTGTAAAGGTGTGCTTGAGTGTGTTGATGAATGTGTTTTGGATGTTCGACTCTGTTGCGTCCTCTTCGTGAGATTCCGTCTTCTCTCCCGGGCCCATCTATCGACTACATCCCCCTTGATAGGATTAAGTCCAGTAGAGGAAGGGGAACAAACCCATAGCGCCGGAATCATGGTGGAGATGCGGGGTACAAGAAATCGTTAACAAAGAATTTGGCTCGTACGAAACACCTAAGAACAGTAGATTGCGTACGGCGGATCCTGCATGATTGAGGGGAGAGGTAGTGGCAAAATGGCGGCTTGTATGTCCTGCACAGTGAGAGAGAGAGAGAGTTTGTCTGCTCAAGCTTTTCTGTGTTTTGAGAGTTTCGCAAGTGAGCACTATGGCTTCCAGTTCTGAACGTGGTTGGTTTGAGCTTGATCAATTTGAGGTCCCGCGCTTGAGACAGACCCAAACGTTAGAATCTCGCTACATTTGTGAACTTGCACGTAACCTGTTACCTGAGCAGAGCTTGTGTTTGTCGATTATCCGGAGGGAGAACCGATTCCATGACCTGAGCTCCCACTGGACACGCCCTCAGAGTTCTGGGCCAAGACTTTTGAGGAGACTGCACGCAAAGAAGCTTCCAAGCCCATACACACTAAAGCGGAGCAGAGGGAACAAAGCTGGCGCATTTGCGAGTCTCTTCAGGGAGCCTACGCCGCACGCCTTCTCCTCAAGCTCCATTCCAGGGCTCTGTAGATTCCCCTTGCTAGTGCCAAGGAGCAGTTGGAGAGTGGTGAGAAACTCAGTTGGGCTGTATTGGGCATTCCACAATTCTCAGTGAGTCGAGAATTGGGTGTAGAGCTTGAGAGCTTCCTGCCTCCTGACAAGCCGAGCCCTCTACGATTGGGGAAGAGTTCATCACTGGTATTCCCAACTCTGATTTTTCTTTTTGTCCCAGTGATGTGTTGATCTTTCCCGGGGTGTGTTTTTGGCGTGAAACAGTAGGTCTCTACAAGTCCAAAGCAGCCAAGGGATATCCTGCCCATATGCTGTTGGTGAAGGAAAAGGTGGTCCGCAGCATCGTGCGTGTAACTTTTTGGCTCAAGGGTGAAGAGGAGCTGTGGGCTTTCTTGGGGGAAGGAGTGTACCTGCTGCACAAGCATCGCTTCATCACCTCTCACTGTGTGTCTGGGTGGGATTCAAAGCTCAGTGCCCCTTCGGACAGGTAGCCGTGTACTCCTCTTCTCATGCCTGTGTTTACAAGATCTATGCTAGAGAGAGAAGCAGAAGAAACGATGGGACTAAGTGAGTTGGAAAAACGTGCAGCGGAGGAGAGGGAAGAGACAACAACTAATGAAAGAAATAATACGGAAAGGGGAGAGTCGTCCGGAGATCACAAGGATCCGGCGACTGTGCCTCAACCCACATTTGATTTGGACGAGTTGTGTGAAGCCATGGGGGTGATTTCAAATTGCCCTCTACTTATGAAGATGTTGTTGAAACAAACTGAAGCTCCGGATGCTACATCATGGAAAACTGATCATGGGGAGCGAATGCATAAGCAACAGTACCCTGAGTACAACTTAAGGGAGGATTTTGAGTCCAAGTCTTGGAATTTTTTGAAATCAGCACAGAAATGAATGGTGTTCCCCCACGGTTCCAAGTAAAGTCTTTTCGGATCTGTCTCAAGGGAGAGGCTAGGCAACTGTTTGAGTCCAATATCAAGGACAAAAATGATCTTACTTGGGTAGAAGCCAGAGAATTGGCTCGCAAGCTCTTTTGTGAAGAAAAGCCCATAGCTTACACCACACCAGACTTAAAATTTCATTATGGCAACAGTGTGTGGAAATACTGCACTGACTTGCGAACTGCAATCTGTAAGTCAGTTCTAATTGCCTCAGAGAGACCCGCTATTTTGAAACATTGTTTTGTGAAGGGCTTGCTCCCTGCTGAGAAAGTGTTTCTACAAAAACAGATTTACACCACTGAGGATGAAATGGTTGAATTAATAGAAGAACGCCTTCGTCTAAAAGCTGCCAAGGCTGGATTTTCCAAACCAGCCACTATCAAACACACACACACCTGGCCAGTGAAAGAACTGATGTTGTGATTACTGATGGGCACCTTGGGGTGAAAGGCCTTGCAAAAGAATTGGTACCTTCCCTTGTGCATGAATTGTCCTCCTTCCGTGATGAAATCCAAGGTCAACTACAGGCCTTCAAGGCAGAGATTAACTGGAAACCACCTGGCTCCCAAAACACTGGTCACAAGGGTAAGACTAACACCGGCCCTAGGTATGAAACCAGACTATCCGTGGTGGCATGCATGGTTTGCAAATCCAAAGAGCACTACACCAGGTGCCCTTACCTCTCTCAACTCCCTGCTCTCATTGATCGTTATGAGAAAGAGAAAACCCCGAAAGGCCATTTAAACGACCAAGATCGTCCGTCAGGGTGCTGGCCGATCTCTCTACAAACCCACAACCTGTTGCTAGTGCTGTTTTGTCCAATGATTTCAAACTCATGCATTGTGAAGCCTCTAGGGTGCTTAGAAGAGAACGCATACATGTCACGCGGCTTTTACTCACCCATCCCTTCGCTATCCGAGGCGGAAACTCCAAGATAGAAGAGTTGGAAATCTCTAAGTACTCAGCCCGCTCAGAACAATCAGTCATGACCTACAGCTAGTGTATCATGGGGGTGTTTCCTATTTGTTTTCCTTCCCGCATTCATGTTAGCTAGTTACCTTACTGTTGGTAATTAAGTATCAGTTTGCTTCAGCAATCTATTGGATTCCATCAACTCATCCATTTATTCCACAGCTTCACTCAGATCTCTCTACACAGTGTGAGTATGAAGTATGTATCAGATTAATATCTATCGAGTATCAGGCTGAAGCCATGGAGTCTCTAATCTGCTCTACATTACAACTCTACTGCTTGCATTCATTAAGCATCAACAGATCGCCCTCCTCCTACTCTGTGCTCTCCCTCCTTCCGCTCAGAGATGCGCTCTCTCCTCCTTTCCTCCCGTGATGTCCGAAGTCCCCTCTCCCAGTGATTCCCCAAGAAGTGCCCTTCTCCCGTCCTCGCTCCTGGCTTTATCTTCCTACCCGTTGTTCTAACCGTTTCCCTCTCTAACCGTCATCCGTGTACTAACATGTTCCATTCGCAGATGTTGTTCCCCACAGTCGTTCCCTGTCCTGCTATCCGTTCCCTATGGTCGTGACAGCTGTGTCAAGCTGTGACTGGCTGTGACGGCTGTGTTGGCAGTGTCGGGCTGTGTCGGACTGTGACGAGCTGTGTTGGCTGTGTCTGGCTGTGTCGGCTGTGTCGGACTGTGACGGGCTGTGTTGGCTGTGATGGGCTGTGTCGGGCTGTGACGAGCAATGTTGGCTGTGACGGGCTATGTAACCCCCCTCTAAAGTGCGCTGCTGTCACCCCTAAGGCTCCTGTTGGTCTCAGTCTGTGCAAAAATTAAGGGTACCCCACAGATCCCGTATAAGTGTCTAAGTCCCAGACAGTCCTCTAACATTACCCCTTCCCCTCTCAAAAAACCGTGTCCTCACGGTTTACTGATTGGGATTAGCAAACCTTTGTGAGTGAGCACCTTTCTGACGTTGAGAGTCGCGTGAAGGACTCTGTGTACGAGCCCGAGGTCTGTCACTGGTTGACGGAGATGATTGAACACTACCTGGATATGTGAGGCCCTCTGGAGGCTTATATCGAGGTAATCTTTCAGGAATAGGAGACCCCCGTCGCTTCTTCTCTGCCATCTGAATTGCATAGTCTTCTCCCATGTCAAAAGAGTCCGCTGAAGAAACAGTTGTATCAAAATCCTCATCGCCTCTCAGGTGTTTTAACTGTCGAACTTTTTGTGGAATCCTCTAGGGCATACAATGTTGTCCTACCATGTCTGGAAGTTTAAATTTTAAAACTTGCTGTAAACGCTGAATGGCAAAATTGGTGAAGACCCTGAGCTCCTTGTCTGTCCAGGTGAGTGGGGTACCAATGACTTGTGAATTGTGCAAGTATTTCCATCCCTCATGTCCCTTAAAGAAAATATCGTCAGGGCCGAAATTCTGTGTTGACAAATTGTTCCAGGCCGCATGAAACCATGAACGAATTTGAGAATCCTTTTGCATCATAACTTTTGCCTCATATAGGTACATATGAGGTGGCACTGAAGGTAAGACCCAATGATCCCCACTGGAATAACTCAGAAAGCGCGATTGCATCTTGTGCTGCTCAATGTGATAACGTACCAGAAAACAAGCAGCGTAGTATAACCCACAGTCCATGACAATACTTGCTACCTCCTTGGTCTTGGTATAAATGAATCCATGTACAACTTGGAAGGCAATTAATTCCTTCAACATGGTACTTGCCTCATGCCAGTACTGCGCAAAGTGATGATCCTCAATGGGTCGATTGTTTGGAAGAACCTTAGTTCTAGTTGCTACTGGCAGCCAAATGCGCATGATTTGATAGTAATGTGCCAATGACAGTGGAGGACTAAATTCTTTCCAAGCCAAATCCAACACAATGGGAATTTGGTTGAAGGGCATAATCATAGCCCTACTGTACTCCCTTGCAGCTGAAGTTTTAGGTGGGTTAAAAGCAGCATTTCCCCATATCTCAGGCTGTGGTGGCTGTGGTGTGGCTGTAGTAACAACAGGGTCAGCTACTGGCACAATGACTTGTTGTGGTGTTGGTGGCACTGGCTCTTGTACCATTTGCATCTCCTGCACCTCCTGTGAAGAAGACTGAAAAGCCAAAGTTCTCGCTTTTAAATAAGAAGCCATTAGCTGTTCCTCAGGTACACAGACTCTCTTGTCGATATTTGAAGTGAGGTCCTCCACTTGAGTCTGCAGGCCGTCTACATCCTCCTGTAACTCCGCTATCCTACTATAGACATTGTCTATAGTAATTGTGGCAATGTTCTGCACTTGCAGTCTGAGCTCATTCATCTCGCTTTGGGTGAGCTTTCGTGGTGCTTTGCCCTCCACTGGCCCTTGTGCTAACCAGACCTGCATAAGGTGTTTATCCACCAAGTTGCTTGTGGTACCTCTGAGAGTTTGCTCCACTCTGAGTTTGTATATCTCTAATTGCTGTTGTAAAGCCTCCATGCGCTTCGCATGAGGTTCAACCAAATTCGCATAGGCAGCAAGCAGATTATTGGCTTCCTTCCAAGCCTTGTTAATGACAGAGATTTCATTTCTATTGGCCATGACCGTTTGTTGCAACTCCAGGATGTGCCTCTCTTGGTCAGCTTCAACCTGCCTGTATTGCTTGAAAGTATCTTCATTGCGACAGATTGTATTCTTCATATCGACAATGAGTTTCACTTGCTCAACATTCTTTGCCTCTGCCTTCGTACATCTTTCCGCTTGACTGTTTATTTCTATTGTAGATTGGTCAAGCATAGTTGTGAGTGTAGCACATTGGATGGCCATCCTGTCATGCACTATCTGCAACTCCGTATGTAGTGCATTCACTTGTTGCAACTTGCTTTCATGCTTTACCTGCATTTGGTATAGCTGTTGCTTATGTGCTTCCTGCAACTGGTCTTGCGCGAGGCCTGCCTCAATCAATTGTTCCTTGGCAAATTGCAAAGCCGCTTCTGTACTCTCCAAGTTTTGCTGCATCTTGAGAGTGACCTCTTCATCGACCTTGTTTGCACACTCTGTGGCAAGTCGAGCCTCAAACTCCTTCCTGAGTTCCTCCCTCAAAGCTGCCGATTGAGTAGTGGGAACATGGGATTTGACATAAGTACCCAACAGATTAAGTGTCCTGCTTATGGAACATAAGTACCCAACAAGTGTAGTTGTTACCGACAATGTAAGTTCCTCAAAAGCCTGTTGACATTCAGGTGTCCATGCAAACACTGCATCTTTCTTCAGAAGTTTGCTCAATGGTGCTGCTATCTGTGCATACCGTCTGACAAATCTTCTGTAATAGCTGGTTTGTCCAAGGAATCTCCTTAGACTCTTAACATTCACTGGTGGTGGAGAGGCTTTAATGGCCTCTGTTTTCCTAGGATCCACAATAAGTCCCCTCTTACACACAATGTGTCCCAGAAGCACCCCTGAGTTCACACAGAAAGTACACTTCTCTGGATTCAGGCCCAGACCTCTCATCCTGCATCTGGCCAGACATAACTCCAATTTATGCAAGTGCTTATTCTTAGAGTTGTACACACTGAAATCATCCAAGAACACCTGCATGAAATCATCCAGATACTCATGAAAAGATTCACTTATCACTCTCTGAAAGGTTGCTGGTGCATTACAAAGTCCAAAGGGCATGACTTTGTATGCATAAGCACCCTAGTCTATGATGAAAGCTGTCTTTCCTTGGTCTTCTTCTGCCACTTGCACTTGATTATAACCACTGAAGCCATCCATGAATGAGTACATCTCATGGCCTGCCACAGTGTCTAATACTGCTTCTGTGAATGGCAAAGGGAAAGGATCTTTCTTCGTACAAGCATTCAGCTTCTTGTAGTTCACACAAACTCTTAGTTTACCATTCTTCTTGGGAACTATCACAATGGGTGACAACCAAGTTGTATACTCTATTGGGTATATAAACTTAGCCTCAGCCAACTTCTTGATCTCTTCTCCAACCTTCTGTGCGTAGTTGGGATTCATTCTGTACCTTGCCTGCTTGATTGGTACTGACCCTGGTTCCAGTTCAATCTTATGCTGACAGATTTCAGGTGGTATCCCTTTTAGATCCTCATAGCTCCAAGCAAATACATCTCTGTATTTGATGAACAAACTCTTAGCTTCTTCAAAGAATTCTGGCTCCAAATCAGCTCCTACCTTCACCATCCTCGGTTCCTCTTGAGTTCCCACATTCACTTCCTTCACTTGCTTATCAGCTGTGATTGTCCAAGCAGTCACCACTTCATCCTGTAAACTCACAGTGGCTGGTTCCTCTAGGATTTCCATTTCTCCTTCTTTTTCTTCATAGAAATGTGATGGGTAACTGCTGGTTTCCTCTTCAATTGGTGTTGCTGACACTACACCACAGCAGATATCCTTTAAACAACTTAGGCTTTCCAGCCGCATCTCTGCAACCTGCTCCCACTCTGGGTGTGCAGCAAACAGGGTAGCTTCCTGCTCCTCATCCAGTCCTCATCTCCAGTCATACTCTCTGACCCCTCGAGGTCTTCTCGTAGCAGGTAATCTACTATATTTCTTTGTGGTAATTTGTATCTCGTGCATCCCATTATGCACTGTTAGTAACTGAAAATTCCAGTCATGGAATACCCTGGCCTGTTTCAGCCACGGACGTCCCAATAATAAGGAGGAAGCCTCTATGACTTCATCCATCTACACAGTTACTGTGATCATAAAGATCATCTTCTGTATCTGTATCTTAACTCCTCTTATTAATCCCAATGGCTGTACACTTCTTTGATCTGCCATTGTTACTGTAAATGGGGCTGGTTTCATGTTACTTAGACCAAGCTTCTTTCTTAATTGGTCTGTCATGATATTTACTCCTGAGTAGTTAGTTCTGTGCTTCCAATTCTCAATTGGATTACTGGCATAGAATCATCAAAGTCCATGACTGTTTCTCGCCCTTCCGGCTTCACATTATAACTGGTCACATTGCTGTTCAGGTCTGTGTTTCCTGTCTCCTGGGCAATTCGATTGATTGCTTGATATAGCCTGTGTCTACAATAAGGTGCCACAGCCAATAGCTGTCCAATGGTAATCTCTGCTTTGGTCTGGCATATTACTTCAGCCAAAGTCCCTTCATTACTCTGCATGTCTGCATCTTCTTTCTTCCTTTCATCCTCACTCACTTCTTCTTCTCCATCAGAATCAGAGGAATTTGCCACAGGAATATCAGTACTCTTCTGCATTTCCCTTATGGTATCTGCCACTTCCTTGTGCAGTTCCTTCTCATCTCTCCATGCCTCATCATCTTCAAGCATATCACTGCGACCTTCATTATCATCCTCTTCCTCAACTACTGGAGGTATTAGTTTGGCTTTGCTTCTTGTTACTATCATTGTACTTACTTCTGGTACAACACATGGCCTAACCATGTGAGCTGCCACCACTGGGCCCTCATTCACAGGAGCTCTCATCTCATTCTGGTGTCTAATCCAGAATGAATAGGCTACCTTGCGATGTCCTGGCTGATTACAATAGTAACATAGTTCTTCACCATTGGGTCCTCGCCCTTGGTCTGTTCTTGGATTATTTTTGTAATCCTGATTCCCGGGCTGGTAATTCCCCCTTGGATTACCCTGATAGTTGCCTCTGGAATTTCCTTGGTAATTCCCTCTTGAATTACCTCTCCCTTCCATGCCATTGTTATAACCACCAGACCTACCATAGTGGTCCTGATCATTGTTTCTTCTTGGCTGGGGCTGCACCTGATGCACCCTTACTTGCCTAGGTTCTCTTGCAACTGTCCTTCTGTTGTAGTAACAATTCTCAGTAGAATGGTTATCCATTTTACAGATAGTACAATGTTTCTCGTTCATGTGGCATTCTGTGGTGGTATGGCCTTTATTCTGGCACTTTGCACACCATACACCCTTCCTCCAATGTGTTGCAGCCTCTGTGGCATACTTCTTCAAGATTTCTTCCAATCTTTTCTCATAGTTATCCCTCTTCAACTTCTCCTTTCTCTTACTCTTCTTTTTAGTTCTTGCTCTTCTTCTTCATCTGACTCATCCTCAGAGTCCTCATCATCCTTTTTCTCTCTCCTGAGCATTCCCAATTGCTCAATTCTGTTTGCAGTTTCAAATGCCTCCTCCACTGTATTATGGGGTAACATATCCACTTTCTTTTGCAACTCTGGTCTTAGTCCACTCACAAACCAAGTCTTCTGTAAACCTGGTGCTGGTACTGCAGCCAGCTTTTTCATCATCAATTCCATCTTTTCCATATACTCCTCAACAGTTTCATGCTTCTTTTGCTTTAACTGTTGTAAACTTCCATACACTTCATCCTCAGTTTTACTTGTCCTGAACCTATTTCGGAATGCTGTATTCAAGCCATTCCAGGTTAGGAAATGATTATCAGGGAATCTCGCATACCATTCACTTGCTTTCTTGATAAGTGAACAAGGAAACCGTTCCCTGCTGCGGGGAACTACCGCGGCCCTATCGGATGAATGAATCTCGCTAAGAGCTCATCCCTGCCACTACATTCGTTAGTCCTGAACATGCATACGTAAATAATAAAATAACCACTGGTGGGTCCAAGCCAGATTTCACCCCTTTACATTATTTTAAGGCGCTGGTGCGTTTTCCCTCCGTGGAAAAAGTCATCATCTACCTTGGGCTCTGACACAAATGCGCACTGTAGCCGAGTTTTTAGGACAGAGTACTTTCTCTCCTCCCTTGTCTCTCGAGGTCTCCGCCTCTAGCTCACTGCTCACAGCGTAGGGGTCCAAGCCGTGGACCGCTGCGGTGAACGTCGGCGTCCGCTGGTCCGTCTCAGCTTTTGGTTATTCCGCGGGTAAAGACCCGCACCCTGCTCGCACGCTTCAGGGCCTCACGCCTGAGCCACGCGGATGATGTACTTGATCTCAGTACGACTTAAGGTCAGCGCTGGGGCCCCGCTCCCCCTACGTCGTGGCTGGGCCACGGCTGTCTCCACGCTTTTAGAAATTGAGTGCCTACTTTCCGGGCTCCTCCCGGGCTGCTTGCGACCTTGGGGCAGCTGCTATCAAGCGAAATCAGCCCGCCCAAACCCCAAGACAAAAAAAATACAACCCACCCTCCCCTAGGCCTCCATGGCTTGCTAGGGGGGGGGGGGATTAGCACATAGTGACCTTATAGTGGCCTTATATCATAGATCCAGCCTACTGGCCTATCTTTGCGAGAGCTGGCTATATTTCAAATTAGTAATCAAACACAAAAATTCCTTCTTCAAACAATTCAAATACAAGCCTCTATTGGTACCATTTCCAATAAGCTATGGGGTTCTTCCCCTTGTCAATTCTAGACATGAAATAGTGGGATTCCACAATGCACTCTCCTCTTTTGAAGAGCCTAAATCAGATTTTCAATTTCAACCTTTGCTTGGAAAATAAATGAATTACATACATAAATGGTGAAATGGTAAGATGGGATCGACCTTTCTATGCGAGAGTGCTTGGGATACTCTATCGACTCAAGTAATGGTACTCTATGCAGCCTCCACTTGGGCTCTCGTCCATAAGTCCACACCAGGCCTCCTACTTGTCCTCAAGTCACTTTCCTCTACATGAAATTGCCCTCTTCCTTCACAAATGAAATGGCTCAAAAGCCCACAAGCTAGGCCACTTGCCTTAGCTCACAAGAATTCTACCTAACTAGGGAGCTTCAAGCTCTACTCCCTAGGATCTAGCCTCCTCAAGCCTCAAACTAACAACAGTACAACAACGAGAAGAAACTAAGCAAGAGAAAGAACTAGATGAAGAACAAGGGAAGCCTTGCCCTTCTTTTATACTGTTTTTGAGCCTAATAAACTAATGGAAAATATTCATTAAACTATTGTTTCCTTGGAGGATCTATAATATAATATTCAACATGGATGAAAAGTCTTAGAGGCAAATGAAAGCTGGTTTTTCATCCATCCAATTGGATGACCAGTTGGCGCAAGTTGTCATTTGATCCATCCAGCACCTCAAGGCGAATTCCAGGATTTTTCATCCATCCACGAAGTAGAAATGCAAATAATAGGCCCCGTGAGTGCCGTCGACTCAATAATTTGGCCCCGCTGCTAATCAGCTCTATTAATCACGAAACTTGGTGACAAACTACAATTATATACCCTGTATCAGCCTGTAAATTCTCAGCTCCATCGGTGGTAAAAAGTTGCGCTTCTCGCCATTCGTCGTATTTTCGCTACACACAGATTTTGTGGTATTTTTGGAAATCAAATCCCTGGTGATGGCTCTGGGGTCTTTGACCACTGAGTCATAGGTTGTCCGGAGTCCCCTCCAGTTGTCCCGCACTACCCATGAAATAGACGCACCATTTCTAACTACAATCTAACTTGGTTCATGACTCGCAGGGACCTCTTATGGATTTCGCAGAGCTCATGATGGAATTCTTGACCTAAGAAACGATTGGATCCATTCTGAACCTCAGAGGACTATACTCTAGAACAATGTATCGTTCTATCTGAAGAGGTCACAAGCCCTTCTGGGTTTTCCTGTGCCTGACGCCCTTCACTCATGTGAAGGGAGCAGCAACCACTGCTCTACAACTCACCTTTTACCCCCTCACTGCTTCTAACTTTTCTCTCTCTACGAGGAATGCTGCAACGGGGTAAGGTGAAAATGACAAAAAGTTTAAGGTTAGAATCCCCGTGCGAGAAGTCGTTGTGCTCCATGCAGGGAGCATCAGTATACTGCAGAATGCTTGATACAACAAGCATTTACTTTTTCTCGAGATATGCTTGAGCAAACACAGATTTACTCTGTGATAAGAAAACAAATGATGATCGACAGTGTGCATTGAACAAGAATGCATATATTAGCAACCCATTGTTCCCATTCCTGCACCTGTGGTTCTTCACTTGGTGAAGAAGAAAAGAAACTCACAACACGTGATTAGTAACGAAGATGTATGAAGTCTTCTACTTGGCAATTGGATGGTCATAGCTTTCATAGCTTATGTCATATCAAACAAATTCTAATTCTACAAGGTGGGTTAGATTACTGCACTCTATGTGCCCCGCATCCCAAGGTCTGTCCTTGTGGATTCCAATAACTACCCGAAAATTCACTCTGGAGAACAGACCACCTCTTTAATGCAACTGCGTTGCCCCACATCCCAAGATCTACCCTTGGAACTCCAAGAAAGGGTGTCAATAACCTATTTGGGTAAGAGCCCTACTGACTTCTTCCCATTGGAGAAGTTTCATTGGATTATTGCAACTTAGTTGCCCCGCACTCCACCTCATTGTGGAGCTCCAATAACCAATGAGTCAATGGATAAGAAATACCAACATTTCCTTCCGACAAACCAGGACGAAATCCTAAAGATCTCTCCCTTAGTGGGGGAAAATAGTTCATTGGTTAATGGAACTCACATGTAGTAGTGCTTGCACCGGACACCGTTCACCACATTGGGGAACTCCACTCCCCTTAGTGTCTCTAGTTGTAATGAGTCATTGTCAAAGACTGTCTTGACGAGATAAGGGCCCATCCAGTATGAGTCAAACTTGGCTTTGAAATCCTCGTTCCGACTGTCGAATAATAGTACAAGATCTCATGGATTGAAGATTCTCTTTTTGCGCTTAGCATCAAAGCAAGCCTTCCTTTGTCGTTGCACTGCCTCAATATGTTGAGCTGCTGCTTGCCGGAGTTCATCCAGTCCTTCCAACATCTCGAGTCGTTCCTTTAATGACTCTAATGTCGCCAACCGTTCGGTAATGACCAATCATAGAGATGGGATTTCTGTCTCGATTGGCATGCTGGACTCTACCCCATAAACAACAATCTCATCTTGGCATCATCGCCATTCTCATTGTTCACTATACACATGTGCTCAAATTGGCTAATGTGTACATCGGGATCCCCTTTTCCTGAATATATTGGAAAAGGTGGTTTTGCCCGTGTTGGTTGTAATGCCATCTGTGGCCCTACCTTCTGCCCACTGACAGGTGGTGGCACCCTTGCTGGTGCTGGTCCTTCAGGACCTGTTGTTGTTGTGGTGGATCTTCCACCAAGTGGTGGCCCTTGAGCACTCCCTACTACTGGCCCCGAGATATTCACAGTATTCCCAGCTTCAGTTGCACTACTTCCCACACTCCCTGTCCCCCAGAGCCAGATCCAGGCAGCCCGCCTGATCCCCCTGAGCCGACACCTTCGTTGGCCTGTGATCCAAGTGCTCCACTTGATCCAGGTCCAACGGGTTGGGATGTCCTGGTTGTAGTCTCAACCTCAGCTGTTGGGTCTACTTCTTCATACTCTTCCTCTTCCAATTTCTTCTCTCTGTTTTCATCCTCCAAGTTCTGCCCTTGGGTTTCTTCTTCACTCATGTAACTCAACTGCAATGTTGTTGGAGAGTCTGAACTCTCCGTTGGCTCTGCCACATCCTCTCCTCCTTTTTCACCTTCCGCTTCAGAAACTGGAGTTCCTGCTTTTGGTGTTCCATGCCAACTCTTATCAAAGATTTCTGTCAAATCTTTTATCCAGGGATGTACCTCAGATCTTTCACCTCGTGATTGATCTTCTTCCCGTACCAATTCCCTTAATCTTTCTTGCAAAGAAAAAGAATGAGTGGCATCCAACTCTAGTTCTTCCGGTATGGGTGATGTACTCTTTGATCTTAATGGTGTGAGAGGTCCAGATGATTCCCCTATGTCTATTCCTCTCTCCCAAAGATATGGATAATTAGCTTTCAGATAGCTTTCTCTTTTTGCTGAATATCTCTGGCGTCTAGCTTCTCCTTAATCACTCATGTCCCATGTCTTTCATTTCTTTTAATGTGGCAATAACCAAAACTCTCTTCTGTAATATCTCTCGTATATGCCTGGGTTTCTTTCTAGCTTTAATGCACCCTTGGCTATACTAGAAGTCTCCGTTACCATATAACCATATGGCAAACAAGTCTGGAAAGTTGTTCTTGGTGTGAGTTTGATCCACAAAATATCCTCTGGAATCCAATTCTTTACCAGTACAAGCTCTTCATGCATATGAGTATACACATTCACCTTTCTTTCTTCCTAGCCTTCAAACTCTACTCGCTTAATGGATAGCAATGCTATCACATAAACCAGTGTTGGTAACCAACGTGCTCTTCCTCTACAGGCCACCTGATAAATCTTTATCACTCCTTTCTCCAGTCCCCATTCAGGGTCAGCATCATGCACTCTCTTAAGAATGTTTTCCTTACAACCGTCTGGCAATTCCAAGAACCTTTGAAAGAATCGTTTGGATAATCTTTCCTTCTCAGTTTCACAAGGAATTTGATTCACATCAAATTCTTTAATTCTCCAACCACCATGATCCCACCAGATGCCTGTCACATCTGGTTGTTCATGACCCAGTTCCCCAGTATGGTCGCCAAATGTCACGCGGGTTTTACTCACCCATCCCTTCGCTATCCGAGGCGGAAACTCCAAGATAGAAGAGTTGGAAATCTCTAAGTACTCAGCCCGCTCAGAACAATCAGTCATGACCTACAGCTAGTGTATCATGGGGGTGTTTCCTATTTGTTTTCCTTCCCGCATTCATGTTAGCTAGTTACCTTACTGTTGGTAATTAAGTATCAGTTTGCTTCAGCAATCTATCGGATTCCATCAACTCATCCATTTATTCCACAGCTTCACTCAGATCTCTCTACACAGTGTGAGTATGAAGTATGTATCAGATTAATATCTATCGAGTATCAGGCTGAAGCCATGGAGTCTCTAATCTGCTCTACATTACAACTCTACTGCTTGCATTCATTAAGCATCAACAGATCGCCCTCCTCCTACTCTGTGCTCTCCCTCCTTCCGCTCAGAGATGCGCTCTCTCCTCCTTTCATCCCGTGATGTCCGAAGTCCCCTCTCCCAGTGATTCCCCAAGAAGTGCCCTTCTCCCGTCCTCGCTCCTGGCTTTATCTTCCTACCCGTTGTTCTAACCGTTTCCCTCTCTAACCGTCATCCGTGTACTAACATGTTCCATTCGCAGATGTTGTTCCCCATAGTCGTTCCCTGTCCTGCTATCCGTTCCCTATGGTCGTGACAGCTGTGTCAAGCTGTTCGGACTGTGACGAGCTGTGTTGGCTGTGTCTGGCTGTGTCGGCTGTGTCGGACTGTGACGGGCTGTGTTGGCTGTGATGGGCTGTGTCGGGCTGTGACGAGCTATGTTGGCTGTGACGGGCTGTGTAACCCCCCTCTAAAGTGCGCTACTATCACCCCTAAGGCTCCTGTTGGTCTCAGTCTGTGCAAAAATTAAGGGTACCCCACAGATCCCGTATAAGTGTCTAAGTCCCAGACAGTCCTCTAACAATACATCCCTTGATGACTCAGTGTCACATTGGCCACCATTCTTTTTCATGTGTGATTGACACAGGCTGCACCATGTCTGCCATTCCACTCTCCATTGTACGCATATTAGGCCTCAAGTTACGGCCTGCAAAAGGGTTGGAAGTAACCATAGCCGATGGTACAGCCTATGAACCCATGGGTTTGGTTACTGTGCCTATCCGTGTCAGTGACAAGACAATGGTGCTAACCTATATTGTCACTTTGGGGGAGCAGCTTTTGCTGGGCCTTGACTGGATGAAGGGGGTAGAGGCTAGCCTGGACATCATGGGCAATGTGATGTGGTTACACAATGGTGAGGGCCAGCCTTATAAGGTAAACCTCAACGTTGTCACCTTAGCTGCTGGTACCTCTTTAGCCAATTACTCTCGATTGAAATTGCAAGCTGAGCTCATGAAGGAAACTGTAGGCCAGCACTACAATTGGGCCAGATTCAGTCAATTTCAAGCCCCCGAGGGCTGTCTTTATCAATGGCAGTTCCCTTTGCCAAGTAAGAAATCTGGTCCTCCTCTGCCAGTGGCCAAGAACACAATGCTGCTCCCAGCTCCTGTCGACTTGGTCATTCCTGCTTTTTCACAACGTGTGATTCCTTCTAGTCTAGCTTTTGCTTGCCCGCAAGGCCATTACATCGAGGTGGAGGGTTGGAAGAAGCTGACCTTGCAAAAATGTTGTCTGATTGCATCTGGAGTGATTGATAGAGGTTTCAAGGGTGAAGTGAGACTGTTGGTGGCTAATCCTGAGCGTATTGGCATTACCATTTGTAAGGGGCAAGTCTTAGCTAGGTTGCCTGCCTCACCTTTATCTGAGTTGGCTTCTGTTCAGAAAGGTCTCTCCTTACACGACATAGGTCTGGTGGATTCCCCTCTTGCCCAACTGCAAGCCTTTGCAACCCCCTATCGGAGGTTTACTATTTCATGAGCCCATGAGCCCATGAGCCTATGAGCCCATGAGCTCATGAGCGGGCATCCGCGGAATTGCATAATTTACTTGTAGGGTTCTTTACTTAAGTTTGTGTCTCTTCTGCTTTTATTATACATTTAGGTTGCCGGAAGAAATGTAGGGAATCGGACATGCAGTCTGAACACAATGATTTTTGAAATCGTCAATATTTTCATTAAGTGTTTCAGAACTGTACAACAAAAAGATCCAAATGAGACTTTGCTATGGTGAGGATCCGCGATCACTGTCCGATGCATCCCCGGCCTCATGCAAGGATGGCTGCCTTCCACCTGCCTCCGAACCTGCATTGCCGCTACCGCTGTTACTCTGAGAAGCCCTCCCCTCAAAAATACCATCCTCACTAGCCGGAACTGTCCACCTGGGTGCGGAACTGTCCTCATCATCCCCCTCGCTCTCGGACGCGGATTCTATGACGAACTTGCCTACTCTGCCTTTCACAATTCTATGTTTGGCCTCACACCTCATTATAATTATGTGCTCATTCCCGAATATCAATTGCTCAAACCAAGTAGGCCTATCCTCCCTCCTGATGGCTTCTCTGGCAGCCGTGTCTGCATAGGCTGGAAGAAACAAGGGCTTCTAGGGACTCGCGATAAACGATTTTCTGGCAAAGAATGGCCGATGCGATTCTGTCTCCTCCTCTGCAACAGGGTCCGATTCGGGCAAGTCTCCCAGCATTTCCTCGTCGGACGACTCTGCAAGGCTGAGTGTACGCACAAACATAGAATGAAGCACATTAGAGCATTCAAACAGGGAATCATCGGCAGGTTGCATGGTCCCTACAACTGAAACCAATACAATTACTATGGTGCAACTCACTCGAAGACAGACATTGGAGGAAGCGGCTTCGGGCGCCCCTGCATCGTACGAATTTCCTGGACTTCCTCCTCTTCCTCTTCCTCCTCCCCTTCCACGTCCTCTTCTGCGTTTTTGGGATCCTCAGTCGGAGGCAGACGCTGTAGGCCCACCAAATTGAAATCGTACAAGACCGTATCCCCCTCAAATGAGAACACAAATCGGTTGGACATCCTTCCCGCCCACATACAGGCACCTGCGAATTCATACGACACAAGCACAGCCAAACTCAAGAATGAGTCGCTTCCTCGCACAAGCAAACATACACAATCGGAAATGGTGTCAATTTCGGTGCCGCAATCACTTAACGCTCTCACCTGTATTTGCAGTGACGTCGAGGACCTTGCCTTCAACATCCATACACGTTTCCAAGAGCGTCTGGATGAATGCTGGACTCCTGGTCCTGCCATACCTCCACGGCTTGCCCGACAAATCACAAAGCATGTCCTTCTCTCCCACATGGTTGAAGAGGACGTTATACTCCAGTGGATCAACTGTGGAATCAACAAGTCTTCTTGCTTGACGTAATTTGAATTTCGAATGTTCCTTCACGAAGCAGAATGCCTGAAAGATAAGAGTCTGCAAAGAAGGAAATGAAAACGTCAGAGGTGGCCTACACGTACATGGGCAATTTCGGCGCAGAAATCGGCATAGCAGAGGAGAACCACAGCATACCTTTTGGCCATCGTTTAGAAGACCCTGCGTGTTGATGCAAGTCCAGATCTTTTTCAGGATGGGTGCTACACTTCTCCCCGTCCATACTTTGATATCATTCTCAGTGACTTCTCCATCGGCTGCTAGCACAACAACACAGCCAGCGTCGTCCAACATGTTGGCGTCGAACCCGAATGTGTGGCTCCAGTATCTTTTGTCGTACTTGTCCCACCACGGTAGTGAGCCCAGCCCAGTATCTCCTGCCCATCCGGGATATCCACAAGGACCATGTCGATGGAGGCTTTCACCGCCCTGCCCCCGACTGTGCTCTTTTTGCCGTGGCTCATCGCCACAAAATACTCCATCATCTTTGTGTAGCCAGGAGTGTCCTCCATATCATTGCCAGTGGCCTTCCTCTTCCCCTTCCCCTGGTGGGCCTCGATCGCCTTCCTCAATCTTGTTATCTCCAGCCTTCTGGTCAGAGCAGTTAGGAAATTTTCATTACCACACTCCACAATTGTGGGTGTTTTGAGGACTTCCCTGCCCGCAATGAGCACCGCACGGTAGGGTCTGCCAGGTGCATCCTCGCATAGTGATCTCTTTGCAGACGAACCCCCGGAGCGCTGGCCCTTGTGAATTTTCGGACGAGGTGTGGCCCCCTGGGTGTTATCCTGCTGGAAATCGTCGTCGGAATCCTCATCATCTGGCTGACTATGTTGCTGCTTCTTCTTCTTGGGTGTGGGGGTCTTCGTCTCTTGCCCCTGTTTGCGCGTTCTTTTCTTCCTGTCCTTGGGCTGCTCAGCTGCCTGCTTCTCCATCTGCTCCTTCGCCAACGCTGCCACCTTGGCTGACTTTCTCAGTACTTTCTGCTTGGCTGCCTCCTCTGCTTTCAGTCTTTCCGCGTCCTCTGGTTGGGGATCCGATTGCGCCTTCATAGCCCTGGCATTTGCTTCCTTCTTCAAGTTAACCTCCGAGAGGTCAACAGTGCCACTTGGGAGATCCACATACCAGGGACAGTCTACCAAATGCTCGGCATGCCACTCCTTCGCCATTACTTCTGTGTACATCATACCATGACCTCCAGGTGTCCTCCACGCGAGGAAGAATGGTGGAACCCTTTGAATGGCTCCGGACGGAATGAGTGCAAAGTTTATGTACCTGCAATCACGCAGCATAAATCATTCTACGGATGCATCATGCAAGAGAAAGTTCTCAATGCACAAAGTATTTCGGCACCAAAATATGCAGAGGACCGTGCCCCAATTACCCAGCACTCACATCTTGCAGAGGTATATTTCGTCAACGCAATATCCACCGCTGCTTAGCTAAATCATCAAAACTGCAAATAGGGGGATGCATTGGCAGCAGATTACCTGAACAGGACACGCATTGCCACTTTGTCGGCACCCTCCTGCTCTTCGATGTATACGCTGCGTCTTGCCTTTGCAATTTCTCTGAAAAAGAGGTTTGCGAAGCGCCCTCGCCATGACTGTACGTAGTTCTCCATAGTCTTAGGCTTCGTCCAGTCGATTTGTAACTTGAAAGTGGTGGTGTTGCAATCCAATTGCTCCTAGGCGTGGGTCAGTACCTGCAGCATTGCAGGTTTCCAAAACATTCATGATTTTGAAATTGCAATGTTGTCCAACACATAGAAGAGGAGGAAATTATACCTGATGCCACCAAGTCATCACATTGAGCCAGTCGTTCATTTTGTCGTCTGTTGGCTCGATGGGAAAGTGGTACAACAGCTTCGTGTTTGTATGGCCGTTCCAGATTCGCAGCCACCTCGTTTGCATGGCCTAACATCGGTCAGACAAGAACTTCATCATGACAATCGCGAGAAGACACAAAACAAGAACAAACAAATGCTTACCTTCTCCGCCGGCTCAACACAGGACACTGCGATGTGATGAAGTTTCTCCATGGACATTTCCGGTTTCATGGGTCTGGAGTAATGCAGTCCTATCTCTGCCAGGAACTCGGCACCAAGACCAGGGTCAGCGATTGCAACTTGCTTAACAAATTTGGACCTGTACTTGGTCCGTGATTGCCTCCCTGCCTACACAATGTGACTCTCTATCGACGCGTCTGTCTTGTAGGGGGCATCATTCTCAAAGAACTGCCTTTTGGCATAGGCCAAGTCATCCTTGATGTTCGTCTGCATTCCCATACCCAGCGGATACAGTCAGGCCACGGATCCCTGCAACAAATAGCATTAAATCGGGAAATTTGAGATGAACCTCACCGAATAGAGGATCTCCACCATGGCGTCCAGTGTTGGACGGTACCAGGTGCGATCTGCTTTCGCAAGGGACTTCCTGTACAGCTCGGGATCGAGGGATTTTTGGAAGTCCGTCAGCGGTGCTGTTCCCACTTCTTCCACTATGTAGAGCGTATGTGCCAGATGAGTTTCCACGAAGGCCCTCTCTGTTACCCTGCCATGGAGAAAAAAAAAACAACATGAAAATTTGATTTCGGCACCGCAATCCAATTTCCAGTTCATAGAGTGCATGACAGTCAAGAACATTGTCTATTTCGGCGCCGCAATAGGCAGTACACAAGGATGTAGTTGTATACTTATAGATTTATATCCGCCATGGCACCCTTCAGCAGTCCTCTGACCCTGATGTCCACCTTCACGACAATGCAGTCCACCATGTAATGCCAACTGATATCTTGCGGATGCATTTCAGCAATGTACTCTGTCCAGGCAAGCATCCTGTGGTTCCCGTCCCAAACGAAGAACATCTTCCCTTCCATGTGTGCGAATGTGGGATTAGTCTTCAGAGAGGCTTCAAACTCGGCATTTATAGTGTGCCAGTGGGGGCTCCAATTCTGAAGCTCCTCTGCAGTGGGGCCCCTTGTGACACCATGGTCATTCTCAATGGAAACGTAGAATGCTGCCGACCCCCGTCTATACCCCTCTCTGAAGTTGTGCTTCAGTCAATCAATGTCCCCTGGCAGTGTTTGCCTTACAACTGGAAGGCTAACCATGCGACACAAAGGAACTTTGAGGTTCTCCGGATACACCATGGAGCCCAAAACGCGGCCTATGTTGCTATGAGTCTCTGCCAGCAACCTGTTTGCTGCTATGTTCATGTCTCGTGCGCTCATGAGCATACCCGCCACCAGTTTCTTACTTCTAGCACCTCTCTCACTTCCCTCATCCCTCTCACCAGCTTGTCTACTGTCCTGGAGGTTTTGCTCCTCCGCAAGCACCAGCAGGTTCTGATCGTCGTCAAGTCGCACCACGTTGTCGTCCTCTGCTTCTGTCAGCTCAATGGGCCGCCGTTCTACAGATCCGACTCCGACATCTCCAGCGGCCTCCACCGCATCCGTGTTTTCTGAAACTGCCTGCAAACCCAATATCTCCGCTTCCAGTCTCCCTAGTGGTTTTACTGGCGAAGCCATGGGCTCCTTCTGCTTCCTCGGCTTTCGAACTCTAGGTGGGCTTTTCTGAGGCGATATCTGAGGTGTTGAATGAGGACTCGCCTGCCTCGATGAACTTCCACCTTGCAAGCGCAGCACCCGGGCAGGAGTATCCAAAGGTGACTGTGTTGCCTCGCCCCCCTGCGATCCCTCCCCAGCTCCCATGTCAAACAAAGAGGAAAACATGAGACACTGCAGGCCAAAAAAAATGTGTAAAAGGAATAGTGCGTATGGAGTGTTTCACATCCGCGAAGCACGAATCTCTCACTGGTGGGCGATCCGAGTCTCCGGATAACGATGTCTGCATTTCCTGCATGAGACGGAGCTTAAGTCGTGTCGTCGGCGGCTTCCCAAAATCCCGCGTCCTCCTCTTTGCCGGAGTCGCCTGACCTTCCACAAACTCTATGCTATCACTATGCTTCATAAGGAGAGGAAACACAAGAGAATGTCACTGTAGAAGGGCAAGGAGCGAGAGAGTGAAGCGGTGGAACATGCAACCACTATGCACGAGCAGATGCGTAAGCAGCCACGTCTCCGGAAGCGTTGCCACCGTCCACCACTTTCTGCCGTATGGGTGATGAAGAGATTGCGACCCCTGACACGTTCGCACGGATGAAGTCGACTGGAACACGATGCGTGTCTGTTCAAGCCACCAGTACAAGACGCTTTATCCGAATTGCGGCACCGAAATACCGTTCCGTTCACCGGATGCTGTTCCCGGAGCAGCCGACATTGAATGAAATATCCACACATCACGAAACCCAACCGCCATGAAAATCCCCTGCCTATGACATTCAACAGTGAGGTCGTAACGTTTCATCAGCGGATGGATGAATTTCGGCGCCGAAATTCATCCTATTCAAGTGCTTCCATGCACAAACTTATGAATTTCGGCGCCGCAATTCATCGCTTCCCCAGCCCTCATCCATCATGAGCAAACCTGTCAGTCAGATATCGGAGCCGGAATTAATTCCGGGACAGTGGAGACGGCTGCACCTGGGCACATTCCATCCATATTTCGGCGCCAAAATTCATTACGAATATCTCCGTCCGCGAGTAGACGAGGTGAAATCATCCATATTTCGGCGCCAAAATTCATCCAGCGCGAAGACTAAATCGGCACCATGCTACGCTTTGCCGCCATCATTGCCCCTCACGGATGCTGTCCATGCCTGTTGGACTTGCCATGTCTGGACATTTAACTATAATTTCGGCGCCAAAATTATACTTTATGTGCGGCAATGTCCCGTGCGAAAAAAGACCACTTAATGGATACTGTCAGTTTCAAATGAAAACAACGGCTAAAATGCAATTAATTTTCCCCCAACATGAAAAAATATCCCCTTTCGACATTGGATAACGGCCTTTTGTAAGACAGAAGGGGTTGAATGTGCCGATTTCTCCATTAAATACAGAATATTCGTGTTATCTTCGTCGGAATGGATTATCTCCAACGAATTTCGGAACATTACATCATCCAGAAGCAAGAAGTAAGTGTCGGGTTCGGACGAATTTCGGCGCCGAAATTCATCCGTCGCATAGAAAATGTAATATTACAGTTACTCATTGCGGACAGTAAGGATGAATTTCGGCGCCGAAATTCATCCATTTCAAAGAGGAATAAATATTGGAGGGAGGGCATTTGATGAATTTCGGCGCCGAAATCCAGCGCTCAAACCCTTAAAAGAATTTGGATGGATGACTTCGGATAAATTTCGGCGCCGAAATTCATTGCTCGCGAAGAAAAAATAAAATTAGAAGGGAGGACTTGGATGGATTTCGGCGCCGAAATTCATTGCTCACGAAGAAAAAATAAAATTAGAAGGGAGGACTTGGATGAATTTCGGCTCCGGAATACATTGCTCGCGAAGAAAAAAGAAAATTAGAAGGGAGGTCTAGGATGAATTTCGGCGCCGAAATTCATTGCTCGCGAAGAAAAAAGAAAATTAGAAGGTCCGACTTGGATGAAATTCGGCGCCGAAATTCATCTGTCGCAAGGAAAAAGAAAAAGAAGGTAGGACTTTGGATGAATTTCGGTGCCGAAATCCATCCGCAGGACAGCAGAATTAGAGTCGGAAAATGAGAAGAAGAATGAATTTCGGCTTCGAAATTCATCCATTCTGCCTATTCATGATTAGTGTCATTCGGATGTCGGCACCGAAATCCGGACACGTGGTGAATCACGACTGTAATTACGAACACATTCATCCGTATTTCGGCATGCAAATTCAACCCTTACGTGAAGAAACAATTTCATGAAGAAGATGTTCATCCGAATTTCGGCACCGAAATCCATCCGTTGGGTGCATGCTCAGTTTCATGAGGTGAACAAATTACGATTTCTGTCGCCGGAATTCATCCCCTGGCTTCCAAATCTGTTACATGACAAAGATTTTCATCCAGATTTCGGTGCCGAAATTCATGGGAAGGCCAGATTTATTGTAGCCCAAGTGGTGGTACATCACAATTCAGGCACCAAATATCCGATGTGAACTTGCTGTTGTCGTCCGTTTTTGTAACGTACGTTACACACCTTCATCCATACGTGCACTGATCACCCATCCTGTTGGATACAGAATCCTCCAGAAAATCATTGTGGTATTAGGTAGGACACACTCTTCTCATTGCAGGACTTCGCTGCGGAGCGTACCGAGAGGTCCCGTCTTCAACATGGACTCCCGTGTTTGGGTAAATGTGTACTTCCATCCTGATTCTCTGAAAGCTAAAATACCCTGCGACCAAGGATTTGCGATTGTCACTGAGCAGTACTTGTGTGTGAAGTTCGGGCTCCACCCTGGAACGGTGTTTTTGGAAGAGGAGACGAATGAGGCTTATGGAAATTTTTCTGGAAAGTGCCGTCATTCTGCATGCAGATTTCGGAAAAGGCAAAGAGTGGCGGCTCCTAGCTTCTGAATCCATCCGGTACAGTGCAATTGGTGAAATCGTGCCTAAAGAGTTCCCACGCTGGAACTTGGTTGATCCTCCTTCCACAAGAGGGTCTGGCGTGCAAGATGTGAAGTCTGCCATGAAGGATGTGGGCACCTCTTCACAAGCAAAGAAGCCCAAACATGTGAAAAGGGAAATCCTAGAAAACATGGAAACAGTCGTCCACGACTTATCCCGTGACGATGAAGACTGTATGGTCCTTCCATCGTATGTTTCGAAGTCGTCCGTCACTAGGAGTGTTCAGAAGTCGGCAAACAATGAGCACACACCCTCCGACTCAACTTCCGTCCGCTCAGTAATTGACATATTGCGGAGGATGAAGACAACGGGTTCCCGCTCCAGTGACCTTCTTAGGCTTGATTACGACAAAACTCCAATCCATTCTGTGGAAACTTTGCCTGAAGTTGTGGATGGGAATGCTATCTACGAGTTCTCTGCAGTGCCGGCAGGCGCAGGCCCAGACGGCATGCTGGCAGGAATGAACAGGAAACATGACGGCCACCCTTGGTGTGTCACCAAAACTTCATCGTCCAACCTGGGTAATGGAGTTCGAGTGAGATATGTATTGTGTGCTGGGCATCTTAAATGTTTCTCGAGCACTTGTTACCATTACACGAGCAAAAGCACCCGGAATGAAATTGACTGGATTGGCAATTCGTCGACCCCATTTTGGCCTCAAGGTAGAGTTCCTGCAGGGACGTTCAAGTATGCCCATTGCAACGCAGCCCCTACGTGCATGGCAGTGTGCAATGCCAAGCAGTACTACGTCGGGACCATCGGCCCAGGGTGCACCAGAGCATGCATTCACATCGGAAAGCATGACCACCCCGTCGCCAGAGGCAATTGCAGAGTCGCTTTTCAACAAGCCCACGATATTATCAAGGAGGAGGTGAGGTTCAGGCTGGGAGCAAAACCAAAGCAGATACAGCTCGCATCCGCACATAGAATTGCAATTGGCATAATAATGTCGGAGGACGGAAGCACAAGAGAGAAGCTGGGCGAGGGGGACATGAAGGAGCTGCTGGAAGCTGTCTCCCATGTATGCAGCCCCAATGTCAGGAACCACATTGTCGGCTGCAAGAAACGAATCGGAAGAGGATCAGACATGCACTCCATCTTGGAAGTGAAGCGCACATGCGGCTACGACTTCATCCAAGGCAGCTTCTTTCCTGGTCAAGGCTCAGAGACGGACATGTGCTTCATATTTAAGATGTCAACGTGCGGACCGGGGAGCGGCGTCGATTTGGTGAAGCGGATGACCAGTGGAGACCTCTCAAATTGCTGGGTCATGTTCAACCACATCCGGCGAATTACCAACCACAATTGGGTGACAATGGGGGCACATGTTTACGACCCACATTGCAGAAAGTTGATGACCATTGCTATCTGCGAAATGAAAGGAGAAGACACAGATTCGGAGTTGCATATGTGGCACGGAATTAATGAGCAAATGGCGAGAGCGAAGTTGCCCCCTCCCGATTTTAGGGGCTTCATGGCTGACAATGCCCAGGCGAACTGGGCTGCAGTTAGGAGGGTATATGGGGACGACCCAAAGACTCTGATGGAAGGTAAGGAGAGATCTTGCGGGTTCCACTTCATGCAGAGTTTGACGCAAAACACGAAAAGGTTCGTGGTGTCATGCCACCGGCAGGATCATATCAGTATGTGCCTTGCGTGGAAAAATGCGAATTCCATCGACGAGGCGGAGACCGAGTTTGCAACCATACGTGCCTGGTGGGTGTCTTCAGGGGCAGTGGATGTGAAAGATCAGCCAGAAGTGCAAACGTGGCTTGCGTGGTGGCACTATAGATTCCGCCAGTTTGGAGACTACATGAGACATGTAACACATTTTTGTACTTGACAATTGTTCTGTTTTGTGCTTGGACATTCTCCACAATGAGTGACATTTCTAATTTCCTTCAACAGGACATGAGCTTGGAGGATGACACGGATATGCCGACGACAAACATGGCCGAATCGGTGCACTCTTCCTGGCGTGCTTCCTCTGCGGCACATCTCGTTGACATGTTGACAGCAACAACAGAAGATATTGTGAGGGCCATCACGCAACAATCTCGTTACTACCAGTTTCTGGGAGGAAAGCAATGGGGTATCGGACCAGACAGGCAGGAGATGCTGATGAGGGCGGCGCATCATTCGACCGATCCCAAAAAATGGACTGCTGCATTGCGGGAAACAATAAGGTCAACGCCGTTACACAGTCGGGGGAACTGCCTGGAGGGCGATGTCCGCAGCCGGTCGGTGAAGAGAAGAATTGAGGACATGCCCGGAGGCGCCGAGATTCATGGAGATCAGATATGAACATCCGCACTCAACCTCGGGGCGCAACGATGTTGCGTCCCACGCCTCCTCCCAGCAGGACTCGTACCCCCTCTCCTGCAGCATCCATGGAATCGCTGCCGGACTCGGGACACCATGCCGAGGATGAGCATGTTGCTCCTATTTTCATTACCCAATACAACATTCCAATCGTGGAGCGAGATGTGTCGGCCTCGCAGTGGAGAATTGCACGGACCCATCCGACATTTCGTGGCAAATGTTGTGTTGTTCGTGTCGACACCAACCAGAGATGCAATGAGATGATTCGGAGGAGCTCGCAGGGCGGTGTGCCTGCCCCTTGCTTCACAGGGAGATTTGTGTGCGCAAAGTTTGTGGAGGCCACACTGAAGGAGTTTTGGTTCTGCAGGCACGACATCATGTCGTGTGTGTTCGGCAAGCCCAAGTATGGTGTATAAGGCATGCCTGAACCACCGGCAGTCTGGCCTGTGGCAACTGGTACAGATCTTACCCTGGAGGAGGCAGACGCTCTAGGAAGTGCAGGGTTTCGACTGGTGGAGAGGACAGACGTTCCACGAAATCCAATTCCCAGTCGTCATCCTCCTCCCACGAGAAGCTCTTCGCCTCGCATACCGGTGGGTGACCCCGCAGCTTGGCCCACCCATCGGTGGGGGAAACTAAAAAGACGGCGGCCACCAACAAAGGCGAACGACACCAGGATGACCAACGCTCTTGCCTTGCCCTGCATAGTGCAAGGTTGCAGGGATGTTTCTCACCCCGGGATGGGGCGCATATTTCAGTTGTCAACAGCCGGGTTTGCTGCGCGCAGTGTCGTATGCAATCACGGTTTCTCAGTACCCAGCTTGCAACTGTGAGGACTTCCTTGTTATGGAATCGAAGAATGCAACATACGTCCCCTGCAAACACCTTTATTACATTTTTCTGAAGCGCATGAGTTGCATATCCGTAGTGGACGTCTTCATCCATGCTCCAACACTGAGTTTCAACGAGCTGCACAAGGCCCTACGGCAGGATACAGATCGGACTGCTTGACATTCCACATTCGGGAAGGAGAAAGTGGCAATTATATTACATTCATCTTCTTGCACCCTATTTTTTTGTGAGGAATTATACATTTGGTGGTGCCGCACCGCCATGGCTCCAGGTGCATTTCGGTGCCGCAATACATGAGAATGTGGTTTTTGGCCGTGAATGGCATGCGCATGTTTTTTTTTATTTTGGTTGTCTATAAATGGATCCGAGTAAAGCATACATTGTGTGGAGATACACGGGCATTGAGGCCTATTTCAGCGCCGTTATTGGTCTGTATACTGCATAGTGCTTCTTTGTTACTGCTCTTCATTCAATCTGTGGTGATTTCGCAGCCCATCCTGGCGTTTTCGTCCACCTTTATGAGAAGACTCCAATTTGCTACCAATACATTGTCAGTGTTATGCAAATGTGATGCCTTTACAAGATTGCTAGTTCTGTGTCCCAGTGGGAAGGGTCCTACTGCACATTCTAGCATTTGCATACTGCACCTTATGCAAACAGCAATCCATACGACAAAGGACACGTCCCAGCATACTGGCAGTGAATTGCAAAAAACCTTAACAGAAGATTATCCAAGCATGTATATTGCCCATATGGCACAGGGAAGCTACTTGATTTCTGAATCAAAATGTATGTGCCATGAGTGTCGGCGAGTCGAAACATGTATACTCTAGCATGCAAGACCTATGGTCCCCTCGCCCAAGAAGAAGGAACTCGAACTGGCCTCTCAAGGACCTCCTGAGTGACCGGGTGCCAATATTTGAACAAAATGTCAGCGGTTTCTGTCGCCCGGTTGAAACTAACGAGGATGTCGTGTTTATCGATAGCACCCCCTTGGTAGAAGGACATTTTCACAGTGGGCCCTGTGTTCCCCTCCTCCTCATCCTCATAACTGAAGAGAATGTCCCCACTTTCCGAGCCAGTCCGTCCACGCGTGAAGTTTTCACCTATGCACTCATCATACGTCCACTCGCAACAATTCCAGCAATACAGCAACGCTGTGCGTGATCTGTTCGGCTCCCACTCAAGCGGAAAGTCCAGGTCCATGATGCGTAGGAACCACTTGCTCCCCAGCCGAGGTCCAGGAGAATCGTGCAATCCTGGAAGAAACTCCATTGCTCTCAGCTGGACAAGACGAGAATCGTCCCTGTAAACATCTAGGAAGACAATGATGTCGTCTGCTTTCAGGACAATGACTCCCGTCTGGCGTCGATAGATGTGATTCGGGCACGACATGGCCTCACGACACAGCAAGAACTCAGAGCAGGGAGGAGATGGGCACAACAGAGAAGAGTGAAGAGCAAAATGAGAGCGAGGCCGGCGGAAGAGGGATATATCATTGCTGCACTGCCAATGTCGTATGCGGCAGAACTTCTATTTCCTCCGACATGTGTGCTTTTATTAGACAAATCCGCACCAGTTTTAGGAGAGTTTGCAAAACTCCCTCACCGTAAGGCGGGTATTTGCTCTCCGGAGCCCAATTTTGGCGCCGTTATTGGATGGACTGCGGAAGCTTCAGCCGAGAATTTTGTTTTCGGAGCCCAATTTCGGCGCCGTTATTGGTTGCACTGCCCAGCCTTCAGCCGAGTATTTGGTTTCCGGGGCCAATTTCGGCGCCATTATTGGCTGCACTCCGGAGGCTTCAGCCGGGTATTTGGTTGGCGGAGCCCAATTTCGGCACCGTTATTGGCTTCACTCCCGAGCCTTCAGCCGGCTATTTCTTTTCTTGTGCCCAATTACGGCGCCGTTATACCCAACCTTCCTGCACTTCTGCGACTGTATTATCCATGGTTATAGGTCGCCATTGCGTTTTTGGAGTCTGCAAACCCGGATCCTAATTCCGCTTGCGTCTCTGCCTCTGAGATAATTTCGGTGCCGTTATTGCCTAGAATTCAGTTTTTCTATGACCTGGCCTGGCAGTCCATGAGCCTGGGCTCCAAGTCATGAGCGGACACTGGTACTTATGAGCGGAGTGCTTCCAGCATGAGCGCGGAAATCTTCAAAAACCTTCTCTTCTTATACTACTTTCGATTATTTTATAGTTTTGGGCCCGAAAAAAATCTGCCGAAATTCGAAGTGTGTTACTTTGCGGCTCATGGGTGAGCCATGCCCGCTCATGAGCTCATGGCTCATGAGCTCATGGAATAGCAACCCCCTATCGGGCCTGCTCTCAGTCTTCCCTTGACCTCAGATCAAGAGCTGCATTATCAACAGATTTTGCAAGACATCACGATTGGAGAGCATCTCATACCTCAGCAGACCAGCCAACTCCATGACTTCCTCCGTAATAATCTGGATATCTTTAGCAAGGGCCCTCATGACCTTGGTCGCACGATCATCCTGGACCATGATATCATCACTGAAGGTAAGCCTATCAAACAGTATGCCTACCGAGAGAGTGTGCGAGAAAAAAATGTTATTCAAGAAGAGATTACCAAAATGTTGGACGCAGGTGTCATCACACCCTCAATCTTGCCTTGGGCCAGTCCCATTGTCTTGGTAGGGAAAAATGATGGTTTAACTCGCTTCTGTGTTGATTTTAGACGTCTAAATGCTATCACTAAAAAGGATGTGTATCCCTTGCCTCGTATTAATGAGACTCTTGACCAATTGAATGGAGCTACTATATTCTCGTCATTAGATCTAGCAGCTGGATTCTGGCAGGTGCCCTTGACTTTGGCAGCCAAAGAGAAAACGGCCTTCACGGCCTGTCGCATGGGCATGTATCAGTTCGAAACTATGCCTTTTGGATTATGCAATGCTATTGCCACCTTTCAGAGGCTCATGGATGTTGTGCTTGGCAATATTCGCTGGGAATGTGCCTTAGTCTACATAGATTATATTAATATCTACTCCACTACCTTTGATGCTCACTTGTTGGACTTATAATGGGTGGTGTGCAGACTGTGGGCTGCAGGCCTAAAAGTCAAAGCCAAGAAGTGTGACTTCTGTATGGAACAACTACACTTCCTTGGGCACCTGCTATCTGCTGCTGGAATCAGGCCAAATCCTCGTAAGATTCAGGCTGTTTGGGATTATCCTACTCCTAGGGACAAGACCTGTGTCAAGGCTTTTCTTGGTCTTGGTTCCTATTATCGTCGTTTCATCTTTCAGTTTGCCAAGTTTGCTGCCCCACTTACTCGCTTGCTGTCCAAGGATGCGCGCTTTGTATGGGGTACTGCAGAAACCTCGGCTTTTGAGAAGCTCAAGATTGCTCTGACTTCGGCCCCTGTTCTTGCCTACCCTGACTTTACCTTACATTTCATTTTACAAACTGACGCTAGTGACTTAGCTGCTATCTCTGCTGTGCTTTGTTGGGAACAAGATCATCCAGAGTAGTGTAAGGGGCAGGAGGCTTAGTTTCCCCCAATACCAAAATTTCTCATTTTGAACTTTTGTATGGTAGGAAATATAGAACTCTTTTGCATATCTCCTGGCTGCAGGTCTCCGCAACTGAGCCTGGAAATTGGGAAGTCTTTTTGCTTTCCATGGCTGCTAGACGACGTAGTTTGCGTGAAACAACTAAATCTAACATTGTGTTTGCCCAAGCTGCTCAGGCCAAGAATTACAACAGGCGTGTTGTGTATTCTGAGTCATTCAAGATAGGCCAGTCCGTTTGTGTAAGGCTTCAGCCTGGTAAGCAGGTCTCTAAGGCCAAGCGTCAGATTGATGGCCCTTACCTGATCTCTGATATTCTTCCTGGCAGACAGTATGTCTTGCTTCCCCAACATGCTTCTACTCCTCACTTAGTGAGCTCCATTCATGTTTCATTACTTGTTCCATACACTCTTACTTTTGATGTAATGTGTTTGAATGTTGAGAACCGCTAGGTGATTTTCACCCCTACAGATCGGACAGCTCGTGATCAGGCCCTGACATCTTCTTCTTTAGCGTAGTTTTACATTTCTTGCTAGTTTTCTGCACTATTTGTAGCACTTGGGGTTTTTCCTATGGGATGTTTTGTCGTCCACCCAGCTTGCAGGGTGAGGTTTTCTTCCCTAGGTTTTTTCACCCCTTGTATGCCGGGTGTGTAGTTTGTTTTGGCTAGGCTTCGTTTTTTTGTTCTTCCTGAGCTCATCGCTCGCAGGAGCTCGCAGTTTCTAGTGGCCCCAGCAGGCTTCACATATGTGGAGCTGGGATTCATTCTCACCTGCTTTTTCGACTTGGATGAATGGAGGAGGGATGCTGTCGTGCACATACATATCGCTACACAACTACATCGCTGTCCAAAACCACACAACACATGTGCACACAAAACACTAGTCTATCACTAGTCCACCACTAGTGCACCACTAGGCTGCCACTAGACAACCACTAGTCACCACTAGTGCAGCCACTAGCCCACCACTAGGCTGCCACTAGCCACCACTAGTGCAGCCACTAGTTCATCACTAGGCTGCCACTAGTCCACCACTAGTGCAGCCACTAGTCCACCATTAGGCTACCACTAGCCACCACTAGTGCAGCCACTAGTCCATCACAATCGCCCCCCTAGTTGGCGCTTAGGTCCCTCTAAGTCCAGGTAGCCACAAGATGTGATAGTGGCCATAGCCTCACAAAGTCCCCACCACTGTCCCTACTACACTCAAACTCGATAGATCAAGAGGCCGGGTAGAAGAGTTGCCCCATCGTTAGTCGCCATCTTGCAACCTGTGAACTTGAGCCTGAGATCTCGGGTATTAACTCCTATGAGCTTGGCCTCCCATGTCTTGTTAGCTACCACTAGACATATCCACTGCCACTATCCCAAGCAGTGTGGACATAACCAATCTCCATCAGGAACCCTCTCAAGAGGTGGTGTCAAGCATCCCATGTGCCAACCTCTTGAGCATCGATCACACACCAGCATAGTGACGGCACCACAAGCATGTCCACATAGCATGCAACGCAACCCTGCAGGTACCACTGCAAGGTTGGGATCTATCTTCCCATCGAGCGCACAATTGCGCACATGGTCTTTCCATACCATGCCATCTCGACCCTCCAGAATCAACACTCCTGAAGACAACACCTCCCTGACCCTTAGAATCACACGTCCTGCTCTGACATCCAAGGTCGTAGGCGCTGTCTGCTGCAGATACACATAGTCCCCAGGGTAGAAACGACAAACACCTAGCCGATATCCCCCTCCACGTATAGTGGCATACCTCAATGTGTCTCAGTGTTGGGCAATAGCAAGATTCTCAAAAGCCATAGGCATGACTTTCTTGAACAACTCTGCCTGCTGGGCACATGCTTGTGTCCACACATCCGGATCATCAAGGTTGAGGACTACTGCAGCCTCCCTGCAAATAGTTGTAGGCAAATCTGGCTCTCGGCCAAAGAGAAGGAAATATGGTGAGAAGGAGGCAAGTGATGCTTGCTTGCTGAACCTGTAGCCCATGGCTAACCAAGGTACCTGAAGATCCCAATCTCCTAGGTGTCCCTTTTGCAAGCCATACTTGCGCAAACCCCTCTTCACTGTCTGAACCATTCTCTCTGCCAAGCCATCGGCCTCAGGATGATCCCGAGAAGTGGTACGGTGGTCTATCAAGGTTTTATCACACAAAGCCTGAAACTCCCCCAAGAACTCTCTCCTTTGGTACATGAGTACCTCAGCTGGAGCACCGAATCGGCTAAGCACACGATCTAAGAATGCATACGTAGCCCCCTCACTAGCCTTATCAGGCAATGGAACGAACTTAATCCACTTGGAGAAGTGCTCCACCATCACCAACACATATTTGTGGTAGCGCATCGTCAGTGGCAACGGCCCTGCGAAGTCAAGACTCCACCTGTAGCCCAATCCCATGATGGGTAATGGATGCAACTGTGGTATTGGGGTGTTGAATGAAGCACGCACTCTGTCACACACCATGCACCTAGCCACGAACTGTTGCACCTTTGTGTGCATACCACGCCACCAATACTGCCCCTGCAGTAAACTATGAGTGCGTCGCACTCCAAAATGCCCCAACTCCTCATGGGCATGCCGCACTAACCGTGCATGCTGTGTTGGATGAGGCACAATCCTCACTCGACCATCCTCCCACACTCGAAGCAGGTGTATCCCCTCCCACTTGAACCTCTTGGCTCGTTGCAGGATCCAATCCCTCTCCTTGGTAGTCACACTAGCTGATGTGTCTCTGACACAGCCTGTCACAGTACATGGGGAACAGTTATCATAGACAGGGAACGACAACTGCAGAGGGAACGTGTTACTTCAGGGATGACGGTTAGTTAGTTAGGTGGTTAGAACAACTTGCGGGCAGATAAGGAGAGCGGCAACGGAAAGATGATTACTTCACGGGGAGCGCTTCTGGGTCATGGGAAGAGGAGATCAGGCGGAGAGCAAGAACGAGAGCACAGAGAAGGAGGAAAGATGAACAGTAGATGCCTATTACATGCAGAGCTGTAGTGATACTGTAGGGCGGATTAGAGTCACCATGGCATTGGCCTAATACCTGATAAATCATAATCTGATACTTATTCGATACAATCACACTGTGTAGAGAGACATGAGTGAAGCTGTGAAATGAATGCATGATTAACTAGAACTAAGTAGATACTGAAGCAATCTGATGCTTTAGTATCAAATAAGGTAAATTGATAACATGAAGGCAAGAAGGAATACAAATGGGAAGCACAACCATGATTCACTAGCTGCAGGTCATGACTGATAGTACTGAGCGGGCTGAGTGCTTAGAGATATCGAACTCTTCTATCTTGGAGTTTCCACCTCGGATAGCAAAGGGATGGGTGAGTAAAAGCCATTCGACATTTGGCGACCATACTGGGGACCTGGGTCATGAACAACCAGATGTGACAGGCATCTGGTGGGATCATGGTGGTTGGAGAATTAAAGAATTTGATGTGAATCAAATTCCCTGTGAAACTGAGAAGGAAAGATTGTCCAAACAATTCTTTCAGAGGTTCTTGGAATTGCCAGACGGTTGTAAAGAAAACATTCTTAAGAGAGTGCATGATGCTGACCCTAAGTGGGGTCTGGAGAAAGGAGTGATAAAGATTTATCAGGTGGCCTGTAGAGGAAGAGCACGTTGGTTACCAACACTGGTTTATGTGATAGCATTGCTATCCATTAAGCGAGTAGAGTTTGAAGGCTGGGAGGAAAGGAAGGTGAATGTTTATACTCATATGCATGAAGAGCTTGTACTAGTAAAGAATTGGATTCCAAAGGATATTCTGTGGATCAAACTCACACCAAGAACAGCTTTCCAGACTTGTTTGCCATATGGTTATATGGTAACGGAGACTTCTAATATAGCCAAGGGTGCATTGAAGCTTGAAAGAACCCAGGCATATACGAGAGATACTACAGAAGAGAGTTTTGGTTATTGCCACATTAAAGAAATGAAAGACATGGGACATGAGTGATGAAACAGAAGCTAGACTCCAGAGATATTCAGCAAAAAGAGAAGTTATCTGAAAGCTAATTATCCATATCTTTGGGAGAGAGGAATAGACATAGGGGAATCATCTGGACCTCTCACACCATTAAGATCAGAGAGTACATCACCCATACCGGAAGAACTAGAGTTGGATGCCACTCCTTCTTTTTCTTTGCAAGAAAGATTAAGGGAATTGGTACGGGAAGAAGATCAATCACAAGGTGAAAGATCTGAGGTACATCCCTGGATAAAGATTTGACAGAAATCTTTAATAAGAGTTGGCATGGAACACCAAAAGCAGGAACTCCAGTTTTTGAAGCGGAAGGTGAAGAAGAGGAGAGGATGTGGCAGAGCCAACGGAGAGTTCAGACTCTCCAACACCATTGCAGTTGAGTTACATGAGTGAAGAAGAAACCCAAGGGCAGAACTTGGAGGATGAAAATAGAGAGAAGAAATTGGAAGAGGAAGAGTATGAAGAAATAGACCCAACAGCTGAGGTTGAGACTACAACCAGGACATCCCAACCCGTTGGACCTGGATCAAGTGGTGCACTTGGATCACAGGCCAACGAAGGTGTCGGCTCAGGGGGATCAGGTGGGCAGCCTGGATCTGGCTCTGGGGGGACAGGGAGTGTGGAAGTAGTGCAACTGGAGCTGGGAATACTGTGAATATAGTGGGGCCAGTAGCAGGGAGTGCTCAGGGGCCACCACTTGGTGGAAGTTCCACCATAACCACAACAGGTCCTCAAGGACCAGCACCAGCAAGGGGGCCAGCATCTGTCAGAGGGCAGAAGGTAGGGCCACAGATGGCGTTACAACCAACACGGGCAAAACCACCTTTTCCAATATATTCAGGAAAAGGGGATCCTGATGTACACATTAGCCAATTTGAGCACATGTGTATTGTGAACAATGAGAATGGCGATGATGCCAAGATGAGACTGTTTCCTTGTTCACTTATCAAGAAAGCAAGTGAATGGTATGCAAGATTCCCTGATAATCATTTCCTAACCTGGAATGGCTTGAATACAGCATTCCGAAATAGGTTTAGGACAAGTAAAACTGAGGATGAAGTGTATGGAAGTTTACAACAGTTAAAGCAAAAGAAGCATGAAACTGTTGAGGAGTATATGGAAAAGATGGAATTGATGATGAAAAAGCTGGCTGCTGTACCAGCACCAGGTTTACAGAAGACTTGGATTGTGAGTGGACTAAGACCAGAGTTGCAAAAGAAAGTGAATATGTTACCCCATAATACAATGGAGGAGGCATTTGAAACAGCGAACATAATTGAGCAATTGGGAATGCTCAGGAGAGAGAAAAGGGATGATGAGGACTCTGAGGATGAGTCAGATGAGGAAGAAGAGCAAGAGCTGAAAAGGAAGAGTAAGAGGAATGAGAAGTTGAAGAGGGATAACTATGAGAAAAGATTAGAAGAAATCTTGAAGAAGTATGCCACAGAGGCTGCAACACATTGGAGGAAGGGTGTTTGGTGTGCAAAGTGCCAGAATGAAGGCCATACCACCACTGAATGCCACATGAAGGAGAAACATTGTACTATCTGTAAAATGGATAACCATTCTACTGAGAATTGTTACTACAACAGAAGGACAACAGCTAGAGAACCTAGGCAAGTAAGGGTGCATCAAGTGCAGCCCCAGCCAAGAAGAAACAATGATCAGGACCACTATGGTAGGCTTGGTGGTTATAACAATGGCATGGAAGGGAGAGGTAATTCAAGAGGGAATTACCAAGGAAATTCCAGAGGCAATTATCAGGGTAATCCAAGGGGGAATTACCAGCCAGGGAATCAGGATTACAAAAACAATTCCAGAACAGACCAAGGGCGAGGACCTAATGGGGAAGAACTGTGTTACTATTGTAATCAGGTAGGCCATCGCAAGGCAGCTTGTCCATTCTGGATCAGACACCAGAATGAGATGAGAGCTCCTGTGAATGAGGGGCCAGTGGTGGCAGCTCACATGGTTAGGCCATGTGTTGTACCAGAAGTAAGTACAATGATAGTAACGAGAAGCAAAGCCAAACTAATACCTCCAGTAGATGAGGAAGATGATGATAATGAAGATGGCAGTGATGTGCCTGAAGATGATGAGGCTTGGAGAGATGAGAAGGAACTGCACAAGGAAGTGGCAGATACCATAAGGGAAATGCAGAAGAGTACTGATATTCCTATGGCAGATTCCTCTGATTCTGAAAGAGAAGAGGAAGTGAGTGAGGATGAAGGGAAGAAAGTGCTGCAGACATGCAGAGTAATGAAGGGACTTTGGCTGAAGTAATATGCTGGTCCAAAGCGGAGATTACCATTGGACAGCTATTGGCTATGGCACCTTATTGTAGACACAGGCTGTATCAAGCAATCAATCGAATTGCCCATGTGACAGGGAAACAGCAAGGTGACCAGTTATAATGTGAAGCCGGAAGGGCGAGAAAAAGTCATGGACTTTGATGATTCTATGCCAGTAATCCAATTGAGAATTGGAAGCACAGAACTAACTGATGTACTGATAGATGGAGGCTTTGGAGTGAATATCATGACAGACCAATTAAGGCAGAAGCTTGGTCTAAGTAACATGAAACCAGCTCCATTTACAGTAACAATGGCAGATCAAAGAAGTGTACAGCCATTGGGATTGATAAGAGGAGTTAAGATACAGATTCAAAAGATGATCTTTATGATCACAGTAACTGTGTTGAAAATGGATGAAGTCATGGAAGCTTACTCCTTATTGTTGGGACATCCGTGACAGAAACAGGCCAGGGTATTCCATGACTGGAATTCCCAGTTACTAACTGTGCATGATGGGATGCACAAGATACAAATTACCACTAAGAAATCTAGTAGATTACCTGCTACGAGAAGACCGCGAGGGGTCAGGGAGTATGACTGGAGGGGAGGACTTGATGAGGAGCAGGAAGCTACCCTGTTCGCTGTACACCCAAAGTGGGAGCAGGTTGCAGAGATGCAGCTGGAATGCCTAAGTTGTTTAAAATGTATCTGCTGTGGTGTAGGGACAGCAACACCAATTGAAGGTGAAACAAGCAGTTACCCACCACATTTCTATGAAGAAAGAGAGGGAGAAATGGAAATCCTAGAGGAACCAGCCACTATGAGTTTACAGGATGAAGTGGTGAATGGTTGGACAATCACAGCTGATGAGCAGGTGAGAAAAGTGAATGTGGGAACTGAAGAGGAACCGAGGATGGTGAAGGTAGGGGCTGATTTGGAGCCAGAAATCTTTGAGGAAGCTAAGAGTTTGTTCATCAAATACAGAGATGTATTTGCTTGGAGCTACGAGAATGAATCCCAACTATGCACAAAAGATTGGAGAAGAGATCAAGAAGCTGGCTGAGGCTAAGTTTATATACTCGATAGAGTATACAACTTGGTTGTCACCCATTGTGATAGTTCCCAAGAAGAATGGTAAACTGAGAGTTTGTGTGAACTATAAGAAATTGAATGCTTGCACGAAGAAAGATCTTTTCCCCTTGCCATTCACAGAAGCTGTATTGGACACTGTGGCAGGCCATGAGATGTACTCATTCATGGATGGCTTCAGTGGTTATAATCAAGTGCAAGTGGCAGAAGAAGACCAGGGAAAGACAACTTTCATCACAGACTGGGGTGCTTATGCATACAAAGTCATGCCTTTTGGACTTTGTAATGCACCAGCAACCTTTCAGAGAGTGATAAGTGAATCTTTTCATGAGTATCTGGATGATTTCATGCAGGTGTTCTTGGATGATTTCAGTGTGTACAGCTCTAAGAATGAGCACTTGCATAAATTGGAGTTATGTTTGGCCAGATGCAGGATGAGAGGTCTGGGCCTGAATCTAGATAAGTGTACTTTCTGTGTGAATTCAGGGGTGCTTTTGGGACACATTGTGTGTAAGAGGGGACTTCTTGTGGATCCCAGGAAGACAGAGGCCATTAAAGCCTCTCCACCACTAGTAAATGTTAAGAGTCTAAGGAGATTCCTTGGACAAACCAGTTATTACAGAAGATTTGTCAAAAGGTATGCATAGATAGCAGCACCATTGAGCAAGCTTCTGAAGAAAGATACAGTGTTTGCATGGACAGCTGAATGTCAACAGGCTTTTGAGGAATTTACATTGTCAGTAACAACTACACCTGTGCTGATTAACCCTCACTGACATGTAGTATTTCATGTTCACTGTGATGCCTCAGGGGAAGCGTTGGGAGCGGTGTTAGCCCAAAATGTTACAGGAAATATAGATTCACCTGTGTACTATGCTAGCAGGTTGATGAACAGTGTTGAAAGTAACTATAGCACAACTGAAAGAGAAGCACTGGCAATGATTTATGCAGTCAAGAAATTCAGGCATTACCTATTGGGAAGAAAGTTTATGTTTTATGTGGATCACCAGGCTCTGATACATCTGGTGAACAAACCTTTGATAAGTGGAAGGATAGCAAGGTGGTTAATAATCTTGCACGAGTTTGAGTTCGAAGTTGTTTACAAGAGTGGCCGTTTGCATCTTGTGGCCGATCATTTGTCACGCCTAACAACAGGAGAGCCCGCCACAGGAGTAAACGACCAATTACCTGATGCGAGTTTATTTGCAATGGAGATGCAGGGAAGTGCAGATGAATGGTTAGATTGGCAGTGGCCAATCAGATACTACCTTACTCATGGTCAGTGCCCATCTAGTTATGGGAGTAACAGAGGAAGAGAATCGCTATCAAGGCTTTACCTTATATTATGGTAGGGGGCAGAATGTATAAGCTAGGACCTGATAGAGTACTTAAACGATGCTTGTACCACCATGAAGTAAATAAAGTTTTGGAGGAAGTTCATAAATGAGTGGCTGGAGGTCATTTTGGAGAAGAGACTACCAGTAGGAAGATACTATTTGCAGGTTACTGGTGGCCTACTTTGTTCAAAGATGAACACAAGTATTGTCAGAGTTGTGATGAATGTCAGAGGCTAGGACCTTTGCAGAGATCTGAAAAGATGGCTTTGCATCCTACGATGCCTACTGAACCATTTCAGAAATGAGGACTAGACTTTGTTGGACCAATTAACTCACCAGCCAAGAATACACAGAACAAGTACATAATTACAGCCACTGATTATACTACGAAGTGGGTAAAAGTTAAAGCTCTGAGGGACAACACAGCCAAGTCCACAGCAAGGTTTCTGTATGAGAACATACTTACACGATTTGGCTGTCCCCTGGAATTTATCAGTGACCAAGGAAGTCACTTCATTAATGAGACCATTGAACTATCGACTAAAGAGTTCATGATTGTGCATAGGAAGAGTACAACATATTACCCACAGGGTAATGGGCAGGCAGAGGCTACCAACAAAATACTATGTACTATCTTGGCTAAGATAGTCAATGCAAACAGAACAGATTGGGATACAAAGCTGCTGACAACTTTGTGGTCATACAGGACTTCATATAAAGTCACCACTAAGTATACACCATTCCAATTAGTTTATGGTATGGAAACTTTACTTCCAGTGGAATTCTTGTTACCTACCATGAGAACTGAATGGGGAAAGAGAATGGAATTAGAAGATTCAATTAAGGTCAGGAAACATGAATTATACCATGTGGAAGAAGTACGTACTGATGCAGCTGATAACATGACCAGAATTCAGATGAAGAGGAAGGAACAGTTTGATGAAGGCAAATTAAAGACTTTTAAGACGGGAGATTTGGTTCTCTGGTTGCAGAAGAAGGGGAAGATTTAAGCTACTAAGCTTAAATCACCATGGAAAGGACCTTATGTCATACAGAAGATGTATGATAACAACACCGCCATGTTACAAACCATTAACAAAGAGATGCTGGGAAGAGTCAATGCCAATAAGTTGAAGGGGTACAGTGGTATCCATGACAAACCATTGCAGCACAATTTGCATGTTGAAACGCAAAAGCAGTCACGGGCTGCGCCAGTGATACCAACGGAGTATGGAGCACTTGTCGTTAAGCCGAGCGTTATGACCAAGGCGGGAAGTACAAGTGTCACACAGCCTATCACAGCCCATCACAACGTGACACAGCCTATCACAGCCCATCACAGTGTCACACAGCCTATCACAACCCATCACAGCGTGACACAGCCTATCACAGCCCACCACAGTGCCACACAGCCTGTCACAGCCCAACACAGCCCATACAGATTACACAGTCCATAGGGTCAGTAACATGTGGACGCGAATTAACGTTAGAAAAGTGGCCATCAAGTGAAGAGGAAGTTTGGAAGTCAAACTTGGAGAATATGCCACGCGGAGAGGGGAAGTCGGGGGCATGTTTTGAAACGGACACGTGGCCACTAAGGCGTGGCACACCGCACTGCATCAATTGCAAAAAAAGGTCTCATCATGCAAACGGACAAATCGGGCCGTCAAAGTACCTACCTAGTACAGCAGCTAATACTAATTGTGGGCCCATTAATGCATTCAGTGTAAGGGTAACGGAACCCTTTCTGAGTAAAAAAAAAAGAAACCTATGCCACATGTGCTGTCCTACTTGACATTCCAGGTGGGAATGTCCATGGAGGGGGGTGGAATTAAGAAATTACCTAAGCAGTCCACATCCAATCAGGAGTGCGAATTACATGCAGGTGGTTCCCTCCAAGAAACAAGAACAAGAAATAGGAAGTGTTATGAGCGGAAGAGTCGGGGTGGCTCTGAATAGCCAAGGTCTCGACGGAAGGGGCAATCAAAGCACTAGTTTTGTAGCTATGGCAGATGTAACGGATTACACACTCGCTTTACTTCTCACGCAGTGGCGCAAGGACGGAAGCATTGAGAGTACATTTTCTCTCACTCGATATTTGCAAGCCCCACAGGCTTACACGCACTTACCTGTTCCATTCTGTGCCAACCATACCTTCATGCTCTATGCCCTGCAAGCTTTCCTTCAGCTGTTTCAAACAAAGCCTTTTTGTTTGTCTAGAATGAAGAGAGTGAGGGGAATGGAGGATATCAGGGTGAAGAGCACCACGATTCTGCAGAAGCAAACAATTGCAGCACCGCAGGCAATACAGCTACTAAGGGAGTTGCGATTGGAGGGGCTGCTACGCAAGGACTGGTCCTTGCATCATCGGCAGTATATGATTCAATTTATTCTGAACTTTGAGCCTCGGATGGGAGTTACTCAGGTGAGGGGAGTAGATATAGAAATTACTCCCCAGTACCTGCAGCAATTGTTTGATTTGCCATCAGGTCATGTGGATGTGGATGAGCACAGGGCAAGATTGCAGATAGGGAATTTGTTCCAAGAAGGGAGTTTCTTTAAAACTCAAGGTTACGCTTGTACCAAAGCCGAGTACCCAGGGCTTAGGGAAGTTGGCCAAATATTGAACATTCGGTTTGCCATGAAACAGAACCAACAGTATTTGAGCAGGTCATTCACAGAGGAGATCCTGAAAGCCTTGAGGGGAGAGGATGTCGCTTGGGCGGAGTTAATGTACAATGGACTGGTGGATGAGATGAAGAGGTTATAGAACACTACTGCTAAGTCTCCGATCATTGTGTTTGCTCCAGTCATTGCCCAAATAATTCTTGATTCTTGCATACTTGATACTCGGGAACATAAGGAGATGGGAGTGTTTGAGACAGAAACTAGTGCAATTGAAAAGCAGGGCTTTTCACACAGTGAGGGTGGACTGGCAGGGCAACACCAGTCTAAGAAACAGAGGCGGGGTATGACTGTAGTAGTAGATCCACTGGCTTCACGGAAACCGCACGATGATGTTTCCCAAGCTCTTGTGCAGGATGGGGCACAACAGCACAGAAGGCTGTTATTATTGGAAGCACGACCTTCAGAGAAGGAAGAGGAAGTCAATTCGATACCACAACCACCACAACCAATTGACTCAGTTGTTTTAGAGGTACCACAGTTAGTACATGTTGTGACTTCACCCCCAATTGCTCTGGAAGGAGAAAGGTTGGACATTCCCACTACAGAGCAGGTCGTGGCCGAAATTGAGAAGGGTGACCTTCTCTATGAAAACTCTGGCTTGGTAAGGGAATCAGTGGTTCCAGAGGTGCAACGGTTGTCCAGGGAAAACCCTGCTGTGCATGTAATACCCACACCTGTGATGGAGGTACTAGGGGTAGAATATCAAGACACTGCAGCACCTGTGGAGGATGAGGTGGTTCAGGAAGAGAATCTGGTGGGGCAATGGCCTGAATGGTTGGTGAGGCATCACACTGTGGAGGATCAGGGAGAACAACAACAAGTTCACCATGATGACCCTCAGCAGGCCATGCTTATGAGTTCCATAGGCAGAACACTTAATTTGTTGGGCACTTATGTGAAATCCCATGTTCCATCTACCCAATTGGCAGCAATCACAGCTTCGCACAGCCCGACACAGCTCGACACAGCCAGTCACAGCTCGGCACAGCTTGACAAAGCCCGACACAGCCTTACACAGCCAGTCACAGCTCGGCACAGCCTGTTACAGTACATGGGGAACATTTATCATAGACAGGGAACGATTGTGAGGGAACGACAACTGCAGAGGGAACGTGTTACTTCAGGGATGACGGTTAGTTAGTTAGGTGGTTAGAACAGCTTGCGGGCAGATAATGAGAGTGGCAACGGAAAGAGGATCACTTCACGGGGAGCGCTTCTGGGTCATGGGAAAAGGAGATAAGGCGGAGAGCAAGAACGAGAGCACAGAGAAGGAGGAAAGATGAACAGTAGATGCCTATTACATGCAGAGCTGTAGTGATACTGTAGGGCGGATTAGAGTCACCATGGCATTGGCCTGATACCTGATAAATCATAATCTGATACTTATTTGATACAATCACACTGTGTAGAGAGACATGAGTGAAGCTGTGAAATGAATGCATGATTAACTGGAACTAAGTAGATACTGAAGCAATTTGATGCTTTAGTATCAAATAAGGTAAATTGATAACATGAAGGCAAGAAGGAATACAAATGGGAAGCACAACCATGATTCACTAGCTGCAGGTCATGACTGATAGTACTGAGCGGGCTGAGTGCTTAGAGATATCAAACTCTTCTATCTTGGAGTTTCCACCTCAGATAGCAAAGGGATGGGTGAGTAAAAGCCGTTCGACAAGTAGGGCACATTGAATGAATATGCTTGCACACTGTAAGGCAATCAGATTCCAAGTTTAATTACTAGAGGTGGATGGGGCTGCAAACTAACACTGATGTAGAGTTTAGAACTGGTTCAGAGTGGACTCAGCATTTGAACTCTGTTGGTTCAAATCTAAAAGTGCAAAAGTGAGCTATTGGGGTGTGTAGATGCAGATCTGTAGAAGGGTTAGGAACTAACTGACAAACTGGGTTGTCCCTGGAGGCAAACAGTGTGAAGGTTCTGTTTTGGGTGAGAGAAAGACTGATGGAAGAGCTGATCATGTCTTGTGTGACCAAGGTTTGATTCCAAGGCTGGATTCACTGGATACATGGCTGAATGTGTTTGCATTGCATGTAGATAGGCTGCTGGTTGGAAGAAAATGAGCCAGGGAATTTTACAGCAGGAAGGAGAGAGAAAAGGTTGGGGAAGGGAGAGAGCTGCTCAGTAAAAGGGGTAATGAGGGATAGTCAACTGGGAGATAGAGGAAAAACCATGACATCTGCAGAGAATCACTAGACCTGTAATTCATGGCAGATCTGAGTTGCATTTCTCTTATCAGTGATCTCATTACAAAAGGGGTTTCGACGTGTGTTGCTCAAGGGTGATGCCCACATGGGTCGCATTTAGCTCTGTCATAGGGCTGGTTGTATCACTGAAAATATCATAGCAGCACCATTGGTGCTGCAATTGTATAAAGATTGTGTAAATCATGAACAAGAAGGATTCAATCCCCATCCATGTTTTCTCTTCCGCTGCGGCGTGGATGAGGATTTATGAACTCTGATCATGAACGATAGGAGGGAAACCCATAACCGTGTGCCGCTGGTAGATTGCTAGGTTGTTCTTTTTACTGGAAGAAGTACAGTTAGAATTACACAGAAGGGGATTTATGCCCCCTTCTTTTCACACTACACTTCCAATAACAACTCCGGTATAGATGGATATCTCCCTATACCATCCTTTATTGACCAATTGCAATAAGAATACTTCTTTATCACTACAACAAAGCTTCTGAAAGATTGTTATCGATAAATGATCTGGTAATCCAGAGATCAATTCTGACACTTCCTTTATTCCTTCATTATTGCTCTCTTCCATGCAAATGATTTTAATTCACTGTTTCACTCATATCATGAATCCAATTGAAAACTCTCTCTCTGTCTTTGTTTCCTTAATCTGCTCCTTCTTGAGCTTTGAGTATCTCTCTATCGATATTTCTCTTGATAGACCAGAACTAATCCTCACATCGAATTCTTATCTGTTTCATTTATGCGCATTCTCATCATCTCATATAGTCATGGTTCTTCAGTTCTTACACACGAAAACACATCCTCATTCCATCACTCCATTCTTCACACATACACAAAGTGAATTGCACTTCCTTTTTCTTCTTCTTCTCATTCATTAATCACAACACTGCAAGAACGCAGTACTAAATCTACCATTGCAGAATAACTCTATAGTCTACCTCCTACTCACTCTACTCTCTCTACTCCCGGTCACGGCTCTCTGGCTCAATTGACATTTTCTTTTTCTCATTAACGCTTAATATAGCAGGGCACTTCAATAACTGTAATAACCGCTCAAACTCCTTCATCCATCCTTTATAATTATTCATCCATCTCTTCTATCATTCAGTCCAAGATAGACTATCGACTGTATACAAGATATCGAAGAACATTGCCCTATCGCAGCAATATCGAAGGTATCGCAGGCTATATCGATAAGAAAGATATTAAAAAGTTCTGAAAATTGTCATTAAGTCAAAAATTCCTATTATTCTACACAACCATTCAATGCCTTTCCTGGCCATTGAACAAGGAAATAATCGGATCTTGTCCTGGTCTGTTGCTTCATTGTAAATGGTGCATATGTTTTCAAATTGATTAAGATGGATATCTGGATCAGATTTCCCATCATATAAAAGAAACGGTGGTTTGGTTTTGCTTGCTGCTAAAGCCATTGGTGCAACTGGTGCTACTGGTGCAACTGGTTGACCAAACTGGGATGGTCCTGCTGCTGCTGGCTGTGGTGGTGTTGGTGTTTGTCTTCCAAACAGTGATTCAAAGCTAGGAGGCCCTTGTCCCAATGATAGTCGTCTTCCAGCTGCTGTCCCTACTAAGCTTAATGAATCTTTAAAAGCTTTGAGTGCAGTTCTGGTTATCCTTTCTAGAGAAGTGCTTTCACTTCTTTCACCTTCTTCACTCAGAATGTTCTAAAATCTTTCTTCTAATATTTCAGCAAAGCCTGGATTTGGACTTGTTACTGTAGAAGGTCATTCAGATCTTTCTTGTGGTAACCATTCACCAAGTGCATTACTGGCAACTTCTTTTGGTGTCGTGTTCCCACTTCCCACCGATCCGATTTCCTGATCTTCTGGTTTATCACTGTCAATTTGTCTTGATGTCTCACCTTGAATAATATTCAAGTTATGTAATTCTGGGAACTCTTCTCTTAACCGAGCCTCCCTTTCTGCAGCATATTTCTCTATTCGTTCAGCTTTGTCTTGCTTAGCTTTTTCTCTAATTTCCTCATTCCTTCCCACATCATATGCAAAATTCCTTTTCGGCACCCTTTAAACAGTCTTGGTATGTCAGTAAAGAAAATTTATAGTGGTCTCTACCCTTTCTCCAAGATTTACCCTATCTTCCAAGAATCCATATTATGACTTAATTATCATTTTTACTGATTGATCACCAAACTTTTAATGGGCACAATAATACCATCTGTCTTTTTAGTGTATCTGACTTGCAACAAGTCTTTGGGTATCCATGTCGAGCGGCTTTTACTCACCCATCCCTTCGCTATCCGAGGTGGAAACTCCAAGATAGAAGAGTTGGATATCTCTAAGCACTCAGCCCGCTCAGAATAATCAGTCATGACCTACAGCTAGTGAATCATGGTTGTGCTTACTATTTGTATTTCTTCTTGCCTTCATGTTGGCAAATTACCTTACTGTGTATACTGAAGCATCAGATTGCTTCAGTAACTACCAGGTTCCATTCACTCATCCATTCATTCCACAGCTTCACTCATGTCTCTCTACACAGTGTGATTGTATCGAATAAGTATCAGATTAAGATTTATCAGGTATCAGGCCAATGCCATGGTGTCCCTAATCTGCCCTACTGTATGATTCTGCAGCTTGCATGAATTAAGCATCGATCAAGTCATCTTCCCATCTTCGCCGTTTCCTCCATCCCTGGTTCCGTTTCCACTCTCCGCTTCATCTCCTCTCCCCCTGACCAAGTCGCTCTCCAAGAAGTGATCCCCCTCCTGTTGCTGCTCTGCCTAATCTACCTGCAAGCTGTTCTAACCGCCTAACTAACTAACTGTCACCCCTGAAGTAACATGTTCCCTCTGCAGATGTCGTTCCCACACAGTCGTTCCCTGCCAATGATAACCGTTCCCTACGTACGCTGTGACGGCTGTGACAAGCTGTGTCAAGCTGTGTCAAGCTGTGACTGGCTGTGTAAAGCTGTGTCGGGCTGTGTCATGCTATGTCGAGCTGTGACTGGTTGTGTAAAACTGTGTCGGACTGTGTAAGACTATGACCAAGTATGTAAGCCTGTCTACCACCCCTACAGCCTGTGCCTGTCACCCCTAAGGCCTCTATTGGTCTAAGTCTACCATCCGTAAGGCTGCGCAAAAATTAAGTGTACCCCACAGAGCCCATAAAAGTGTCTAAGTCCCAAACAACCCTCTAACATTACCCCTCCCCCTCTCAAAAAGCCATGTCCTCACGGTTTACTGTTTAGAATCAGCAAACCTTTGTGAGCAAGCACCCTTTTGTCGGTGAGAGTCTCTTGAAGGGCTTTGTGTGCGAGCTCGAGCCCTTTCACTGGTTGATGGAGGTGATTGAGCACCAAATGGAAATGTCTGACCCTCCTGTGGTTGATAACGAGGTAACCTCTCAGGCATAGGAGATCCCCGTCATTTCTTCTCTGCCATCTGGAGTCCTCCGCCATGTCAAAAGGTTCCTCTATAGAACCAGTAGTATCAGAATCATCTTCCCCCCTGAGGTGCCTCGGTGGCCGAACTTTAAGTGGCTCCTCCGGAATCCTGCGTGGCATACAATGTTGGCCCACCATGTCTGGAAGCTTAAACTGTACTACTTGTTGTAAGCGCTTGCAAGCAAAATGAGTGAACTCCCTGAACTCATTGGCCGTATAGGTGAGAGGTGTGCCAATGACTTTGGAACAGTGTAAGTATTTCCAAGCTTCATGTCCCTTATAGAAAATATCATCAGGGCCCAATTTTTCTTTGGCCAAGTTGTTCCAAGCCAAATTAAACCATGAACAAAGCTGAGAATCCTTCTGCATCATGACTTTTGCATCATACAGATACATATGGGGTGGAACTGAAGGTAAGACCCAATGATCCCCACTGGAATAACTCAAAAATTGTGATTGCATCTTCTGCTGCTCAATGTGATAACGTGCCATGAAACAAGCAGCATAGTATAATCCATAGCCCATGACAAAACTAGATACCTCCTTGGTCTTGGTGGAGATGTACCCATGAATTAATTCCTTCAGCATGGTGCCTGCCTCAGACCAGTACCTTGCAAAGAGATGATCATCAATGGATCGATTGTTTGGAAGAACCTTAGTCCGAGTTGCCACTGGCAACCAAATGCGCATGATCTGGTAATAATATGCCAACGACTATGGAGGACTGAATTCCTTCCAAGCCAAATCCATCACAATGGGAATTTGGTTGAAGGGCATAATCATAGCCCGATTGTACTCCAGTGCAGCATGAGTCCTAGGTGGGTTAAAAGCAGCATCCCCCCAAACCTCAAGCTTTGGCTTTGCCATGGTATCAATAGGGTCAGCCACCTGCACAACCACCTGCTGTGGAGGCTGTGATATTGCCGACACTATCCCTCCTACTACTGGCAACTTCTGCACCTCCTGCGAAGAAGATTGGAAAATCAAAGTCCTGGCCTGCAGATAAGTAGCCATGAGCTGCTCTTCAGGAACTAAAGCTCTGTTGTCAATGTTCGAGCTCAGGTCATCCACTTGAGTCTGCAGCCCTTCTACATCATCCTGTAACTCAGCTATTTGTGGCAATGTTCTGGACCTGTAGCTTGAGATCATTCATCTCTGCTTCCTTGGTGCTTTTCCTTCTACCGGCCCTTGTGCTAACCACACTTGTATAAGGTGATTATCCACCAAGTCATGTGTGGCACCCCTGAGAACCTGCTCCTCCTTGAGTCTGTACACATCTAACTGCTGCTGTAAAGCCTCCATGCGCTTTGCATGAGGTTCAACCAGGGCCGCATAGGCAACAGCCAGATTATTGGCCTCTTTCCAAGCCTTGTTAGCCACAGAAAGTTCATTCTTCTGGCCCGTGAGAGTTTGCTGCAACTCCAGGATGTACCTTTCCTTCTCTGTCTCCATCCGACTATATTGTTGGAAGGTATCCTCATTGCCATGGATAGTAGCCTTCAACTCAGCAATGAGTTTCCCTTGCTCCACTGTCTCGGCCTCCACTATCATACACCTCTCTGCTTGTTTGTTAACTTCTGCTGCAGAGCAGTTGTTAGCATGACGTATTGGATGGTCATTTTCTGATGAACTGCCTCCAACTCTATATGACGCACCTTCACCTCCTACAATTTTCCCTCGTGCATCATTTGCAACTGGTATAGCTGTTGCTTATGTACTGCATGCAATTTCTCCTGCTTCAATCAGATTCCCCTTTGCTAGCTGCAAGGCAGCCTTTGTGTCCTCCAACTCTTTCTGTAACTTGAGGTTGGCCTCCATATCTACCTTGTTTGCACACTCAGTGGCAATTCTAGCCTCAAACTCCTGCTTGAGTTTCTCCCTCAAAGCTGCCAATTGTGTAGATGGCACATGGGATTTCACATAAGTGCCCAACAAATTGAGTGTCCTGCTTATGGAACTCATAAGCATGGCCTGATGTGGATCTTCATGGTGAACTTGCTGCTGTTCTCCCTGATCCTCCACAGTGTGATGTTTCACCAACCAATCAGGCCACGTTCCCACAAGATCTTCTTCCTGAACGACCTCATTCTCCACAGGCGCTGCAGTGCCCTTACATTCTACCTCTGGAACCTCCACCACAGGTTTGGGTATCACATGCACAGCAGGGATTTCCTTGGACAAACTCTGCACCTCTGGTAACACTGGTTCCCTGACCAAGCCAAAGTTTTCATAAAGAAGGTCACCCTTTTCAATTTCTGCCACGATCTGCTCTGTAGTGGGAATGTCCAACCCTTCTCCTTCCAGAGCAATAGGCTCTGGTGCAACGACATGTACTAACTGAGGGACCTCTGAGACAACTGAATCAACTAGCTGTGATGGCTGTGGTACCGAAGTAACTTCTTCTTCCCTCTCCAAATGTCGTGCTTCCAGTAATAACAACCCTCTGTGCTGTTGTTCCCCATCTTGCACAAGAGCTATGGAAACATCATCATTTCGCGGTTCCCTTGAAGCTAGTGGATCTGCCACTATAATCGTGTCCCTCTTTTGTCTCTTGGACTGGTGCCGCCCCTCCAATCCAACTTCACCATGTGAAGAGCCTTGCTCCTCAATTGCAGTGGTTGCTGCCTAAAACACTCCCATCTCCTTACGTTCTCGCGCATCAAGTATGCAAGAATCAAGAATAATTTGCGCAATCACTGGGCCAGACACAACGATTGGAGACTTAGCAGCAGTGCCTTGTAACTGCTTCATCTCTTCCACCAAACCATTGTACATTAGGTCCGCCCAAGCCACATCTTCCCCCCTCAAGGCTTTCAGTATCTCCTCCGTGAATGATCTGCTAAGGTATTGTTGGTTCTGTTTTATGGCAAACAGAACGTTCAGAACCTGACCAACTTCTTTTAACCCTGGATACTCGGCATTGGTGCAAGTGTATCCCTGAGTCTTAAAGAAACTCCCTTCTTGGAACAAATTGCCCATCTGCAATCTTGCCCTGTGCTCATCCACATTTACACGGCCTGATGGCAATTCAAACAATTACTGCAAGTATTGGGAAGTAATCTCTATATCTACTCCCCTCACTTGTGTAACTCCCGTCTGAGGTTCAAAGTTCTGAATGAATTGTATCATGAACGCCCTATGATGCAAGGACCATTCCTTGCGTAGCAGTCCTTCCAACCGCAACTCCTTCAACAGTTGCACTGCCTGAGGTGTAACAATTGTCTGCTTTTGCAGAATCGTGGTGCTCTTCACCCTGACATCCTCCATTCCCCGAATTCTCTTCATTCCAGACAAACAAGATGGCCTTGTTTTAAATAGCTCTAAGAAAGCTTGCAAGGCGTAGAGCATAAAAGTATGGTTGGCACAAAAAGGAACGGGTAAGTGCATGTAAGCCTGTGGAGCTTGCAAGTATCGAGTGAGAGAGAATGTACTCTCAACCCGTCCGTCCTTGCGCCACTGTGTAAGAAGTAAAGCGAGCGTATAATATGTAATATCCGCCATAGCTACAAAGTTATAGCTTTGATTGCCCCTCCCGTCGAGACACTGGTTATTCGGAGCCACCCCGACTCTTCCGCTCATAACTCTTCTAATTTCTTGTTCTTGTTTCTTGGAGGGAACCACCTGCATGAAACTCTCGCTCCTGATTGGCTGTTGCCTCCTTGGGTAACTTCTTAATTTTACCCCCCTTAGTGGACATTCCCACCTGGAATGTCCACTAGGACAGCACATGTGGCAAAAGTCCCCCTTTTCTGTACTCGTAAAGGGTTCCGTTACCTTTGCCCTGAATGCATTAATGGGCCCACAAATAGTTTTGGCTGATGTACCGGGTAGGTACTTTGACGGCCCAGTTTGTCCTCTTGCATGATGACACCCACTTTTGCAATATATGCACTGCGGTGTGCTTCGCCCTAATGGCCACGTGTTTGTTTTTAGACACGCCTCCGTCTTCCCCTGTCCTCATGGCACATTCTTTGAGTTTGACTTCCAAGCTGTCCTTTCACTTGCCGGCCACTTTTCTGACGTTAACCCGCATCCACCTGTCACTGACCCTATGGACTGTGCAACCTGCGTGGGCTGTGTCAGGCTGTGTCAGATTGTGACGAGCTGTGATAGGCTGTGTGATGCTGTGATGGGCTGTGATAAACTGTGTGACACTGTGGTGGGCTGTGATAGACTGTGTCACACTGTGGTGGGCTGTGACAGCTATGTGAACACCTGTACTTTCCGCCCGGGCCATACACACTCGGCTTTATGACAAGTGCTCCATACTCTGTTGGTGTTACTGATGTAGTTTGTGTCTGCATCTGTGTTTCAAGATGCAAATCATGCTGTAATGGTTTATCATGTATACCACTATATCCCTTCAACTTATTGGCATCGACTCTTCCAAGCATCTTCTTGTTAATGGTTTGTAATATGGCTGTGTTATTATCATACATCTTCTGTATGACATAAGGTCCTTTCCAAGGTGACTTAAGCTTAGAAGCTTTAATCTTACCCTTCTTCTGCAACCACAATACCAAATCACCCGTCTTAAAAGTCTTTAATTTACCTTCATCAAACTGATCCTTCCTCTTCATCTGAATTCTGGTCATGTTATCTGCTGCATCAGCACGTACTTCCTCCACATGATATAATTCATGTTTCCTGACTTTAATTGAATCTTCCATCCCCATTTAGTTCTCATGGTAGGTAACAAGAATTCCACTGGAAATAAAGCTTCCATACCATAAACTAATTGAAATGGTGAATACTTAGTGGTGACTTTATATGAAGTCCTGTATGACCACAAAGCTGTCAGCAGCTTTGTATCCCAATCTGTTCTGTTTGCATTGACTATCTTAGCCAAGATAGTACATAGTATTTTGTTGGTGGCATCTGCCTGCCCATTACCCTGTGGGTAATAGGTTGTACTCTTCCTATGCACAATCATGCACTCTTTGGTCAATAGTTCTATGGTCTCATTAATGAAGTGACTTCCCTGGTCACTGATAAATTCCAAGGGACAGCCAAATCTTGTAAGTATGTTCTCATACAGGAACCTTGCTGTGGACTTAGCTGTGTTGTCCCTCAGAGCTTTAGCTTCCACCCACTTTGTAGTATAATCAATGGCTGTGATTATATACTTGTTCTGTGTATTTCTGGTTGGTGGGTTAATTGGTCCAACAAAGTCTAGTCCCCATTTCTGAAATGGTTCAGTAGGCATCGTAGGATGCAAAGCCATCTTCCCAAATCTCTGCAATGGTCCTAGCCTCTGACACTCATCACAACTCTTGCAATATTTGTGTACATCCTTGAACAAAGTAGGCCACCAGTAACCTGTAAGTAGTATCTTTCTACTGGTAGTCTCTTCTCCAAAATGACCTCCAGCCACTCCTTTATGAACTTCCTCCAAAACTTTATTTACTTCATGGTGGTACAAGCATCGTTTAAGAACTCCATCAGGTCCTAGCTTATACATTTTGCCCCCTATCATAGTGTAAGGTAAAGCCTTGATAGCTATTCTCTTCCTCTGCTCCTTCCCATAACTAGGTGGGCACTGACCATGAGTAAGGTAGTATCTGATTGGCCACTGCCAATCCAACCAATCATCTGCACTTCCCTGCACCTCCACTGCAAATAAACTCGCATAAGGTAGTTGGTCGTCTATTCCCGTGGTAGGCTCTCCTGTTGATAGGCGTGACAAGTGATCTGCCACAAGATGCAAACGGCCAGGCTTGTAAACAACTTCGAACTCAAACTCATGCAAGATAATTAACCATCTTGTTATCCTGCCACTTATCAAAGGCTTGTTCACCAGATAAATCAGAGCCTGATGATCCACATAAAACATAAACTTCCTTCCCAATAAGTAATGCCTGAATTTCTTGACTGCATAAATCATTGCCAATGCTTCTCTTTCAGTTGTGCTATAGTTCATTTCAACACTGTTCATCAACCTGCTAGCATAGTACACAGGTGAATCTATGTTTCCTGTAACATTTTGGGCTAACAAAGCTCCCAATGCTTCTCCTGAGGCATCACAGTGAACATGAAATACTACATGCCAGTGAGGGTTAATCAGCACAGGTGTAGTTGTTATTGACAATGTAAGTTCCTCAAAAGCCTGTTGACATTCAGCTGTCCATGCAAACACTGCATCTTTCTTCAGAAGCTTGTTCAATGGTGCTGCTATCTCTGCATACCGTCTGACAAATCTTATATAATAACTGGTTTGTCCAAAGAATCTCCTTAGACTCTTAACATTTCCTGGTGGTGGAGAGGCTTTAATAGCCTCTGTCTTTTTGGGATCCACAAGCAGTCCCCTCTTACACACAATGTGTCCCAAAAGTACCCCTGAGTTCACACAGAAAGTACACTTCTCTGGATTCGGGCCCAAACCTCTCATCCTGCATCTGGCCAAACATAACTCCAATTTATGCAAGTGCTCATTCTTAGAACTGTACACACTGAAGTCATCTAAGAACACTGGCATGAAATCATCCAGATACTCATGGAAAGATTCGCTTATCACTCTCTAAAAAGTTGCTGGTGCATTACAAAGACAAAAGACATGACTTTGTATGCATAAACACCCCAGTCTGTGATGAAAGTTGTCTTTCCCTGGTCTTCTTCTGCCACTTGCACTTGGTTATACCCATTGAAGCCATCCATGAATGAGTACATCTCATGGCCTGCCACAATGTCCAGTACCGCTTCTAGGAATGGCAAAGGGAAAGGATCTTTCTTTGTATAAGCATTCAGCTTCTTATAGTTCACACAAACTCTCAGTTTACCATTCTTCTTGGGAATTATCACAATGGGTGACAACCAAGTTGTATACTCTATCGGGTATATGAACTTAGCCTCAGCCAACTTCTTGATCTCTTCCCCAACCTTCTGTGCATAGTTGGGATTCATTCTGTACCTTGCATGTTTGATTGGTACTGACCCTGGTTCCAGTTCAATCTTATGCTGTTAGATCTCAGGTGGTATCCCTTTCAGATCCTCATAGCTCCAAGCAAATACATCTCTGTATTTGATGAACAGACTCTTAGCTTCCTCAAAGAATTCTGGCTCCAAGTCAGCCCCTACTTTCACCATTCTCGGTTCCTCCTCAGTTCCCACATTCACTTCTCTCACCTGCTCATCAGCTGTGATTGTCCAACCAGTCACTACTTCATCCTGTAAACTCACAGTGGCTGGTTCTTCTAGGATTTCCATTTCTCCCTCTCTTTCTTCATAGAAATGTGGTGGGTAACTGCTTGTTTCACCCTCAATTGGTATTGCTATTACTACACCACAACAAATACCTTTTAAACAACTTAAGCCTTCCAGTTGCATTTCTGCAACCTGCTCCCACTCTGGGTGTGCAGCGAACAAGGTAGCTTCCTGCTCCTCATCAAGTCCTTTCCTCTTGTCATACTCTCTGACTCCTCGAGGTCTTCTCGTAGCAGGTAGTCTACTAGATTTCTTAGTGGTGATTTGTATCTTGCGCTTCCCATCATGCACAGTTAGTAACTGGGAATTCCAGTCATGGAATACCCTGGCCTGTTTCAGCCATGGTCAACCAAGCAATAAAGAGTAAGCTTCCATGACATCATCCATTTTCAATGCAGTCACTGTGATCTTAAAGATCATCTTTTGAATCTGTATCTTAACTCCTCTTATCAAGCCTAATGGTCGAACACTTTTTTGATCTGCCATTGTTACTGTGAATGGGGCTGGTTTCATGTCACTTAGACCAAGCTTCTGCCTTAATTGGTCTGTCATGATATTCACTCCAGAGCCTCCATCTATCAGTACATCAGTCAGGTCTGTGCTTCCAATTCTCAATTGGATTACTGGCATAGAATCATCAAAGTCCATGACTGTTTCTCGCCCTTCCGGCTTCACATTATAACTGGTCACCTTGCTGTTCATGCCTGTGATCTCTATCACATGGGCAATCTGATTGATTGCTTGATACAGCCTGTGCCTACAATGAGGTGACACAACCAATAGCTGTCCAATGGTAATCTCCGCTTTGGACTGGCATATTACTTCAGCCAAAGTCCCTTCATTACCCTGCACTTGTGCAGCTTCTTTCTTCACTTCATCTTCACTCTCTTCATCTTCTCTTTCAGAATCAGAGGAATCTGCCATAGGGATATCAGTACTCTTCTGCATTTCCCTTATGGTATCAGCCACTTCCTTGTGCAGTTCCTTCTCATCTCTCCAAGCCTCATCATCTTCAGGCACATCACCACCATCTTCATTATCATCATCTTCCTCATCTACTGGAGGTATTAGTTTAGCTTTGCTTCTGGTTACTATCATTGTACTTACTTCTGGTACAAAACATGGCCTAACCATGTGAGCTGCCACCACTGGGCCCTCATTCACAGGAGCTCTCATCTCATTCTGGTGTCTAATCCAGAATGAACAGGCAGCCTTGCGATGGCCTGCCTGATTACAATAGTAACACAGTTCTTCACCATTGGGTCATCGCCCTTAATCTCCTCTGGGATTATTTCTATAATCCTGATTCCCTGGCTGATAATTCCCCTTGGATTACCCTGATAGTTGCCCCTGGGATTGCCTTGGTAATTCCCTCTTGGATTTCCTCTCCCTTCCATACCATTGTTATAACCACCAGGCCTACCATAGTGGTCTTGATCACTGTTTCTTCTTGGCTGGGGCTGCACTTGATGCACCCTTACTTGTCTAGGTTCTCTTGCAGCTGTCCTTCTCTTGTAATAACAATTCTCAGTACAATGGTTATCCATTTTATAGATAGTACAATGTTTATCCTTCATGTGGCATTCAGCTGTGGTATAGCCTTCATTCTGGCATTTTGCACACCAAACACCCTTCCTCCAATGTGTTGCAGCCTCTGTGGCATACTTCTTCAAGATTTCTTCCAATCTTTTCTCATAGTTATCCCTCTTCAACTTTTCCTTCTTCTTACTCTTCCTCTTGAGCTCTTGCTCTTCTTCCTCATCTGACTCCTCCTCAGAGTCCTCATCAGCCCTTTTCTCTCTCCTGAGCATACCCAATTGCTCAATTCTGTTAGCTGTTTCAAATGCCTCCTCCACTGTATTATGGGGTAGCATATCACTTTCTCTTGCAACTCTGGTCTTAGACCACTCACAAACCAGGTCTTCTGTAATCCTGGCGCTGGTACAGCAGCCAGCTTTTTCATCATTAATTCCATCTTTTCCATGTACTCTTCAACGGTTTCATGCTTCTTTTGCCTTAACTGTTGTAAACTTCCATACACTTCGTCCTTAGTTTTGCTTGTCCTGAACTTGTTTTGGAATGCCGTACTAAGGCCATTCCAGGTTAGGAAATGATTATCCGGAAATCTTGCATACCATTCACTTGCTTTCTTGATAAGTGAACAAGGAAACAGTTTTATCTTGGCATCATCGCCATTCTCATTGTTCACAATACACATGTGCTCAAATTGGCTAATGTGTACATCAGGATCCCCTTTTCCTGCATATATTGGAAAAGGTGGCTTTGCCCGTGTTGGAGGAACCGCCATCTGTGGCCCTACACCCTGCCCTCTGACAGGTGCTGGTCCTCCTATTGGTGTTGGTCATTGAGGACCTGCTGCTGCAGTGGTGGAACTCCCACCAAGTATTGGCCCCTGAGCACTCCCTACTACTGGCCTCTCTGTACTTACAGTATTCCCAGCTACAGTTGCACTACTTCCCACACTCCCTGTCCCCCCAGAGCCAGATCCAAGCTGCCCGCTTGATCCCCCTGAGCCGACACCATTGTTGGCCTGTGATCCAAGTGCTCCACTTGATCCAGGTCCAACAGGTTGGGATGTCCTAGTTGTAGTCTCAACCTCAACTGTTGGGTCTACTTCTTCATACTCTTCATCTTCCAATTTCTTCTCTCTGTTTTCATCTTCCAAGTTCTTTTCTTGGATTTCTTCTTCCTCACTCATGTAACTCAACTAGAGTGGCGTGGGAGAGTCTGAACTCTCTGTTGGCTTTGCCACATCCTCCTCTCCTTCTTTGTCTCATGCTTCAGAAACTGGAGTTCCTGCCCTTGGTGTTCCATGCCAACTCTGATCAAAAATTTCTGTCAAATCTTTAATCCAGGGATGTACCTCAGATCTCTCTCCACGTGGTTGATCCTCTTCTTGTACCAATTCCCTTAATCTTTTCTTGTAAAGAATAAGAAGGAGTGGCATCCAACTCTAGTTCTTCCGGTATGGGTGATGTACTCTCTGATCTTAATGGTGTGAGAGGTCCAGATGATTCCCCTATGTCTATTCCTCTTTCCCAAAGATATGGATAATTAGCTTTTAGATAAATTTTTCTTTTTGCTGAATATCTCTGGAGTCTAGCTTCTCTTTCATCACTCATGTCCCATGTCTTTCATATCTTTAATGAGGCAATAACCAAAACTCTCTTCTGTAGTATCTCTCGTATATGCCTGGGTTTCTTTCAAGCTTCAATGCACCCTTGGCTATACTAGAAGTCTCTGTTACCATATAACCAACTTGCTCTCCCTCTACAAGCCACTTGATAAATCTTTATCACTCCTTTCTCCAGACCCCACTCAGGGTCAGCATCATGCACTCTCTTAAGAATGTTTTCCTTACAACCGTCTGGCAATTCCAAGAAACTCTGAAAGAATTGTTTGGACAATCTTTCCTTCTCAGTTCCACAGGGAATTTGATTCACATCAAATTCTTTAATTCTCCAACCACCATGATCCCACCAGATGCCTGTCACATCTGGTTGTTCATGACCCAGTTCCCCAGTATGGTCGCCAAATGTCGAGCGGCTTTTACTCACCCATCCCTTTGCTATCCGAGGTGGAAACTCCAAGATAGAAGAGTTAGATATCTCTAAGCACTCAGCCCGCTCAGAACAATCAGTCATGACCTACAGCTAGTGAATCATGGTTGTGGTTCCTATTTGTATTTCCTCTTGCCTTCATGTTGGCAAATTACCTTACTGTGTATACTGAAGCATCAGATTGCTTCAGTAACTACCAGGTTCCATTCACTCATCCATTCATTCCACAGCTTCACTCATGTCTCTCTACACAATGTGATTGTATCGAATAAGTATCAGATTAAGATTTATCAAGTATCAGGCCAATGCCATGGTGTCCCTGTTAGAGGACTGCCAGGGACTTAGGCACTTTTATGAGTTCTGTGGGGTCTGGGACTTAGACATTTTTATGGGTTCCAAAGGGTACCCTTATTTTTTACATAGACCAGTCACAGCCTGTCACAGTCACACAGCCAGTCACAGCTTAACACAGCCGACACAGCCCGTCACAGTCGCACAGCCAGTCACAGCTTAACACAACCGACACAGCCCGACACAGTCGCACAGCCAGTCACAGCTCGACATAGCCCGACACAGCCCGACACAGCCCGTCACAGCCTGACACAGCCGCCACAGCTTCGCACAGCCCTACACAGCCCGACACAGCCAGTCATAGCCCGCCACAACCTGATACAGCCAGTCATAGCTCGGCACAACTGGGGAACAATTACCATTGGCAGGGAACGACTGTGGGGGAACGACATCTGAAAAAAGAACGTGTACTACAAAAATAACGGTAAGTTAGGAAAGCGGTTAGAACGGCTAGTAAAGAGATAAAGCGGGAAGCGGGGACATCTGAGGGGATCACTTCTTGGGGACTTCTGGAAGGACTTCGGGAGGGGGAATCACGACTTGGAAATGAAGCGGAGAGCGCATCTTTGAGGAGAAAGAGGGAGAGCACGGAGTAGGAGGAGAACGATCTGTTGATACTTGCTGAATGCAAGAAGTAGAGTTGTAATGTAGAACAGAATAGAGATACCATGGCTTCAGCCTGATACTTGATAGATATTAATCTGATACATACTTCATACTCACACTGTGTAGAGAGATTTGAGTGAAGCTGTGGAATGAATGGATGAGTTGATGGAATCCGATAGATTGCTGAAGCAAACTGATACTTAAATACCAACAGTAAGGTAACTAGCTAACATGAATGGGGGGCTGCTATTTCATGAGCGGCATGAGCATGAGCGGGAAAAAAAAAAGCATGAGCAGACCATTGTGAGTCCACGGAAATAGGGTTAGGAGGCACGGAAATAGGGTCATGTGAAGTTGGAATGTGGCACCAGTGGACTTGAAATACAACATTTTATTGCAAATTTTGTGGCAAGCCACGTCTATACAATTGTGTTCTAACTGTCATAGACGGAATGGGCATTCCTCTCCTACACCCTCCGAGGAACTTGCCCCACCTTCTTCCTCATCCCCCTCATCCCCCTCATCCCCCTCATCCTCCAAGCTCTGTGATGCATCAGTTCCACTATGCCTCTAAAAAATCCCGTCCTCTTGGGGGACTGTCCACCTCACCTCCTGGGAATCTTCTACATCTTCTCCCCCACTTTCCTCAGCTGAATCCAAGACAAATCTACGAGCCTGACGGGCTCTAATAGCTGCTGCCTCCTCCCTCATCTTCATTTTCTTGAGGCTTGCCTCGTCTAAAATGTGCTGTACACGACTAGGTTCGGAACACCTCCTAATGGACACCGAAGCAAGCCGGGCAACATAAGTAGGAAGGATGTAGTCCCTTTCTGGACTAGGCATGAAATCCCCCCTGGCAAAAAAATGCACGTTCCTCCTGCCCATGAACTGCGGTGTAGACGTCCCTCCTACAGTAAGAACAAATCCACTTGAAGAATGTCAATACCAGCAGAAGCAGAAACGGTCTTTCAATGAAATAAAAGAGCGAGGGGAGGTGCCTCAAAAAATCAGGAGGCAACTTACAATGCGACCACTCACTCGTAAACCATTTTCGTCACCATTTTCCTAGGTTGGGCCTGAAAATGGCTAAGTCCCAGAACTGACTGGGCGCGGAACTAGAAAAATGGTGCCGAATTTCCGGTTGCGGTTCCAGCCACCCTAGGGACTTAGCCATTTTCGGGGCCCTGAACTGGAAAAATGGCGCCATTTTTCCATTTTGGGGCTGAAAATGGCTAAGTCCCAGATTTGACTGGGCCCGGAACTGGTAAAATGGCGCCGAATTTCCGATTTTGCTGCCAGCCACCCTAGGGACTTATCCATTTTCGGCATTTTTCCAGTTCGGGGCCAAAAATAGCTAAGTCCCAGATCTGACAGGGCGCGGAACTGGAAAAATGGCGCCGAATTTCCGGTTGCAGTTCCAGCCACCCTAGGGACTTAGCCATTTTCGGCCCCGAACTGGAAAAATGGCGTATTTTTTTTAAAATTAATTAATTAATTAATTAATCTCCGGTGCCATTTTTCCAGTTCGGGGCCGAAAATGGCTAAGTCCCAGATCTGACTGGGCCCGGAACTGGAAAAATGGCACCGAATTTCCGATTTTGGTGCCAGCCACCCTAGGGACTTAGCCATTTTCGGCCCCGAACTGGAAAAATGGTGCCATTTTTCCAGTCATGCAGGTAATTCGAAGGCGGATGGATGGAAATCCGGCGCCGGATTTCCATCCGCCAGGTAAGTTGGCGCGCAAAATTTCCGTCATGCAGGTAATTCGAAGAGCGGATGGATGGAAATCCGGCGCCGGATTTCCATCCTCCAGGTAAGTCGGCGCTGCAAATTTCTGTCATGCAGGTTACTTGTGAGCGGATGGATGGAAATCCGCTGCATGATTTCCATCCGCCAGGTACAAAATTTCCGTCATGCAGGTAATTCGGAGCGCGGATGGATGGAAATCCGGCGACGGATTTCCATCCTCCAGGTAAGTCGGCGCGCAAAATTTCCGTCATGCAGGTAATTCGAAGAGTGGATGGATGGAAATCCGGCGCCGGATTTCCATCCGCCAGCTAAGTCGGCGCGCAAAATTTCCGTCATGTAGGTAATTCGAAGAGCGGATGGAAGGAAATCCGGCGCCGGATTTCCATCCGTCAGGTAGGTCGGCGCGCAAAATTTCCATCATGCAGGTAATTCGGAGCGCGGATGGATGGAAATCCGGCGCCGGATCTCCATCCTCCAGGTAAGTCGGCGCTGCAAATTCGGTAGGGCGGCGCGCCAAATTTCCCTCAAGCAGGTAATTCGGAAGCGGATGGATGGAAATCTAGCGCCGGATTTCCATCCGCGCGCCAAATTTCCCTCACGTAGGTAATTCGGAGGCGGATGGATGGAAATCCGGCGCTGAATTTCCATCCTGCAGGTAACTCGAATCCCGGATGGGTGGAGATCCGGCGCCGAATTTCCATCCTGCAGGTAACTCGAATCACTGGCGTATGGATATTCGGCGCCGAATTTCCATTCGCCAGGTATTTCGAAGCGCTGAATTACCTTCCTGCAGGTAATTCTGAGCGTGTCCGATTGATTTTGCGGAGAAAAACAAACCTAACTGTTTGTTTTGTGGCTGAAGTGCACTTGTAGACACGTTTTTCTTGGAATCCTTGACTGCTAGAGGCAAATCGGAACAACCTCGGACGGAAATTCGGCGCCGTTTTTCCATTCTGGGAGGTTTTTACGACTTCCTTTGAGGGGGCCCCGATGGAAATTCGGCGCCGAATTTCCATCCGGGGGATGGTCTCTGTCGGAGAGGTGTCGGCCTCTCCGCCGCTCTGTTGGATATTCGGTGCCGAATTTCCGTCCGGGGGTTGAAATATGACGGCCAGCTTCCGGCCTCTCCCCCCTCCCCGACTGCATTGGAACGGCCCTGGATGGAAATTCGGCGCCGTTTTTCCATCTGGGGAGGTTTTTATGTCGGCCAGTTTTCGGCCTGACCCCCCGACACGACTTCCTTTGGGGGGCCCGGATGGAAATTCGGCGCCGAATCTCCATATAGGGGATGCTCTCTGTCGAATACGTGCCGGCCTCTACGCCCGAGGCGACTTCATCCGGGCGTCCCTTGTTGGATATTCGGTGCCGAATTTCCGTTTGGGGGTTGAAATGTGACGGCCAGCTGCCGGCCTCTCCCCCCTCCCCGACTGCATTGGAACGGCCCCGGATGGAAATTCGGCGCCGTTTTTCCATCTGGGGATGTTTTTATGCCGGCCAGTTTTCAGCCTGACCCCCTGACACGACATTTGGGGGGGCCCGGATGGAAATTCGGCGCCGAATGTCCATCCAGGGGATATTCTCTGTCGCACACGCGCCGGCCTCTGCGCCCGAGGCGACTTCATCCGGGCTTCCCCTGTTGTATATTCGGTGCCGAATTTCCGTCCAGGGATTGTAATGTGAGGGCCAGATGGCGGCCTTTCCCCCGAGCCGACTGCATCCGAAAGGCCTCGGATAGAAATTCGGCGCCGTTTTTCCATCCGCGGAGGTTTTTAGGTCGGCCAGTTTTCGGCCTGACCCCCCGACAGGACTTCCTTTGGGTGGATCCAAATGGAAATTCGGCACTGAATTTCCATCCGGGGGATGTTTTCTGTCGGACAGGTGCCGGCATCTCTGCCCCAGACAACTTCATCTGTGTGGCCCCTGTTGGGTATTGGGTGCCGAATTTCCATTCGGGGGTAGTAATATGACGGCACGGTGCCGGCTTCTCCCCTTCAGCCGACATCATCCGGACGGCCCCCCACTTTCTGACTGCATACCGTTGGCAGTTATTGCGCAAAGACCAAGGGCCGCATTCCGGAGACAAGGTTCATTAACACTCTGACTCTGGATTTTTGAGATAGTTGGCTCCCTGGATTTGGATCAGGCTTCGTCGCTCGGACAAATCGGCACCGCATTCCTTCCCATCGCTGCATCCCCCTTCTACCAGGGAGCTTCCCCGCACGCCATCCTGGCAGTCTTGTGTGCACATCTCCCATGGTGGAAAACCCGAGCGCTACAGTGTACTGCCCTCCTCACGAGCATAGAGCTTCATTTCTGTGCAGAGGGGACATCTGCCGGGTGATGGAGAAATATCTGTGCGTTCGATACCACCTGAAACCGGGGTCGGTTTTTTTGGAGGAGGAAAGGAAGGACTCAAACGACGTTGTTGTCGAGAGTATTGTTGTGCTCCACGATGATTTCGGCGATGGCAGGGAATGGCGAGTTCCACCATCGGACAGCGTCATATACAGGGCTGTTGGGGACTTCATTTGCCCGCCAAATGCACCTTCTATCCTGGTGCCTTCCACGAAACAATCCGCGAATCAGAGAGTGGTTACCTCAAAGAGAGAAGTCCGCAACGAAGTAAATCCAAAGCCGAACTCATCCATGAAGACGAGCGAGAACCGGGTTGTTCACAACCTGTCCGACTCAGACGGGGTCATGGAAGTTCCGAGGTCGTCCTGGAGATCAGGCAAGTCCTCAATGGACGTCAGTGGAGGAGGGAGTCATATTCCCAGCACGAGCACCGCAGTTCGATCTATTCTTGAAATTCTGCGAGGGCTTCACCTGGAGGGACACCGGTCGGAGCTGGCCGGGCTGGACTACAGCAAGTTCGCAATTAAATCGGTTACATGCCTTCCCGCCGACGTCGACGGTAATATCTTCTTTGAGTTCCTTCCTCGGGCGGACTACTCGAGGGCGTCCGGAATGTTGACAGATATGGATAGAAAACATGACGGTCATCCTTGGTGCGTTACCAAAACCACCAGCATGAAGATGCTCGATGGTGTGCGGGTGCGCTACGTTGTTTGTGTGGGCGCGTTGCGGTGTTTCTCCCCAACTTGCTTCCACTTTAAATCCAGAGGTCACAGGAACGAGACCGATTGGACAGGCACAGCTCATCAACCATTTCGAGCTCAGGAGAAGGTTCCGAACTCCACATTTAAGTGTGCGCATTGCAAAGAACCACCACACTGCATGTCTGTTTGTAATGCCAAGCAGTTCTATGTGTTGCACCGTTTCCCTGACCTCACCCGAGCTTGCATACACGTTGGTTCCCATTGTCACAAATTGGCGAGGGGGAACTCGCGGGAGGCTGCCCACGAAGCAGAGCAGCTCGTTCAGGAGGAGGTTAAGTTGAGACCGGGTGCCAAACCCAAACAGATACAGCTCCAAGCCGCCCATAAGATGGCATTGGCCAGAATTATGTCGGAAGACAGCTCCAATAGAGTTCCTCTTGATGAGAAGGAAATGGAGGCATTGCTGGAGTCGGTGTCCCACGTATGTTCACCGAATGTCCAAAACCACATTGTCTCATGCAAACAGAAAATTGGGCGTGGCTCGGATATGCACTCCATTCTGGAGGTGAAGCGACGATGTGGATATGACTACATTCATGGAAGTAGGTTTCCAGGACAAGGGACTGAGGCAGATCGTTGTTTCGTATTCAAAATGTCCACGTGTGGACCTGGCAGCGGCGTCGAACTGGTCGACAGGATGACGAGTGGGGACTTGTCAAACAGTTGGGTCATGTTCGACCATATCAAGCGAATTACAAATCACCAGTGGGTGACAATGGGTGCACATGTCTACGACACCCACTACAGGATGCTAATGACAATTGCTATTTGTGAGATGAAAGGAGAGGACACACAATCGGAGATGCTTCTTTGGCAGGGAATAAACAAACAGATGGCCAAGGCGGGATTGCCCCCTCCCAATTTCCGTGGTTTCATGGCGGACAACGCACAAGCAAATTGGGCTGCCATCCGAAGGGTGTACGGGCAAGACCCCAATGTTCCCATGGAAGGCAAGGAGAGATCTTGTGGGTTCCATTTTTTGCAAAGCCTTTCGCAGTACACAACCAGGCTTGTGGCGCCAGATTTCAGAGAGGAGCACCGTTCCATGTGCCTTGCGTGGAAGCGCGCTCCCACCTTGGATGATGCAGAGACACAGTTTGCATGTATACGGGCTTGGTGGACATCGTCAGGTGCTATAAGGAAAACAGACGAGGGAGCAATGGTGGTGAGTCCATCGAGTACCCTAAGCACTGCGCATGAAGCTTCCGAATCCACCCTAGAACAAAGGGATATTTATGCAAGTCCCTGATAGAGTTCAAGTGAGTGTAACAGCCCTTGCGGAGGTCGATGATACAAACACTCCAGTGCCCCCTGCAATGGTATCAAACAACATGGCGTCATTGCACAATCATGATGGCCAGACTCAACAGACTGACACTCAGCAGACCGATCACTCAGCAGACTCAGCACTCAGCAGACTCAATCTTCAAACCCAGTCCACTGCACAAATACAGAGGTCAACTTAATCGCTCAGAGTCAAGACGACACTGCGAAACCAGACTATGACTCAGGAGACAGTCTCAGCAGACAGTCTCAGCAGACTCAGAAGAGTTCTTACTCATCCCCAATTGGCACCAAAATGAAATCGCACTCTTTCAAGTCCTTGCCCAGTCGTTCAGTGCTGAGGCAACCTTTCAAGACCTCCAGAAGGCTTTCATGTTGCCCCACCCCCAATGACTTCAACACCGTCCACGTTGACGTTGGAAGAACAGCAATAGTGTTGGTGAACGCAACCTCAACCGACTTCTCATAGAATCAACACCACAGCTCCAGGAGCCTATCTGTGCACTCCGACTCAACCTTCTGGACCGCCTTTATGTCATCCGGCGACAGTCCGCATTCAAACCGTGGGTCCCCTTCAAAAAACATCAGCATGGAATTACCCGCCTTCACGTGCAGAGCATGTGCTTTGCCAAACCGAGCACCCATCCTGCACAAAGCAGACCATCCTGCACAAAGCAGACCATCCTTCGGGAAGCCTCATGTACTGACCAGACTGACGTCAACATGGTACCAAACACTCTACAGGCTGAACAATTCATCAGACTGACAAGACTAACCACAACAGACAATGATGAAACCAGCAGCAGACTGACCAGCGTGCAGACTGACCACAACAGAGCGCAAAGCACTTGACGACAAAGACAGACGAGGAGACTGAGCACAGTACTTACCTGTGCTGCTCCAGGAAACGACCCACATCTTTGTCCATGTCCAAGGCCAGCTTGCGGTTCTTGTTCATATAGACGCCAAATTTTTTCTTCGCCGGTCTCTTGGTACTCGGACCCTCCTCGACCTCCTCAGCATGGTCCACGACAGTCCGCTTCTTGGCTTTGCCTCTCCCCTGGGAAGCAGGGACAGCTGTAGGCGGGCTGGATAGAGCAGACAAACGCAGCGCTGCCGCCCTACTTCGCAACAGAGGCTGGTCAGCACGTTTGTTTACACTTGCTGGACCTGTCTTTGCAGCTTCGTGGGTCGCATGCGTAGAACTGACCCGCGCATCGGGGGGCATGCTCACCCCCACACCTTTCTTGGTTGTTGATCCCACGTTTGCAGCATGGGCGGAAGATGTCATGTCCTCAGAAGTAGACAGTCTGCCGACGGAGGGACGAACATCCTGTGAGGATACCGAGCAAAATGTCGAATTAGCCCAATTTCACAATGTGCTAAAACATAAACAACAGTGCTGAAAGAGGAAATGGCACAACCTGCCCAAGGGGTAAGGGAGCAAACTCCATGTAATCCAGTGCTATACCAGACGGTGTCTGCGCCGCATGTGGTTCCTTGTCAGTGTGCCTGCCAGCATGTTCAATCTGTTGCTCAACTCGCCCTGTAACACATGTTTATGCAAATGTGAACTTGTAAAAAAGTTGGCAAAAGAAATTGAGCTGAAACACGAAAGTTGCCCATAACATTTTACCTTCCAAGAGATTTCCGACGAGGCCAATGTCCTTGATTTGCCGGCACAGGCATGCTCCATCGAGATGAGCAATGGCGCCGATGCGGTCTTCAGTTGAGATCCCACACCACATGACTTTGAAGACATTGGGATTCTGCAAAACAATGTCGAATACTGCTCGCTCCATCACCAATGCAAACCAGTGCAATGCGTCATCCACCACAAACTTCTGTGAATGGTCTGTTCCATGGAGTAAGTCCATCCTCAAACTATGCAGATCCTTCATCAACTTGTTGTATGAGCGGAAATTGCCAAATTGCATCCATCTGTGTTGTAGGAAGGAAGCTGCCATGCGCTCAAAGTCCTATTCAGTCAATCCGAACAAGTGCTTTCTTCGCACCCCAAAGGTTGGATGTGCCATAGGCATATATCTGAGGTCTTCAGGCCGTGGGTCATCCATGAGAATCAGCTGCACAAGTAGAGGTGGCGCATTTTGGTCACTTGTGGCTTCAATGGCAACAGCAGAGGCGGCTTCTAGAACATGGTTGGCTTCCTCAATAGAAAACTCAATGGAATAATGAAATGGTACAAATGACCACCGGCGGTCCGCAACAATCCGGTGGAGCTCATTATGCCAATCCAAATGGGGATTAATTTCTCCCACCCTAAGCTGGGGAAGTCTTCAGCTCCGGGTCGAATTACCGGTGATGGCGATCGCCAAACTGCAAAAAGCGCCGTGCTATGTGAGAGAAAGCAGTCTGCTGGTCAGTCTATTGGATGACAGGACTTCCCATTGGCATGGGCTGCATGATGGGCTCCTGGAGAGGAGTCTGCAAGATGACAGGCTGCTCATTGGGAGTCTGCTCCGTTGGAGTCTGCTGGATGACAGGCTGCTGAACGGGAGTCTGCTGGATGATGGCCTGCTGAATGGGAGTCTGCTGGATGGCAGACTCGGCTGTCCCAGACGCATTCCCCCCCGACGCGTCTTGAATATGTAATGCCGCTATAGCAGCAGATGACCCAGGATACTTCAATAATATGTACTCTCGCACACGGTCCACTTCCGCACGCACTGCAGTCGCTTGTAAAGGAGCATCATGCTAGGTATCCGCCAAGCCTGAATGGCCCTACGAATAGAAACACGTTCATCCTGGTACACGACAGAGAACTTTGACGTCAGGAACATGGACGTGGACTCTATATTCACCTCATGCAGCGGATTGGACTTACAGACCAGCAGACTGTAACGTGCGTACGTAGGGTGGAGGCAACTAGTAGACTATACCAGTGGACTGGACCAGCGGACTGACAAACGGACTCAGTAAGTAATGCAGCGATATAAAACAGACTAACTGACGAGTGGAGTGAGCTAGCGGACTAAGGAGAGAATGCAGCGGACTGACCAGACTGAATAGGCAACGTGACCCCGATGATGGACTCAAACAGCACAGAGAACAGACTGGGCGGTCAGACTGACCATTACCTCCTCTACTTCATCATCGTTATCTTCATCTTCAAAGCTGTTCAACCAGTTCTGTTCCGCCTGTCGGATGAATGTGCGTAGCAGATCTGACTGGGCAACTCTGTAGAAATAACGGAAGAAGTCTGGATCCCCAATTGGTGGGCACTCTGGTGGGAAAAGCCCAAAGTCAACGAGGTGCAATGTGCCAGGGCAGACTGGCCCTTCAATGCTTTGTTGAGTTTTTGGTTTTGACCCTAAACCGATGGCATGGGTCGCGATATTTGTGTGAGTCTGCTGCCGAGTCTGGTCAGGCAAGTCAATGTCCACTGGACTTGTCACCCATTCCAGGCCCTGAGCAGATTCACTTTCAGTATCAGTACTGATGGTGTGGGTCTACCGCCCAGGACGGGGTTTAGTCTGTTGCGTGGATTTTGCCCTTGCCTCGCGAGCAGACCTTGCAGCGTTCTCCTTTTTTTGCCTCTCCTTTTTTTGGGCCCCATCACTCAGTTTAAGTTTTCTGGGAGCGTCCGGCGTTCCCTGCACTTGCAAATCCTCCATTGACGGGCCACCACAATGGACGCCATACCATGCGCGCACTTCGTCTAATTCCAAAGTGCGGGGGTCAAGCACTGATCCGCGCAAGCGCATTGTGGCCTCTTTGACAATCGACATGTCTTTCAGTATCGGCCAAGGCTTGAAATCCCGTGGAATCATTGCAACAGTCTCCTTGCAACCCGTGTCAACACAATGCCGATTTAGTTGGATTTTGTCCTTGATTACCTCTTCACAGAAGGGACAGAAGAGCTTGTCCTTCTGCCAATTCGAGTTTTTGGGCTTCCGGGCGCGGAGGTCTACAAATGCTTCCACTATTTTATGATCAAACTCGTCTGGTGAGTACCAGTACCTTCGCTCTTTCTTCAGTCTGGTTTGGTGCACAAAATCCAACCAGTCCGCTCCACCTTTTTCACAAGCATCCTCCATCGCTGCAGAATGAAACGAAGGTGTAAGGACAATGAGCGACAGAGCGACAGATAGAAGTCCTATGAAAAGACTCACCCTAAGCAAGAAGAGGACACAGAATGGAATGGAAACACCGCAGCAAGTGAGAACCTCACCGAGCCGATGAACTTCGAGTTGTTACGAAGGCGAGCGTGTTTGCGACGCTTCGCGGCTCTCCATACCTGGGGAAGAACGGTCGTCTTTCGTTACGGTGATGGAAACGCAAAGAGAAAAACAAAGTAGTGCAAAACTGTGCGAAAAAACAGGCGCGATGAGAATGGAGAAAGTAGAAGTAGAAGGGGGAAAGCGGGCATGACACTGCCAACGTGGCGCGATTTCACAGGCGCCAACTATCCGCCGTCATCGCATTGAATACGTTCACCGAACGAACGCATCGTACTAAATTCATCCACGCTCCTCGCAAGTGCAGCAGACTCATTTCCCATCGGGCCGAGAGTCCAGCGGACCGCCAGTCCAGCGGACTATTCGCTTTGTTGAGGCGAAGCGGCTTCATATTGGAGGCACTTCCCTGCCAGCGGAATGAAGAGAAAAGAGAGTAAGGGGAGAACAGGAAAGTCGAATACACCCATTGCGAACAGACTCGCGGCACAACAGACTGATGCATGCACAGTCCAACAGACTGATATCCATAGAGGAGAACTGTCCAGCAGACGGACGTTTCGCCAGACTGGCGGGAGAACAAGCCAAAAGACTGACTGGAGGGAAAATAAGAAGTCAAACAGACTTAGTGCAACAGACTTCCGACACAACAGACTGACAAATTCACAAGTGCAACAGACTGATATCCCAACAGACGGACTTCCAGCAGACGGCCTCCAAACTGACTGTTATGCACGCGATAAGGGGAATATCCGGAGCATTGACGGGCTAGCGGACCCACTGTGAACAGACTTGCGACATAACAGACTTCAAACATCCACGCGCATTTGCAGATGCAATTGTCTCAGATATCTCCCGTCGTAGCTCAGACATCTGCATTCAGCAGGTGCGTGTGGATGTTTGAGGACCTTACGACTGGATGGTGTTCCGTGACGACTCGAATTGCTTTTTTGTGCTGCCATCCGTTATATAATACCATGTGGATCCATCACAAAGCTGGGTTTCTTCAGATTCTCCACCCTTTTCCACAACTTATGCAAGCCGCTATACTTGGTCACATAAACAGTCCCATCGTCTGATACGAAATTTGCAATACACGCCCCCATGTGCATACGCTTCCACCATTTTCACGCCCATGTTACCCATGGGTTCCTTTAACGAACTAAACTTGTGAAGGCTCTCATGAGGGATGCAGTAGGAAGGGGCTAAACGTATCGTGACGGATCACAAGCAGAGGACGTTATAGGCGGGCGGGTGCTGGGAGCCGAGCGTCCGTGCGCGGGGCCCATCGGCCACATCGCACGTGCCCATTGAAGACCCTATTATCTTAAAATGAGAGGCATTGAAAAGGCGGCCCACGCCAGATTTACTTTCGAAGCCTTCGCAAATTATACCTAGCCACGTGGCTAACATGGGTCCCGGGTAGGCCACCGGCTGAGCCGGCCCGTCGTGACAAGCAAGGCGTTCACCCACGATAGCCCGTTGCCGCCTGCGTTCTTCTTGGCCCTTGGATTCCAGAAGTGAATGCTTCAGGCTCACACGCTGCTCCGATTTCTGTGTTTTATTCTAAGCTTTCTCGCATTTTACGGATAATTTCTGGATTCAGTTGCAGAATCCTTCTCGCACGAACTGTGGCATGATCTCAGCGTTGGCCCAGCTTTGTCAGGGCTCTGCCTTATCGCGTGACTGCACCCGGGTTTCTTGTGTCGCTGTCTTTGCGACTGGGTTTTTCAATCAGGCTTTGGGAGATCTCTTGCGTCTGTTTTTCACTTTTTTTTGTTTGCTGTTAGAAATTTGCTTGTTTCTCCCGAATCTGTTTCTGTTATCTTTTTCTATCTTCTTGGTGTGATTTTGTTGTAGACTTTTTTCGTATCGTCGCTCTGTCCTCCCCAGCCCCCTCCCTTCTTGCCGTTCTTATAATCACATCTTCCCGAATTGTGAAGTTGTACTTGGCTTTGAGCGTGTCGTCTCCTCCTTGCTTTAACTCCGTTTCACTGGATCTCCGTTTTTGCGTCTGTCTCCTTTCTTCGCTTGTCCGTTTACTATTGGAGTTTGCTTTAGGGATTCTCCGAAGTCCCCATATGCTGCAGTTCTCAACTTTCTGCTTGTATGTGTCTGTCTTTTCTTCTCCTAGTTGTATATTCTGGCCCCTGCAACGTACTTGCGGCTTCTCTTTCTGCTTTTCCTTCCTCCTTAATCTCCCTTTTTTGTTGCGGCCACTGGCAGGACTGCAGTCACACGACTTCTTACTAGAATGCACCTACCTTCTACTTGCCAGCTGATCTGTACTATTTGTGTGTAGTACATTGTGCAGTTGTAAATACATTATAGTATTCATCTCTGGCCTGTCGCATGGATTACTTAGCAATTTGAGTTATTTCACATTGACGAATGTGGATGAGCAGGAAAAGAGGTTAGAAGAAAATGCAAAGTGCAGGGCAGTATGGGGTTCCAGAAGTTCCACAGTTTGTGGTGGGGAGGCCTCCCCCAGCCCACATATTTACTCTCTCCCACGAGATGTCGCTCTCCCCTTCGTCCGGACATGGCCACCCTGGACATCACTCTCAGCACCCCCAACACCACCATCCCCATCAGCAGCAGCAGCATCACCATCATCATCCCCAACACCCTGCACACCAGCCGCACCCCTCGCATAGTCAGCATCAACAGCAGCAGCCCTCCTCCCATGCGCAGCACCAGCACCAGCAACATCAACAACATCAAGTGCAACATCAGCAATTACAGCATCAGCAACAGAATATGGTACAGCAGCTAGGCTTGGGGGGACCAGACTCGCCAGAGGCTCCCTCGCCTGTGACTAGCCGTCCTTCTCCAAATAATTATAACAAATCCACGTTCCCGGGAAGAGATCCCCTAGCACAAGATGACGATGGTATAGAGGATGAGGGGAGAAGTGCAGGTGGAAACCGTTGGCCGAGACAGGAGACACTTGCGCTGATAAAGATCCGTTCAGAAATGGATGCCAACTTCCGGGATTCTGGCCTGAAGGGTCCCCTTTGGGAAGATGTCTCCCGGTAATTTACCATGACTTTTGAACCAGACATGTCAATTTTGTGTGCAGATAGAAGTGGATACTGGTTAGTTCAGAAAGATAGGGTCAGGGTTTTTTAGTCCACAGTCAATCAACGTCTGGATAGGACTCAAGGTTTGACATTAGTTTGGATTTTGAATGAGACCTAGTAGATTGTAGATGGCTGAGAGAATCAAATTTTTGTGTGGAATATTATGAGGAGACAGTCTTTGGATAATCTCCTGAGAGAAATAGTGGGAACGGAGACTGCAGACTTTGACATCCCCCAGCTTCAGCTTGAGTGCTCTCCATCTTCAACCCTTCCAGGTGCCTCCAGCTTGAAGGCTGAGGTCAAATTGGACTTGAAATAGGCAACAGCCAAGAACGGGTGTGTCTTGCTCCTCCTTACACACAACTTCAAGTTTGTACTAAGGTGACATGTGGTGTGGATAGAATTATGGTTCTAGAGTCTCCTCTAATGGGTCAGCCATTGATCCTTGCAGGAAACTTGCAGAGCTTGGTTATCATAGGAGTGCCAAGAAATGCAAGGAGAAATTCGAGAATGTTCACAAATACTACAAGAAAACAAAGGATGGTAGGGCTGGAAGGCAAGACGGCAAAAACTACCGTTTCTTCAGTCAACTAGAAGCTCTTTATGGAGGCCAGAACAGTTCGGCACAAGGAGATGGGAGTGTGCCCCTCTTGTTAACTGGACATGGTGGGGTTAGCAGGGTAGCTGATGGTAATGCATCTGTACAGAGGACGACAGACCACAGTGGAGGTGGTGCTCTATCAGATTCTTCTGAGGATGACTACGATGAACCTGGGGTGGATGCAGACAACCAAGAAAACCAGAAAAAGAGAAAACGCAAGGAGGGTAAGGCTGGAATCTCCAAGTTGATGTTTTTTGAGTCACTGGTCAAGAAGCTGACAGATAAGCAGGAGGCCATGCAACGGAAGTTTCTTGAATCCATGGAGCGACGGGAGCAGGATAGGTTGGTGAGAGAGGAGGCTTGGAAAAGGCAGGAAATGGCAAGGTTGACCCGCGAGCATGAACTGCGCGCCCAGGAACATGCTCTTGCTGCAACCAGGGATGCAGCTTTGGTCGCCTTTTTGCAGAAGGTGACGGGACAAACCCTACAGCTCCCTCAGATACCCCCCCCTCCCCCTCTTGTCACAATTGTTGAGACTCCTCACCACCAGCACCAGGAGGAGCCTGAGAAAGATGCCACCTTTGATCCTAACAGTAAAAGGTGGCCTAAACCTGAGGTGCATGCTTTGATACGTCTTCGCAGTGGCATGGAGACAAGATTTCAAGAGGCAGGGCCTAAGGGCCCACTATGGGAAGAGGTGAGTACAGGAATGGCCTGCTTGGGTTACAACCGTAACTCCAAAAGGTGTAAAGAAAAGTGGGAGAATATCAACAAATACTTCAGGAAGACAAAAGAGAGCAACAAGAAGCGGCCAGAAAATGCAAAAACCTGTCCTTATTTCCACCAACTAGACATCCTCTACTGCAAAGGCGTTTTGGGCACACCAAATAGCAAGTTGAACAAGCTGGATGAGCAGTCAGAAGAGTTGCTCGATCACCAAGTTGCAGGCTCCCATCGAGATGATAGTGGGCAGGAGCAAGGTGAGGGGGAAATTCTAGCAATGCTTCCAGATGGAGGACCAGCTGGAGCATCCGCAGGCAATGGTGTGTCTGCGCATTTCTTCTCTACTGCAGAGAATGGAAGTAGTTGCGATCGGGGAGGCTCAAAGAAGGTAAAGAGGAAACTCAGGCTCAGAAACAGTTGCTAGAATCTTGTACCTGCTGGCCACCCCACTGCTGTCGCTTCTCTTGCTCTCACATTTGACATTTGCACGCTGGTGCTGGTGACATTTTTCAGGGAATGCAGACTTAGTCACTGACAATCAAAGTCGTGGTCAAGGGCATTCTGGAGGGGCAGCAGCAACGCTTTGAAGCAGAATCTCATCGGCGACAGCATGAGTGTAAAAAAGTGGACAAGAGAGGGAGGTTCTTGTCCAGCAAAGGCAGCAATGGGAGGACTACTGGCTGCTTCTTCGGGGGATGCTGCGTTCATGGCTGTTGTGCGGAAGCTGGCTGGCAATGGGCCTAAGAGTTTGGCTTTCTGTATCAAATTCGAAGTGATGGGAGTTTGGGGGATTGGGGGGGAGGGGGGTGTATGTGTGTTTGAGGAAGGGGTTAGAATTTGTGCCTTGGACTGGTATCAATAATCGTGTACCAAACACTATCCTTTGCAATGACAGAGACAGGGGGAGATAGAAACAAGTCAGGGTTTTTGGTTTGTACCATACATGTACCAGTAGCGTGGGTGGTGGTTGGGGGATCCTACTAGCATGCTGCTGAGATGGTTCGTATGGGTTTGATGGGAAGGTACCCAGAAATAAGCCAGACTTTTCTACTTGGCAGTGTTTACTAGATACTTTTGTGAACAGGTGACCTTAGATTTGCTGCACATTCTCTTTCAGGAGATTTCGCTTTGATTTGATTTCAAAGGTGCTCAGATTAAAATTTGTCAGTAAATTTGTGTGAGTACCCATAGTGAGAAATCCTGATCGATTGGTTTTGGAAGGGTTAGCTCCTTTGAATCTTGGAATGGCAAGGTGTAGATGACCTTCTTCCCGTCTTTCTAATGTGGGCCCCAGGGGTCCCACAATTACTTGTTACCATACACCAACAATATGGATCCCAGGGGTCCCACACTTGCCTCGCATGGAATCTCATCCTTCCACCTTTCTTTCCTTCATTCCAGCTCTTTACCTCGTTTCTTATCTGTCTCTCTGTGTTTGAAGTGGGATCTAGAAGCTGGTTTATAACCTCTCCGAAGCAATCATAATCTCTTTGGGTGGTAGGCAACCTGCAATAGTTGCTTGGGATGTGGGCGACTAGGAGCATTGATGGTGAAACAAAGAAACCTTATCTCATACAAAAGCTAATCAAGACTATGGATTAAGATAAACTTTGTTTTTTGTCCAATGAATTTACAAAGTCTCTCTTGCTGAAAACATTACCGCCCAGATTCAGTAGACTTGTACTTGTCAGGTGGAAGGGAAACACAGATGACAAGTGCCCCTTTGCTTATTGACACTGTAAACTGCTTGTCCATGGATTATGATTGTATACTCCAGGGTACCTGTATCACAACGCATTCACCCTAGATGCAACAAAGTGTACACATGGAGCATCATCATCTACTAGTAAATGTGCAACTCCTTATACAAACATGCTATGTTGTTCTAATATCAAATCCTCATCCTCGGCAGTGTAGGTCGGGCACAAGCATTGTCTACACAAACATGCAAACATATCAGGTTTATACTCTTGCAATCAACCGTCCTTCCAGCTCTGCACACCTAAGTGCACGACAAGTTGAGCATGTCATGGGTACCCCTGTGGACTTTTACAGCAATGAAGTCATCAGGGGAAAAGGAAATCTGCATAGCCTAATTGAATTGAATAAACTCATGTATGAATCACACCCTCTCCATCCGAGGTACAATGACAGTCAGTCCCCCTTCAACAAGTATCTTAGATTATAAGGCATTCAGACCAACTACAACACCAAACATTTCTTCAAAACATTACTACTCTTGAGTCCTAAACTCCAATAAAAGAAAATCCTCCAAGCTAAGTATGACCTGCAGCTTGCACTCTATCTCCCTTTATTCGTCTACACTTATCATAGTACATGGGCCTAAATACCCCAACACCACGCCCTAGCTGACAGACAGAAGCAGATCCATGGTAGCAAGTATCACTATGAAACGACAAGAAAACTAAAGCCATGACGATGGGCTAGCAAAGGAGAATGTGCTAAGAACCCCAAATACAAAAAAGTCCTAATTACTCACATTGTTACACCTCCATGTGAGCTAGACACTAGTATGAAATGTTAGTAGGGAGAGCTACAACTGAGACTCACAATTCTTCTGTAGGATTCTTTTTGACAAGAGGTTCCCGTTCTTCATATGATGGCTGATAGTAATCCACCATGACATTGACAACCCCACTTGCCGCATGTTAACACTTATGCATTATGTCTCCATGCATGACAAACTATTACACAAAATTCCAAATCGCCCTGCAACACAACCCATTGAATGAACAATGTAGGGATGAAGAGCCATTTTAAGGAATTGAACCCAAGATCAAGTTAGGAAACAATTGATACCTTCAATTGTTGTCATGGGGGTATCGGTAGCCGAAAGCTGAAATGGTTCTTAGCTACGCCAACTTTGTCGGAGTCTTCTTTTTCTCTTGTCATGGGTGGATTGGCATCTACAAAGTCTCTGCACTTCACATATAGATTGATGGTCTTCAGAGGTCGAACTACTCATAGTTGAGAGATTCTGCTACCATAGTTTCTCTTAAACGAACCTACTTCTAACATCACATTTTCCAAGGAGTTAATTTGATAGTACATGCAAGCAAACATTACCACCTAGATTGATAAAAGACAAGAACGTTATCAAGAAAACTATTCTTCACTAAGCCAGAAGTCCTAGTGATTATACAACATTCTCAGTTTGTCCTATGCCACTCCTTATGATTGTTCAACGAAATCAATGATGATATACTCAACTTCAGCTTTGCCTATATATCGTACCTTTCACTATCGACCATCATACTTTCAACACATCGTCGCTGATCTAAGGTCAGAGATGAAGACTCCTGCTAAAGCAAACGTAACTTATGGTATTACTTCACCCCAAAGGACTATTGCCTTATTTGGAAGGTGGACACCTTCTAACGCCCGTATCCGGGGCAACCGGGTTTCCCAAACCTCCCCCAAGGACTCAAAAGTCATGTTGGCTAGCATGGTGGCATTATCGTTTTCTCCAGTTCGGCGACTATATGCGGGAGGTGAGTTGCACGAATTCACGTCCCGTTGAATATTATTCTTAGCCATATTTGTAACTTGCTTGTAACCTCAACATGTGCTTGTGCAGGAAATGTGTCTCGACTCCGACACCGACATGCCCACGACAAACATGGCCGAAAACTGGCTAAGTCCCAACATGCACTGGTACCGTGTCTGGAAAAATGACGCTGAATTTCTCTTTTTTGGGCCGAAAACTGGCTAAGTCCCAACATGCACTGGTACAGTGTCTGGAAAAATGGCGCCGAATTTCCCTATTTTGCGCCGAAAACTGGCTAAGTCCAAACATGCACTGGAAAAATGGCGCCGAATTACCTGTCATGAAGGGACCTATAGTCGCGGAATTCGGCACTATTTTTCGCCAGAGAGACCTATTACCGCGAAATACGTCGCCGTTTTTTCAAGTTACGGACCCTATTACCGCGAAATTCGGCGCCATATTTGCACATGTCGCTGGGAATTGGCATGAGCGGAAGACGAAATATCATGAGCACAACTGTCAAAATTACAATTTTCCCTTCAAGGGGCCGAATAATATATTTGTTTTTCCTGACATATTGCATTAAATTAATGTTTTTTATTGTTTTTTATTTTCGAAATTTGTACTTCTGCTCATGAAAACCGATTGTCTTACTACTCCGCTCATGCCGCTCATGCTCATGAAATAGCTAACCTCCATGAATGCGGGAAGAAAAACAAATAGGAAACACCCCCATGATACACTAGCTGTAGGTCATGACTGATTGTTCTGAGCGGGCTGAGTGCTTAGAGATTTCCAACACTTCTATCTTGGAGTTCCCGCCTCGGATAGCGAAGGGATGGGTGAGTAACCGCTCGACATTTGGTGACCATACTGGGGAACTGGGTCATGAACAACCAGATGTGACAGGCATCTGGTGGGATCATGGTGGATGGAGAATTAAAGAATTTGATGTGAATCAAATTCCCTGTGAAACTGAGAAGGAAAGATTGTCCAAACGATTCTTTCAGAGGTTCTTGGAATTGCTAGACGGTTGTAAAGAAAACATTCTTAAGAGAGTGCATGATGCTGACCCTGAGTGGGGTCTGGAGAAAGGAGTGATAAAGATTTATCAGGTGGCATGTAGAGGAAGAGCACGTTGGTTACCAACACTGGTTTATGTGATAGCATTGTTATCCATTAAGCGAGTAGAGTTTGAAGGCTGGGAGGAAAGAAAGGTGAATGTTTATACTCATATGCATGAAGAGCTTGTATTGGTAAATAATTGGATTCCAAAGGATATTTTGTGGATCAAACTCACACCAAGAACAGCTTTCCAGACTTGTTTGCCATATGGTTATATGGTAATGGAGACTTCTAGTATAGCCAAGGGTGCATTGAAGCTTGAAAGAAACCCAGGCATATACGAGAGATATTACAGAAGAGAGTTTTGGTTATTGCCACATTAAAAGAAATGAAAGACATGGGACATGAGTGATGAAAGAGAAGCTAGACGCCAGAGATATTCAGCAAAAAGAGAAAGCTATCTGAAAGCTAATTATCCATATCTTTAGGAGAGAGGAATAGACATAGGGGAATCATCTGGACCTCTCACACCATTAAGATCAGAGAGTACATCACCCATACCGGAAGAACTAGAGTTGGATGCCACTCTTTCTTTTTCTTTGCAAGAAAGATTAAGGGAATTGGTACGGGAAGAAGATCAATCACAAGGTGAAAGATCTGAGGTACATCCCTGGATAAAATATTTGACAGAGGCATAGAACACCAAAAGCAGGAACTCCAGTTTTTGAAGCGGAAGGTGAAGAAGAGGAGAGGATGTGGCAGAGCCAACGGAGAGTTTAGATTCTCCAACACCATTGCAGTTGAGTTACATGAGTGAAGAAGAAACCCAAGGGCAGAACTTGGAGGATGAAAATAGAGAGAAGAAATTGGAAGAGGAAGAGTATGAAGAAATAGACCCAACAGCTGAGGTTGAGACTACAACCAGGACATCCCAACCCGTTGGACCTGGATCAAGTGGAGCACTTGGATCACAGGCCAACGAAGGTGTCGGCTCAGGGGGATCAGGCGGGCTGCCTGGATCTGGCTTTGGGGGGACAGGGAGTGTGGGAAGTAGTGCAACTGGAGCTGGGAATACTGTGAATATCGTGGGGCCAATAGCAAGGAGTGTTCAGGGGCCACCATTTGGTGGAAGATCCACCACAACAACAACAGGTCCTGAAGGACCAGCACCAGCAAGGGTGCCAGCACCTGTTAGTAGCAGAAGATAGGGCCACAGATGGCGTTACAACCAACACGGGCAAAACCACCTTTTCCAATATATTCAGGAAAAGGGGATCCCGATGTACACATTAGCCAATTTGAGCACATGTGTATAGTGAACAATGAGAATGGCGATGATGCCAAGATGAGATTGTTTCCTTGTTCACTTATCAAGAAAGCAAGTGAATGGTATGCAAGATTCCCTGATAATCATTTCCTAACCTGGAATGGCTTGAATACAACATTCCGAAATAGGTTCAGGACAAGTAAAACTGAGGATGAAGTGTATGGAAGTTTACAACAGTTAAAACAAAAGAAGCATGAAACTGTTGAGGAGTATATGGAAAAGTTGGAATTGATGATGAAAAAGCTGGCTGCTGTACCAGCACCAGGTTTACAGAAGACTTGGTTTATGAGTGGACTAAGACCAGAGTTGCAAAAGAAAGTGGATATGTCACCCCATAATACAGTGGAGGAGGCATTTGAAACTGCAAATAGAATTGAGCAATTGGGAATACTCAGGAGAGAGAAAAGGGATGATGAGGACTCTGAGGATGAGTCAGATGAAGAAGAAGAGCAAGAACTAAAAAGGAAGAGTAAGAGAAAGGAGAAGTTGAAGAGGGATAACTATGAGGAAAAATTATAAGAAATCTTGAAGAAGTATGCCACAGAGGCTGCAACACATTGGATGAAGGGTGTTTGGTGTGCAAAGTGCCAGAATGAAGGCCATACCACCACTGAATGCCACATGAAGGAGAAACACTGTACTATCTGTAAAATGGATAACCATTCTACTAAGAATTGTTACTACAACAGAAGGACAGCTGCAAGAGAACCTAGGCAAGTAAGGGTGCATCAAGTGCAGCCCCAGCCAAGAAGAAACAATGATCAGGACCACTATGGTAGGCCTGGTGGTTACATCGAGCATCTTCATGCTGGTGGTTTTGGTGACGCACCAATAATGACCATCATGTTTTCTATCCATATCTGTCAACATTCCGGACGCCCTCGAGTAGTCCGTCCGAGGAGGGAACTCAAAGAAGATATTACCGTCGACGTCTGCGGGAAGGCATGTAACCGATTTAATTGCGAACTTGCTGTAGTCCAGCCCGGCCAGCTCCGAGCGGTGTCCCTCCATGTGAAGCCCTCGCAGAATTTCAAGAATAGATCGAACTGCGGTGCTCGTGCTGGGAATATGACTCCCTCGTCCACTGACGTCCATTGAGGACTTGCCTAATCTCCAGGACGACCTCGGAACTTCCATGACCTCGTCTGAGTCGGACAGGTTGTGAACAACCCGGTTCTCGCTCGTCTTCATAGATGGGTTCGGCTCTGGATTTACTTCGTTGCGGACTTCTCTCTTTGAGGTAGCCATTCTCTGATTCGCGGATTGTTTCGTTGAAGGCGCCAGGATAGAAGGTGTATTTGGCGGGCAAATGAAGTCCCCAACAACCTTGTATATGACGCTGTCCGATGGTGGAACTCGCCATTCCCTGCCATCGCCGAAATCATCGTGGAGCACAACAATACTCTCGACAACAACGCCGTTTGAGTCCTTCCTTTCCTCCTCCAAAAAATCGTGAGGAGGGCAGTACTCTGTAGCGCTCGGGTTTTCCGCCATGGGAGATGTGCACACAAGACTCCCAGGATGGCATGCGGGCAAGCTCCCTGATAGAAGGGGGATGCAGCGATGGGAAGGAATGCGGTGCCGATTTGTCCGAGCGACGAAGCCTGATCCAAATCCAGGGAGCCAACTATCTCAAAAATCCACAGTCAGAGTGTTAATGAACCTTGTCTCAGGAATGCGGCCCTTGGTCTTTGCACAATAACTGCCAACGGTATGCAGTCAGAAAGTGGGGGGCCGTCCGGATGATGTCGGCTGAAGGGGAGAAGCCGGCATCGTGCCGTCACATTACTACCCCCGGATGAAAATTCGGCACCGAATATCCAGCAGGGGCCGCACGTATGAAGTCGCCTCGGGCAGAGAGGCCGGAACCTGCCCGACAAAGAACAACCCCCGGATGGAAATTCAGCGCCGAATTTCTATTCGGATCCCCCCAAAGGAAGTCGTGTCGGGGGGTTAGGCCGAAAATTGGCCGACATAAAAACCTCCCCGGATGGAAAAACGGCGCCGAATTTCCATCCAAGGCCGTTCGGATGCAGTCGGCTCGGGGGAAAGGCCGCCACCTGGCCCTCACATTACAACCCCCGGACGGAAATTCGGCACCGAATATCCAACAGGGGAAGCCCGGATGAAGTCGCCTCGGGCGTAGAAGCCGGCGCGTGTTCGACAGAGAGCATCCACTGGATGGAGATTCGGCGCTGAATTTCCATCCGGGCCCCCCCAAACGAAGTCATGTCGGGGGGGCAGGCCGAAAACTGGCCGACATAAAAACCTCCCCAGATGGGAAAACGGCGCCGAATTTCCATCCGGGGCCGTTCGGATGCAGTCGGGGAGGGGGGAGAGGCCGGCACCTGGCCGTCACATTTCAACCCCCGGACGGAAATTCGGCACCGAATATCCAACAGGGGACGCTCGGATGAAGTCGCCTCGGGCGGAGAGGCCGGCACCTGTCCGACAGAGACCATCCCCCGGATGGAAATTCGGCGCCGAATTTCCATCCGGGCCCCCTCAAAGGAAGTCCGGTCGGGTGGTGAGGCCCAAAACTGGATGATATAAAACCTCCCAAGATGGAAAAACGGCGCCGAATTTCCGTGCGGGGCGGTTCGGATGCAGTCGGGGAGGGGGGAGAGGCCGGCACCTGGCCGTCACATTTCAACCCCCGGACGGAAATTCGGCACCGAATATCCAACAGGGGGACGCCCGGACGAAGTCGCCTCGGGCGTAGAGGCTGGCACCTGTCCGACAGAGACCATCCCCCGGATGGAAATTCGCCCCCTCAAAGGAAGTCCGGTCGGGTGGTGAGGCCCAAAACTAGACGATATAAAAACCTCCCAGGATGGAAAAACGGCGCCGAATTTCCGTCCGAGGCCGTTCGGATTTCCCTCTAGCAGTCAAGGATTCCATGAAAAACGTGTCTAAAAGTGGACTTCAGCCACAAAACTAACAGTTTAGTTTGTTTTTCTCCGAAAAACCAAGCGGCCACGCTCAGAATTACCTGCAGGAAGGTAATTCGACGCTTCGACTTACCTGGCGAATGGAAATTCAGCGTCGAATTTCCATCCGCCAGCGATCCGAGTTACCTGCTGGATGGAAATTTGGCGACGGATTTCCATCCATCCGGGCTTCGAATTACCTGCAGGATGGAAATTCGGCGCCGAATTTCCATCCTGATCCGCTCCGAATTACCTGCATGACGGAAATTTTGCGTGCCGCCCTACCTGCCGGATGGAAATTCGACGCCGAATTTCCATCCATCCGCTCCGAATTACCTGCGTGGCGGAAATTTCGCGCGCCGCCCTACCTGGCAGGATGGAAATCCGGCGCCGAATTTCCATCCATCCGCACTCCGAGCAATCTGGCGGATGGAAATCCGGCGCCGGATTTCCATCCATCCGGCTCTGAATTACCTGCGTGGCGGAAATTTCGCGCGCCGCCCTACCTGGCAGGATGGAAATCCGGCGCCGGATTTCCATCCATCCGGCTCCGAATTACCTGCGAGACGGAAATTTCGCGCGACGCCCTACCTGGCAGGATGGAAATTCGGCGCTGAATTTCCATCCTGCTGCTCTCCAAATTACCTGCATGACGGAAATTTTGCATGCCGCCGTACCTGGCGGATGGAAATCCGGCGCTGGATTTCCATCCATCCGTGCTCCGAATTACTTGCAGGATGGAAATCCGGCGCCGGAATTCTATCCTGCTACGCTCCGAATTACCTCTACGTTGGAAATTCCGGGCCGAGTTGCGTCATATTTCATCCGACAGGGAGGGCTTCATCCGACATTTAATTGCGTAGTTGGGCATTAAATGTCCACCGCCGTCCATTTTTATTCGGGCTGGCGACACATGGCTTCCTCGATACGTACCCTAAATCTGATGCTAATCTTGGATTAACTTCTATTCGAGGCATGTATCCCAAAAAACTGAGATTTTTTTCTATTTTGGCTGGGACTTATGCCGCCTGAAGGGCGTGGTTCTCCTGAGAGAGACCTCACATCCAGACCGCGGCGGAAGTTGAAAGCTTTGTACTACGGACGACGGCCAATCTCTCGCATGGCCAAACTTAAGCTCCAGCAGGAGATTCCAGTGTCTTGCTCACAACCCGCGCCAACTGAAGCCGAGTACTCTCAGGCAAGCCACTTCTGCTTTCGCTTTGTTCGCTTTCGCTTTTGCTTTCGCTTTGTCGTTTCGCTTTGTTTTTGCATCTTCATCCTGGCATCGCTGGAAGCGTATGGCTGCATCGCAAAAGCAGCAGCTGTTGCGAAGAATGATCAAGGTCTGAGTGGTTAAAAATTAAGGAAATCCATGCTGAGCTGAGAAGATGAAGTGCCTTCAAAACATTTCACCCTGTTTTCCCGTCTTATGGAATTCCTGATCATTTGTTCATCGTGTTTCATATTACCGGTTGAGTGAACCTTAGATAGTTTGCAATGCGTGTGCAAAGCCGGCAGCTCTGGAGAAGGCTGCTTGTGCATGTCATTCTTAGGCATTGGTTGGATTTGTTTTCATTGTTGTTCCATGGTACTCCATACTTCCTAAACTTGTTTTGTTTTCATTGTTGTTCCACGATTATTGCTATGGTGGTTGCGCTGCTCGTTGCGATGCTGGTTTTGGCACCGATGTTGGTTCTGACGATTTTGGGAATGACAGAGTGACGACGAGCCCGGCATGCTGGTGGTATCATCGACCGCTCCAACTCATCGCATGTTTGAATCGCCCAACTTGGGGCGAGAGGGCAAACTTCAACCTTTTGTTGGTGGACGGGAGGACCTGCGGCGACGGTACAACATAATAGGCATTGGGGAGGTTGGTGCAGGCGGCATGGCAGGTGAAGGGTGTGAGGACGTGAGGACAGCAGATCCGGCAATGGAGGTTGTTGATGCACATGCAGTAGGGCCCGCCCACGCAAAGAAGAAGAAGAAAGCTAAGCATATGCAATCCCCGGCGAGAGAGCCGTCACGGGCTGCGGAGGGGGGAGTGAGCAGTGCGCGCGAGGGTGTCAGTTCGCCTCAATTAAAGGTGGTCGTCCATCCGGGCTCCCCTGCTGCTAGCCCTAGTAAGAAACAGAAAGCCCGTGAGAGGGCAAAAGAGAGGGCAAAAGAACAGGCGAGACAGAAGGCTAGCCAGGAGGAAAGAGAAAAGGCCACTGAAAAGGCCAGGGGTGCCCAAATGACAGATGCCAATGTAAGCGAGGGACGCACAGAGACGGTAGATCCCTCCAAGACACCACAAAGAGGCAGTAACACACCGGTTACACCATCGCGGACAAGAGCAGCCCCCGCAATTACCCATATGGTGGAGAGTGGAGGAGAGGAAAGAACACCACAAAGAGCACGGATTGTGCAAGTTCGAGGTGAAGCCGGGGAGATGGCAGTAGAGATAGGGAGAGTGCTCGAGGTGGTTTTGCCGGTGGTTCACCATGTTGAGGAGGACGACACCGAGCTTTCTGACCAGGATGACATCCTCCCGGACATCCCCAGGCCCCAAACCCGCAGCATACAGGCTGGATTTGGCGGTCCTGGTGGGCTGCCGGAGAACCCCTCTGCAGCAGACGTCATGTCGGAGGAGGATATGAAGTTGGCCACTGCCAAGATATTGGAGGCAACCCACAACAACATTGGCAGGGTGCTGGGGGGCATGGTGTACCCGGCCAAGCTTCGAATTCCTCTTTGCCGCTTGGTGTCTTTGCAGGTGGTGAGACCTGCCCTCCCAGGCGATATCGACAAGCTGAAATTCTCTTTCCGGGATGGATATCGAATGGGGTCTGCCGCGTTTTACGTTTCCATTGAGAACGACCACGGAGCTTCCCGTGCCCACACTTCCGATGAGGTGGACAAATGGTGTCCCCATTGGCAAAGGCGAAATGAGGAGTTCGAGAAATCGATTGATACTGATCCTCTTTTCCAGCACTTGTCCGGAAAGATGTTTTACGTGTGGGACGGCAATCATCGCCTCCTGGCATGGATGGAGCACATAGCCGAAGCCCACCCCAACGACCTTGATTGGCATTTTGCCGTGGAGTGTGTTGTGCTGAAGGTTGCGGGGCCCAAAGATCGCAGTCTTCTCAAAGCTGCAATGGCAGACATCAACTCGTAAGTTACAACGCCTCTTGCTTTTGGACCCATCCGATTGTAAGTCATTTCATTGCGAATCCTCATATTTGTTGTAAATTCCCATTTCAAAATTGTTTGATGGAAATGTGGCATTGCAGGATGACTGAGAATGCCTTCATTGCCACCAACTTGTCCCATATGCTCTTCCGAGTGAAGGATGTCGGGAAGCAGGGGGTGCAAGAGTTTGCCAATTCGCTCAGTGCCGACCTCCTGCGCAAGTCGGAGGCAAAGGCAGACAGAACCTGGTATAGGCTGAGCATGGACGCCATGGTGGACTACATATTTCGGGTAAAGCTCCTGACTGTTTTGTTGAGCTAATCTGTCTCTCCTCCCCCAATAGAAGAAAAAGTGTTGAGCAGGATCTCTAATCTTATGTGCGCATTCTTGACAGACGAAAATTCAGCAGGATTTGGCACATGCGCGGAGGTTCTACATGGAGTCAGAGGAGAAGAATCTAACCCTCTCGGCACTCGAATCGTATCTCAAAGCTGCGGAGGTGGACCCGCATAAAGTACAAGTCGCGGATGGTAAAGTACGTGGCCATAGCTGATCCCGCCCTTGGTGCCGACTTTCTGGTGGAGGTGGGGAAGCACTACTCCCGCGCTCTGAAGCCCACGATGACATTGGAGAAGCTCCATCGTCTAGCCACATCCTGTGTGGATGGTGCAAAAAAGGTGATACATTCTTAACCAAATTGTGGTGGCAACAACTCGTTTTTTGTGGTGTTTGGCGCTTACGAATATGCTGGGTGGTTGGACAGACCTGGTGGCTCCAAATCTGGAATGGTTCCCAAAGTACAAGGGACATGTGGAGCTTCCCCAAACCGGACAAACTGTCCCCAAGCCCCCCTTCTTTTTGGGAAGGCAGATTTGTTTCTAACTTACTTGTGGTCTTTTGTTGTCTGTGGCTTTGCGAGCCCCCCAGATGTAGTTTCTAAGGAGGCCTCTAGCTTCTTGGACTTGTTTCGAGTCTGGACGCCATGATGAGGAGTAATACCACATACCAGATGAGCAGATTTGGTTAGCCACCAAGACCCGGCCAGTGAGGGAAAGGTGCTTCGAGCCCCAGTAGGTGAGTTTCCTTTTGAGCTTTTGCAGTATTGGGGCAAATTTCTATTCATCTATAAGGCCTATTCCAAATGAGTAAGCCCAAGAGGGTAGTGGCCTCACCGTGCTTGAGCCACTTCAAACCCTGGTTGGAACCCCACGAAGGAGGTGTTCCTAATGTGGATTCCGTGAGATCTGTGACAAGCAAGGCTGATGTTTTGTTCCAATTGACCTTGAATCCTGAGGCCTGGCAAAAACCATTCAGAGTATTTCCAGCTAAGTCTAAATTTTCCTCTGTAGCTTGAAGCATCAGAAAAGTATCGTCCACAAACATAGAGTCTATGAGGTTGATGGGCTGTCTCATGATGTAGTTGGTGATCCTGAGGCCCTTTATGTTTTGGTTGTGGTCCAGCATGTAACCCAAGGTATCTGCCACCACATGAACAGGAAAGGGGCCAGCGGGCACCCCTGTCGAACTGAACGCTGCAGGGGGAAGAAAGAGGAGAGGTATCCATTTACCATGACCCTGTTGGATGATATTGTCAAAAGAATGTGAACCCAACTGCAGAAATGTGGTGGAAAGCCTATCTTAGCCAAAGCTGCAAGGAGGAAGGGCCATTCCACTCTGTCAAACGCCTTTTCGAAATCCAAGAGAACCATGGCAATAGCCTGACCTGATCTGGAGGCGAATTCTAGCACCTCTTGAGCTAAAAGAAGATTGTCAAGGATGAATCTACCTTTTATAAACCCTGTTTGATTGGGCCTGATCAGAGAAGACAAGAGAGTCTGCAGTCTAAGAGCCAAGGTTTTCGCAATTATTTTATAAGCTACATTCAGCAAGGTAATGGGTTTGTAATTGGAGATATTTGTTCTGTCCCTTTTTTTGTACAACAAGGTGATGACGCCTTGCGACATGGCGGGGGGCATGAAGCCTTGCAGCACCGTGCTTACTCTTTGATGCCCAGGTACCGGCTCTCATCAAGGTGCAACCTGCCGACTATCATTCCAGCTCTTGGCACCTTCGCCGCCATAGCGCGGCTCTGCAGCTTTCTGCCTACGATGAGGACCCGCTGCGCGGGTGGAAGCTCTACCACCCTCCCCCTCTGTATAAGGACAAACTCTCCACAGCGAGGCGCGCTGATGCAGCTGTTCAACATACTTACCGGCCCACCACAACGAATGGCGATTCTAAGAGGAAGATCGGGCTGATTTTGGAACCCCCGCTCCCCCATGGTGGCACTAAGACTACCTCTTGGTGCAAAGCTTCCACTACCCTAAGTTCATTCTGCTTCATTTATGCGTATGAGGACCACTTTTTGGGTCACAAGGTCTCTTCACGGTCGCATTTTCACCATCATAGCTGGGCGCCCGAGCTCTCTGCTCATGACGATGCCCCTATATGCAGCTGACAGGCCTCCCACCCTCCACCGTTGTATCAGGCAAGGATTTACATTGTTAAGAGTGTACAGGCGTTCGATCGCCATCCCCCCCGGCTCACACCGACTGATGAAGTCACTAAGAGCCAGCTCGAGAAGCCCTCAAGACACCCCTATCATGGAGGTAACCCTGCTGTTACCGCTCTATGCAAAGCTCCCCCCCTTGAATGTGTTTTGGAATACCCCCTCAGGAGTTGCTCGATGGCTGTCAAAACCACATGTGACGATTCACATCACCAGTTGGCGGCCCTCTTCAGAAACAGGGAGACACATGAGTGTCTTGACTCGACCCAAAGCTCCTTCTCTCTGTGCTGCATTTTATTCTGAGGCATCTAACACCAAGCTGCCACTGGACGTGCGGGGATTAGAACCTCATTGTTGGAATACAGTGTATGCTGCTTGGTGCAAGGCCCTGCAGTCACCTTCACCTATCTACAACACTGACAACGTGTTTTTATGTCAAATCAATGCAATGACACAGTTGGCTATTCACCCCCGCGTTGAGATGACCACTGGTTCTCCGCGAATGAGCACTGTATTGTTGGGTGTCGCTATAGAGACCGAGACTGGAGCAGTTTGCTGCCCCCTCTTCCATGCTCGCAGATCTGGAGACAACTCGCAATGGCGTTTGGAGGGCATCGCAGCTCCGGGTGACAACCACTATTTCAATCCTGTCAATGTAGCATCGCAGTTGGAGCCCTCTGCAGTTTATGGGTGCACTGCAGGAGCTCTCACAGATGGTATTTGCAATGAGTCCTTTCCCCGATGCTCCCCACGGACAGGTATTCTTCTGCTGGCATTTACACTCTCGCATTGCATCCTATATGGCTGGGGCAAGATTGCAGGAGGCTCGCAGATCAGCGTCAATGTCTTAGGTATACTTCAGCTGGCAAGTACATTCCAGAGAGACATCTTCTATGGTGAGCCCATTCAACCCCGCTTTGAGATGACCCCTGATCTCCCGCCAATGAACACTGATTTGGCGGGCGTCTCCATAGAAACAGAGCAAGTGCACACGCATTGTATGCCTGGCCGTCCCCTTTTCCCAGCAAAAGCGTCCAAGAAATTGGCTAAGGATGGCGACGTTCTCGTGCAAGCTTTCACCAACTCGTCAAGGAGAGATTCATTTCCCAGGTACCCTACTTTGTATGAACCAGAAGCAATGGCAAATCTGCAACGGGCAACACTCTGGCCTACAGATGTGCAGCTGAATCGAAATGTAGGTGGTCTGTTGAACAGTTTCAATGTCTCAAGTGTTCTTCAGTTGACAATTACTCCCCAGCAAAGCATCTTCTATGGAGAGGGCAGGCCTAAGAATTGTAAAGCAGCACTGCTGCTTTTTGCTGGACAGTGGCAGCTGTCTGTGGTTTCCAAGTTCATTATGCTCTACAATCACCTCAGGGCATACGGCAGCCCAGGTGCTCGGGAGGAGAGCCACCGACTTCCTATGAGCTGCGTCAAAGCTGTATCCGCTGTATCCGGGCTAATTCCTTGGCATCCACTCGTCACCATAAATTATGGAGACAACCACGCTGATTTACCACTATCCAATCAGGTGCCCCCATCTCAGATTTACAACAGGCTCCCTATGCATCCACTCGTCGCCAGAAATCCTGGAGTCAACAACACTGACTTGTCATCACTCAATCAGCTGCAGTATCCCCGCCGGCAATCTCTCACCATCCGGGCCAGCCATGGCCAAGCCACCAGCATTGCAGCTCCTGGTGACACTACCCAGTCCGAAGAATCTTGTTTCAAGCTGACCCCACGCCTCGCCAGTGCAGTTCACAACCTGCAGACACACTACCTGCTGATCAGGCCTAAGGCACACATAATCAGTACCTGCAATGTGACGAGCCAACCTGGATTCTCTCTGGAGACAGCCCCCGTCAACATGTATGCCAACAGCGGAAGTGTAAAGGATGCACGTCAAGTTTTTGACAAGATGGCTCAGCCATCCACTCAATGCCTATGCAATGACCTGCCCCCACAACATGGTGAGCAGGCATTTAAACTATTTGGCCAAATGCAGCGAGCAGGCTTGAAACCAAACAAGATCACTTTTCTTAGCGTCCTCAATGCATGTACCATCCCAGCAGCTCTGGAGCAGGGCAAGCAAATCCATGCGGCAATCATTAAGGCTGGATTTGCATCAGATCTGTTTGTGGGGACTGCCCTTGTCGCCATGTATTGCAAGTGTGGGAGTGTGTTGTATATCGCAGAGTGTTCTTCAAAATGCCTGAATGGAATGTAGTCTCTTGGACTGCAATGATCAAAGGGTCTACTCAGAATGGTCAAGGGGATGCAGCCTTAGAACTCTTTTGGCAAATGCAACGTGAGCATGTCAAACCAAACAAAGTCACTGGCAGCACCCTCAATACATGTGTTAGCCTAGGGACCTTGGGGAAAGAACCCGCTCCAGCCTGCTCCAACCTGCTCCAACCTGCACCAGCCTGCTCCAAGCCTGCTCCAACCTGCTCCAACCTGATCCAGCCTGATCCAGCCTCCTATGCCCAGAGATCTTCTTGTTGAATTACTCCTGCCTCCACAGCAGAAGCAGCAGGCCAGGTTGGATGGCCATGTCAAAGCTGGAATGGCTACAGATGTCGTCTTGGAGACTGCCCTTGCAGATATGTATGCCAAATATGAGAGCATGAAGGATGCACGTCAATCAACACTATCAACCCAGTGCTCCGGCATAGGTAGCTGAGGAGACTCCAGCCCCGCTCCCAGCCTTCTCAAAGCCCTTTAATTCACAGGGAGTACACCTACCCTTCCCTCCATTGCCCACATTCACCAGTACTGGTAAGGGCACCTGCTGCCCGATTTGTAGACCAATTGGTATGGTCACCTATCGCAACCCCTTCATTGCTTTTCCAATCCTTCAGTTATACTTCTGCCGGGTACGTGTCCACTTTCATGTCACTCTACGATGACCTTACCACACTTATCATGTATGCCAACACTCATATGTACACTACTGCTAGAGCTGGAACTGTACCAACTGTCATTCTGAACACTGCCCTGGTGGACATGTATGCAAAATGTGGGTGCATCGAGGATGCGAAAGGAGTATTCGACAGAGATCTTTCAGTTGAATCATTCTCGCTTCCACAGCAGAGACAGCAGTCCGAGTTGGCTACTGGTGCGATACCACAACCAGACTGTGGTGAGGTTGATGTCGGTCACCAACTCGTGATTACAGGACATGCTCAGCAAGAGTGTGGCAGAGATGCTTTGATTAAAGATGAGCAAATGCTCCAGGAAGGGGTAGCACCCAACGGAGTTACATTCTTTGGCCTTCTAAATGCTGGTGCCAGTATTGGACTCTTGGAAAAGGGCAAACAGAGGTTGCACACCAAGTGTTCAATAATATTGCTCGACGGAATCCATCTTCGTCCCCAACCATCTCAATATCATCTTATACTCAGGGAGCACACTCACCCCTTCCCCCAACCATGGTTCTTTTCTTCCTTTTCTAAGAACAGAAGATCATGTGCTATTCACAACGAACTATCATCAACCCCTGATGCAAAGTTGTTATGTCACAGATGGTCTCCCGACCTCAAATATTGGTATCTCACTACTCAGCTGGATCAGCCACGCACACCCACAAAACACCCTGCTGCTCAAGACCAGTACTAACGACAAACTGCCTTATGCCAGTCATCATCCCTGGTACCTTACTCTACTCCGCCAGGTACAAGCCCTTTCAATCCTCATCAGTTGAAGCATACTATCACCACAGGTAACTACCATGACTCACCTACAATTCCTTTCATCGTATCACTTTCATATGTGCTGCATAACTCCCTTTCAATTCTATGGGCTCCTGAAGTCAATGTGCATTCGCTGATTGCCAAGTCTGCTGCCTTCTTCCATACCCAAAATCAATGGTCTCCTGGTTTTATCAGACCTTACTTACCTCTGCCTTACTATATCCGCCCCCCTCACAACAATACCACCTGCCCTCACAACTGTATCCAGTGTTTAGCATGTACCTCTCTTATTTATACGACATGGCTTCATCCCATAACGTAACCTCTAATATACACTCAACACTGTCTGTCCATCGAGCTATCCCTCATTTCTTTCTTACAGGATCTCTTCCAAACGAGGATCACCAAGTGCTTCCATCCTCCTCTCAACAAGCTGCTTGGACACACTGGCCCTATTTCTCTACACAATGGCTACTCTCCTCACGCAATTTTACACAAATGCTTTTACTCCATGATTTTACACAAACACTTTTACTCCATGATTCTACACAAATACTTTTACTCCATGATTTTACCCAATGTCAATCACCATTATCATTATGCTACTCACTATTGTGCGGATACATATCATCCAGCTACCACCCATCACCGTCACTTCATTCATTCACATGTACTATCATCCTCTCTGCTAGATGTCATCCATCCAGGCTACTCACCTACCTACAATATTCCCACCACATTAAAAACTATAACCCCCACCTACCTCCATCCCATCATCCATCTACACCTACCTCACAATATTCACCCTTATAAATATTACCCGGCAAAAATGACCTACTCGCTACCAGGGACCAACCCGACTATTACCCACAATGTTATTCCTCATTATGTATCCCATCTAAGAGCATCTCCCTGGGGGTACACTAAACACCACTGCACGGTAACCTCCCGCGGCCTCCAACACTCCCCTCCCCCAGCGGCAACTCCATCCCGCGGCCTCCAACACTCCCCTCCCCCAGCGGCAACTCCATCAAACTAGCCTGCACATGTAATTTTTGATGACGCGCCTTGCTGCGGAGGGACCACCTAGCAGACACCGCCTTACTAGCACGCCATAAATGCACGCCGGCGTGCTTTTTAGTCGCTTCAGCAGGTACCGGCCGGGTTGACGAGGGCCCGGCTCCTGCACCGGGCCCGGGGGTGCGGATACCATGGCCGGGGGCTCGAGTACCGTTGCCGTGGCATTTGAGGACACCGGTGGGGATGCTCTGACCCAAATTCATATACCCCTCTATCATCAAACTCCATTTCCAAATCGTCAGATGTGATAAGAATTCCGGGGGGCTTGCCTCTTCTAAATATCAGAGGTGTAACGCAGGAGGCCTGAGGGGCCGCAAATGTTTCCAGGGCAGAACATCCAATGAGGTCCAGGTCTGAAAATGAGCCTGTGTTAGGCACCGATTGGCAAGGATGTGTTGCAGGATATACCTGTTGTTATCTGTGGGCCTCCTTTAGAAGAGGGGCTTGTCAGCTGGATTGGAGGGGCAGAATGATGTTCCTGTTCCAGCACTTTTTCTTTGCCTTTGGATGTAGAGGACCTCCGATGTTGATGCTGATGGGCTTGGATTTCCTCTTGCATTGGGTCCCTAGTGATGTCCAAGTTGGGAGGAGAGACAAAAGGGCATCCTGATTGTTGACGGGCAAAAGCCTTGATGGTTGACCCTGGGGTTGATCCTGGAACTGTGGAGGTGCCTGCTGCTGTTGGTTTCCAGAGATCTAGAGACTGTTCAGCCACAGGGGCGAAAGGAGGCAATCTCTTACGTTTCACAGAAGGGCAGTTGAGCTTGATATGCCTCAAAAGTCCACAGTTGAAGCAAGCTGCATAGGTGGTATCCTCAATTAACCGTATAGTGAAATAATTGCCCTCATCGTCGATTGGCAGCCCTGACATAGTGTGGCAGGGCCTCCTCATTGGGCATCATCAAAACAAACTTGGCATTGCCCGTTTCATTGAGTCTAGATGCTATTGTGGCCGAGCTCCAAGCCGGATCCTGTCTTAAGCTTAGTGTGCACATCAGGGGGTCAAAAACTACTAGACATCCAGGGTAGGAGCCAAAGTGGTTGGCTATGTCAGGCAAGTTCACTAAGTACTGATCAGGAATGTAGGGCACCGATACGATCCTTGGCCCCCACAATTTGCCATTTCTGTGGCCCATTTTTGCGGATCACGGGAAGATGTTGACATTGAAACCCCTTGTGTGTGGGTTAAACGCAAGGGCTTGGTTGGCAGCCTCCTTTGATTCAAAGACTATGGAGAAAAAGCCCCTACCTTTTGCATGGCAGAATAGCTGATTGAGTTCACCTGGTCCTCCAAGGTGTCTTATTGCCCAGTCACGCACAGTGGCCCTGTCCACCTTTTTCCCTGGAAAGTGGATTAAGATCCCGTGTTCCTCCATTGTTGACACTCTTTTTTGAAGATCGGAAACATTCAAATGGATGAGATGGTAGTCCTTATCCAACTCATCCTGATGCGCTGTTGTATCGTTAGACCAATCATCATTTGTCGGCGGTGGGAGGGGACTGTCCTCTGTATCGGAATGGAGACGTGGAATTTTAAAGAACGGCTGCAGTGGGGAAATCGGGCTGGGAATGTCTGGGGGGGAGTTTCTTACTGGGTTTCTGTTGGAGAGGATCTTGGAGCGCTCCTGGTGGGCCTGAAAAAATCCAGTTCCTGTCGAGGGATGGGTTCTCCTTTGTTGCTGATAGTGACCTCCGTTGGGGAACCTAGAGTCCATCGAATCTTTGAGGAGGGATTTAAAGAAGCCAGGGGCCATTGAGGGAAGAGAAAGAGTAAAGTGGAGAGAGGGAGGGATTTGACTAAGGAGGTGAAGACACCTATTCTAATCACACTTACTCAACAGAAGGCAAATAAAGCTGATTTTTGAAAGCGACTCTTATGTGTAGCTAGAAGGGGATGACAGAAAGCGAGAACTACACCCTAAACCAACCCTGAGAACAATGCTTAAACTCGAAGATTATGGACGAAGCGAAAGACGTGATTGATGGAGGAGCTAAAAAATAGGGCGGTGGGGGAGGGAGGATAGAGATTTGGCGGCTTCAATGCTTATTGCTAGGGATTCTGGCTGGCTAGAGGAGATAAAAGAGAAGAAGAAAAGGCAAAGATGAAGTTGATGAACTAAAAACACTATTTTCAGAATGAATGTTGATATCCATTGTTGCTTGAAAAATATATGTAAAAGAAGCTCTTGAATCACCGTGTAGTTGTGGAGCAGTGAGACTCCCCTGCTCGCAAACTGTGGTAAGAGAATATTGGGAAAACATGGGAAGAGAGAACAAAAAACGACCGTTGTAGCTCCGCCATCGCTCCGCCTCCCGTCTCCGGTTTTTGTGTGCAGTCGTCATTTATTTCTAACACTCCCACTGACGAGAGATTAGTTAATTAATTATTAAGGTGTCTAAACTTCTTATTTTCTTTTGCAGGGTTTTTCTGATCAATGTCTGAATTGATTTCTAGCATTCCCATTCCCTGTATACAGTGATAGTGTTTCTCCTTCGACAAGCTCTTGGTAAGTACATCTGCCAACATTTCTTCTGTTCTACAGTAGCTGACTCGAAGCTCCTCTGCCATCACTTGCTCTCGAATGAAATGAAACTGTATGTCGATGTGCTTACTCCTAGCATGGAACTTCGGATTCTCTGTTAAGGCTATTGCACTTTGGTTATCACAGAAGATATAAGTTGGATTTCTCTGAGATAACCCCAGATCCTTGAATAGCCTTCGAAGCCAAATGGCTTCCGTAGCTGCTCTTGACAAAGACATGTATTCTGCTTCAGTGCTTGACAAAGCCACTGCGCGTTGTTTCTTACTTGCCCAACTGACCACTCCACTTGAAAAAATGAAGCAGTACCCTGATGTTGAGCGCCTGCTGTCTACATCTCCAGCCCAATCCGCATCCGAGTAACCTTGCAAAGGAAAGACTTCATCTAAGTTCCTTTTAAACACTACTCCCTTTTCTTTGGTACCTTGTAAGTACCGAATGATTCTCTTCACAACACACTAATGCTTCTCTCCTGGATTGCTCAAATATTGCACCACTGTTCCAATAACATATGATATGTCTGGTCTTGTACATACCATAGCAAACATAAGGCTTCCTACTGCGCTCTGATATGGAACACATTCCGTAGTCTTCTTTTCTTCCAGGGTTTTAGGACTATCTTCCTGTGACAACTTCACTCCAGTTTCCAATGGAGTAGATACAGGGTTACATGTATCCATGTTGTATAACATAGACATTAGTGTCTGCGGTACTACGTTGAAATCCCACAGATCTTAAAAACGTGTCAATCCGTTGGTACCATGCTCTAGGTGCTTGCTTCAGTCCATAAAGTGATATGTTTAACTTACAAACCAACTCTGTATTTGACTGTAAACTAAGTCCTTCTGGTATATCCATGTAGATATCTTCTTCTAGATGGCCATTTAGAAATGCCGTTTTAACATCCATTTGTTTGACTTCCAAATCAAATTGAGCTGCTATAGCTAGAATAACTCTAATTGATGTGATCTTTACTACAAGTGCAAACGTGTCATCATAATCTTCCCCTTTAATCTGAGAGTAACCCTTTGCTACTAAGCGTGCTTTAGATTTTTCTATACTTCCATCAGCTTTTAATTTCACCTTAAAAACCCATTTACACCCTATTGTTTTACGATTAGCAGGTAATTCAATTAATGACCAGGTGTTATTCTTTTTAAATGACAAAAGTTATGACTCAATAGCTTTCTCCCAGTGAAGTGCATCTGACCCTGATAAAGCCTCTTTAAGAGTAGTAGGTTCTATTATAGATGATTGAGTAATAAGTGCTCTCCAAGGCTTCCTTCCCTCAATAGTTTCTATTAATCTATCAGGTGTTTTCTTATTTCTGACAGACCGTCTTTGTTGTGGGATTGAACCTAATTCTTCTCCTCTCGGCAATACTGTATCTAGATCTCTGTTAGATGAACTCACCCTCACAATCTATAAGCTTTAGCCTCTTCACTGTATCCCAGAAATGTACACTCTACTGTATGAGAATCCAGTTTCTTCCTATTATCTGCAACCTTGTGGGCTGTGTTGGGCTGTGACAGGCTGTGTCAAGCTGTGGTGAGCTGTGATATGCTGTGTTAAATTGTGGTGGGCTGTGATTTGCTGTGTTAGACTGTGGTGGGCTGTGATGGCTGTGTGAACACCCGTATTCTCTGCTATGGCCATACACATTCGGCTTTACGACAAGTGCTTCATGCTCCGTTGGCGTTACCGGTGTAGTCTGTGACTGCATCTGTGTTTCAAGATGCAAATCATGCTGCAATGGTCTATCATGGATACCACTGTATCCCTTCAACTTATTGCCATTGACTCTACCAAGCATCTCTTTGTTAATGGTTTGTAACATAACTGTGTTATTATCATACATCTTTTATATGACATAGGTCCTTTCCATGGTGACTTAAGATTAGAAGCTTTAATCTTTACAGTACCAAATCACCCATCTTAAAAGTCTTCAATTTACCTTCATCAAACCGATCCTTCATCTTCATCTGAATTCTGGTCATGTTATCTGCTGCATCAGCACGTACTTCTTCCACATGATATAATTCATGTTTCCTTACTTGAATTGAATCCTCCAATTCCATTCTCCTTCCCCATTCAGTTCTCATGGTAGGTAATAAGAATTCCACTGGTAGTGTCCCAGAAGTACCCCTGAGTTTACACAGAAAGTACACTTTTCTGGATTCAGACCAAGACCTCTCATCCTGCATCTGGCCAAACATAACTCCAACTTTTGCAAGTGCTCATTCTTAGAGTTGTACACACTAAAGTCATCTAAGAACACTTGCATGAAATCATCCAGATACTCATGGAAAGATTCATTTATCACTCTCTGGAAAGTTGCTGGTGCATTACAAAGTCCAAAAGGCATGACTTTGTATGCATAAGCACCCCACTCTGTGATGAAAGCTGTCTTTCCCTGGTCTTCTTCCGCTACTTGCACTTGGTTATACCCACTAAAGCCCCATCCATAAATGAGTACATCTCATGGCCTGCCACAGTGTCCAGTACAGCTTCTGTGAAATGACAAAGGAAATAGATCTTTCTTTGTACAATCATTCAACTTCTTATAGTTCACACAAACTCTCAGTTTGCCATTCTTCTTGGGAACTATCACAATGGGTGATAGCCAAGTTGTATACTCTATCGGGTATATGAACTTAGCTTCAGCCAACTTCTTGATCTCCTCCCCAACCTTTTGTGCATAGTTGGGATTCATCATGTACCTTGCCTGTTTGATTGGTACCGACCCTGGTTCCAGTTCAATCTTATGCTGGCAGATCTCAGGTGGTATCCCTTTTAGATCTTCATAACTCTAAGCAAATACATCTTTGTACTTGATAAATAAGCTCTTAGCTTCCTCAAAGAATTCTGGCTCCAAATCAGCCCTTACTTTCACCATTCTTGGTTCTTCCTCAGTTCCCACATTCTCTTCTCTCACCTGCTCCTCAGCTGTGATTGTCCATCCAGCCACTACGTCATCCTGTAAACTCACAGTGGCTGGTTCCTCTAGGATTTCTATTTCTCCCTCTCTTTCTTCATAGAAATGTGGTGGGTAACTACTTATTTCCCCCTCAATTGGTGTTGCTGTTACTGCACCACAACAGATACCTTTAAAGCAACTCAGGCCTCCAAGTTGTATTTCTGCAACCTGCTCCCACTCTGGGTGTGCAGCAAACAGTGTAGCTTCCTGCTCCTCATCAAGCCCTCCCCTCCAGTCATACTCTCTGACTCCACGAGGTCTTCTGGTAGCAGGTAGCCTACTAGATTTCTTAGTGGTGACCTGTATCTTGTGCTTCCTATCATGCACAGTCAGTAACTGGGAATTCCAGTCATGGAATACCCGGGCCTGTTTCAGCCACGGCCGACCCAGTAGTAAGGAGTAAGCTTCCATGACATCATCCATTTTCAACACAGTCACTGTGATCTTAAAGATCATCTTCTGAATCTATATCTTTACTCCTCTTATCAAGCCCAATGGCTGTACACTCCTTTGATCTGCCATTGTTACTATGAATGGAGCTGGTTTCATGTTACTTAGTCCAAGCTTCTGCCTTAATTGGTCTGTCATAATATTCACTCCTGAGCCTCCATCTATCAGTACATCAGTCAAGTCTGTGCTTCCAATTCTCAATTGGATTACTGGCATAGAATCATCGAAGTCCATGACTGTTTCTCGCCCTTCAGGCTTCACATTATAACTTGTCACCTTGCTGTTCAGGTCTGTGTTCTCTGTCACATGAGCAATCTAATTGATTGCTTGATACAGCCTATGCCTACAATGAGGTGCCACAGCCAATAGCTGTCCAATGGTAATCTCAGCTTTGGACTGGCATATTACTTCAGCCAAAGTCTCTTCATTATCCTACACTTGTGAAGCCTCTTGCTTCATTTCATCTTCACCTTCTTCATCTTCTCTTTCAGAGTCAGAAGAATCTGCCATAGGATCCTTGTGCAGTTCCTTCTCATCTCTCCATGCCTCATCATCTTCAGGCACATCACTGCCATCTTCATTAACATCTTCTTCCTCATCCACTGGAGGTATTAGTTTAGCTTTACTTCTGGTAACTATCATTGTACTTACTTCTGGTACAAAACATGGCCTAACCATGTGAGCTGCCACTAATGGGCCTTCATTCACAGGAGCTCTCATCTCATTCTAGTGTCTGATCCAGAATGGACAGGCTGCTTTGCGATGACCTGCCTGGTTACAATAGTAACATAGTTCTTCTCCATTAGGTCCTCGCCCTTGGTCTATTCTGGGATTATTTCTATAATCTTGATTCCGTGGCTGGTAATTCCTCCTTGGATTACCCTGATAGTTGCCTCTGGGATTGCCTTGGTAATTCCCTCTTGGATTACCTCTCCCTGCCATACCATTGTTATATCCACCAGGCCTACCATAGTGGTCCTGATCATTGTTTCTTCTTGGCTGGGGCTGCACTTGATGCACCCTCACTTGCCTAGGTTATCTTGCAGCTGTCCTTCTGTTGTAATAACAATTCTCAGTAGAATGGTTATCCATTTTACAGATAGTACAGTGTTTCTCCTTCATGTGACATTCAGCTGTGGTATGGCCTTCATTCTGGCATTTTGCACACCAAACACCCTTTCTCCAATGTGTTGCATCCTCTGTGGCATACTTTTTCAAGATTTCTTCTAGTCTTTTCTCATAGTTGTCCCTCTTCAACTTTTCCTTCTTCTTGCTCTTCTTCCTCATCTGACTTCTTCAGAGTCCTCATCATCCCTTTTATCTCTCCTGAGCATTCCTCATTTGCTCAATTCTATTGGTTGTTTCGAATGCCTCTTCCACTGTATTATGGGGTAGCATATCCACTTTCTTTTGTAATTCAGGTCTTAGTCCACTCACAAACCAGGTCTTCTGTAACCCTGGTGCTGGTACAGTAGCCAGCTTTTTCATCATTAACTCCATCTTTTCCATGTACTCCTCAACAGTTTCATGCTTCTTTTGCCTTAACTGTTGTAAACTCCCATACACTTCATCCTCAGTTTTACTTGTCCTGAACCTGTTTCGGAATGCTGTACTAAGGCCATTCCAGGTTAGGAAATTATTATTAGGAAACCTTGCATACCATTCACTTGCTTTCTTGATAAGTGAACAAGGAAACAGTATCATCTTGGCATCATTGCCATTCTCATTGTTCACAATACACATGTACTCAAATTAGCTGATGTGTACATCAGGATCCCCTTTTCCTGCATATATTAGAAAAGGTGGTTTTGCCCGTGTTGGAGGTACCGCCATCTGTGGCCCTACACCCTGCCCACAGACAGATGCTGGTCCTTGAGGACCTGCTATTGTAGTAGTGGAACTCCCACCAGGTGTTGGCCCTTGAGCACTCCCTGCTACTGGCCTATCTGTACTTACAGTATCTCCAGCTACAGTTGCACTACTTCCCACACTCCCTGTCCTCCCAGAGCCAGATCCAAGCTGCCCCCCTGATCCCCCTGAGCCGACACCTTTGTTGGCGTGTGATCCAAGTGCTCCACTTTGATCCAGGTCAAACAGGTTGGGATGTCCTGGTTGTAGTCTCAACCTCAACTGTTGGGTCTACTTCTTCATACTCTTCATTTTCCAAATTCTTCTCTCTGTTTTCACCTTCCAAGTTCTTCTCTTGGATTTCTTCTTCCTCACTCATATAACTAACTGAAGTGGTGTTGGAGAGTCTAAACTCTCCGTTGGCTCTGCCACATCATCTTCTCCTTCTTGTCTTGTGCTTCAGAAACTGGAGTTCCTGCTTTTGGTGTTCCATGCCAACTCTGATCAAAGATTTTTGTCAAATCTTTAATCCAAGAATGTACCTCAGATCTTTCCCCTCGTGGCTGATCTTCTTCCTGTACCGAATCCCTTAATCTTCCTTGTAAAGAATAAGAGGGAGTGGCATCCAACTCTGGTTCTTCCGGTATGGGTGATGTACTCTCTGGTCTTAATAGTGTGAGAGGTCCAGATAATTCTCCTATGTCTATTCCTCTCTCCCAGAGATATGGATAATTAACTTTCAAATAACTTTCTCTTTTTTGCTGAATATCTGTGGAGTCTAGCTTCTCTTTCATCACTCATGTCCCATGTCTTTCATATCTTTAATGAGGCAATAACCAAAACTCTCTTCTGTAGTATCTCTCGTATATGCCTGGATTCCTTTCAAGCTTTAATGCACCCTTGGCTATACTAGAAGTCTTCGTTACCATATAACCATATGGCAAGCACGTCTGAAAAGCTGTTCTTGGTGTAAGTTTAATCCACAAGATATCCTTAGGAATCCAATTTTTTACCAGTACAAGTTTTTCATGCATATGAGTGTAAACATTCACTTTCCATTCCTCCCAACTTTCAAACTCTACTCGTTTAATGGATAGCAATGCTATCACATAAACCAGCATTGGTAACCAACTTGCTCTCCCCCTACATGCCACTTGATAAATCTTTATCACTCCTTTCTCCAGACCCTACTCCGGATCTGCATCATGCACTCTCTTAAGAATGTTTTCTTTGCAACCGTCTGGCAATTCCAAGAACCTCTGAAAGAATTGTTTGGACAATCTTTCTTCCTTAGTTCCACAGGGAATTTGATTCACATCAAATTCTTTAATTCTCCATCCACCATGATCCCACCAGATGCCTGTCACATCTGGTTGTTCTTGATTTAGTTCCCCAGTATGGTCGTCAAATGTCGAGCGGCTTTTACTCACCCATCCCTTCGCTATCCAAGGTGGGAACTCCAAGATAGAAGAGTTGGAAATCTCTAAGCACTCAGCCCGCTCAGAACAATCAGTCATGATCTACAGCTAGTGTATCATGGGGGTGTTTCCTATTTGTATTCCTTCTCGCATTTATGTTAGCAAGTTACCTTACTATCTGTAATTAGGTATCAGATTGCTTCAGCAATCTACCAGGTTCCATTCACTCATCCATTCATTCCACAGCTTCACTGAGGTCTCTCTACACAGTGTGAGTATGAAGTGTGTATCAGATTAATATCTATCAAGTATCAGGCCGAAGCCATGGTGTCTCTAATCTGCTCTACAGTACAACTCTACAGCTTGCATTCATCAAGCATCAACAGATCGTCTCTCCTCCTACTCCGTGCTCTCCATCTTTCCGCTCAGAGATGCGCTCTCCGCTTGATCTCCTCCCGTGATCCAAGCCGTGATGCCAGAAGTGACCTCCGAAGTGACCTCCGAAGTGACCCTCTCCATGTTGCTACTCTGCCTAATCTATCTGCAAGCTGTTCTAACCGCCTAACTAACTAACTGTCATCCAAGAAGAATGCACGTTCCCTCTGCAGATGTCGTTCCCACACAGTCATTCCCTGCCAATGATAACCGTTCCTCATGGGAGCGAACTAGGAGAAAGCAGAAAGGGAGCCATTGGGTCCCATTAGTTGGGCTCAATTAAGTGAGCTTGTTCAGACTCACAAGTCAATGTCTTTTTTCTGTTGCATTTGGGTTGTTTTTCGCAAAATCACGGTTCCTTGTGGAGAGTGTGAAAGAGTTATTTCAAAGTTTTTCTACTACTGGATACACCAAAGTGTGCATATTCGGTGAGCAGAGTTTGCAGGCACAGTAAACCCAAAGACTCCCTTTTGAGAGACGTACAGTCTCATTTCTTTGGACTTTCTAATCAACAGAGTTCAAGTGCAATCTTCACCCTCTATGTCAAGCCACTGAGGTAAAAGCAAAACGATTTTGCTAAGGATGATGGCTCCGTTTTGGACCTGACAACATGGAGCAAACTGATTCTTTTTTCCTTCCCTGGATAATCTGGCTTAGAGTGAAGATATGATCCACACAGCCCCTGTTTCGCTGAAAGGCAGCTTGGCCTTCGTGGCAACAACCTCTAGATTCCAGATCAACCTCGAGACGAGTACTTATATTGTCTTGCCAACAGCATCGAGGAGCGTGATGCCACGGTAGTTCCTCGGTTCTTCTCTGTCACCCTTCTTGTATAGATTGACAATGACCCCCTGTCGCCAGCGAAAGGGGATCATTTCAGTCTTCCAGATAAGGTTAAAGAGGAGAACTAGGGCCTCTATCATGGGATCGTCACCGTGCTTGATAAGCTCGTTGACTATGCCATCAGGTCCACCAACTTTATATCCGTTTAAATGTTGAATTGCTTCCACAATCTCAGAAGAACTAATGGGAGCGTTATAAGCCATCGAAATATATACTCCAGTTCAGGGCTGTAACCGGAGAGAGAGAGAGAGAATGTACTCATCTGTTCCCGGCGAACGTTGGCTTGCCACAGCCTTACGGCCCTTGAAACTAACTCTCCTGGAGCCTTTTAGGGGGTTCGCACCCACCAGGGTGAGCGAGCGAGAGAGAGAGAGAGAATGTACCCGTAAGACTTTGTTTGCTGTAGCCTTGTGGCCAGACCCCGCGCCCAGTTTGGAGAGAGAGAGTCACAACGATAATGTACTCATGAGACGTTGTTTACCGTAGCCCCTTGTGGCCGTAGAGCCTGCACCCAGTTTGGGCAGAGAGGGAGTTGACAGAGAGAGACACACAAACAACTCATTAGACTTCAGTTTTCTACATGGATCCCGGTGACATCCTGGGGAGTCCTGATGCTGCACTGAATGAGGGAGCAGGAAAGCTGAAGAAAGTTTAATGGGGCGGGGGCAGGATGATGGCAACCGTTATGAATGCAATATTCTTACGGGCCTCCATGGAGAGTGTGGGTGCAAACAGCCTTTCGAATGGCTGAGGTAGCTGAGCCGTATATTCGACGAAGGGCAACTCGCCAACTAGAAAAGGGCCGAGTGGTGATTTTTGGCACTGGTACTGACAACCCCTTCTTCACAACAGATACTGCTGCGGCTCTCCGAGCTGCTGAGAGTAAGCGCCATCTGGACAAAAAATATCCTTTCCGTTCCTTTCTCTCTCTAAGTTGACCTTATGAAGTTGCCTTTTTTTTCTCAATGTACTACATCTGTTTAAGGCTACGCGTATATAGCAACATCATGTTTGTAGTATTGTTCTTGAATCCACACTCGCTTTGTGGAAAGGCTGAACCAAGGCCTTTATCTGGCAGGGTAAAGGGCTGCAATGTGATGGCATCTGCGTAATGGCGCCGTTCATATCTCACACCACATTCACACACATTTTGTCTCTCTTCAGATAGGCATCATCCTTTTCTCTCTTCCTTTCTCTATATCTGTGCAACTGCAGGTTATTCTAAGGAAGTTAGTCCATTTAGGTCGAGCCTAGTTGCCTCCCCCATTTTTTTAAGAGGATTTGATGGATGCAGTTAATGCAGAAGTGGTGCTGAAGGCGACGAATGTCGATGGTGTATATGACAGCGATCCGAGAAAGAACAAGGGGGCAACTGCTGGACCATGTTTCACATCGGGAGGTGGCCATCAAGGGCCTCTCTGTCATCTGACTTAGAGGCTGTAGTGTCCTCAGCCATGTCTGTTGCCATGAGATTGTCTGATGAAAATGAAGTTAGGCAGAAAACTTCCCTGAACTTGTTTCCAGTCTGTGACATGGGGGAGGACATCTTGGATGACCTCAAGGGTCTACCCACTCTCGGCACTAGACTGAAATTTAAACTCAGGGCAGGAAGCCTACCTTTGAACAGCAAACAGAAGCAGAGAGGAAAGGGAGAGTGCAATTGCCCATTGTGTGGGCAATCTGAAGACAGTATTCATTTTCTGATACACTGTCCGGGGTTCTCTCACCAAAGAGACGCTCTCTTCAAATCTATTAAGGGAATTGTGCCTGTACCCCTGTTTACCAACTTTGAAAGTCTCGAGGCTGAGTCAAAAGCCCAGGCCCTCCTGAGGCCTAGTTTTTGGGCAAATCACACACAGCAGATTGATGCTTGTGTGAAGGGATTTCTAGAGGATATCTGGAAAACCCGGATTAATTCTTTATATGGAGGTAAGTCTTACTACCAACGTCAGCCCCTGACAGAGGTAGGTTCTGTCCCTGTTGTTCCCGCTCAAACTGGGCGCGGGGTCAATGGCCACAAGGCTACGGCAAACAACGTCTTATGAGTACAATCTGTCATGGACATTACAGCCATCACCCTTTGCCAAGAGAATGGCATCCCGTGTAACCAAGTGGTCAATCACACATGTTTTCCCCTGTGCAGTGGGTTAATTGACCTCTGTTGCCTGATCCTTTTTCATAAGTGTGAGCATATGACTTACTTGTAGTTCCAGTTATGTTGAGCTCCCTTAAAGAAAGCTTATATCTGAAAAAAAGTAGTATAGGCATGTTCTCTGCAGGGTGATTACTATTAGTGAAGCAGTGGCTCAGTACAGGACCTCCATGTGCAGTTCTAACTTTGGGCTCTGCAGTGGTAGTATTCAACTTGAATCAGGCAGGTAACATTTCAAAAGCTCTGAGTAGGGAGCGAATTGGGACTCTCATTGATAGTGGGAATCAACAAAGTGAGTGAAGTCCATTTGGCGATAATGCTGCTATTGAATTTTACTTCCATTCTGGGCAAGTGTGGGTCTTTCAACATGCCAGTTGATGTGAAGCCAAGTCTCCGCCCCTCCGTCCTCTCATCCCAGGTGTCATTGTCCGGGCAAGCACAACAAGTCTCACCTTGTTGCCCTAAAACCCCAAGACCCTGGAGAGGGTCAGTATCTTCCCGCGGCAACAACCGACCTCATGAATGTGTTGTGGCCAACATTATTTGGGAGAAGTGCAAATCATTTCAACATCTTCCACTTTCTCTTAGGCTTTTGGCTCTCAAAAGCATTGTTATAAGAAAGTTATCCGTTAAGTCCCGCCCTCTTTGACCCTTTGATCCATCCCCACATGCGGCTTTGGCGGGCAGTTTGAGCCTATCTGTTAAGTCCAATAAAATGGGCACCACTCCAGTAAACTGGGCACGAGAGATGAACAACTTGGCCTGGCCTTGTGCCAGTTGGAAGGTCAACATGATGGGAGCTCGGCCCCGCGTCAGGCTCATCCACGTGCCTCAGTGCGCGGAGGAGGAAGACGGGATCAAGCACGTTTGGGCTGGTTTTTCCTGCTATTTTGAGTTTGGCCCCCTCTTTATCTGGCTTGTAGGGCCCGCTTCCACCCTGTTCACCCTGTCTTTTGACCAAACTGGCCGAACTCACCATGCATCCCATGGACTTAACGGATAACTTTAATGACATGTTTGTTTTGCATGCCCAGCTACAATTGCATGTTGTATCATATCCCCTCTATTACATACAACTTCTGTTGTTCATTCCAAGGTCAGTAAAAACTTTGAAACTCACAGGTCATATGTCAAGGTGCTCAGTGTAGTAAGACTGGCCAGGGTTATCTTTGAGCTCTGATTATGGGGGACGCCGCATGTGCTGTGATGAGTTTGATTTCTTTTGGAAAGAGTGCTCTTCTTGAGCAACGCACTTGGCAAAAGGCTACAAAGAGGGATTATGATGCTAGACTGTATTTCACTGTCAGTATTTTGTGCTGAAGATATATCTCGATACTTAAAGCAGTGCATCAGATATGCAATATGGACACTGCCATGCATTTCTAGTAAACCAAACAACATATGGAGGTCTGCCTGTAAATCCAAGTATATAGCCAACCATAGACAATATTGCTGTTCCAATGAGAAATATGAGATCTATCCATGAGCCAGACTGTCTGCAGATACCAGTTCTCATGAGCCCAATATGCAACAAGCAAATTTAGATACCAGAATTCCAAGGGATGAAGCACTAATCAACGAAGTCCACCACAGAAAAATTTGCTTATGGTCTTCACTAAGCTTCAATGTGAAATCACCAATTTTGTCAGTACCAATCTCTTTCCTACTTGATGGAGAGGATATTGTGTCATTATTATCTTCTGTGTGAAAGTGTTCATTTTCGCCATGCTGTCATGATGTGTGCTGCCAGTATTCCTGCACTCCCTCAAATTAGGAAGAACAAATTGTTCACATAATGTAAAGAATCCATCTTCCAAATATCACAAAAACAATTTGAAAATAATGACAAGAATGTCTCAATTCTTTATTCCCTACTGGATCGTTAGGTCTACACTCGCATATTACTGCAATAGCCATCGTAAATACCAAATACCAGGTCTGGACGCTTTTACTAGTTCCGGACAGTTGTAAAGGCATGGTTCACAACTCTTGAGGGCGTCAAACGTGAGGCGGCAAGCCAATATCTAAGTTCCTTACAGACTAGAAAGCCTGCTCCGATGCCAAGGGCGACCACAACATGAAAACTGCACCAAAAGTCACCTTGCAAGGTGGCTAAACGGGAAAGCCATTGAGAGTCTACAACCTGTTGGTTGTTAGCACCTCCAGAGTTCCAAAGCCTCGCGATTACATACAGAAGTGCAGGTCAGATAGGGCTTTCCTCTTACACAGCCAGGATGAGACCGGGCATCGAGCGGCCTTCCTTGGATTTCCACAACTGGCTCTGCCACAGGGTGGCGCAGGGATGAGACTGAATCACATCTGGTGTTGGCTCTGAGAGTGTCAGATCTGTGACAAGGATCGCTGTATTGAAGTACTCACGCAGTTGCGTAATGCGCTTGTCTTTAACCGTCCATATGTGCACCCAGAAGACGACGCGAGCGGAGGGCCCCTTCCCTTCCACACCCTTCCCTTCCACGTATACCTTGCTGCCAATGCCGCAAATACGGACTGGCTTGAATGCAAAGGTGTTAAATGGTGTAACACCAGTAAGCAAGTGCATCATATGCTGGTCAGAGGGCGGCCCATGGAACCACCACTCGAGATCTTCGCGAACTAAGGCTTGCAGGCCCGCGGCATCACCCGCGCCCAGTGCTGTGTACAGCGCGAGCACAACGCCCTCGTTAGTCCGCTGCTCCAGCGCTACTTCACTCTGCTTCACTTCCGCCAGCTCTTACCTTGTTACAAAACCCTGAAACCTAACCGGCACTCAAACACACACGACAGACCTCCCACGCACACAAATTCCCTCTTCGTTAACGTCAAAAGTGGAAGCAGAGGAGAGGGAAGGAGACAGAGACGAGAAGAGAGAAGTGGGTGGAAGAAGCCGAAGAGGAAGGTGGTTATATTCTCCTCCCACCTTTTTACTCTAGTAAGAACGGCGCTCTTTACCGTTGCCATGTCATCCAGCACATGGCCCATGTTCGTCTGCAACGACTCGTCCCTTCCTTTGAGTGTGACCACCACCCCACTCACGCCCCACTTGCCTTGCCTCCACCTCTATCTCCTAGTAACATGCAGCTTGTAACCAGGTTATGGTTAGAGGTGCCATAATGTGTCTTTGCGCAAGCATGGGAGGTTAATCCTTAAGTATAGCGGAAAGTTCCTGCCCAAGGACTTTCCGCCGTTTAAGGGTGGGCCCGAGGGCATACCCGCAAACGGCGGAAAGTCCGTGGGCAGGAACTTTCCGCTGCGTAAAAATCTGCTCAATCTACTCAAATGATTATTTCTTGATTTCGGGCAGCTTCATAATCCATTCCGGGCAGCATCGTAGGTATCGTAGGTAGTTACGAGACGGTGTTTCTCTTCAGAAGTTTTCATGGCTTCCTTTAATTGCGGCACAATCCCTGGATTTTTGCTTTGGCAGGGATGGAGATAGAGAACGTATTGTAGGTGAAACAGATATGTTTTCCATGGATCCTACGTTTTTGTGACTGTTACAGTGGCCGTGTTTGCTCAAGTACCTCTTCTCCCTCTCAGAATATGCAAGATTATGATAATAGCAGTGTTCCTTCCTTTGAATTGCAGTATGCTTCTAGCCAAGAGGCAGCTTGTTCGCAATTTCTCGTTAGTGAAGCACCAGACCTTACGGGGCTTTGTGATGTTCCTCCTGGCCTTCAGCAAAATTTTGACGTTGTAACATCGACTAACCCTGAACCTTCCAATGGTAACGATATGTTACAAGCTTATGCTTCACACAAGATTTCCGGCCTATTGGAACCTTCTTCTCTCAATGTAGAGCCTGCGAAAAACTTCAGCTCTCTGGTGGATGCGAACAAAGTTTTTGAATCACATGTTGATTCTTCTGTGGTTTCTGGTTCCCGTGGAGGAAATCTTGTTACGAATATCCAGGGGCGTACTAAGGGACGTGGAGGTGCTGATAGGTGGGGTAAGTTGGATGAAGCAGAGGTTGCCAATGTCGACAAATGTGGTAGGCGTCGTAGCAAAGCAACGGAGGCTTGGGCACGTATTGCCTTCAGTGCCTGGTGTAAGCATTTCAGTTATGGTACTGAGAAAACCATCAAAGACCTCTCTGAAGAAGCAGATATCAAATTATTTGTTCAAAAACTTGCTAACTTCATGTTGCAAATGAGCAAGCAGGATGGTCGATGTATCCTCCAACTAGGTATTTAGATTCATGCTTCTTACCATCGATCTGTTACAGCAATCATGGGGTCCATTAGGTCCATCGATATGTACAACCTTACTGATAACTGCAATTGGTGTGCAGCATTCAAGGTATGATGCGAGCTATTGGACGGATCATCCGGTCCAGACAAGAACAACGGATTGTAGAGACTGGAATCCCCGCCATCCCCTTCAATATTTTTCAAGACATGCGTTATTCCAGAGTGAAACTAGCAGCAAATTGTGCGCCGTTCTATGGAACAAGGTTTGGGAAAAGATGTTGTCAAATCAAATATCCTGTCTGTTTCTGAGGAGGCTGCCATGTTGAAGTTGGACACATGCCAAATCGATAGTCCCAGTGGCATATACGTTTGCATACTTTTGCACTAGGAATTTTTTCATCCGAGGAGGGGCCGAGTTTCGAAGTGAATGAGAATGATTTTCAGCTTCTCGCAGATGCATCTGGTTTACATCTCAGGTATTAATTTTTCCTCCGCGATGGGAGGCGGAGCTCCGCCTCCCCCCTGCCGTTTTCCTTAGTGATCTAGCTATGTTTTAGCCACGGGTATCATTTTAGGGTTCCCCTATTTTTGCTCTTTTATCTTCTTATTCCCCTTGCAAGCTGGCGTTGCCGCCACTCTAGTCATGACTATCACGGACTTAGCGAGCTCGTCAGCCGCCATAGCTCTCTCGTTACTTCCTGCTCTGTATATGCTCTCCCTGCCATCTCGTCAACACCTCCTCTACTGCTTTCAAGCATATCACGAGAAGGTGATCTTAAAAAGCAGATTTTGGTATAATCGAGGCGACTCCAACCACACCGTTTCTACTCCAACTGAGAACAGGTACAAGCATGCATATCCTAGAAGACTCGCCTGCAACAGGCGATACGCGCTCTACCCATCTCAGCACGAACATATTGCTATACAAACCTCCCATCAAGTCTCTCTGTTTACTCGGATTTTACTCAGTCTTTTGCTCATTACGAATGTCCAGGCAAGCTCCCACCTCCAAGGGACGACATCTCCTCATCTACATATCAGACCAAGTGCGTTGACAAAATATAAGCAGGAGTATCAATAGCATTAGCACAACAACCGTCTTTGCCCCCCCAAATTACTCACATACACAAAGCACGAGACTACCCATGTCGCTGCCCTTTGCCTTGAGGGCGGGGGGTCGGGACACAAGAGGGGCTGCCCTTGTGGTGGGGGCAGCGGCAGCAAATTGGAAAGGGGGCTGAAGCACCCTTGAGTGCCGAAGGCACTCAAGGAGGCGGTGGTGCTCACTAGGTGGAGCCCCGCAAACCGGGTGGCGGTGGTGGGGGCTCCACGAGGGGTGGTGGTAGCATAGGGAGTCGTAGTGAGGATGGCATAGGACTCACCATGAGGCTGAGGCCTTGTGGTGGGAGTCGTGGGGAGTCTTGGGACTCACCACGGTCCATTAGGGCCGTGGTGGGTGGGCCAAGACTCACCGCGGCTCACCACATGGACGATCGAGGGTCTAAGTGGTGGTGCACCAGATTTGGACTTGGCTACTTGTGGAACCCCCGCGGACACCTACGGAAGTATATATAGGGAGTAGTAACCCCGAGAACGGTGCAAGCCCGTTGGTGACCAAAAACTAGTGAGTAAGCGTGCAAGCCGGAAAGCGACCAAGGTGTGGGGAGCTGTTCCGGACTGCCATCTACCAAAGGGAACACTGAGTCATCTACCACTGAGCCCAACAGGTCAAGGGTCAAGTGGGAGTGTGAGGGGGACCGTTATGCCCCGGTGATGCTCACCGAAGCTCCGAGTTGGCCCGGCGGCCAGTTTGGGAGTTAGGCGCGCGCATCAAAGCGAGTAACTATGACTTGAAGGGGAGCTTACCAAAGTGAGGTGCGCGACACTTGGTATCAAAGCTTAGAGTTCAGTACGTGATCGTCCTTGAGATCGGCCTCACCATGGGGTTGGGCAAGACAAAGCGAAAGCGGAACGGCCCGAAAGACGATGATCATGGTGAGCCCGGTGGGGGCGACGTGTCACCGAAGCAGCAAATGGAAGAGGCGATTTATGCTTCTGAAAGCGAGGCCGCTCAAGAACGGGAGAAATTTGGGGAGTCGGAGCCCGAGGATTTCCCAGAGGCTCCGCCAGACCAAAGATACCTCCTATGCCAGCAGCCATTTGGGAAGGGTTGATGGCGCAGTTTGGCGGGACGTTGAAAGATGTGATGAGGGCGGCTAATGCCACTTCCACTAAGGCGAAATTTAAGGTGAAGCCTAAGGAATCCGGCACCTTCGAGGGCGTCCAAAATCAGAAGGCACTCAACACCTGGCTCTTGGAGCTGGAGCAGTACTTCCGGGCGGCCAAGTTGAGTGACGAGGATCGGGTGGAAATGGCTCCCACCTATTTGAGGGGCTATGCTCAACAATGGTGGCAGAAGCGCCTTCATGACTAAGGGCCAAACCCAGAAACCTTGAGCTGGAGTGGGTTCAAGGAACTTATGAAAAGATAGTTTGTGCCCCTCAACGCGTCCTGGCTCGCCCGGGATAAGATGAGGAACTTGAAGCAAACGGATGACATTCGGGGATATGTTCAGGCTTTCAATGTGTTGTTGCTCGAAGTCGCGGATATGGCGGAACCAGAAATGGTCTTTAACTTTGTGGCGGGACTGGCCCCATGGGCCAGACGGAAGTTGGAGGAGAGGCCACCAAAGACTTTGAACGAGGCAATTGAAAGGGTTGAATGTTTCTCGGATGTCCCTAGGGGCGAAAGACAGGGCCGTACGGAGCCCGGTGCTCCGAAAAAAAATTCAGGTGTGTCGGCTCATGGCGGAGCGACCTTTGATGGGGTGTGCTTTAATTACGGGGAGCCCGGGCACATGGCCAAGAAGTGCGCGAAACCCCGACAATTGAACATGACTCGGGCGACCACGGAGCTATTTGAAGACTACATCAGCCACTTGGTGGAGGCAGTGGTCGCCAAGACTTGCAAGGTAGGCAACTGCTCTTGTGGGTCGTATCATGAGACGGGAGCTTTGCGAAAAAAAATCAGCTAATGTTCGTGTGCGGGATAATTTCCGGAACTAACGTGTCGTTGTTGGTGGACACAGGAACGTTGCACTCCTTCATGGCACCGGCAATGGCACGGAAGCCGGGCCTCCTGACAAGTGATGTGGGGGCTTCTATTGAAGTGCGTTCTGCCAAAGGAGAACCGCAACTGGCGACAAGGGTGACGTTCGATGTTCCTCTTCAGCTGGGGAGTTGGGAGGGACGTGAGAACTTCACCATTTGCGAGATCAATGGAGTGGATCTCATTTTGGGGATGACCTTTTTGAGAAAATCCGGAGCGGTCATAGATGGCCGCAAGAGAACAGTCACGCTACCGTGTGGGAATGGTGGCGAAGTTTTACGGGTGCCGGAAACACCCAACCGAGTGGGAGGGCAAATAAACCTGCTGACAGCAAAGGAATGGGCCGTAGAGGAGCCACACGAGCCCCAATTTTTGCTTTACGTGAGACAAGTGGAAGGAGAATTCGATAGGGAGCTGAGCCCAGATTGGATCAAGGAGATCCTGGAGAAATACCAGGATGTGATGCCGGAGGATTTATCAAGCGGCTTGCCACCGTGAAGAGGAGTTACCACAAGATAGAGGTGATGCCGAGATTGGAGCCGCCTGCCAAGACGCCCTACCGGTTGAGCCACAGAGAGTTGGTCGAGCTGAAGGCCCAGCTCAAGCATCTAATGGCAAAGGATACATCCGGCTGAGTAAGTCATCTTACGGAGCCCCGGTACTATTCGCAGATAAGAAGGATGGGACGCTGCGGATGTGTGTCGAATACAGGGTTCTGAATAAGGTGACTATCGAACCCCGGTACCCTTTGCCAAGGATCGACGACCTCTTCGATCGGTTGGCAGGAGCAAAGTATTTCAACCGGATCGATTTACGCTTGGGTTACCACCAGATCCGGATAGTAGAAGGAGATGAGGAAAAGACAGCATGCAGGACAAGGTATGGCTCGTACGAATTTTTGGTGATGCCTTTTGGGCTCACCCTGTACCAAATCCCTTAATCTTTCTTGTAAAGAATAAGAAGGAGTGGCATCCAACTTTGGTTCCTCCGGTATGGGTGATGTACTCTTCGATCTTAATGGTGTGAGAGGTCTAGATGATTCTCCTATGTCTATTCCTCTCTCCCAAAGATATGGATAATTAGCTTTCAAATAACTTTCTCTTTTTGCTAAATATCTGTGAAGTCTAGCTTCTCTTTCATCACTCATGTCCCATGTCTTTCATATCTTCAATGAGGCAATAACCAAAACTCTCTTCTGTAGTATCTCTCGTATATGCCTAGATTTCTTTCAAGCTTCAATGCACCCTTGGCTATACTAGAAGTCTCTGTTACCATATAACCATATGGCAAGCACGTCTGAAAAGCTGTTCTTGGTGTCAGTTTGATCCACAAGATATCCTTAGGAATCCAATTCTTTACCAGTACCAACTCTTCATGCATATGAGTGTAAACATTCACTTTCCGTTCCTCCCAGCCTTCAAACTCCACTCGTTTGATGGATAGCAACGCTATCACATAAACCAGCGTTGGTAACCAACTTGCTCTCCCTCTACAGGCCACTTGATAAATCTTTATCACTCCTTTCTCCAGACCCCACTCAGGATCAGCATCATGCACTCTCTTAATAATGTTTTCTTTGCAACCGTCTGGCAATTCCAAGAATCTCTGAAAGAATTGCTTGGACAATCTTTCTTTCTCAGTTCCACAAGGAATTTGATTCACATCAAATTCTCTAATTCTCCAACCACCATGATCCCACCAGATGCCTGTCACATCTGGTTGTTCTTGACCCAGTCTCCCAGTACGGTCGCCAAATGTCGTGCGGCTTTTACTCACCCATCCCTTTGCTATCCGAGGTGGGAACTCCAAGATAGAAGAGTTGGAAATCTCTAAGCACCCAGCCCGCTCAGAACAATCTGTCATGACCTATAACTAGTGTATCATGGTTGTGCTTCCTGTTTGTATTTCTTCTTGATTTCATGTTAACAAATTACCTTGTTGTGTATACTTAAGCATCAGATTGCTTCAGTAATCTTTCAGGTTCCATTCACTCATCCATTCATTCCACAGCTTCACTCAAGTCTCTCTACACCGTGTGATTGTATCGAATAGGTGTCAGATTAAGATTTGTCATGTATCAGGCCGAAGCCATGGTGTCCCTAATCTGCTCTACAGTCTAACTCTACAGCTTGCATTCATCAAACATCAGCAGATTGCGTCCCCTCCATCACTGTACTCTCCATCCTTGCTCCAGTCCGTGTTCTTTCCTTGATCACCTCCGCTGATGATCCAGAAGTGCTCTCCGCGAAGTCCTCCCAATCGTTCTTCCCCCTAAGTCCCTTCTCGAAGTTGCTACTCTGCCTAATCTACCCGCAAGCTATTCTAACCACCTAACTAACTAACTGTCATCTCAAGAAGTGAGCATGTTCCCTCTGCAGATGTCGTTCCCACACAGTCGTTCCCTGCCAATGATAATCGTTCCCTACGTACGCTGTGACGGGCTGTGCCAAGCTGTGTCGGGCTGTGACTGTGCCGAGCTGTAACTGGCTGTATAAAGCTGTGTCGGGCTGTGACGGACTGTGCGAAGCTGTGTCGAGCTGTGATAGACTCTGACTAACTGTGATAGGCTGTGATTGACTGTGACAGACTGTGTAAGGTTGTGTATGGCTGTGATAGACTATGATAGGCTGTGTACGACTGTGTAAGACTGTGACTGAGTGTGTAAGCCTGTCTACCACCCCTAAAACCTATGTCTGTCACCCCTAAGGCCTCTGTTGGTCTAAGTCTACATCCGTAAGTCTGCGCAAAAATTAAGGGTACCCCCTGAACCCGTAAAACTATCTAAGTGTACCCCACAGAACCCATAACACTGTCTAAGTCCCAGACAGCCCTCTAACAATAGTTGACCAAGCAAGTGGTGCATGTGTGGAGCATGTTCTCTTGAGTTTGTAAGTTCAAGTTTGAGAAGGGGAGCTCTTGAACTAGCAAGAGGTGAAGGCCTTGCGATCCATTTGTGTGTGAAGTGGAGAGGTGTTGATTCATGTTATGATGAAGGAGAGCAACACATAGGCCAAGAGGTCATGGAACATGCATTCAAATGACCAAGGGGAGCACATGGATAATGGATTGGTGCAAGATCCCAAATGAGGCATATGGCGTGAGAGTGGGATCCAAGGCTTGGAAATAGGAGACGCATCCTTTGGTTGCTAAATAACAACCTCTTGGGCTTTATCCGCCCACCCTGACCGTGGCATAGCCTCCACTTGCTCCGCCATAGCCACCTTGAGAACATCCTCTGGGGAAGAAACATTCTCAACCTCTTCAAAAACATTGGCCACCTTGGCCTCCAACTGATACTCAGTGTATGGCTCTCCCCACTTCTTATACTGCTGCTTGAGAGAACCAATGACTCTCTCTTTGCACATCTCATCCCACATCTGCCATGGGTGTTTGCACCCCATGATCCTGTGCTCGCCTCCACTCACTGCCTCCACCGTCCCGGTTGGCAGAGATGGTGCAATATCCAATGGAAGTGCAGAAGTAGCCACCAATGCTTGCAATCTCTGTTGCTCAGCCATGCACAAGCCAATGACCCATGTCAAGCAATTGAGATCCATTGCCTGACCCAACACCTAGCATCGTGATGCCTCTGACAGAGCTGACACAGCTGTAGTGCCCGTGGCAAATCCCATTGCCTGCTCTCGCTCATCTGCATTGGGCTCCACCAATTGCTGTAGCACACTGTCCCAAATCAACCCAGGACCATTGTCTCAAAAAACATGAGACGAGGGAAAGCTCAAGAGTGTAGGCAAGGTTGCACGTGGCTGCCCTACTCGATTTACCACTGCTAGAGGTGGACGGTCATCATGTTGCACCCTCTGTGGTTGCCTCCCTTGGTCTAAAATGCCTTCAACTGTGAGATTGGGTGGCCGTTGAATGGAATCGTATGCTCTCTTGAGCAGCTCTGGTGGTGCAAGATTGGTCCACCACAATCGAGGTTGATGCGCTCGTGATCCCACCGCTGCTGCATCCAATAGCACCGCCGATCCAATCCAAGACCACACCTGATGCACACTGGCCATAACCCTGGCCCGAGAGTCCCCCATAAGAGGAACATTCTCCAAGATATAGGCTAGAGGTTGCATTTGCCTCGTCTGCAAGTCATGCAACACTCGCAACATCTCCCAAAACAAATGCAATCGTGCATCATGCAAGCCATTTCCATGACCTGCGGGAGAGTGTCATTGGCAATGGCACCATGCCGGTCCAAATCATCCGCCCCCAGCAAGGTAATGTCTACTGGCAAGGCCTTTTGATACCCTTGAATTGCTGAGAGAGACAACGACTCAGGATACCGGTGTGTGAACAAGGCGATGTGGCGCATAGAAATACGCCGAGCTATTTCATCCTTCTCCATATACAAGTACTTGCGTACTTTAATCCCTACTTGCAACACTCCTGCAAGCCCAGTGCTCATGCCTCCAAACATGTCTAGCAAACAAATCCCTAAGTCAGGTGGTTGCCAGGTAATGGGCATTGTGTCCAAAGGAGCTAACTGAGGAGGTCCGGGTGATGTCACTGATCTCCCCTCACTCACCAATGGATAGGCCTCCTGCCATGCTTGGTGCACACTCTCGCCTGCTACTCGCTGCAAATTCCCAACCGTACCCCACAGTGGAATATGCACAGGCACATGAGGAAGCAACTCAACCTTGTATACCAGTTGCTTGTCCTCATCAGATGGTGGCCTATCATCTACATGGCTATTGCCCTCCAAGAGCTCACCACCCCAAGCCACCACCCCTGAGAATGCAGCCAATGTGGGCATCATGTTCCTATGATCCACCGCTACATTCCCAATAAACCGCACTGGGAGCAGTGCACGTCGGCCATCTCCTGACTGTCACTCCAGCCTGTAGGATGCCGTTTCCTCCCAAAAGTCCAAAGTAAATCCCATGGGGTACAACATAGCCCCACCAACAAGCACATCATATGACATCGCGTCCGTAACAATGGCTTTAGCTTTCATGACTGAGCCGTCCGTAGGATGATCTGGCTGCAATCGAATGAAGAGCTCATGGCGTGTAATCCCTTGCGCCTTCTCTGAACCACCCAAAGATGTTTGAATTTGGAAAGGACAAGGCTCCAAATCCGCCTCTGTAAGGCCCAAGTCTGCAATTGCTGCTCTCCCCAACATCAATGGTTGTGCTCCCGAGTCCAACAAGACCCGTAGTGGCCTATACCTCCTCCCGGTTGGGCCACCCAATTGAAACACTCCATCCTGATTGTCCACCAGGACTACCCTAGGAGTCACCATGCTGCGCTCAATGGCTGGCCTAGTTGGCAACTCCTGCAACCTTGCAGCTGCCGCTTGCCATGGCGCAACTGTGGCTGACTTCACCCTCGAATCCAAAGCATCCATAGACTGCACCTTATCTGCTATCTCCGCAGATAGTGTCGATGCATCACCACTCTCACATAATCTAGCTGCTAGTCTGAACACAGCAGCTGGCCGAATCCCCGGCATTGCAATGGTCATTGCAGAAAACAATGGAGCTTGGCAAACCGCCGTAGCCGCCCCCAACAATGTACTGGCTGTACCTTGCTTTGCAGCACCACCCACTGGCATTTCCCTAGCCACACCAACTCTCCCCAATGACACTCGTGGCTCTACCTCTAACACACTTGGGCGAGCAGGTGTCATTGATGGCGTATGTGGCACTATCTCAGCCTATGTAAAGGACTGTAGAAGCCTTGTCTGACGACTTGTTTCCCCCCTTTGTGGATCAAAATCCACATCCGCTCATCTTGGCTCAGGAGCACGCGTTGCTGCTCGAGTGATAGCAGCAGCAGAGTCCAATACATGCAATGGCCCTGCAAGTGCGGCTCCACACATGAAGCCCATACCAATCTGATCTTCCCTAGGCATAGGAGGTTGTGCAGGTGGGGCTTGAACCTCAAGCCTTGGAGCTGGCGCAACATGACTAGTGGCCATGGCAGCAAGACGTTGCTTTAGCTGGGCAAGTCTATCCACCATGCCTTGGTCATGACCTTGTGCTCCTTGGTTTTGGTTACGACCTCCACCCCGACCTCTGCCTCCTCTACCTCTCTGAACTACATTGCCTCGTCCTCGGCCACCATTGTTCCCTTCGAATTGGCCTGGCCGTAGCTCAGGATGCAAGCCATAACAATGGGCCTCCTCATGCCCATACTTTCCACAATGCCCACACTGTAGTTGTGTAGGTTGTGCTTGTGCCGGCCCTTTGTCTCTCTCCGGGCAATCCTTTTTGACATGGGGTCCTCCACAATCCCAACAAGTCACACCCGATTGTTGTTGGCCTGAGAATGAAGGAAGAGACCTCTGCATTTGAGATCCTCTCTGTCCTTCCATCGGCTTCACCTGAGCCCCCTTGTTGCCTTGAACACGTTGGGATAGTGGTTATTGTTGGCTAGGAGCCCCACTTCGTTGTGTCTCCTTGCCAAACCCCACCATAACCACTTGCTCATCCACCATATTGAGCTCTATCTCTGCCAGCAGAAAAAACATTTGCTAAGGTGGGTTGGTCCACTTGTAGGAGAGTTGCATCCCGCACGCTTCTCCTCAGCTCCTTGTCCAGGATCCCATACCAAAACTGGACTGCCTGAGCTTCTGTAACCCCTTGGGTTACATTTATCAAGCGCCTCATGCGGGTGTAAGCCTCCCTCAAACTCTCAGTAGACCTTCGTTGGAATTCTTGCAAGCTCCGCAACTTCTCTGTCCTTATCCCTTGGTAGTTTCTCCTCAACTCCTCAAAGAACTCCACAACTGGGTTAAAGGCAGGCACGGGTGCTGGTGCTGCAGCAGGAGCTTGAGTGGATTTCCGAGCTCCTGTACCACTTGTCCCACTACTAGTGCTTGCAGTTGGAGATGTTTGTGTAGCTGCTGGTGTCGTCGCTGCCCTTGTGCCTCTAGTGATGGAGACATAGTTAGGTGACCAATACTCTCGCCACTTCTCAATCTCCACCGTATGTCCCCGCTTAAATACATGGTAATCATCCATGGGCGGCTCCTCAAGGTGCTGGAATAGCCCCTTCCACGCCATAAAGGGCGTAAACAGTTGTGGATTGCGCATTTGCTGCAAATCACACCAACTGTCAAACTCTTGTATGAAGTCATCAAGCTCGATGGTGCCCACAGCTCCAGAGTACCTACGTGGCCCCTTGGTAGCTCCATACATCTCCTCCATCGTGTCCCACAACAATGGCACGGAAATGACTTGCATCCTCGGCGAGAATCCTCCTGACTCCGAGTCTGAACCTTCCTCAGAAGACACTGAAGGTGAAGGTGGCCTAAGCCGCACACCTCGTCTTGTGTACCCACTAGTATCGCTGGTGCTCATACCGGCACTCCCCTCAGCAATTGGTGGCACCTCCGTGATGAAAACTCACAACCCAACCGGTTGTCAACCTGTCTCTAATCCCCACTTTCCACAAGGTAACCGGGTAGAGAACCTGTTGCGGCTACTGGTTCAAGCAGGAATAATAGGTTTCTAACGTAAACCTGTACCTGCACCTGCATCCACCGCAAGCACTCCTATGGTCTGCTGGTCATCAACCCAGCCTCACCATAGAAGAAACACTGATGGTCTTGCTGGTCATCACTCCAGCCTCACCACCGACAGCATACTCTAGGATTGGCCGGTGATCAAATCCGGACCAACCTCCTATGAAAACATGCGCCTACACAAAGCTAATATGGCGCACAGTCAAGCATGTAGGTGTGAAGGGGATCCAAACACAAGAAAATCAAGACAGCAACTCCCCCACACCAAAAATACTCCACAGTGTCGCTCCTGCAATGACACCCCAGCCCAAACCCGGACTGACTCTTGCCTCCACCTACGGAAAGGTTTTGGCCTACAGAGATTGTGAAAGACTATGGGGAAGAGAAACTAAAGCAATTCCTAACCCCAGAATGCTCTCATCCCGCCACTCTCCCTCCTGTCTCTATCCACTCGCTTGTATGGCCGTGGTAAGTATCCTTCAAATATCCCTCAATCAATCCTTCAAGAGCTCTTCAACATTGTCCACCAAAGCTCCTCGAAGGGTCCTCCAATACTCCTCCAAGGACCCCAAAGATCCTCCAAACACTGCCCTCAAATATCCTCCAAACAATCCTCCAAAGGCCCTTAAATTTCACTAAGTCCTTTCAATGTTGATACCTTAACATAGGTATAGTCTGAGGTTGTTAGGGTCCATTATGTTGATGATACTTTTACAGAGGTATAGTCTGAAAATGAGGGTTCTGTTTGGTATACTAACAGAGGTATAGTCTGAGCTGATTAGAGTCCACATATGGTGATATCTCAACAGAGGTATAGTAAAATGGACAAGCTCATGTTTGGTATACTAACAGATGTATAGTCTCACATTAGGGTTCACATATGGTGATATCTCAACAGAGGTATAGTCAAAGGGACAAGCTCCTGTTTGGTATACTAACAAAGGTATAGTCTGAGCATACACTACTAGGGTTTGTAATGAAGAGCTAGAATGCAAGTCCTTGACTTCTATGCTTCTACTTAAGCAAAAATATGGTCTCTAGGTGGTCATAAGAGGCATCTTCTTGCTCTCTTCCACCCCAATGTGCAACCAAGAGTGGTCCAACTCAACTTGCAAGGCATTGTCCACCAGATCAATCCCCCTTCTAGTCCTTGGGATTTGATTGCAAACTACCATATCTCCATTGCCGAGCAATCATGCATTTGTCTCCTCATCACTTGACAATTGCTCCAAATCAACACAAATTATCTCAATGTGTAAGAGCAATGCTTGTCACTTATAATAATGCTCCCAAGGAATCCGGGCTTATAGAAATTGCTTTGCCTTCGGTTTGAAGGATTTGGGGAGTTTGAAGGGCCAGGAGTCTCGTATTGATTTGGCAAGTGACACACCAATTTTTCGAAGGCCCTACAGGTATAGTGATATGGAGAGGTCTTTGATCCAGTCACGAACTATGGAGTTGTTCAAAGCTGGATTGGTGGAGTTGTCAGGCGGGGAATATGCCTCGGCAACGGTGATGCCAGCTAAGAAGCATATCTATGGCAATTGGACAGAAAGGAGGATGTGTGGGGACTACCGTCCTGTGAACCGTCAGACTAAGTCCGATAGATATGCCATGCCAACTCCAGAGGAAATCTTTTATGCCATTGGGCATGCAAAGGTGTTTAACACATTGGACTTGCGATCCGGTTACCACCAGTTGTCAATCAAAGAGGCTGACAAGCAAAAGACGACATTCTGGGGGATTGACCAACATGGGAAGGATTGCTTGTACCAATGGCGGTTCTTACCGTTTGGGTTGAAGAATGCTCCTGCAGAGTTTCAGAGGGTCATGGATAGGATTCTTGCGGGACTAGACTTCGTCCGGTGCTACATTGATGACATCATCATCTTTAGTGCTACGATTGAGGAGCACGAGAGACACCTTCAGATGGTGTTTGAGCGCTTGAGAACGCATGGGTTGAAATTGCACCCTGGGAAGTGCAAGTTCTTCCACAACCAGATTGAGTATCTAGGCCACATGATATACCCTGGAGGATTGGGTATTCAAAAGACGAAGGTGGAGGCCATTGCACGCATTCCACGCCCCATCGATGTTAGCAGAGTTCGTGCTTTCATGAGGTTGGCAAACTACTATCGACGGTTTGTCAAGGGATTTCGCAGCATTGCAAAGGCTCTTACCAAGTTGACCAAGGTGGGTCAAGAGTGGCAGTGGGAGGAGGAGCAGGAATAAGCCTTTGAGGAACTCAATGCTCGATTGACTTCTGCGCCTATTCTGAGGCAGCCTATTCGGGGGCGGTCTTTTCAGCTACATACGGATTGGAGTATGCTGGGGATTGGAGCAGTGCTCACACAGGTGGATGATGAGGGAAGAGAGTTCGTAGTGGCATATGCTAGCCGCTCAAACAATGATGCCGAGGTGAAGTATAGTTCCTATGAAGGAGAGTGTCTAGCTGCAGTATGGGCAGTGGCACATTTTAGATGCTACCTCTATGGCAATCTCTTCACCCTTGTCACGCATCACCAACCATTGAAGTGGTTGATGGAGTCAGACAAGCTTACAGGGAAGCTTGCACGGTGGGCACTTATGCTTCAAGAGTACGACTTCCAGGTGGTGCATCGAGCCGGAATAGTCAACCGGGATGCGGATGGATTGAGTCGCAATCCATGCACAAGTGAGCTTGATGATACAGGAGCTTGTTGGCATGGTAAGACGGACAAGGAGATGGTGCCAGGATGGCACGCATCTGCCTTTTTATGCATTCTAGCAATGGGAGCTCAAACTGGTCCATCCCATGCGATTGGTCATAGAGATAGTGTGCATGACGATCCAGAGATCAGTGAGGAGCTTGGTGGTGCTAAGGATGTACATGAAGATGCAGCAGTGTTGGCCTGCCTTCGTACTAGAGAGACAACAGCCAGTGTGACTGCTAAGGGGAGAGATCGGATCGTACAACAAGCCAAGAGGTTCAAGTGGGAGGGGACTCACCTACTCCGAGTATGGGAGGATGGATGACTGAGGATTGTGTCTCATCCAACACAACGAGCGCAATTGGTACGCCATGCCCATGAGGAGTTGGGACATTTTGGGGTGCGGCGCACTCATAGTTTGTTGCAATGACAGTATTGGTGGCGGGGAACACACACGGATGTGCAACAGTTAGTGGCAAGGTGCATGGTGTGTGATAGAGTGCGGGCTTCTTTCAATGCATCTACTCCACAATTGCATCCTTTACCCATTATGGGTTTGGGCTATCGTTGGAGTCTTGACTTCGCAGGCCCATTGCCACTAACGACTCGCCATAACAAGTATGTGCTGGTGATGGTGGAACAATTCTCCAAATGGATTGAACTGGTGGCATTGCCTGGCAAGGCAAGTGAGGGGGCTGCGTATGCATTCTTAGATCGAGTGCTTAGCCAATTTGGTGCTCCAGCCGAGGTACTCACGGACCAGGGGAGAGAGTTCTTGGGGGAGTTTCACGCTTTGTGTGAGCAAGCCTTGATAGATCACCGCACTACTTCTCGGGATCATCCCGAGGCTGATGGCTTGGCCGAGAGGGTTGTGCAAACAGTCAAGCGAGGCTTGCGCAAGTTTGGCTTGCATAAGGGGCACTTGGGAGATTGGGACCTTCAGCTACCTTGGTTGGCCAGGGGTTACAGGTTTAGCAAGCAAGCATCACTTGCCTCGTTCTCGCCTTATTTCCTTCTCTTTGGCCGAGAGCCAGATTTGCCTGCATCTATTTGCAGGGAGACTACAGTAGTCCTCAACCTTGATGATCCGGATGTGTGGACACAAGCATGTGCCCAATGGGCAGAGTTGTTCAAGAGAGTCATGCCTATGGCTTTTGAGAACCTTGTTATTGCCCAACACCGATACACATATGCCACTATACGTGGAGGGGGATATCGGCCAGGTGTTTGGCGTTTCCATCTTGGGGACTATGTGTATCTGTAGCAGACAGCGCCTATGACCTTGGATGTCGTGCAACAGGGCGTGTCATTCTAAGGGTCAGGGAGGTGTTGCCTTCAGGAGTGTTGATTCTGGAGGGTCGAGATGGCATGGTATGGAAGGACCATGTGCGCAATTGTGCGCCATGTCACCTTTCACATGTGGATGGGATGATAGATCCCAACCTTGTAGTGGTACCTGCAGGGTTGCGTTGCATGCTATGTGGGCATGTTGGTGGTGCCGCGACCATGTTGGTGTGTGACAAATGCTCAAGGGGGTGGCATATGGGATGCTTGACACCGCCACTTGAGGAGGTTCCTAGTGGAGAATGGTTGTGTCCACAATGCCTTGGACAAAGGTAGTGGGGCATGACAATGGCGAGGTTGACAAGTGATCCAAGGTCTAGCTAACGGGAGTTCGATGCCATGGACACCCAATTGAAGCCATGGATTAGAGAGAGAGGGAGAGATGATTGCAAGACCATTGATAAATCATAGAAATAAGCTACAATATGCATGTACATGTACAATCAATCGAAGGGATGGGTACAGTTCGGTGCGAGAATTATTATGTAGCTTTGATTACGTGTCTAATAAACTTGAACATCATCATCCGGAGCTTCTTCATCCTCATCAAGCTACAAGTCTGTAGAATAATAGGAATTTCTGACTCAGTGACAACTTTAAGAACTTTTTAGTACCTTTCCATAGAACCATAATTATGTGAGATAGTGAAAATGTGCACAAATGGAGAAGATAAGAATTCGGTGTGAGAATTGGTTCCTGGTCTACCAAGAGAAACATCAAAAGATGGATATCCAGAGTTCATGAGGGAGCAGATTAAGGAAATGAAGATAGAGAGAGTCTTCAATTGGATTAATGGAAGATGCATAACAGCGAAGTGAAAATCATTTGCATGGCAGAGAACAACGTTGAGGGGAAAATCCCCAAAGCAACTGAGGAAACAGGATTGGTGATAATTATGTGAGATAGTGAAAATGTGCACAAATGGAGAAGATAAGAATTCGGTGTGAGAATTGGTTCCTGGTCTACCAAGAGAAATATCGATAGATGGATACCCAGAGTTCATGAGGGAGCAGATTAAGGAAATGAAGATAGAGAGAGTCTTCAATTGGATTAATGGAAGATGCATAACAGCGAAGTGAAAATCATTTGCATGGTAGATAACAACGTTGAGGGAAAAATCCCCAAAGCAACTGAGGAAACAGGATTGGTAATAAAGAGTGATTGATAGTAATGCGTGAAGGAGAATGGATAGCGTGTCCTGTAGAGTTAATTACTGGACTGCCTAATAGTCTGTCGTTAGATATTTTTAAAAGACTGCAATGTAGTGACAGAGAGATAATCAATTTATGGTTGTTGAATAAAGGATGGTATCGAGAGTTATTGACCTTGTATCAAATAGATTACTGGAGAAGGGTAGTAGATGAGCAATGGTATTTGATCTCATACAATGGGATAGAATTGATAGAGAATGGAGGAAATATCATTGAAACTGGTAGCGTCTTAGTTGCTATAGATTGAGATAAGTAATGGTAGAACGTCCTAAGTGGGAAGAATGAAGAGAAATAGAGTAGCAGGGCATCATTATGTTACAGTCGTATAGTGCTTTCCCCAGCGAACGAATTCTAGACTGATTGATCATTTTCTTTAGGGTTGATTATAGTTTTATTCTACAAAGTCTTCTTGGTCATTGGAGTCATCGTCATAAATGGCCCGGCCCTCAAAAGGCACCTCCGACTCATCCTCCACCTCGTTGTCAATGGCCATGTCTTCATCTCCTTGTCCAACATCCGTATCTTCTGGAGCTTCATCATATAGGGTCCGGGATGCATTCTCCGGGGCGTCATCATCATCTTCTACCCCCTCTACCCAACCTCCATCATCAACATCATTATGACCAGTCCGTCCCTCCACCGTAATTGCCTCACCCCGTAGAGATTTGAGACCATGATAGATACGTCTTCCTCTTGGCTGAGCATGCACAACCACCTTCCAATTTCCCCCTCTTGTTTTGTCATCGGAGAAGAAAACTTGCTCCATGTCTGAAGTAAATGCAAAAGGCTCATCGGAGGGACGATGAGTAGGGTTGAGCCTATATGCATTGACGCGCATGAAACCACAATCATCTCGCACTAGTGTTGCGGAGGGCCCCACAAGATGTGGTTGGAACCACCTTCCCTTGAAGAGAACAGGCCGGTACCTTGTATACTGAAGTTGGAATATGCTCTCAAGCTCTCCAATGTACTCAAGTTTGCTCACAGCAGGTTGTGTATCTCCCTTGCCCCACACGGAGTCTTGCCAATATGTGGCACACAAGCCAGAATCAAACGTTGTTTTGCACTTCATGTCAAGAATACGAATGCGGAAATGACGACCGTGATCCCAAACCGCCATGTATGAGGTCGCGAATTGAGAGGGGCCCCTTGCAAGGTCTTGCACCATATCTGAAACCACCTCACCTTGAGAAACAACGTCATAAACTAAAGTCTTGAGCCACTGTTGGAATGAACTTAGAGGCTGCAATTCCATGGGCAAATCTTGTGAAGGAACATTCCGGCGGCCCGCTCCTCGTCGACGGCGTCTAGTAACCGGCCTTGGATGGTTCCACCTCCATGCAAGTTCTAGGCTCGCATATGCATATTACAAACACAAATGAACATGACCTGGTCTGGCTTCATCCTTTCCCACATCATTTGCTCTTAGGTTTCCAAAGCCTTAATCCCACACCCATGCTGCACATACCCTGCAATCATGGCACTCCACAACACCACATCTCAATTAGGCATGTTGTCGAACTCTCCCTTCGCATCAGGCTTGCTGCACCCACATTTGGCATACATGTCCACCAGGGCAGTGTTCAGAATGACAACTAATACAATTTCAGCTTTGAGGATGGCACATGGCCAAGAGTTATCCCAATATCCCGCTACCAATGAGTTCAATGCATATCCTTATCACATTGGCAGTATCGTGTCAAAGTCATTCCAAACTAGATTCACTCAACAGCTAATTTGCAGAATTCAACATGAAAATTTAGGGCCGATTCTGATAAGAGGGGCAAACAGGGTGAAATGTGTTGAAGAAGGTGCCTTCATTAGCAGTGCCTGATTTTATGAATTGTGCCGTTGCTTCTGCGGCTTCCGGTTGACCATCTACCCATGCAGGTTTCTTGTATCTATCCTTCCACGGGGAATCATAGGTAATGTGGAGCTTGGAATCCGGCCCTCTTGCATGAATTTGGACTCACACTCTATCCCTGCTCCTTCAGCTATCTATGCCTTTGCACAAAATCATGCATACATCTTTGCCTTCTTGCTAGCAGCTGACAATGACAGCCTAGAATTGTTCCAGCAAACACCCCCAACCCTACTTATCAACGAGCAACGAGCTAACTTATGGAATTCAATATGCATATGGGCCCAGGTTATTAAAGCTACATTACATGAGGAGTACATGAGATCCATGTGGAATATTAAGATCATGCTTCCAACATCTGAAAGAAGACAAGTAAATACCTGACCCTGATCGAGTTGCTTCTTGAACATCTCAACACCAGTCACTGTTGTTTTTAGATTAGCTCCCTGCAGTCAAATCAGGCAAGGAAGTGAATCACACAGAAAATCCTGTACTGACATTGCCGAAGGAAGGAAAGTGATTCCTTAGGGTTTCTGTGCAAGGAAGATTGTTACCGTGCGAAGTCCAACCACTTTAACTTCCTTGCCAACCTTAATTATCCCCTGTTCCACACGCCCCTCTCTCTCTCTCTCTCTCTCTCTCTCTCTCTCTCTCTCTCTCTCTCTCTCTCTCTCTCTCTAGGTCTAACAGTGAGGGGTCCTCTGATGAATGGAAGGACACAGTTGGTAAAATTGTTCTATGATTCAAAACAACCATGATGAACTATATATTTCAAAAGCCTACAATGTTCCCATTAGTTCTTCTGAGACTGTGGAAGCAATTGAACATCTAAATGGATATAAAGCAGGTGGTCCTGATGGCATAGTCAACGAGCTTATCAAGCACGGTGGCGATCCCATGATAGAGGCTCTAGTTCTCCTCTTTAACCTTATCTGGAAGACTGAAATGATCCCCTTTCGCTGGCGACAGGGGGTCATTGTCAATCTATATAAGAAGGGCAACAGAGAAGACCCGGAGAACTATCGTGGCATCACGCTCCTCAATGCTGTTGGCAAGATATTTTGCAGAGTTATAAGTACTCGTCTCGAGGTCGATCTGAAATCTAGAGGTTGTTTTCACAAAGGCCAAGCTGGCTTTCGGCAAAACAGGGGCTGTGTGGACCATATCTTCACTCTAAGCCAGATTATCCAGGGAAGGAAAAAAGAAGGGAAACCCACTTATGTTTTTTTCTTGGATGTCAAAAAGGCTTATGACACAGTGTGGAGAGATGGTCTATGGCTCTGCCTCTGGTCTTGCGGAATCAAGGGAAAAATGTGGAGAGTTGTCCATAACTTGTATGCCCACACCAAAAGTTATGTCACTGTTAATGGACAGAAGTCTAACTTCTTTGACATAGACCAAGGTGTAGCTCAAGGATGTACGCTCTCCCCTCTGCTCTTCAATGTTTTCATCAATCAACTCCTCGAGGATGTGGAACGTGAGGGATTTGGGTTAAGGGTGGGTGATGCCACCATTCCAGCCCTCATGTTTGCGGATGACTTCGCAGGCATATGGGAGACTCCTTCCAACCTCCAGGAATTGATTGATTACGCGAAGAGATACTTTGATCTTTGGGGGCTAGAGGCTAATGTCAGTAAATGTGCAATGGTGGCATTCAACGACAGAGGAGAGGGAGGAAGTGATCTTAAGTGCAAGTGGGGTAGCCAAGAGATCCCAATCCTCCCTTCCTACACACACCTGGGCATTGAGTTTTCCTCCAACTGAAACTGGGATGCACACATCCAGAAAGTTGTTCAAACTGGCAAGGGCAAAGCGTTGAGTCTCACTAAATTTTTTCACTGTAGAGGGATTAACTCTGAGGTCAAGAAAACCTTATTTTGCCGCGTTATTAGACCTGCCTTGGAGTACGGATCTGCTAATGGGTTGATAACTCCAACCAGGCTAAGTCTCTAGAATCCATTCAAGTGGGGGTGCTTAAGGAGTGCATGTCAGCATGCTCCAAAACAGCCAATCTGGCTGTTCGGGGTGAGTTTGGCATCCCTTCCTTAAGCTCCCGACGAGATGAATTCAAGGTCAGATGGTGGGGTCAGTTGCAACACATGTCCAACACCAAATACCCTAAGTTAATCGACTTGGAAACAGGACCGCCCTGTCAAACAGGCTAAGTCCCGGCAGAAGAGAGTAGAAGAGATTCTCAAGGATCTGAATCTGGACCCGCAAGTCTTGACCTTGCTGGATAAATCTGACTTAGAGACTGTAGTGTCCAAAGCCATGTCTGTTACCAGCAAATTGTCTGATGCAAATGAAGTTAGGCAGAAAACTTCCCTGAACCTGTTTCCAGTCTGTGACATGGGGGAGGATATCATGGATGACCAAGGGTCTACCCACTCTCGGCACCAGACTGAAATTTAAACTTAGGGCAGGAATCCTACCTTTGAACAGTAAACAGAAGCAGAGAGGAAAGGGAGAGTGCAATTGCCCGTTGTGTGGGCAACCCGAAGACAATATTCATTTACTGATTCACTGTCCGGGGTACTCTCACCAGAGAGAAGCTCTCTTCCTATCTATCAAGAGAATTGTGCCTGTACCTCTGTTTACCAACTTTGAAAGTCTCGAGGCTGAGCCAAAAGCCCAGGCTCTTCTGAGGCCTAGTTTTTGGGCAAATCACACACAGCAGATTGATGCTTGTGTGAAGGGATTTCTAGAGGATATCTGGAAAACCCGAATTAATTCTATTTATAAAGGTAAGTCTTACTACCAATGTCAGCCCCTGACGGAGGTGGGTTCTGTCCCTTTGGTTTCCGCTCAAACTGGGCGCAGGGTCAATGGCCACAAGGCTACGGCAAACAACGTCTTATGAGTACACTCTCTCTCTCTCTAGAGCTATAAAATTAAAATCAATAACCCTACAACCGGGCTGTCGAGTTTGCAAGCGGAAAAGTGCCTATGTGAGTGCCTTAACGGCAACTTTTTTTGTGGTGGTTTTTGGGACGGGCGCAGGTGAGGGCAGCCACTTTGCATGATGACTTCCAAGTTTTGCAGGATACCATGAAGCTTTCAAGGGAATGAATTTATCAGCCGACTGTGGTTTCATCAATGACTGTGGAAAACCACCTACTCTAAGGGTTTTTCCAATTCTCTTCTGGATTTCTCTACTTTTGTGAACAATATAGGGCCTTACGACTTAGTTAATCACTGCCAAAACAGGGAATGCTTAAGACCAAAGTTTTGCTTTGACAATTAAGGTTATACTGTGTGTGGGACACACACATCAGTGTCCACACCTTTGTGTGTTCTGCCCCCAGGTTTACATATGATACCATATACTGATATGATACTGGTATAATACATGTCAATACTGATATGATTCATATCAGTGCTGCATAAGTATTTGTGCTGCAGCTCTTTGGGTACCATTGTTTTTTTTTTTAAATCCCCTTTCATGGCTTAGCATCTAATGCAGATTTTGATGCCAAACCACCTGGATATATTTGCATAACCAAGACCCCTGTATGGGTTTTTCAATGCTGGTAAAGTATGCCAGGGGCTGGTTTGAAATTGACTATATGAACAACAGGGGCATCAGTACCTGATACCTCAACCATTTATAGTCACTCTGATGCCAGTGCAGAATGACACTAGCATGAGTGGTTATGGTACTCTTTGATGTACCCAAGTAGTATGAAGGTGATTTTTTTCTGATGAGGAGTAAATGTCTGGTATGTTGTATCATGTGTATTTATTTGCATCTGCAGCAGTTTTAAGGGTCTCTGGGACAAATTGGAATTTATTAACAATACTGTTTGGCCCTGTTTGAGAATTTTCTACATAGCTTCTTTCCAAACCATTAACTGCTGCTACAGCCTAAGGTACATATCAGACATGGAAAACTAAGCATCAATACTTGATGCTTACCTCTTTTCTAAACTGCATTATACACCAGTCTAAGCTCTTGCCGGCATTCAGGTTCTGCAAATCTGAGGTACCCTAACTCCTCTCCTTCTATTCTTTTATAGAAGTGCAGCTTCTGTGTTTATGGTGACCTCATTAACACAGTCATATGGTTAAAAAGAATTATGGTTGACATCAGTGTGTACACAACTGATGATACAAATCTGTTGTTGTTAATTGGCTATGGTCCACTGTATTTTTCAGCCAGTCTGATTACTTCAATCATCAATCCATGATGCTTGAATTGTTCAGAGATATCAAAACCAGTCTGATACCCATGTGGTTTGACTAAAAATACATGGATCCCAAGAGGTAATCCCTCATATTGAAACCAGCTGAGAAGGTATACCTGCAACACAGGGTCGTAGAAAACTGCATTAAATTGAATGCTACTTGTAAATCAAATGTATAAGGGCAAGGGGGGTTGAGAACCCACCAGCCCATCTATGACGGTGATCTTTTTCATAATGTGGAGTACATATCTGTTTTGCTGTGACATATGTTTTTATTTGCATCTACAGCATTATTAAGGGTCTCAGGGACAAACTGGAACTACTTAACAGTATTGGTTTGCCCTATTTGAGAACTTTCGGCATAACTTTTTCCAAACTGCATTGTACATCAGTATAAAATATTGCTGGCATTCAGGTGCTGCAGATCTGAGGTACCCTAGCTCTCTTCCTTCTATTCTTTTGTAGAAGTAGAGCTCATGTGTTTATGATGATTTCATCAACACAGTCATATGGTTAAAAAAGAATTATGTTTCACATCAGTGTGTACACAACTGATGTTACAATTTATGATGTTGCAATTTTGCTATGGTCCACTGTATTTATTAGACAGTATGAATACATCAATCATCAATCCATGATGCTTGAATTGTTTAGAGGTATAAAAAACAGTATGACACCCAACTGGTTTGACTAAGAATACAGGGATCCCAAGAGGTATTCCCTTATGCTGAAACCAGCTGAGGGATATACCTGCAACACTTGGTTGTAGAAAGCTGCCTTAATAAACCGTATGCTGCTTGTAAATACACGTTCAAACGTATGAGGGCAGGGAGTGGATGAGAACCCACCATCCCACCCATACCTTGATAAAATATATGCAAGGGCTTACACGAAGTCTTGATATTCCACTGGATTCTTAAGGTCTCGTGTTGACCTACACCCTTACAAATGTTGAATCTTGTTGTTACTTTACTCTATGGTTTCTGAGAAATGCTAACGTACACCTGCTGGTGTCTGAATATAATTCTGGTTGCTTTCATTAGGTTTTGATGGATAGTGCCACTGCAAAGTGGCTGATATGTCACTTTCTTTTTTGACAAAGACCCTAGTGGTCTTGTCCTTGTCTTGACATGACAAAAGTATCTCTCTCTCTAGAGCTATAAAATTAAAATCAATAACCCTACAACCGGGCTGTCGAGTTTGCAAGCAGAAAAGTGCATATGTGAGTGCCTTAATGGCAATTGCGGGAAAATAAGTTTATACCTGTAGCTGAGTTGCAGTGATAAGCTAAACCCGGGTGAGTGTGAACCCCAAAAAAGAGTCAGGGAGGGTTAGTCCCAGGGGATTAATGGCGGTCCAGCGATGGAATGCCAACTTTCACAGGGAACGGGAGTACATCCTCTCTCTATGTTTCTGTCCAAACTGGCTGCGGGGTCTATGGCCACAAGGCTGCGGCAAACAAACTTCTGCCCACATACCATGGCTCACTGACTAATAGCAAGCTCCGAGCCATGGCTGGGAAACACCTATCGCTAAAATATATGACAAGAAGAGCATATCTTCATGTGGAACCATCCAGAAAACTGAAGATTAAAAGAAGAGAAACCCTTCACCTAGAAGCTGAACCAAGTGTTCCAGAATGAACTAAGGGTTGCCACTCTTGAGGAACTGCGAGCCTAGCCTAGAAGAGACAAATGCAAGATGGACAAACTTCTTCATATTGTACATTAAGAAAGTTGTCGCACCATCGTGAAGGATCTTTAAAAACTCATGCCAGCTCTGCTTTGTGCTGCGAATTCAGGGCCAAGTATGATGAGAGGGCAAAACAGGTTGAAATAGGTCGAAGAAGAAGGTGCCCTCACCACATTGTCCTCGACCTTGTGTCATGACCCATGGAGGATTTGACTGACCATGAACCCAAACGGACCTCTTGTGTGTGCTGCTTGTGTCTGTAGTCTGGTAATGTCGAATTGGTCCATGAGAACCACCATAGTGCAGCTGAGCGAGCAGAGATTGAAACACGACCTGCTAAGACCAAACTGACTCTCCGAAGAACCTTGTAAACAGCAGGAAGAATACCAAATCATGGTACTAACAGTCGCCAAGAGCCCACATTTGCAGGATGGACAAACTTCTTTACATCGTACATTGAGAAAAAGCCACACCTTGCGATTGCGGTTGTCCATCGTGAAGGTGGCCAGCCACTTTCCATAGTAGTCGATGGCCACATTGTGCACCACATCTTCATGCCCCAATTCTAGGGTTTGAGTCCCTGTCTGCCCCCTATCCCACCAGCTCCGCTCATCGTCTCTCATGATCAGACTCGACACTAAAACAAAACAAACATAGCTTCGCCCTGTTCGACATCTCTCATGATCAGACTCGGCACTAAAACAAAACAAACATAGCTTTGCCCTGTTCGACATCTCTCATGATCAGACTTGACACTATAAGAAAGCAAACACAGCTCCGTCATGTTTCCATGGTCATTCGGCCAAGTGGAATGACTACATGACTGGACAGAGAATGGGTTGACCCCATCCGAGGAGAAGCCAAGGTGGACATGTCGTGGGTCCTCCAAGAGAAAAGGCCATATCTCTTCAATATGCCTCCATGCTTATGAATCTTGTGGCCCACACACCTTTCCCGGGGGGCTCCGATGCGAGGCGTGCCATCTCATGAGTCTGGCCAATTCGGGGCTTCGGTACTGTGCCCTCAATCGCGGGATGATCGGAAAGTAATCATTTTCTAGGATGAAATATAGAAGATTAAAGAAAGTAATTTCCATGCGAGGGGGAATGACGCTTAAACCTTGCGTGGTACTTTTTTCCTTTTGACATCATCCCGATATCGGTCTTTCTTGCATTTTGGGCACTTGGTGAGACGCGAATGCTCTCCGTAGTATAGGGTTTTATCACATGGACATGCATGAAAAATCTTATAGCCCATCCCCATAGAGTCCAAGACTTCGCGCCCCTCTTTCCGCGACCGTGGCACCTTGGGTTTCAAGTGTGGAGCAAGGATATATGCAATAGTTTGCATTATACAGACATCCCAACATTACTTATGCCAAATCAAATTTGAAGATTGAGCAAAAGTAAGATTGTTGAAAGTCGACTCACTTTCGCCCCTTCGTACAAGGGAGTTCTCGCCTCCCTCTCCATGACATTTGAGGGGGCCATTTCAGGATCATCGATTGGCCGAGTTCCCTCTCCATGGGATGCATCAGCGCCCACATGATGCATTAAGAGATCCTTCTGGTTAATTCCGTGCTCATTGTTGTTGTCAGTTTCTATCATACACATCCCACTCACACTGTAATCGGAGGTCCCAATCATCCCGAGAGAACTCGTATGATGCAAATAGTTTGCTGCCAACCCTAATAGTCCTACTAGCACATGTCATCACAAATATGTGCATCCCCTCACAGTATACCGACGTATGACCACAAAAGCTCTCATGCCCATCGCTTCGCTCGTCCCATACTACATTGGTTCTCCTAGGATGACCAAAAGAACTGTTGACCAGCCTAGCAACATTGCCGAAGATGTCGGGGTCACCATCACAAAATCTATCTTGCTCAAGTTAGATTGTTTGGTGGCATACTGAGATTCTGACAAACTGCAGGCTGGTCCTTATGCCTTGGCTGATGCATGACCTACTATAATTAATGGCTGAAATGGTAAGCTGCTGGTATATGTACAGGCTGAACCAAGAGGCCTTGCAGCCTGCACAAGGACAACAATATCTTATCTTGTCCCACACAAGAACAAACCCCGCCCTCCCACCATGTTTTGTCTTGGATGATTGGGTGGTGTCTTTTGGGATGATTTGACAAGACTGGAAATGTGAGATAGTGCCCTATCTAGCTGCTGCTCAGTCGCTCCCCCCCCCACCCATTTTTTTTCATTGTTGACCCCTCTCTCCCTCTGTCTCCCTCTCTCCTGGGAACCGGCAGGTTGTTATCAGTGTTGATTTCTTGTTTTTTCACCCATACCGGATGAAGTTTTGACAGAGTTTCATCCATCCTCTATCGGTTTTTCATCCATATCGGATGAGCCACCAGGATGGACACTGAATCACCGTTAGGATGATTTTTTGGTTTTTTTCATTCATCTTTTATTGACTTTCATCCATACCGGATGAGTCACCAAGGATTTTCATTCCTCTTTCATTGACTCTTTTTTATCCATACGGGTGGTCTGGTGAGGAATGATGAATTACCTAGGTGGAGGTAAACTGCTGCTACGGATGATATTCCCTACTTTTCATCCTGACAAGTGATCTGTTTATGGTTGACGAGTACAGATGATTATGGCCTGGAATTGATCTTAACTACCCCTAATTATGATTAATTACGGGGTGAAACCCTAACCCCTACCCTAAAACCTATTTTTAACTCTGCTACGGATGAAATCCGTCAAGGTAGAAGGATGTTTTTTTTACTGTTTTTCATCCTTCACGGATGAAAAATCGGGCAAAAAAACCCTATGCTGTTTCTCCCACTGTCAGAAGCACGAGATGTGCTTCTGAGCTCGCAGGGAGAGTGTTATGGCGGACGTGCTTTGGTGGCCGCCCCGTTTGTGGTGTTGTACCCGTGCTGGGCGAGCGCCTGGGGATGCGCGAAGGCGGCGTCTTGTCTCTCTAGCAGCGGGAAACACTGTTGTGAATGCAGTGGCATCTTCCCTCCTCTGGCTTTTAATTTTAGCAATGGCATTTGTGCTGGGAAGTCTCTCTCCCTCCCTTCTATTGCCTTGCGAGTTTGCCTGCTTTGCTTCATTGCTCATGTGCTTTGTGGAGGCGACTTGCCGCGGGTGGTGATGGTGCATAACCCTCTTCCCCAATCGCTTAAGGTGCCTTTGGAGTTTAGGGATCTTTGTGTTCTTATCTTCTTCTCTTGCTTTTGAGATTCTTAGTTGACATCGATGACAAGTGTGAGGATCTGTGATTCACCTAGGGTTCCACAATCCTCACTAATCCGTTGATTTTGTGGGGGCTTGTGATGGGACCAGGTGAGGATCCTCACTTGCTTTGAAATTTCTTGAGCATGCAATTGGGGATATGGGCTGAGGAGACCTGTAAGTTATCGCGCCTTGAAGTGGCTGCTGCCTGCAGCCCCGAATTCAACCCGACTGCTCTTGGTTTGGCATGCTACAGCTTATGTTTTGGCTTTTGTTGTTCTGCCGTCAATGGGGCGGCTCGACCTGTCTGGCCTGTCTCCTGAGGCCTGCATATAGACCATACCATATCTTTTGATCCTTGACAGCAGGGCCTGTGGATTAATGAGCTAGGTTGTAATTTCTTTGGGCCATAGAGGATCTGGTTTTATGGGGGCTTCCTTGGCGGGTTTGGGACTCCAAGGACGTGGTGGCCTTGAATGTTATGGTGGCAGCCTGATAAGGCACCGACCTGCTCCTTTTTGGGCCTGTTTCTGGTGTGTGATGGATCATAGTGAGGTGTTCTTCGCAAGCTTTAGCATGGACCTCTTGAAGGATGAGGATGGTAAGCTTTAATGGAATCCTACCTATAGTTTTGGCCTTGTCATGACATCAGGCCTATGACCTGCAATCTGAGTTTTTTATGTGCCAAAGAGGCTGGATCTCGGTTGTTCAAGTTGCTTGTGTGTACAAGTCTTGAAGTTGCAATTTGACAGGCTGAATTCACATTCCCTTGACACCTTGTATGATTACATGTCTCGGGGTGAGTACAAATGGTATGGAATCTATTTCATCATGCCCAAGTAGGATTGCTTGGAGGCATGTTTTGATTCTGAAAAATTGCAGACTGGTCCTTATGCCTTGCTTGATGCATGATAAGGTAGGCTGCTGCTAATTATTTTGTCATACCCAAGATGTTTGCTTGAAGGGCATGTCTTGAATCTGTAATATTGCAGGCTGGTTTCACATACCCAAGATGTTTTGCTCTATGCATGTCTTGTTGTAATTGTGATGCCAAGAAAGGGTGTGACAGACTGCAACAATATGTTTTTTCAAAACACAAGATGCTTGCTTATATGCTTGTCTTGTTATCATGAGCTGTCGCGGCCCTTTGCCTTGAGGGCAGGGGGTCGGGACACAAGAGGGGCTGCCCCTGTGGTGGGGGCAGTGGCAGCGATAGGTATGGGGGGCTGAAGCACCCTTGAGAGCCCAAGGCACTCAAGGAGGCGGAGGCGCTCACTAGGCGGAGCCCCGCACACCGGGTTGCGGTGGGGGTGGCTCCACAAGGGGTGGTGGTAGCTTAGCGGGACTTAGTGGGGGTGGCATAGGACTCACCCTGGGGCGGAGACCTCGTGGTGGGAGTCGTGGGGAGTCTTGGGACTCATCATGGTCCATAGGGGCCGTGGTGGGTGGGCCAAGACTCACCGCGACTCATCACCGGGAGTCGAGGGTGTTCGTGGTGGTTCGCCATAAAATGGCATGGTTGTTTGTGAAACCCCCGCGGACAGCTACAGAAGTATATATAGGGAGTAGTAACCCCGAGAACGGTGCAAGCCCGTTGGTGACCAAAAGCTAGTGAGTAAGCGAGCGAGCCGGAAAGCGACCAAAGAGTGGGGAGCTATTCCGGACTGCCAACTACCAAAGGGAATTCCGCTGGTTCTAAATCGTTGGAGGGTTCTTTGGGAGATCAAGGGGGGACCGTTATGTCCCGGTGAGCAGACGAAGCTCCAAGTTGGCCCGGCGGCCAGGTTGGGAGTTAGGCGCGCGCATCAAGCGAGTAACTATGACTTGAGGGGGGAGCTTACCAAAGTGAGGTGCGCGACACTTGGTATCAGAGCTTAGAGTTTAGTACGCGATCGTCCTTGGGATTGGCCTCATCATGGGGTTGGGCAAGCCAAAGCGAAAGCGGAACGGCCCAAAAGATGATGATCCTGGTGAGCCCGATGGGGGCGACGTGTCACCGATGCGGCCGTTTGAGGAAGCGATGCATGTTTCCGAAAACGAGGCCACTCAAGAGCGGGAGGAATCTGAGGAGTCGGAGCCAGAGGAATCCTTGAGAGCTCCGACCGACCAACAGATGCCTCCTATGCCGGCAGCCTTTTGGGAAGGGTTGTTGGCGCAATTTGGCGGGACGTTGAAAGACGTATTGAAGGCGGCTAATACCACTTCCACTAAGGCAAAGTTTAAGGTGAAGCCGAAGGAACCCGGCACCTTCGAGGGCGTCCAAAATCGGAAGGCACTCAACACCTGGCTCTTGGAGCTGGAGCAGTACTTCCGGGCGGCCAAGTTGAGTGACGAGGACCGGGTGGAAGTGGCTCCCACCTATTTGAGGGGCTATGCTCAACAATGGTGGCAAAAACGCCTTCACGACCGAGGTCCAAGCCCGGAAACCTTGAACTGGAGTGGGTTCAAGGAATTGATGAAGAGGCAGTTTGTGCCCCTCAACGCGTCCTGGCTCACCCGGGACAAGATGAGGAATTTGAAGCAAACAGATGACATTCGGGGATATGTCTAGGCTTTCAATGTGCTGTTGCTCGAAGTCGCGGACATGGCATAACCAGAAATGGTCTTCAACTTTGTGGCGGGACTGGCCCCATGGGCCAGGCGGAAGTTGGAGGAGAAGCCACCTAAGACTTTGAACGAGGCAATTGAGAGGGCTGAATGTTTCTCGGATGTCCCTAAGGGTGAAAGACAAGGCCGTACCGAGCTGAACCACAAGAAGACCCGGCGGGAAGGTGACTCCTTCCAACCGGAAAAGAAGTGGGATAGGCCACGCGGCGACAATGGCATGTGGAAATCGAAGGGAGGGCCTTCACAAGTCAAGGCGGCACCCAGTGCTTCGAAAGGAAAAGCGGGTGGAGCGGCTTATGGCGGACAGAAGGCGACCTTTGATGGAGTGTGTTTCAATTGCGGGGAGCCCGGGCACATGGCCAAGAAGTGCACGAAGCCCTGGCAATTGAACATGACTCGGGCGACCACAGAGCTGTCGGAAGATACCATCAGTCGCTTGGTGGAAGCGGTGGTCGCCAGGACTTGCAAGGTAGACAAATTTTCTTGTGAGTTGTATCAGGAAACTGGCGCCTTACCTAAAGGGAGTCAGTTATTGTTCGTGGATGGGATAATATCCGGAACTAATGTGTCGTTGTTGGTGGACACAGGAGCGTCGCACTCATTCATGACACTGGCAACGGCACAAAAGCTGGGACTCCCGACAAGTGACGTGGGGGCCTCTATTGAGGTGCGTTCTGCCAAAGGAGAACCGCAATTGGCGACAAGGTTGGCGTTTGATGTTCCTCTTCAACTGGGGAGTTGGGAGGGACGTGAGAACTTCACCATCTGCGAGATCGATGGAGTGGATCTCATTTTGGGGATGACATTTTTGAGCAAATCCGGAGCGGTCATAGATGGCCGCAAGAGAGTAGTCACGCTGCCATGTGGGAATGGTGGCGAGGTCTTACGAGTGTCGGAAACGCCCAAACCCGTGGGAGGGCGAATAAACCTCCTGTCAGCAAGGGAGTGGGCCGTGGAGGAGGCACACGAGCCCCATTTTTTGCTCTATATTAGAGAAGTGAAGGGAGAAGGCGATGGGGAGCCGAGCCCAGATTGGATCAAGGGGATTTTGGAGAAATACCAAGATGTGATGCCGGAGGATTTACCAAGCGGCTTGCCACCGCAAAGAGGAGTTGACCACAAGATTGAGGTGATAGGGATCGGAACCGCCTGCCAAGGCGCCCTACCGGTTGAGCCACAGAGAGTTGGTCGAGCTGAAGACTCAGCTCAAAGATCTAATGTCAAAGGGGTACATCCGGCCGAGTAAGTCACCTTACGGAGCCCAGGTGCTATTCGCAAACAAGAAGGATGGGACGCTGCGGATGTGTGTCGATTACAGGGCTTTGAATAAGGTGACTATCAAAAACCGGTACCCTTTGCCAAGGATCGACGACCTTTTCGATCGGTTGGCAAGAGCGAAGTATTTCAACCGGATCGATCTGCGCTCCGGCTATCATCAAATTCGAGTGGCGGAAGGAGATGAGGAGAAGACCGTGTGCAGGACAAGGTAAAGTTGGTGGTGGTGCAATGTCTTGAGCTTTGGCGCCACTATGTTGGTTCCAACCCAGTGAAGGTGTTCACGGACAATGTCACGGTGAAGTATTTTGCCACGCAGCCCAAGTTGTCCCCAAAACAACTTAGGTGGCAAGATACTTTGGCGGTGTTCGACGTGGATATCCAGTACAAACCGGGACGGGACAATGTGGTGGCCGATGCCTTAAGTAGAAAGCAGCAGCTCATGTTGGTGTACAGGGGCGAGACGACGCTCCAAAGGAAGATCCGGAAGGCTTGCCGGAAGGATGAGCTGGCGAAGTCCGTGATGCAGGACTTGAGGATGGGGGTTAAATCGTAGTTCCACTTGCAAAATGGACTGCTCCGGTATAAGCAAAAGCGTCTCTACGTGCCGAAGGGAGGGATCAGAGATAGCCTCTTTAGAGAATGCCATGATAGCCCGCTTGCGGGCCACGACGGAACTCTTGAAGAAAGAGTATTTCTGGCCCAAACTGAGGGAGGAGGCAGAGGAGTATGTCAAGACATGCACCACATGCCAACAAAACCGAAACGAGTACAAAAAGCAAGTGGGGCTGTTACAACCCTTGCCGATTCCAGAGGGGACTTGGGAAAGCGTCTCGATGGATTTCATGACTGCTATGCCGCTGTCAAAAGGATTCGATGCAATCATGGTGGTGGTGGATAGGTTCAGTAAAATGGGTCATTTCATCCCCACCAAGGAGACGGCAACGGCGCAAGAAACAGGGCGACTTTACTTCGCCCACGTCTTAAAGCATCATGGAGTCCCGAAGGATATTGTCTCGGACCGCGATCCAAAGTTTACGAGTAAATTTTGGAGAGCACTTTGGAAGAAGATGGGGACGAGGCTGAAGATGAGCACCGCCTTCCGACCTACGACCGACGGCCAAACGGAAAGAGTGAATTCCGTAGTGAAGCAGATCTTGCGGAATTACGTGTCGGCAGACCAAACAGACTGGGTGGAACACTTAGACGCGGCAGAGTTATGTTATAATAACACAGAACACTCCACAACGGGAGTTTCCCCTTTCGTATTGGTCTATGGAAAAGCACCTCTAGTGCCGACAAGTTGGGCCGCCCAGGACGTTGAGGAACCGGCAGTAGCGGCGGTACTGGAAGAACGCGAACGTTTGTTGAAGCTCGCAAAGTACAACATTGCCAAAACTAGGAAACGGTATGAAAGGCAGGCGAATCGGAAGCGGAGGAAAGTGAAGTTTGAGGCAGGCACGGAGGTCTGGTTAAACATCAAGAATTTCCGACTACCTCCGGAAGTGAGTCCAAAGTTCGTACCTCCGTATGCGGGACCCTTTCGCATCCGGAAGGTTATGAATGAGGATGTGTATGAATTGGAGCTGTCGGCAAACAACAAGGTGCATCCAGTATTCCACGTCTCCCTTTTGAAGCCTTACTTCAAAGATGAAGCGCGTCCGAATCGGCATCAAATGTTGCGTCCGCCACCTGTGTTGTTGGATCATGAAAATGAACCTGAGTACGAGGTGGAGGCAGTACTTAAGTCAAGGAGGTTCAAGAACCGAGTAACGGAGTATCTCGTCAAATGGAAGGGCTATCATCATATGGAGGCATCTTGGGTGCGTGCCTCAGAAATGGGAAACGCATCCGAGGCGGTTGCAGTTTTCGAAGGGCGACCTCAAAAGCGGAAGAAGCATTGATGGGGACATCAACCTTGGAGCGTGGGGGAGGAAATGCATGCTTAGCCCGGCTTAGCTAGCTTATGAATCCGATTGCAAAAACTTGTATTGTATAAATATTTGTTATAAAGGAAATGGGTTCCAAATGTTGTGCGTCCTATTTTGTTTGGAATGGCGATGCATGGTGTGTTGGCTACTGTGTAGAATGCATGCTAGCTTACAAAAGTGGGAGAGGTAAATTGGGTTAATCGTGTGTTTGCGCAGTGCCGAAATCGGGTGACTCCCATCCAAGGGGCAAGGAAACTTGCGCCTTCTTTAGGAGTTCACGTGCTAGTGCGCACTTGGCGCGTGCGCATACTATAACTGCGCTACCGAGGGGGTTGCTTTGTAGTGCAGGCTAAATGCGGAAGCTACGCGCTTCCATTCACGTACTATAATCGTGTAGCCTCGGGATGAAGTCGTAGTGCGGCTTCGGCGTGTTCCCGTACCTCAGGCCAGCATTCCAAAGCGGACCCAATTGTAGTGATTGGGGCGCGCGGTTGGTTCAAGGTTACCTTCCTAGTCAAAGAGGGTTCGAGGTGAACCCTTACTCGAGGTGATGCCAAAAGCGGCATCATGAGCGGTCGCAAGCAATGTTGTTGTTGTAAGGCGATTCGATCCTCGGGGAGGATCGTTCCTTGGCCTTGAAGTAGGCCAAGAAGAGTGCAGTGGGAGGAGCTTGAGAGGCTCCACCCTTGGCCGGGACTTGGAGGAAGTTGGCCGAGCTAGCTAGTGGAGAGTAGAGTCAAGTGTGGGGTTTGGTTCTTTGCCATGGGACGCCATGGTACGGAAACAAACTCCTTGATGTGGGATGCCACAACTTGGATGTTCGTTTCCACAAAATGGACAAGCCGATGAGGACATCGACTCCCTGTTGGTAGGGGTGTGTGTCGCGGCCCTTTGCCTTGAGGGCAGGGGGTCGGGACACAAGAGGGGCTGCCCCTATGGTGGGGGCAGTGGCAGCGATAGGTATGGGGGGCTGAAGCACCCTTGAGAGCCCAAGGCACACAAGGAGGGGGAGGCGCTCACTAGGTGGAGCCCCGCACACCGGGTTGCGGTGGGGGTGGCATAGGACTCACCCTGGGGCGGAGACCTCGTGGTGGAAGTCGTGGGGAGTCTTGGGACTCATCACGGTCCATAGGGGCAGTGGTGGGTGGGCCAAGACTCACCGCGACTCATCACTGGGAGTCGAGGGTGTTCGTGGTGGTTCGCCATAAAATGGCTTGGTTGTTTGTGAAACCCCCGCGGACAGCTACAGAAGTATATATAGGGAGTAGTAACCCCGAGAATGGTGCAAGCCCGTTGGTGACTAAAAGCTAGTGAGTAAGCGAGCGAGCCGGAAAGCGACCAAAGAGTGGGGAGCTGTTCCGGACTGCCAACTACCAAAGGGAATTCCGCTGGTTTTAAATCGTTGGAGGGTTCTTTTGGAGATCAAGGGGGGACCGTTATGTCCCGGTGAGCAGCCGAAGCTCCAAGTTGGCCTGGCGGCCAGGTTGGGAGTTAGGCGCGCGCATCAAGCGAGTAACTATGACTTGAGGGGGGAGCTTACCGAAGTGAGGTGCGCGACATGACCTGTACATGAACAAACCCCGCCCTCCCACCCTGTTTTATCAAGAATGATTGGGTGATGTCAATTCATGGGAAGCTATGACAAGAATGGAAATGTTAGATGGTGCCCTGTTTTGGGCTGTTTATGTTTTTAATTGACAATGACCCTAGTAGGGTCTTGTCCATGTTTTGACATGACATGAATATCTTCCCTCTCTCTTCCTAACTTTTTCTACCCCTTCTTTCCCTCTGTGGTCTTTGTTTTTTTTTGTGAGCAGCACAAAAGAGAGGAGAGAGAGAGAGGGAGGGAGAGGGACAGAGGACAGAGAGAGGGAGTGAGAGGGAGAGATCAGGAAACAAAAAAGAAAAGAAAAAGGTTGGGGGGGGGGGGGGGTGAGTGACGCAGCAGCTGCCCAGTCACTCCCCCCCCCCACCTTTTTGTTTTTTCTTTGTTGCCCCCTCTCTCCCTCTGTCTCCCTCCATCCTTGGAATTGGCCGGTTTTATCAGTGTTAATTTCATGTGTTTTCATCCATACCGGATGGACTCTGGCAGTTTTTTCACCCGTCCTATAATGATTTTTCATCCATACCGGATGAAACTACCAGGGTGGACACTGAATTACCTCTAAGATGAGTCTCTGATTTTTCATTCCTCTTTTATTGACTTTCATCCGTACCGGATGAGTCACCATAGAATGAGAAATTACCTCTGTGGGGGTTGCCACTCGCATCCTATTTTTCCATCCATACCGGATGAAAAATGCCAGGATATTAATTTTTTCATTCCTCTTTTATTGCTTTTTCATCCATACCAGATGAGGCATTTTTGGGATGTGGAATTACCTGTAAGGATGTAAAACCGATGCCTTGGATGTTATTTCCTGTTTTTTCATCCTACTACTGGACTTTTTCCAATAGATGAACTCAATAATTTTTTTCATCTGAACCGGATGAAGTGTACAGCTTTTGATGGCCCTGGATTGATATTGATTACCCCTAATTATGGTTAGTTAAGGTGTGAAACCCTAACCCCTACCCTAAACCTACCGTTTAACCTAGCTACGGATAAAATCCGTCGGGTTTAAAAGGATGTGGTGTTGATTATTCATCCTGCACGGATGAAAAATCGGGCAAGAGCCCTAGGATGTCTCTCCCGCCGTCAGAAGCACGAGCTCACGGGAAGAGCGTTATGGCGTCTGCGTTTTGCTACTACCCTGTTTGCTGCATCGTACCCGTGCTGGGCAATCTCCTGGGGATGCGCAATGGCGGCGCTTTGTTTTTTCTTACAGGCGGGAGACAATGCTGTGAATTCATCGTCTCTTTCCCTCCTCTGGCTTTTAATTTTTGCAGCGGCGCTTGTGTGGGGAAGTATCTCTCTCTCCCTTCTTAAACCTAGCAAGTGTGCTTGTATGCTTCACTTCTCCTTTGCTTTGCTGGAGGTGGCTTGCTGGTGGTGATGGCGCACAGTTCTCTTCCTCAATCGCTCAAGGTGTTTTTGGTGATTAGGGTTCCTTTTGTTTTATGTCTTTCTCTCTCGCTTTAGAGGTTCTTAGTTGACATCGATGACAATTGTAGGGGTCTCTGATTCACCTGGGGTTCCACAATCCTCACTAACCTGTTGGTTTTTGTGGGGGCTTGTGATGGGACCAGGTGAGGATCCCTACTTGCTTTGAATTCTCTTGAGCCTGCAGATATGGATGTGGGCAAAGGGAGCCTATAGTGTATGGCGTCTTGACCTGGCTGCTGCCTGTAGCCCCGATTTTGGCCCGCTTGCTCCTGGTTTGGCATGTTGATGCTTACTTTTGACTTATGTTTTGCCGCCTTTGATGGAGCATTTCGGCCTGGCAGGCCTATTTCTTGAAGCCCAACATCTAGACCTTACCTTGTCTTGTAATCTTTGACAGCGGTGCCTGTGGATTATTAAGCTAGGTACTGTTTTGGCCTTAAAGAGGAGGTGAGTTTTATGGGTAAGGGCTCAGTGGCTGTCAGGTTCTAAGGAAGAGGAGGCCCTGATTTTTAAGATGGCAGCCTGATAAGGCACTGACAAGCCTCTTTCAGACCTGAATCTGGTGTGGAATGGAGCATAGTGAGGTTTATTTGCAAACCCTAGCATAAGCCTCCTGGAAAACAGTGTTGGTAAGCTCTACTGGACCTTTGTCAAAGATTATTAGCCTTGTATTGCCATCAGGCCAGTTACCTGCAATGTATGGATTATTTTTTGGCCAAGAGGGCTTGGTCCCGGACACTCAAGATGTTTGCGTGTCCATGTCTTGAATCTGTAATATGGTAGGCCGTTCTTCCATTCCCAAGATGCCTTGCATGATGCATGTCTTGGGGCAATTATGAATGGTATAGAATGAGGCTGCAATCTGTCTTGTCATGCCCAAGAGGGTTACTTGGTTGCATGTTTGGAAACTGAAAAACTGTAGGCTGGTCCATCAAGATGCTTGTGTATACATGTCTTGAATCTGTAGTATGGCAGGCTGTTCTTACCTACCCAAGGGGCCTTGCATGATGCATGTCTTGGGGTAATTACAAATGGTAAAGAATGAGGCTGCAATATGCTTTGTCATGCCCAAGAGGGTTACTTGATTGCATGCTTGCAAGGTGCCCAAACTACAGGCTGGTCTAGTGAAAACAGATTTACAATTGAGAAGGGTGAGATCATGCCTGATGGGGTTGGGAGGCACCAAAGCCTCCATACCACGTCCCTGCTGTGCATAGCCTGCAAGCATCGCGTTCCCCGACACCATGTCTTGTTCAGCCTAGTGTTGAAAACTCCCTTTGCATCCTCGAAGCACCCACATTTGGCATACATATCCACAAGGGTAATGTTCATAATGGCATTTGGTACAGCTCTGATAATGTTGCCGTGGACCTCGTTGCCCTCTTCCAGAGCTGCCAGGCTTGCACAGGAATTGCAAATGCACATAGACGTGTTGTGATCGAGTTTCACCCCTTCCCCCATCATTTGATCATAGGTCTCCAAAGCCTCCATACCACGTCCCTGCCATGTAAACCTTGCAAGCATCGCATTCCACGATCCTCGTACATCTCGTTCAGCCATAGTGTCGAATCCTCCATTTGCATCCTTTATGCACCCACATTTTGCATACATGTCCACCAGGGTATTGTTCAGAATGACAGTTGGTACAATTCCAGCTCTGACGATGTCTCCATGGACCTCTTTGCCCTCTTCCAGAGCTGCCAGGGCAGTGTTCAGAATGGCATTTGGTACAACTCCTGCTTTGAAGATGTCAACAGGCACCTCTTTACGCTTTCCCAGGGCTGCCAGGCTTGCACAAGCATTGCAAATGCACACATACGTCGTGGGGCTTCCCCCCTCCCCCCATCATCTGATCATTGGTGTCCAAGGCCTCCATACCACATCCTTGTTGTGCATACCCTGCAAGCAACGCGTTCCACGACACCTTGTCTCGTTCAGCCCTAGTGTTGAAAACTACCTTTGCATCCTCGCTGCACCCACTATTGGCATACATGTCCCCAAGGGTATTGTTCAGAATGACATTTGGTACAATTCCAGCTCTGACAATGTTGACATGGACCTCGTTGCCCTCTTCCAGAGCTGCCAGGCTTGCACAAGAATTGCAAATGCACATAAACGTGTTGTGATCGAGTTTCACCCCTTCCCCATCATTTGATCATAGGTCTCCAAAGCCACCATACTACGTCCCCGTTGTGTAAACCCTGCAAGCATCACATTCCATGACCCCAATACATCTCGTTCAGCCATAGTGTCGAACCGGCCTCCTTTTGCATCCTCTATGCACCCACATTTTGCATACATGTCCGCTAGGGTATTGTTCAGAGTGACAATTTGTACAATTCCAGCTCGGACGATGTCTCCATGGACCTCTTTGCCCTCTTCCAGAGCTGCCATGGCAGTGTTCAGAATAGCATTTGGTACAACTCCTGCTTTGAAGATGTCAACATGCACTTCTTTGCGCTTTCCCAGGGCTGCCAGGCTTGCACAAGCATTGTAAATGCACACATACGTCGTGGTTGGGCTTCACCCCTCCCCTCATCATCTGATCATTGGTGTCCAAGGCCTCTATACCATGTCCTTGCTGTGCATACTCTGCAAGCAATGCGCTCCATCGCACCTTGTCTCGTTCAGCTATAGTGTTGAGAACTACTTGTGCATCCTCGCTGCACTCACATTTGGCATACATGTCCCCAAGGGTATTGTTCAGAATGACATTTGGTACGATTCCAGCTCTGACACTGTCGTCATGGACCTCTTTGCCCTCTTCTAGAGTTGTCAGGCTTGCACACGCATTGCAGATGCACACAAACGTGTTGTGGTTGGGTGTCATGTATTGGAGTGACAAAGCTGGTAGGGTTTGTGGGGAAGATTGTTGAGTTGTAGGCTGATGTGCAAGTGGTTCCATGGGTTTTGATATCGAAGTCTGATCAGACCTTGGCATGGGGGGTGTTGCTTGCATGGCCGTCGGGGTTGAAGGAGCAAGTGGGTGACCAGAAGAATCATTGCAGGTACTGATTGTGTGTGCCTTACTGTACCAAGGAAGCCTGGGGGAGTATGCGAGCTGCAGCTTCTCCATGATTGCAGCAGGTTGCGCTGTGGTATTTGAGATGAGAGGCCTAATCAGCAAGGATTTCTTCAAAGGTTGGCATTGGAGATCTGCAGATCTTCCAGACTCCATAATCATGGACCCTCTGCTACTATCAGTAATGAACCGGGATGCATCCATTTCGCTGCTGTCTCTTGTTGGTTTGTCATCACTACAATATCCTTCACATGTTTGAAAAACATTATCTTGGCAGCGACCATTGCTCACGTCGAAGCTTTCTCTGTGTACGTAGTACTTATTACCCGTGTGTATACGAGAAAGGGGAAGGGAGCAGCACCTGATTTGCTGGATTGGCGGGAGGAGAGAGCAAACGGAGATTTGAGGGGGGCAGCAGCCATTTCTTGTTCCGACAAGCAAGTTGTCCAAGATCTTGCGAGAACTCCCTAGAAAAGGCATGTTGGTGTTTTGTGTATGCGGTCGGTGAGCAAAGAACATTGAGTGGTCGGGGGCGGTCCTAACTCCCAAGCCCGCGTTTGCCCTTCAAGGCTCCAGGAGGGTGCCCATGCAACAACTAAGGGCGACACCTTGTCATCACACCATCGGTTGGGGGCAGCAATGCCAATTGCCAGAGGTCGTCGAAGCTTGCAGGGACCACATGGAGAGTGTGCACCTTTGATAGTGTGCTAGAGGTGCGGGAGGGTGATATGCATGTCTCGTCTTTGCAGCGAAAAGGAGATATAAGAGGAGGATCTCCAAGCACATTGCTTGGTTGTCTGCGCAACATGTGATCTGGCCGGTGTGATCTGTTGAATTTGATGAAGGCACTTCGGTTTGAAAATCGCCAAAAATGTCGTGTCAAGCTTCTTCAGATCAAGGTCGGGGGGCCTTCTTAACATCCCCCAGGGGGACATAACTAGAGTAAAAAGCCACAAAAACCTATTGGGAAGAAGCGCAGAACTGAGGTGAGGTAGCTGATTGTGGGAGATAGTGTATACTGTAAGCCTTCGTTGGAGAGGATGTGGCAGAAGCTCGCAAGTGACAATGGTGAAAAAAGGGGGGTCCGCAGTGCTGTCGTAGTAAAACGGGGGTTCCAAGGACATCCCAAGCTTGCTCTGAAAAGCACCTTTCATCAAGATAAGCCATAAAAGATGATGAGCCGTTGCAGTAGCGCTCGTCGTAATGTAGATCCTTTTCTGATACAGAGAGGGGGGGTGGAAGAGCACCCACTCGCGTAAGGGATCTTCATCGCAGGGAGACAACTTAAAGCTCAAAACCTCACGAGTCATATGGTGACTGTTTGCTGTCGGAATCCACCAAGGGGGAGCTCAAAAGAAGCGCTATGATCCAGCAGTAAGAAGCATTGCTAAAGCAAGGGGTAAGGCGGTGAGACCGCCCCGTGGGAGCACATTGAGAGGTAGCAGAGGCCATGACGGCGGCCATGGTTAAATATAGAGACACTAGTAAGTAAGCGGAACCGCTAGTCTGGAGAGCTTAGGAAGACGCGGAGATTAGGAGTTTGGCGGAACCCTAGAAGATAGTCATAACTAAAACCTTGCTAAGCCATAGACAAGATCATGGTGGGAGGGCGGAGCGCCGCTCCGCCCCAACAGATCTCAATCCAAACCAGGAAGTGGTTAGAGGTACCAAACTCAGTTCTGTCAATCAACACACTGGCACTCTGTGGAATGTTAAGGGCTGGTATGGTGGCATCACCCACCCTAAACCCAGTCCCTCACTGGATAAGCTGGCTTACAGTGAAAATCTGATCCACGCAGCTTCGAGCTACACCTTGCAAGGCCTGGACATAGTCAGGCCTTGACCTCTTCATTTTTGAATTTTCCTATGCGCCACTTCTGAATTAAAGAGTGCCACAGATCTGTTGGTGTCGGGAAAACACCAACAGTTCTCAGTCCAAACCAGGGAAGTGGTGAGAGGTACCAATATCAGTTTTGTCAATCAACACATTGGCACTATGTGGAAACATAAGGGCTGGTATGGTGCCATCGATTCTTGTGCATTTAGGTCTGTCCATTTTCCGAGTGGAGGAGCTGCACCATTACCCATGTCCATGTGGCCCCCATATTCCATAGCACTATTTACAACTATGTAAGCAGTAGGTCTCATATGTTGAGCACATTCCATCTTTTCTCACAGCTTTTAGGTATGCCCCTCCCTACTGCATGTTTGGTATGGATTTCAGGCAAAACCCATACAAAAAAAGGGTCGGAAAAGTCTTGGGTGCACATCATTAAAGCCAATCCAATTTGGCCAATTTTCTAGCCAAGATCTGTCTGATTTTTGGGTAATCAGACCTATACAAATTGTGCCAACTGTTTATACTTTATGACACCTTTATGTCATGATATGGTGTGGTCCTTGTAGTTGGATTTACTTGGCATTGTGTTTCATGTATGGAAACCCAGGGCAAGCAAAAACAGAAGCAGAAAAGTGCCACAGGAGTCAGCCCTCAGTCCCCCCAGGTTTTCCATACTCAGCCACTAGTAGCAGGCTCTCAATATCGCGCCATGCCTCAGTACCCGGCTCCCAACCAGCATCCACCCACTGGCAATGTGGAGGGATAGTACGCACCCCCCCAACACAATTATGCAGCTGGCTAGTATGGCCCTTATGCTCCTCCTTCATATCGCCCACCTCCTCCTACTTATGGAGGTGGCAGGCCACCTGAATATCCTCCGCCGTATGCACAGGTCCCATATGACCACTATGGATCCTCGAGTGGTTCCCAACCACCATGGCAACCGATGGGTAGTTGGCCGAATCAACCCTTCAACGTTCCCGCACAGGTGCCAGCGGTTCAACCTGCAGGGGATGTGGCTCAAGCAAAGGCTGACGGAACCAATGCCTTAAGACGAGCAAATTATGCTGTGAAGGCCGCGACATATAAAGTGAAGGAAGAAAGAGAGGCAGAAGGTCTTCTTGCAACTATAGTTGTTGTCAACAAGGCAGGACGTCCAGTTGGTCAGACGAGGAATGTTTGGCATGCGGCCCTCAAAGGTCACGTTCATCATATCTGTGATCCTTCTATAGCCATCAATCATCAGCCTGATGAGATTATTGAAGAGCTCAAACAAATCCTGGCCAAGCTATTTGAATTATATGTTCCACGTGACTTGGATGATACTGCTTTGCGAAACATAGTAGGCACAATTATGAAGTCTCGACGGCATGACTTGCACAAGGAATGGCTATCAGGTGGGGGGAAACCCATGGACGTGTCTGATGAGCATTGGAAGAACCTCACCTCCTACTGGAGTACAGAACAGTACTCCAAAGTGCAGACCCACTTGAAGACAGCAAATGCTTGCATTCAAAATCACACCAAAACGGGCCGGGGAGGGAAGGACAACATGGTGTGGATCAGCTTTTCACTTTGTGCACACTTTAATTTGAAAGTGGCGCATAGAAAAATTCAAAAATGAAGAGGTCAAGGCTGAGTATGTCCAGGCCTTGCAAGGTGTAGCTCAAAGAATGTACTCATAAGAGTGTCAGTCTGTTGATTGACGGAACTGATATTGGTACATCTAACCACAACCTGGTTTGGACTGAGATTTGTTGGGTTTGGGTTTGTTGATATTTGTTGATTTGGGTTTGTTGATTTTCACTGTAAGCCAGATTATCCAGCGAGGGATTGGGTTAAGGGTGGACGAATGTACTTATGAATCACACCCCCTTTGAAACCAAACATGCAAATGAGGGACAGACCTACAAAACACGGAAGAGACAGAACAGAAAGAAGAAGAATGAAAGAAAATAAATCTGCCAAGTATTTAGACAATCCCTCCCCGGATCATGGCCCCTAATGAAGTCCGCATGATACTATTCAGCACTCATGAGGTTGTGCTCAACTTCGGAATAAGTGGTGAGAGACTACAAAGCGACCGCCGTACTAGCGGTCGCTGTATTTTCAAAATATTAAGAATAAAAGCGACCACCATCTTGGCGGCCGCTTTATTTTTTAATATATAAAGAAATGAAACGACCGCCATATTTGTGTCATTTAAAAAAAATAAAAATAAGCGTCATAATAAATATAAGCTACCGCAATACCGGCGGTCGCATTATATTTGGAAATAAAAAATAATAGCGACCGCCATACGGGCGGTCGCTTAAATTTAAAAATATACAAAATAAAAGTGACAGCAATATTTCTCAAAATCAAAAGAAATAAAAGCGACCGTCGTAATATTGGCGGTCGCTTGTGTCTTATAAAAAATAAAAATAGCGACCGCAGTATGAACGGTCGCTTAATTTTAAAATTATAACAAATATGGTTGTACCGCCTTTTTCGGGTGGGCGCTATTGGTCGGTCATTTTGTCATTTCACTTTCATTTCACTTTAATCCTTCTTGGAGTATATATAAGGGAGGAGGGTCACCAATCTCCTCACTTTTTTGGGTGCAAACACTTGAGGTTGCTTTGGATGTTCTTTTCCATTGAACGAGAGTGTAGCCCAAGAGGAGGGTACGCACCTTTTGTCGTTGTGGCTTCCACCAAAGCCACTTCAGCAGATTGTGTATAAGCTCAACACTACAACGTGCATCGACCCATTTGGATTGGTGACAGGTGTAGAAGTGTTGGGTTGTGGCATTGCACTCTGCATTCACAGGTTCATATATAGGGTACTGTTTTTTGTTGCTTACATCACTAGGGCCCATGGGAGTGGATATTGGGTAAAGATTAGGGATGAATGGAGCCCTTGGTATACGATAATCCTGAACAGTGTCAGTGCCACTGAAACTGTTGGGTGCAACCTATGTGGACTGCAGCTTTCTTATCGTAAGGATCGGCTACTCGCTCACCTCGGCTATAGAGGTGTGAAGAACAATAGGGTGGGTTTATGCCCTAAAGCATCTATGTGGGTAAAAAGCCATTTTGCCCAATGCGGAGGCAATATTCCAATGTCTTTGGATTTGGACACGACTCTGAGCAGAACACTTCATCTTCCCGTCAGGATGCCCCGATGAGTACCCAAGGGGACTCTTGTGAGGCTTCAGGTGTCATTGGACAAGTGGGTTGTGTCGGAGCAACACCTGCTTCAACACCTCTTTGTACCCCTACACTTCAATGGAGTAGAGGATTACGACAGCAATCCATGTAGGAAGGCCTTAACTTGTCTGCGAAAAGGCAGTTGGATAAAAAATGGGCGCAGTTTTTCTTCGAGGCCAACATACCATTTCATGTGGCAAGGCTTCCGGCATTTGTTTCTGCCGTTAGAGCAACCTCGGAATTCAAATCCACGTACATGCCTCCTTCTTATCACAATCTCCTCACATGATTGCTAGAAGACGCCATGACAGAGCTTACCCAAAAGGTCAATGATGGGACGGGCGAGTCTCTGAGAAAATATAGAAGCACTATATATGCCGATGGATAGAGTTCTGTTACAAACAGACCATTGTTCAATGTCATGCTCGTATGTCCAGTTGGGGAACAGTTCTTGGGATCGGTGGACACTAGTGGCAAGAAAAAATATGGACGTTATCAATGTGGGCTATTGACGGACTTCATCGAACAGGTCGGAAGTGGTGCAAATATGCACGGACAATGCCGCTAACATGAGAAACACTGCAGACATGTTATTGGCACGATATCCCCATATGTACTACCAAGGTTGTGCAGCTCATATCCTTGACCTCCTTTTGGAAGATTAGGGAAAAAAACCAGTGGGTGAAACAACTTGTGCGGCGAGCGAAGACCGTCGTGTCGTTCATCCGCACACACCACATCCCTTTGGCAATATATAGGAGGCAAGAACCAAAATACAGCCTCCGAAATCCAGACGAAACTCGTTTTGCCAATAACTTCTTGATGGTGGATCGGTTGGTGACGGTGAAGAGCAGTCTCGAGCACACTGTCATCGATCCTCAATGGGAGGCGTACACACGGACGTTGTGGGACTCAAGAAAAGCCAATTCATTGGGCAAAAGTCGAAAGGTTTGCAACACCATTCGCAACGATGATTTCCCTCGTACGAGTGCTCATGCGACTAGCTCCTTTGAACATGGCAGAGAGAGAGCTATCAATGCTTTTCAGATCGCCGCGACCCTTTCGAGGACATGCCGGATCCGAAAGAGCTCAACAAGTTGCCACATGAATGGTGGGATATTTGATTGGAGCTGGAGCAAGAACATTGGCTCCCATTGCGAAACGTATTTTTGCCCAAATGTGCTCTGCATCATCTTGCAAACGCAATTGGAGCAGTTACTCATTTGTTCACAACAAGATTCGCAACAAGTTGAATCCCGCGAGGGTTGACAAATTGGTATGTGTATACCAATTGTCGACTGTTACGTGAAAGGGCAGCGGATGATGCTGCAGCATGGTACAAGAGGAACTTGCATTCCGAAGACTCTGCTTCTGAGGTAAATTCGATGAGTGACGATATTGCGTCTCCGAGGGACTCATCTGCCTCCGATAGTGGAGATGGGTCTGATGATGCTCCCAACAATGAGTATGACCCGTTTACGTTCACAGATGACGATGCCTATATCCACCCGACCTTTGATAACCTTCTTGACGAAGTACATATCGCAGATGAGGGTGAAGCTGCAATTGTGTCCTTCCCAGAACATGGTCTTCAAAATGAAGTCGGGGTTGACTCTCGCCCCCCTCCCCCGTACACGCTGAAGCCACTAACAATGGCCAAATGGAGCTCATGGGTGATGAACTACCATGACCGAGCAACGTACACAATCCTGTTCATACAAACGATGGTGCCGAACCCATTGTACAGTCGATGGGACGGGAACATGCCTCACCGATACGACCAGCTCCACCACAATCCGAAATCGGCCCAGCTCCCTATCAACACAGCGGGCATTAAGGAGCAACAGGGTTGATCTATTTTCAACACGCACGTATCATTCTGCTGCATTGGACTGGGCGGAAGTTGAAGCCTCGGATGATGACAACCTGCCACTACAATTCCACCTTAACCGATGTGTTGCGCAACAGAGCCGTGGTTCCTCACATGTCGGACCATCTAATGCCGGTCCATCTCAGGCACAGCCGTCTCCGAGATCTCCTTCGAGACCACCTTTGAATGCGTCCCAACTCCATAAATGACAGAGAACAATCCAGCCTTTCGTAGGTGATCGGCCCACAAACAGGCCAGATACCATGGATGGTATTCAAGACCGGAGTGGGAATCGACCTCAGAGAGAACTAAATGTGGTTCGAGGTCCCTTACAGGTTCAAAGGCCTGAACATGGGAGGTCGGATAGGGAGGACGATTCCAGCACTGATAATGGCAATGGTGCTGCAGTCCAGGGAGACTCGGATTATCAGCCCATCGGAGTATCAAGATTAAGATCTTCTTCGTCCCGTCGTCGAAGCAGCAGAAGGAATTGAAGCAAACAACTTTAGGCATCCAGGAGCACATTTTTGTGGACATGTTTACATTTCTATAGTGAACCAATACTTGTGTGTTCCTTGTCACTATGAGTACTTGTATTGGTGTTGTGTATGTCTTGGGAAATAAAAGATGTTGCCCATGTGTATACCACCCAAAATGTCGGCGAAGACATCGTCACTTGCTCATGTTTGTGTCTGGTGCTTTGCTTTTGTAATGAGAAACAATTGTGCAAATGCGTACAACTCTGCAGAAAATTGTCGGTTGTCGGTTATAGGTGTCATGGCGGCCGCATCGAATTGTTTTTTTTGGTTGAAAATGGATATTGGCGGTCGCAACCAAATATTTTATTATATTAAAAGAATCGGCGGTCCCTTGTAATCATATTATTATTGAAATGGCCATTACTCGCGGTCGCTTTTATTTGTTATGTTTCTAAATGGAGCGACCACCATTACTAGCGGTCGCTTTTATTTTATTATTTTTATAAATGCAGCGACCGCCATTACTGGCGGTCGCTTATATATAATTCTTTTGTAAATGCAGCGAGCGCCATTAATGACGGTCGCTTTTGTTTTTATTTATTTTTTAATAGAGCGACCGCGAGTAATGGCGGTCGATATTATTTTTTATTTTTCTAGATAGAGCAACCGCCAGTAATGGAGGTCGCTTGTATATTTTTGTTTTTTTAAAATGCAGCGACTACCAGTAATGGCGGTCGTTTTTACTGTCATTTGCCATTACTGGCTGTCCCTTGTCTTTTATATATTTTTAAATAGAGCGACCGCCATTACTGGCGGTCGCTTTTATTGTTTAATTTTTAAATAGAGCATCCGCCATTAGTGGCAGTTGCTTTTTATTTATTTATTTTTAAATAGAGCGACCGCCAATAATGGCGGTCATTTATTTATTTTATTTTTGTAAATAGAGCGACCGCCATTATTAGCGGTCGCTTTTACTTTTATTTTTTTAAAATAGAGCGACCGCTATTCGGTCGCTTTTATTTTTTATTTTTTTAAATAGAGCGACCGCCATTACTGGCGGTTGCTTGTATATTTTTAATTTCTTAAATAGAGCGACCGTCATTCCTATATCGTCATTGGAAGTAGAGATGGAGAAATGTACGATGGTGAATCCAGGGCAATACTTTGTAAGAGGAGAGAAGTCAAGAACGAAGGAGCATGGCTGGAAGGTGGCAGATGCCATAAGTCCTGACATGAGGTTGTGGATGCGGTTTATGAACAAGCGGTTGGCGCTGAAGCAGCAAGGTTCTTATCTATCTCTTAAACTGTTGGAAGCTACAATTGGAACCATGCAGGGAATTAAGTATAAGTGGGCAAATTTTGTTGCCGCCCGAATGCATGAGGAGTTGGGTTTGAGGAAACGATCGCCCAAAATTGTACCTTTGCAGTGTAGCAGTTATCTAACAGCGGTTATACAGAAGCAATTATGGATCACAACATTGGGAGAGAAGGAGATTTTTGGTGGTGGAGGGAATACTAATGTCAAATCAGTCGAGATGACTATCCAGAAACCATTGGCAGAAAAAGAAGTAGAAGCCGCACTGACAAACTCTGTTACTGAGAAAGGGAAATGTTCTAAGAGTGTACATGAAGGAGCTCTCACAAAGGAGAATGAGCAGTTACTTGACCAGGAGATGCCAACGGATAGAAGATATCGGGGTCACCATCACAAAATCTAATCTCAATGGGAGACAACCCCCGTCTACGTACATGAATTAGCAGAGGCAGCACAACAGGGAGATCACTCCGCAGTGTACTACTTACATCAGGCATATTTGATCATGAAGAAGAAAGAGGCAGAATTGATAGAAGCAGCGAGGAGATAGTACAATGCAAGGAGGAGCAAAAGAAATTATCGATGGAGGTTGAGGACTTGAAGAAGCAAGTAGCAAAATTGCAAAAATTGGAACCATAACGAGAGAAGTGTCAGGAAGAATTGTTGGAAGCCAAGAAGCAATTGCAAGTTGTCAATCAAGAGGTGGAGCAGCGTAATAAGGCCTAGTTAGATGGTGAGGGTAGAGGTGAAATGAGTGAAGAGGTTGTGCACCTGAGAGGAAGACTTAAGGCCTGTGAGAGAAATCAGAGACATACTGCAGATGGGGGACATGTTCCAGAAATATAAAGAAGAGAGAGAAGGAGAGTATCAGATGATGATAGTGAGTTTGAAATCTCAGGCAGATGAGAGCCTATTGGATATGGCTGAGAGATTAATCCAGTTGAAGGAGCAAATGCTTGCAGAGAGTTCGAATGCAACTTGGAAGCAAGAAGATTGAGAGCGAACCGGGTGCATCAAATAGGGACACATGAGCTGGAGGAGATGACACCACCAAAACAAGAGGAATTGCAAAGGTGGTAGACCATTACAGTGCAATTGATGAAAGATATTGCAGTTCCACACTTGTTGCAAACCATGATTCATAACACTTATCATAGGATTCAGGAGAGAAGTACAGTTGATCTGCCTGCTGTGGCTTACATATTTTTCTACAATAATGTGGTGCAAAGGTTGACGAGATGGTTGCAGTCGTCTTCTTGGTCAAATGTTTTAGGAGAAGGTTGGACCTAGGGTATGGAATTGGAAACTCCTGACCCAATAAAATTGTTCAATGGATACAATCACGTCTGGAGCTCAAGATGCCACTCAATTGGCTTTATCCTTTGTTCGTGGGTAAATATCATATGTGCTTTGATGATCGGGAGGCGCGGCCATATCCGAAATGGGAAGTAGTGCTTTGGATGGGAAGAGACAACCTCAAAATTTGAACATAGTCCTTTCACCAAAAGTGTTTAGCTACTGAAAAGGAAGAAGGCCATGTCATTGAAATGGCTACAAGGTTCTCTAATTTTGAATTTGGTGGCCAAAATGAGTTCTTACAAATAGTGTATCATTCATTGCAAATTGTTTTAAAATTAAAAACATATCAAATAAACTCCTAAAAATTATACGAACATCTGTAGCACCGAAGTAGGCATCAAACACACCAAACCCGGCTTGGATGCGATGAGGGAAAAACAAATGGTGGCAAACGGAAGTCGAGTTAGTATCATAAACTCAAAATTAGTGGTGTACGAGCAAAATTGGAGGTGTACAAGAGGGTGTACGAGCATCCGATGGATGGGATTGAGGTACCCACTATCGCCAAGGCCATGTTCTTCTTCCCACCCTCTCCCTTCTTTGTAGCCTCCTTCCCCTGCTCCTTTGTTATCCCACTGCCCTCCCCCGCATGCACACTCACCCCTTCCTCTCCATAGGACTTCTTCTTCTTCTTTTTCTTTTCCTTCCCCTTCTCCACGACCATCTCCTTCCCCTTCCCCGCTACTTCCTCTCTCTCATTCTCCCTCTCCCTTCTCTTTTGGTCGTTTATATTTTTGTATTTTAAAAATAAATCGACCGCCATATTATGGCGGTCACTGGTTTTTTTTTTATATATTTTTAAAATTAAGCGACCGCCAGATTATGGCGGTCGCTGGTTTTTGTTTTTTTAATATTTTTAAAATAAAGCGACCGCCATATTATGGCGGTCGCTGGTTTTTTTAGTGACACCATAAGTTACGCTTGCTTCGGCAACGCGTCCACCTTTTTGCCACCGCCACCGTGTCGGCGACGTGGCTGTTTACGTGGAAATATTTTACCTGGTACTTTTTTTACTAGAATATTCCCCGAACCTCACGCATCCAGATTCCCGAATTGACCCACGCATAGCAAAGATGTTAGACGACATACATTGAGAGTCACTGGACTTGAACAGTCGTTCCGTTACAAGTTGTAGTCAAGGAAAACACAGATTTTTATGGGCTTGTATCCCGCTGTAGAAGTGTGTTGACTTCGTTGAAACTCATAGTGGCTTGGTGAATGAAGAAGTCGCGCTTTGGATCACAAACCATCTTTCTCAAGAAGACGAAGTAAAGGTGTTTGCACGGTATGAACTTCCCTCTCTTTCCCAAACTACTTGAAAGCATACCAACAAAATCAGGACATGTACAATTGGGAAAATTGGAAACAGTGATTTCGTACGTCCTGTCCTGCAGCGTAGATGCGGATGAGATCATGGTGAAGACCCGACCATACCCTGGATCAGGCACTTCCATTGTTCCCGCAACACGAGCGTGAAGCATTCAAAGGACTCAATTTTGCCGTAGTGTTCTGCGGATGGAGGGAATCGTCGAACCAGCTTCCCATTCCGTCTGGTTGGCCACAAGTGAGCGTCAGGCGGAGGTACCCGTGAACCGCTTCCACTTGAAGCACCTTCACGTGCAATGGAATGTCTGGCTAGGGAGAAACCCGCCTCTTCCAGCATTGCGATCTCTCGGTGAGTGAGACCTGTGCCCATCTTCACAGGCCACACGATTGGTGGAGTAGGCTTCCTTACCACGGAAGGCCTCACTGTACCATGCACACATCTCCCACAATCGTCAGCGCAGAACCAGAGTTGGTGGTTCTTTGCCTCGCCTTGTCCGTAAGGGAGAAACAAACCCGTGAATGTAGGAGCTGCAGTGCGTTCTTTCCCTCTGCAGATTAATGATGTACATTTTTCATGATTGGTGGCCCTGATCGCCGCGCATTTCACACGAGATCCAGCACTTGTGCGTTCTATATGCCAAACCTCGTCCAAGCCCATGGACTCGATTATATGCGGCACCACGTTCTGGTCTTCAACCATTGCAGTGACAATGCTTGATGCAGGGGTCCGGTCTGGGGCAGAGTAGCCTTCACCTGTGGATGTTCCGCAATTCCATCTCTGATCCAAGGGAACACGTGGCGTCGAGAAGTTCACCCTGTCCGCCCTATGGGAATCTGCATCCGATCCCGGAGGGGTGTCCAATTTCCGTTTGCAAGACCCGAATCTCTCTTCGCCTTCCAGATGGGGAACTCTTCCCACGAGAGGGGTGCCATCTGCACATATGCTCACTGCCCGCGCTATTTTGCTGGGATCCCCTGATCTTCCAGCTGCCCGCAACATCAACTCGCTCTTGTCCGGACCTTTGCCACCAAGGCCACCCCTCAAGAATGACCTATATCTGGTTTGCTGTTGCAGAGCACGAATGAGGTCATCGGCCGTCGCCGCATACAAATCTCTCCCTTTTTTGCCGGATTGCTGCAACCAGGCATTGTGCACTGTCTCTGCAAGATTGCAAGAAAGCATGTCCGCCATCTCCTCAATGGACATATGCTGCAAGGCAAAAAAACAGAAAGCCGATATTAGGATTGGACCCTGAAAGATATATCCGAAGCACCCAAACGAAGGTGAATACAAACCACTCACCGTTGTCATGGCCGCTCCCCACTGTCGGTAACGGAAGTGCCAAAATGCGAACCAGTCTTGCAGTGCCCTCATGCTGTCCTCCGATGCCGCTCCAGATGAGTACCACCAGGCACGAATTGTCTGGAACAATGTATTCGCTCCCCCTATAGTTTTGGCGTCTTTGTATTGGTTGCACAGTTGGCGATGCATAGTCTGCATATCTGGCTTGATGTATGTCTTTGTGTGTTTGTCCAGGGATTGTGTCCAATGGAAAAGACATGTACGTTCTCTTCCAGGCATTGGCACTTTTGGGTCTCCCGTCCCGAACACAATGCGGACAGCGTTGAAGTTAGCTTGAGCACTATCGGCCATGAAACCAACGAAATTGGGAGATGGGAGACCATTGGAGGCCATAACTCGAATGAGAGCTTCCCACATGAGCTGTTGTGAATCTGTGTCCTCTGACTGCATGTCACACACTGCAATTGTCATGACCCGCTGGTACACAGGGTCGTAAACATGACATGCCATTGTGGTCCAGTCTTTAACCCTCTTGACATGATCGAACATAAGGAAGCAGTTGCCAAGATCGCCACCCTTCTGCATACGTTTAACCAGGCTGACCCCGCTGCCCTCACCTTTTGTGGACATTTTGAACAAGAACACTTTCCTGGCTCCTTGTCCCGGAAAAACGCTGTCTTGGATGTAGTCATACATGCTCATTTTCTTCAAATCCATAATATTGTCCATATAACCTCGGCTCCCAGAGCCCATTCTTAAAGCGTTCACCTGATTCCTAATGTTTGGAGAAGTCAAAGTTGAGAAATGGTCCATAACAGTGTCCAAAGCCGATCCCTCCAGTATTCCTCCAACCGAATTTGATGCACACAGAATATGGCTTTCCAGAAAGGACTTGCTCGCCCCCATGGCAATTGCGAGATGTGGTTCCAGTTGGATTGGTATCCAACTCTTGCCTTATCAGACGCGAGACTGTGTCAATGCTCTCCCTATAATCCCCCTTGGACACAGGGTGGTTATGAAAACCGAAATGGACACAGGCTCTAGTCAGGGTTTTGAATCGATGCACCACATAATACATTCTGGCGCCACACAAAGCAAGGCAGCAAGGTGGTACCCTACAGAACTTGCACACAAAAGTGTTACTGTATGGTGGTGTCACCCCAGGCTTGAATGGATTCTCACTGACACCATCCCATTCGCTTTGGTTTTGCACACCTGACAATGCGAAGTGTCTGCATTTCATGTTCTCGCATTTCAGGTGCCCATTACAGACTGTTCGCCTGAATATGAGGTTGTAGTTGTTGTGAATATTGGAGGTTTTTGTGCAGCACCAAGGGTGCCCATCGTGCTTTTTGTCCATTCCTTCCAGGAGACTGGAAATGCCCCCCACGCGACCAGGAGGAGGCAGCTCGAAAACAGTATTACCATCGAAAGATTCCGGCAAGAATGCCACCCTCTGAATATTGAAAGTGCTCCAGTCTATCCCCCTCAACTCACTCTTGAATCCTGCCATCCCACCCATGGCTTTCAGTTTAATGACACTGGTGATCTCCACCACATCTGCTTCTACATGTGGACATGGCTGATCCACGGGCGGTATTGCACATGTGTCATCGGAGGATGAGTCCGAAAGCTCAACTACAGTGTTAACGGTACTCGTCTCCTTCTTGACAACCACGGGTGTTTTCTCCTGGGCCAGTGATGCTGCCGTGCCAGGAGTTATGAAAGATCATGCAGACTGTCTCAGAGGAGCACTGAGCATCCTGTATCTGCCTGGAGGCACTCTCCATTGTGTGGCTGGTGCAATATGCGAAGGTTTCTGGAACACATACTTGAGCAGTTTTCCATTGGCATCGTACACTTCCCTTTGAAGGAATAGAGTTCCATTTTCCAACCGAAACTGCGTTGCGAGGACGTGTTCATGCACCAGCGCAAAACCATCATCTTCCACCTCGTAAGAAAATGGCACAGGGTGGTCCTCGCTGAAGAAGTCCGCGTCAAGGGAGCCCATGGCCTGGGAGGCCATATGTCGATGTTGCTTCAGAAAGTAGAGTTCACAGTCCGACGGTGCTTGTGAATGCAAATTGTGTGGGAGCGGAGTTTTTGGCGTCCTCACAGAGAATTGCAGGTATCGCTCCGGCTTGCAGATCTCCTAACGCGGGGTTCCACTTCTGTGAAATGTCTCCCCATGCGAACCAAGCGCATGGTCACAGAGTGCCCAAATGCGGAGTCCATAATGTCAGCCCTAATCCTAGAATCCAACTGTTTTTTCACAAGTGCCCCGCCAGTGCATTCGTTGACAGATTGACTGACAGAGCCGCCGTTTGGTTGTCATGTCAGAGAGGCCAGAAGAGATGCCCATTTCCATTTAATTTTAATGGCACCTGCACCGCTGTACAACTGTACATACTTGACATTCCTCTGGAACATCCCAGAATAAATTGCCCAATAATGAACTTTTTCAGATGAGAGGTGATTAGACCCCAACGATTTTTGGATGGATGAGGATCCAATGATCTCCGCCGATATTTCATAACGATTAGATGGACACGTGTTTGCCATGCATGTGGAATGAGTCAGTGGCGCACTGAACGTTGCGAGCGAACATCTTGGCATTGAAGGCCTTGCGATGAACCTCCCATAGTCCTCTTTTTTCCCTCTTCTCCTTATTGTCTTTGCAACCCTGGATTCTGCAGAGACGGTGACCCCATTCCGAGGGAGAAGCAAGCGTCGAAGAACACTTTATTTCACATCAAACAAGCAAAGGGCACGCGCTAAGGAGAGGATGAGGAAGGCGAGACGGGAACTTAGAATGGGAGAAGAACCATCCGGCGTAGAGGAAGACGAAGGGCAAAACAGGATTCTGCAACCGCAGTGTGGAGAGGAAGGTCTTCAAGTGATCCCGGAGGTGACCGATGAGCAACCTCCAATAGAAGGGGGGGAGGACGAGGAAGCAAGCTGGGCTCGGGAGAAAGCACTGCGAGTAGAGAAACAGGTCTTCAAAGAGCAGGGAGAACAAACGGATGCGGAAACGATGCCGTCTGCCCTTGTTTCGCACCATCGGGACCTCCTTGGAAGCATGCTACCTCCAGACCACATGGAAAGATTGAATGCGTCAGGAGCATCATCAAGTGCAAAGAAGAAACCGGAGGTGGCTATGAACTCTCTTTCTCTCTCTCTGATTCTGTCTGGTTCTTGCTAAGCATTGAGGTCGACATCAACCTTGCGTCAACGCAAGGTTGAAGTCGACCTCCTAAGTGTATATATTGGGCATCAAAACAGTGCAGATGCTGCACTACAATCAAGCTAGACAGACATGGATGCTTGCGACGCATCATCAAGTTCGAAGAAGAAGCAGAGACAACAATCTCCTTTTCCTGTAGCTTTTGTGTTTGTTCAACACCGATCCGAGAGCTCGCAATCAACCTTGCGTCAACGCAAGGTTGATGCCAACCTCCATGGTGTATGTTAGAACTTCTAGTGAAACGAACAGATGCCGCACAGGAATCAACATTGCGTTGACGCAAGGCTGGTTTTGATGATTTTTTTGTTCAATGGAAGCGTCCAATCTCTCATACCCTGAACTGTAAGGTAGGGAAAGTTGATTAGTTGAAGCTCCCAAAAGAACCCTGCATCAACGCAAAGCATTTTTTTGCTTCAAAAGTCTTTCCTGTATGCCTTTCAGTCTAAACTACATCCCCATCAATCAACCAGATCCATGTGTGCTCAATCTGTCACTCACAGATAATTCATTTTGTGCAGAGGAAAAGAAAAAGAAAATCCGAGGGGGAAGATTTGGCCGCGTCAGAAGGTGAAGGTGAGGAAGACTCATTGGAGGGAAACTATGAAGACAAGGCCGAGGAGATAATGGGTGGGCAAAAAGTGAACTCGTCGAAGGTGATTCTGTCGATGGAGGTTCCCGGCGGAAACCTGGTCATTCCGCTTTGTAGGATGATCTCCATGCCTGCTATTCGACCGACATTGAGGAATGATATAACGAAGTTGAAGAACGACTTTGTTCACGGCTATGTCAAGGGATCAGCAGTGTTCTACGTATCCACTATGAACACGAAAGGAGAGGAGTGTCTTGTAACAGAGGACATTGAGCAAGGTTGGGATGCATGCTGGCGGGATGTAAACAGGGAGTTCGAGTTTAAGTTGTCCAAAAAGGCCTCCACAAAAGCATTCATGGGAAAGATGTTTTTTGTCTGGGATGGGAACCACAGACTGCTTGCCTGGATGGATTACATTTCAAGCTTGCACTCGGACGACATCGAATGGCACTGGAGCGTGGTTTCCATGGTTCTCGATCACAAAGGACGTGTCACGCAGCTCTTGACAGCCATGCACGACATAAACAAGTAAGTTTCCAACTTTGTGTCTGTTCCTTGTTTCGACAATTTGAAATCATCTTATGAGTTGAAGGTTTTTCCAGGTCCAATGAAACATCTCATGTGACGACCAATCTGTGCCACACTCTATTCCGCATCCAGAAGGTAGGGCTGATGCCACTGGAGTCATTCACGAACGTGCTCAGTCCTCAGCAGATGAAGAGGTGTGCTGAGAAGAAGACAAGCACATGGTACAGCTTGACAAGGGAGGCTTTTCTTGACTACATAGACACTGTAAGCTTTTGACACCTGTTGCCTGTTGTTACTGAAATTTTGTGAAGAAATTCCAGTGTTTGATTCTTTTTACCTGTAATGTATGCAGCAAGAAAATAGCAGAAACTGGATTGAAGGCGAAAGCAGAGTACTATGATTCCCACACAGAAGAGCAGCGGTCTGCAACTGGGCTTGAGGACATGATGAAGTTCGAGATGAATAATCAAAGGAAGAACCTCATGAGTGCATTCGACAAACAGATCCGGATAGCAGACCCAGATCTTGGCACGGAATTTCTGGAGCAGGTGAAAGCACACTATGACAAGTATGGCTCCAAGCCAGAAATGACTCAAGAGAAAACTACATCGTCTTTCCATTTCAATGGTGGACAATGCAACCAAAATCAGGTGTTGGAGATATGGAATTCGGATCCTCTTGTGAGAGACACGAACATGTTCCCAACTCCAGAGAGGGACCCGAAGACACAAGCAATAAGAGTTGTTAGCGACCACACATTCGACCAGTGGCTACACAAAGCCACATTCTGGAGCCAGGTAAGGTTTCCACCAAACCATTTTCAGACATTTGTGTTGCTCCGTAACCTCTCCCAAATTCTTACGAGCTTTCTTGTTGCAGTTAGAAAAACGTGCAGTGGTTGCACTTGCTGAGTCGATGGCAGACTACAAAATCCAGATGGCTTGCCCCCGGATCACACTGGAGGCCTATATCAGGAGATGGAAGCTCGCTGTCTGGAACAACTGCTTCTTCAGGGAGTTTGAGAAAGAGGAAGGAATCTCCAGGTCTTACGAATTCAAAAACCAGTACAACAGCGAGCAAGCAATGAAGCGAATGTTGTACAGGTGTGACCTCCTTGAATCAAAATTGGTGCTTGAAGGGCATGTTTCTGCAATCTTGTGTCGTTCTTTCCATAAAGAATTGCGAATTTGCAGTGCTTTGCGAGATCTCTGAGGGTTCTGCATGTGCAGTTGAGCAACATTGCGTTAACGCAAGGTTGTTTCCCATTGTCCTGGTTTCACTTACCTATACCTGGGTATCCCATAATGCCGTTTTCTGAATGTGAAAGGGGATAAACTGACAGGAAAATCAGCCTTGCGTCAACGCAAGGTTGATGAAGTGGCAGGCTATGTAGCTTTTCCTGTGGTTTTGGGTAGTTCAAATCCAGTTCCAATGCTGCCAAGATGAACATAAGACTGTTTGGAGTCGGTTTGAAATGCTATTTACAGCTTTCACTGTACCAACAAACAGACTTGCGTTGACGCAAGGTTGTTTGGCGGTATGGATTGCTGGAAATTTCCCGCAGCCATCCCCCGATTTCCATACAATTGTAGGAAACTTATCATTATCAGATAGCATTGACATGTGTTTCAACAGAGGATTTCAACATTGCGCCAACGCAATGTTGAATATCCGCACCAGTACATAGTCAGATGGTAGTTTTCAGGCAGTGTTTTCCATTTCCTCTCTGAATGAAAACAACCTTGCGTTGAAGCAATGTTGAATTGCGCTTCTCAGTCGTTGTCTCTATCAATACAACATTATCATTTGGTGTTCCCCATATCTGGATCTATGATTGCAATCCTTATGAAGCCACATTTTTTCCCTAAAAAAACAGTAGAGTTTCAAGTATGACATCCCTGAACCACCGCCTCGCAACCTCCTGGAGTGGCGACCCCCCCAACTGGTGAGGAAAGAGGTGTCCGGAGAAGGCTTTTACGTTCTATCCCTCCACTTTTTATGTCAGCTCGGGTATTCTCACCCTAACTATCTGTCTAGCACCACACTCCACCGCCGCCACCGCTCGGCTTCTCCGCTCTGTGCTTGTGACGATGGTTCTATACGCAGATGGAAGCTCTACCACCCCCCACCTTTATATCAAGCAAGGAGCTACGATGCGACAGATATACTCGCGCAAGCATACCATTCACATCACTATGTACTCACTACTTTGAGCTCGACACCCCTCTTCCACGAGTCAGCGAAGCTTCCTATGCAGCACTATGTGGCTTCTCGCACCCGACAGTATGTATACACACTCGCCAACACTGCGATGGCGTTTCTGTCTACCTGTCACAATCTCAAGCACGAGGTACTTTCTTCTCAAGCCGGTCTTTACAAACCTCTGGCGGTCCAGCTTCACACCTAACACAGTCCCAAGCTACAAGCATGCAGACATCACATCAGTGTTACAACCTACGTTCGTTTGTCTTGGAGGAAGAGCAGGGATTTTGAAGCGGCTACTGCCCATTTTCTGGTCCGTGGTTTCACCGTGTAGAGGCTGGGGGATTCACTCCCACCTCTGGAGACCGTCTCAACTTCAATCGACGAATTTGGTATCAGAGGCCATCGGTGATGGGAGTAGGAGGTGGACTGCCCCAACCTCTCCCGCCCCTTATTTTCAACTAGACCCTTGCTCCGACACTCCCAACTCGTATCAGCACAAGGCCATCACTGTTTGTCTACCCTGGGCCAAGTCCGAATGTACCAGGTGCTACACTTCCAAACCCCCTCTCTGCTTGATCAAATTTACACAAGGTTGCCATCCTACGAGTGTCGTGGATCATCATGGACCCAAAAGAGTCCTTTGCTATGGTGGCAACATGATGACACAGGTGCTATCAGACCAAGTAGTCGACACTATTACCCTCATGCGCTACAATTTGGGTTCCCGTACGACAGAGTTATGTATGAGCTCCACTTGCTTGGCCCTCTCCGAGCCATGCTTCCAAGCTCACAAGACGCAGATGCAAGCTACTACTCTAATGCGGGTCAGCCAAACCTGGTCTTCACATCCCACCACCAGGGCCTTGCATCTGTACTTCTCCAGCTTAACACCATCTAAAAGGCTCCCCACGTCAAGGCGATTTGGGATTTTTCAACGATCTGCAGCACCTCAACTTGTATATGTCAAGGCGCGGGTAAAGGCTCTCAGAGGTGATGCACACATAGGTTTCAAAAGTAGATTTCTCAGTGTTGCCTTCCTGCATTTCAATATCTTTTTCCGGATGTGTGTTCTTTTTCGTTTTCTGATCGAATGACTATTTGGGTTTTTTGTGTGTGATTCAGGTATATGTATCATATCCTCATACCAGGAAAGTACCTTAGCGATGACCCAGACTTCATCTATTCATGGGCTGACCCCTCCAATGACAAAACAATGTACACGGCTGGTATTGCTAAAGACTGGAGCAGGGCGCACTTCCGAGACTGTGGGTGGTACCTCGACCTGCCAAAACAGGACACTCCATTCGATGAAGTTGTTTTGAGAAACCTGAACGACAATGCCGCAGCGATTGCCCCATTGGCTGACAAAGACATCCAGGACAGAATCATTTCGGCTCTGGCTGCAAAAGAGCCCGAGAAAACTGCTACTCCAAAACGAAAGGGGAAGGGGAAAAGTGCAGCTCCGCAAGGACAGGGACCGTCAGAGGTTCCTGAAAGCCTTCTCCCGCAAGGAGGGATAGGAGAACATCAAAGTCGAGGGAGCAAGTTTTCGAGGCGAGAGAACATCCCTCCAGGGTCTTGGGCCAGTTCAATCGTAAGGTGCTGAATGAAAGTTTCTTGCAATGATGGAGTCTAGGAAGTCCACATTCAAAGGGGTGCCCTCGAAATCATGGGACATGCTTGTTTCGTTCCTCACTCAGGTGAACACTTATGTCTAAACTGTTGTATGAATAATTGTTTTGGCAGCTTGTTATGGCTTGTCCAGGGGATTGATCTCCTATTAGATTTGGATTGGGCTTCTTACACTGTCTCATGTTTTTGGCTGTAGGTCACAAAAAGTCCGGAATGGGTGAATGGAGTTCAGCAGGCATACGCGACTGACCTTGTGGTGCTGGACATTCCTGACGGTTTTCCTATCCCTGATGTGTTTCCTTCCAATTCGACCCCGACTTGGAACAAATCGGATTCTCGTTACTGGCAGTGGGCTTTCTCGTTCAGCAACAAGTTCCTTTCGGACTCGGGGGCTCTTCTTCTCATGTAGTCAAAGGACATGTCGGCTCGAAGAACTCTTTTCAGCTACATGAAAGCTTCCGGGTTTCGTGTCATCAAAACTTGGACATGCATCAATACACTGCCTCTTACGAAGGGCGAGTTCCCGGGGCAGAAAGTGAGTTGGTTCCTTTCAATTGATGTTTCGTGGTTTTTCGGTAAATCAAAATGGCATTCGAGAAATAATGGCTTTCGTTGTCTATATCTGGATGTTAACATCTACCACCATTCCTCTTCTTGCTTTGCAGAGTTCAGCACCAGTCATCGAATCAGCAGACACCTTTCGGTTTCCAAGGATACTACATGTCCCCGAGCCCCCCTAGATCCAACCGCTTGCCGGTTTACGCGGAAGCTTGCGCACGGGTGTTATCCGAACAAACACTGTATTCGCATCTCCATGAAGGTCGTGGAAAAAAAAAAACGTCATGGATGTGCTGCTGTATTCATAGATGATATTGCTGTAAATTTTAGAAGTGGTTCCTCTGAAACCTCCAATATTTCTTTAGGTTCAAGTACCGAGGCTCAATAAATTGTGTTTTGGTTTTGCTTCCATCTCCAAACTGTTTTTCAAGTTCTTTGCGCGTTCCTGTAAGTACAGTTAGGGATTGCCTAGGATAGGTCTTCGGATTGCGGAATTGAAAAATGTTTGTGTGTTGGAATGAATGTACTGCTTTGCCCAAAAAAAATGTTTGCTTTTAATATTCAGTTCTCTAGTGGGCGATCTCCTCATTCCAAAGTCATGACCTCAATCATAATTCATGCGCAAACCTGCCATTGTTCTCGGCCACAAAGAATATTCATGTGGGGGCCATGAAGAGGGATAAAAAATTAGGACATAGGCGACAGCTGATCTGCGGTAATAGGGGGGGGGGGGGGGAGCACGGAATTAGGGCCTGAACACGTGGATGCTTGCTGATGTGGCGTGAGCCTAGCCAGGCTCACAGGCTCACGCGGCCAGGCTCACGCGCAAGCATTCCCCCGTCGGCAGCCCCTTCATTGATGGCAAAAGGGACCTCGGGAGTTTGAGCTCTCTTCTTCTTACCTTTGGTGTTCGGGTCCTTCATGAATACCACGTGCCCTCCCTCATTGGCAATCTCATTGGGGTGCACCAATGAGGCCAAGTATGCCGCTGCCTCCTGAAGACGAATAACCCCCCCAAATTAAAAAAAAAAGAAACAAACAACAAAGAAAAACATGCATGCAAAGCACAGGACAAAACATGCAATGGGCAAGGTGCGACGGATGTACCTTTGCAACCTTGGCCGACTTGCCCCCGATGTCATCCAATGTGGGAGGAGTCCCCGCTGCCGGAAGTCCCCGCACTATCCCCTCCCGGAGCGACGGTGGAAGTAAATTCCAAAACACCATAGCCCCCGGCGGCGCCCTGTAGTCCAAGCCCTTCTTTGCTGACCGCTCAGGCTCTCCAGGTGACGTCGCTGACCGGCTAGGCTCTCCACCAGCCCCTAGCTCCTCCCTCCCTGCCCCCCCCAAACTCTTGGCTGCGGTGAGGCCCCTCTCCAACTCAGCCATCGCATCGGCATTCCTCCTCACCTCCTCCCTCATCTGAGACAGTGGGCTAGGAACCAACACTTCCGGAGGCCCTCGAACCTGACCTTGGGCCTTGGCAAGTGCAGCCTTCGCTGCGGAGGAAGGGGTTGCTACAGGGATGAGATCCAAAAGCTGCCCATACCGGGTCACCGAACGGGTGATGCGCTTGCCAAGGTACATTTCAGGAGGCTTGGTGGCCGGGGGTGTGCTGAACTGAGCCACGGGAACATTATCCGGCTCAGCAACAACCTCCCAAGTAAGAGAGCTGGCTGAGCCGGCCCCTGGCGCATCCAAGACGGGGAGAATGGGAAGGGGGGGACTGGCCTCAGGTTGCGGGTGAACCCGAGCGACACGGCAGTCAATGGCGCTGGTAACCCGTGAGGTGCCAGCCCGCGTCACACGTCCCGGGATATGAAACGGGTTCACCGCGCCTTTCTTTGGGGCAGGGGACTTCTTCTCTTTCCCCATACTCCTGGCACCTGTCATGCAATGGAGACATTAGGCCTTCGTGGAAACAACCTCTAGATTCCAGATCAAAAAAACAAAACAAAGCATGTATGTCCCTCTCTCCTTCTCTTCCTTTGTCCCATCGGGATGTGGAGAGAGGGAGAGAGAGGGAGTGCCGAGGGAAAAAAAAACAAAAAAGAAGGTGGACTGAGCAGCAGCTCCTAAGTCACTCCCCCCCCACCTTCTTTTTTCTTTTTTTTCCCTCATCTCTTCCTCTGTCCAATCAGGATGTGGAGAGAGAGGGAGTGCCGAGGGGAAAAAAAACAAAAATAAAGCGGGGGGGGGGGGAGTGACTGAGCAGCAGAAGCTGCTGAGTTACCTGCTGAATTACCTCTAGGATGAGTTTTGATTTTTCATTCCTCTTTTATTGACTTTCATCCATACCAGATGAGTCACCAGAGAATGAGGAATTACCTCTATGGGGGTTGCCACTGGCATCCTATTTTTCATCCATACCGGATGAAAATAGCCAGGATACTAATTTTTCATTCCTCTTTTATTCTTTTTTCATCCATACGGATGAGAATTTTTTGGGACGTTGAATTACCTGTGAGGATGTAAACCGTTGCGTGGATGTTATTTCCTATTTTTTCATCCCGCTGATGGATTTTTCCAATGGATGAGCTCATAGATGATTTTTTCTCTCTCATCTAAACCGGATGATATGTACAGTTGTTTATGGCCCTGAACTGATCTTAACTACCCCTAATTATAGTTAATTACGGTGTGAAACCCTAACCCCTACCCTAAAACCTATTTTTTAACCTAGCTACGGATGGAATCCGTCAGATTTGAGGGATGTTATGTTTATTGTTCATTTTGCGTGGATGAAAAATCGGGCAAATGCCCTATGTCATCTCTCCCGCCGTCAGAAGCACGAGCCGTGCTTCTGAGCTCGCGGGGAGAGCGTTATGGCGTCTGCGTTTTTGCTGCTACCATGTTTGCTGCATCGTACCCGTGCTCGGCGATCTCTTGGGGATGCACAATGGCAGCGCTTGGTCTCTCTTGCATGCGGGAGACAATGTTGTGAATGCATTGTCTTGTTCCCTCCTCTGGCCTTTAATTTTTGTAGCGACGCCTGTGTTGGGAAGTCTCTCTCCCTCCCCTTCTTAACCTTGCAAGCTTGCTTGTTTGCCTCATTGCTTTTTTGCTTTGCTGGAGGCAGCTAGCTGGTGGTAATGGTGCACAGCTCTCTTCCCCAATCGCTCAAGGTGCTTTTGGCAACTAGGGTTTCTTCTGTTTTTGTCTTCATCTCTTGCTTTTGAAGTTCTTAGTGGACATCGATGACAAGTGTGGGGATCTGTGATGCACCTGGGGTTCCACAATCCTCACTAACCTTTGGTTTTTTGTGGGGGCTTGGGATGGGACCAGGTGAGGATCCTCACTTGCTTTGAATTTTCTTGAGCATGCAGATGTGGATGTGGGCAGAGGAGCCCCTTGTCTTATTGCGTCTTGATATGGCTGATGACTCCAGCCTCGATTTCGGCCCGTCTGCTCCTGGTCTGGCATGCTGCCGCTTCTGTAAGGCTTGTGTTTTGATGCCGTCTATGGGGCATCTCAGTTTCAAAGGCCTGTTTTCTGAAGCCCTGCATCCAACTTTTACCTTGTCTTTGGATCCCTGACAGCAGAGCCTGTGGATCAGTAGGCTAGGTTACAAATTTGTGGCTCCAGAGGCTCTATGTTTTATGGGTAAGGCGTCAGTGGCCTTGTGTTTTATGGAATGTTGGGAGGAACGGAAGGTGAATGTTTACACTCACATGCATGAAGAATTTGCGCTGGTAAAGAACTGGGTACCCCAGGATATCATGTGGATCAAGCTTACACCAAGAACGGCCTTTCAAACTTGTCTTCCATATGGATATATGGTAACGAAGCCTTCTATAAGCATGAAACTGTTGAGGAGTACTTAGAGATAGGAGTACTTAGAGTGCTCAGGGGCCAACACCTGGTGGGAGTTCCACCATTACAACAGCAGATCCTCAAGGACCAACACCTACAGGAGGACCAGCACCTGTCAGAGGGCAGGGTGTAGGGCCACAGATGGCGGTACCTCCAACACGGGCAAAGCCACCTTTTCCAATATATGCAGGAAAAGGGGATCCTAATGTACACATCAGCCAATTTGAGCACATGTGTATAGTGAACAATGAGAATGGCGATGATGCCAAATTGAGACTGTTTCCTTGTTCACTTATCAAGAAAGCAAGTGAATGGTATGCAAGGTTTTCTAATAATCATTTCCTAACCTGGAATGGCCTTAGTACAACATTCCGGAACAGGTTCAGGACAAGCAAAATTGAGGATGAAGTACATGGGAGTCTACAACAGTTGAGGCAAAAGAAGCATGAAACTGTTGAAGAATATATGGAGAAAATGGAATTAATGATGAAAAAGCTGGCTGTTGTACCAGCACTAGGATTACAGAAGACTTGGTTTGTGAGTGGACTAAGACCTGAATTACAAAAGAAAGTGGATATGCTACCCCATAATATAGTGGAGGAGGCATTCGAAACAACCAACAGAATTGAGCAATTGGGAATGCTCAGGAGAGATAAGAGGGATGATGATGACTCTGAAGATGAGTCAGATGAGGAAGAAGAGCAAGAGCTCAGGAGGAAGAGCAAGAAGAAGGAAAAGTTGAAGAGGGACAACTATGAAAAAAGATTGGAAGAAATCTTGTAAAAGTATGCCACAGAGGCTGCAACACATTGGAGGAAGGGTGTTTGGTGTGCAAAGTGCCAAAATGAAGGCCATACCACAACTGAATGCCACATGAAGGAGAAACACTGTACTATCTGTAAAATGGATAACCATTCTACTGAGAATTGTTATTACAAAAGAAGGACAGCTACAAGAGAACCTAGGCAAGTGAGGGTGCATCAAGTGCAACCCTAGCCAAGAAGAAACAATGACCAGGATCACTATGGTAGGCCTGGTGGATATAACAATGGTATGGCAGGCAGAGGTAATCCAAGAGGGAATTACCAAGGCAATCTCAGAGGCAACTATCAGGGTAATCCAAGGGGGAATTACTAGCCAGGGAATCAGGATTATAGAAATAATCCCAAAATAGACCAAGGGCGAGGACCCAATGGTGAAGAACTGTGTTACTATTGTAACCAGGCAGGACATCGCAAAGTAGCCTGTCCATTCTGGATCAGACACCAGAATGAGATGAGAGCTCCTGTGAATGAAGGCATAATAGTGGTAGCTCACATAGTTATGCCATGTTTTGTACCAGAAGTAAGTACAATGATAGTTACCAGAAGCAAGGCTAAACTATTACCTCCAGTGGATGAGGAGGAAGATGTTAATGAAGATGGCAGTGATGTGCCTGAAGATGATGAGGCATGGAGGGATGAGAAGGAACTGCACAAGGAAGTGGCTCATACCATAAGGGAAATGCAGAAGGATACTGATATCCCTATGGCAGATTCTTCTGACTCTGAAAGAGAAGATGAAGAAGGTGAAGATGAAGTGAAGCAAGAGGCTTCACAGGTGCAGGATAATGAAGGGGCTTTGGCTGAAGTAATATGCCAGTCCAAAGCTGAAATTACAATTGGGCAGCTATTGGCTGTGGCACCCCATTGTAGACACAGGCTGTATCAAGCAATCAATCAGATTGCTCATGTGACAGAGAATACAGACCTGAACAACAAGGTAACAAGTTATAATGTGAAACCTGAAGGGCCAAAAACTGTCATGGACTTTGATGATTCCATGCCAGTAATCCAATTGAGAATTGGAAGCACAGACCTAACTGATGTACTGATAGATGGAGGCTCGGGAGTGAATATCATGACAGACCAATTAAGGCATAAGCTTGGTCTGAATAATATGAAACCAGCCCCATTCACAGTAACAATGGCAGATCAAAGGAGTGTACAGCCATTGGGCTTGATAAGAGGAGTAAAGATACAGATCCTGAAGATGATCTTTAAGATCACAGTGACGGTGTTGAAAATGGATGATGTCATGGAAGCTTACTCCTTATTGCTGGGTCGACCATGGCTGAAACAGGCTAGGGTATTCCATGACTGGAATTCCCAGTTACTGACTATGCATGATGGGAAGCACAAGATATAGATCACCACTAAGAAATCTAGTAGGCTACATGCTACCAGAAGACCTCGAGGAGTCAGAGAGTATGACTGGAGGAGAGGACTTGATGAAGAGCAGGAGGCTACTCTATTTGTTGCACAGCCAGAGTGGGAGCACGTTGCAGAAATGCAACTGGGAGGACTAAGTTGTTTCAAGGGTATATGCTGTGGTGCAGTATCAGCAACACCAATTGAAGGGGAAACAAGCAGTTACCCACCACATTTCTATGAAGAAAGAGAGGGAGAAATAGAAATCCTAGAGGAACCAGCCACTGTGAGTTTGCAAGATGAAGTAGTGGCTGGATGGACTATCACAGCTGAAGAGCAGGTGAGAGAAGTCAATGTGGGAACTGAGGATGAACCAAGAATGGTGAAAGTTGGGGCTGACTTGGAGCCGAAATTCTTTGAAGAAGCTAAGAGCCTATTTATCAAATACAAGGATGTATTTGCATGGAGCTATGAAGACCTGAAGGGGATACCCCCTGAAATATGCCAGCACAAGATTGAGTTGGAACCAGGTTTTGTACCAATCAAACAGGCAAGATACAGGATGAATCCCAACTATGCACAGAAGGTTGGAGAGGAGATAAAGAAACTGGCTGAGGCTAAGTTAATATACCCGATAGAGTATACAACTTGGCTATCACCCATCGTGATAGTTCCCAAGAAGAATGGCAAACTGAGAGTTTGTGTTAACTATAAGAAGTTGAATGATTGTACAAAGAAATATCCCTTTCTTTTGCCATTCACAGAAGCTGTACTGGACACTGTGGCAGGCCATGAGATGTACTCATTCATGGATGGCTTCAGTGGGTATAACCAAGTACAAGTAGCTGAAGAGGATCAGGGAAAGACAGTTTTTATTACTGACTGGGGTGCTTATGCATACAAAGTCATGCCTTTTGGACTTTGTAATGCACAAGCAACTTTCCAAAGAGTGATAAGTGAATCTTTCCATGAGTACTTGGATGATTTCATGCAAGTGTTCTTAGATGACTTCAGTGTGTATAGCTCTAAGAATGAGCACTTGCAGAAGTTGGAGTTATGTTTGGCCAGATGCAGGATGAGAGGTCTTGGGCTGAATCCAGAAAAATGTACTTTATGTGTGAACTCAGGAGTTCTTTTGGGACACATTGTGTGTAAAAAATAACTGCTTGTAGATCCTAGAAAGATAGAGGCTATTAAAGCCTCACCACCACCAAGTAATGTTAAGGCTCTAAGGAGGTTCCTTGGACAAACCAGTTATTACAGAAGGTTTGTCAGACGATATGCACAGAAGGCAGCACCATTGAGCAAACTCTTGAAGAAGGATGCAGTGTTTGCATGGACAGCTGAATGTCAATAGGCCTTTGAGGAACTTACATTGTCAGTAACAACTACACCTATGTTGATTAACCCTCATTGGCATATGGTATTTCATGTACATTGTGATGCCTCAGGAGAAGCATTGGGGGCTGTGTTAGCCCAAAATGTCATAGGGAACATAGATTCACCTATGTATTATGCTAGCAGACTGTTGAACAGTGCTGAAAGGAACTATAGCACCACCGAAAGAGAAGCTTTGGCAATGATTTATTCAGGCATTATTTGCTGGGAAGGAAGTTATGTTCTATGTGGATCATCAAGCTCTGATTTATTTGGTGAACAAGCCTTTGATAAGTGGAAGGATAGCAAGATGGTTGATTATACTACATGAGTTTGAATTCGAAGTTGTTTACAAACCTGGACGTTTGCATCTTGTGGCAGATCACTTGTCACGCCTTTCAACAGGAGAGCCCGCCATAGGAATAGACGATCAACTGCCTGATGCAGGTTTATTTGCAGTAGAAGTACAGGGAGCAGATGGCTGGATGGATTGGCAGTGGCCAATCAAATATTATTTGACTCATGGACAGTGCCCACCGAGTTATGGGAAGGAGCAAAGGAAAAGAATAGCTATCAAGGCATTACCATGCACTATGATAGGAGGAAGATTGTATAAGCTAGGACCTGATGGAGTTCTTAAACGATGCCTGTACCACCATGAGGTAAATAAAATTTTAGAAGAAGTTCAGAAGGGAGTTGCTGGAGGTCATTTTGGAGAAGAGACTACCAGTAGGAAAATATTACTTGCAGGTTACTGGTGGCCTATTTTGTTTAAAGATGTACACAAGTATTGTAAGAGAGGTGACGAGTGCCAGAGGCTAGGACCCTTGCAAAGATCTGGGAAGATGGCTTTGCATCCTACAATGCCTACTGAACCATTCCAGAAATGGGGTTTGGATTTTGTTGGACCAATCAATCCACCAGCCAAGAATACACAAAACAAGTATATAATCACAGCCACTGATTATACCACAAAATGGATGGAAGCTAAGGCTCTGAGAGACACCGCAGCTAAGTCCACAACAAGGTTCCTATATGAGAACATTATCACAAGATTTGGCTGTCCCCTGGAATTTATCAGTGACCAGGGAAGTCATTTCATTAATGAGACCATTGAACTGTTGACTAAGGAGTTCATGATTGTGCACAGGAAGAGTACAACCTATTACCCACAAGGCAATAGGCAGGCAGATGCCACCAACAAAATACTATGCAGTATCTTGGCTAAGATAGTCAATGCGAATAGGACAGACTGGGATACAAAGCTGTTGACAGCTTTGTGGTCATACAAGACTTCATATAAGGTCACCACCAAGTACACACCATTCCAATTAGTTTATGGGCATGGAAACTTTACTTCCAATGGAATTCTTATTACCTACCATGAAACTGAATGGGGAAGGAGAATGGAATTGGAGGATTCAATTAAAGTAAGGAAACATGAACTATATCATGTGGAAGAAGTACGTGCTGATGTAGCAGATAACATGGCCAGAATTCAGATGAAGAGGAAGGATCAGTTTGATGAAGGTAAATTGAAGACTTTTAAGACAGGTGATTTGGTGTTTGGTTTGCAGAAGAAAAGAAAGATTAAAGCTTCTAAGCTTAAATCACCATGGAAAGGACCTTATGTCATACAGAAGATGTATGATAACAACACAACTATGTTACAAACCATTAACAAAGAGATGCTTGGTAGAGTCAATGCCAATAAGTTGAAGGAATATAGTGGTATCCATGATAGACCATTGCAGCATGATTTGCATCTTGAAACACAGATTCAGTCACAGACTACACTAGTAGCACCAGCGGAGCATGAAGCACTTGTCATAAAGCTGAATGTGTATGGCCATAGCAGAGAACACAGGTGTTCACATAGCCATCACAGCCCACCACAGTCTGTTACAGCATATCACAGCCTACCACAGTCTATCACAGCCTGTCACAGCTCAACACAGGCGACACAGCCCACACAGGTTGCACAGTCCATAAGGGCAGTGACAGGTGGACACGGGTTAACGTCAGTAAAGTGGCCGATAAGTGTAAAGACAGTTTGGAAGTCAAACTCGGAGAATGTGCCATGCAGTCAGCAGGAGACGGGAGAGTGTTTGAATTCAAACATGTGGCCTAAGGGACAAAACACTCCACATTGCAGGTACTGCAATAACGAGCATCATCACACAAGAAGACAAACAGGGCCGTCAAAGTACCTACCCGGTATATCAGCCGAATCTTATTACGAGCCCATTAATGCATCAAGAGGACAGGTAACGGGACACTTTACGCGTCCGGCAAAGGGGAACCTTTGCCACATATGCAGTCCTAGTGGTCATTCCAAGATGGAATGTGAACAGATTAGGGTAAAAATGAGAAGTTACCTAATGAGGCAACGGCCAATCAGCAACGTGAATTTTGTGCAAGAGACTCCATTCAAGAAACAAGAACAAGAAACTAAGAACATTATGAGCGGAAGAATAGGTGTTATTCCGGATAACCAGTGTCTTGACGGGAGGGGCAATCAAAGCTATAACTTTGTAGCTATGGCGGATATCACGGACTATACACTAGCTCTACTTCTTACGCAGTGGCACAAGGAAGGACAGGTCGAAAGTACTTTCTCTCCCACTCACTATTTGCAAACCCCGCAGGCTTACACCCTTGCCTCTTCCATTCTGTGCTAATCACACTTTCATGTTGTACGCATTACAAGCTTTCATTTAGTTATTCCAAACAATGCCTTCTTGTTTGTCCGGGATTAAGCGAATTAGAGAAATGGAGGATCTACAAGTGAAAAGCACGACGATCTTACAGAGGCAAACAATCGCCACACCACAGGCAATGCAGCTGCTGAAGGAATTGCGGTTGGAGGGATTGTTGCGCAAAGAGTGGTCTTTGCATCATCGGGATTTGATGATCCAGTTTATCAAGAACTTTGAGCCAAAGACAGGAGTTACCTAGGTGAAGGGCGTAGATATACAAGTTACTCCGCAGTACTTGCAACAGCTTTTTGAATTACCATTTGGTAATGTGAGCGTGGATGAACACAGGGGAAGATTGCAAGTAGGGGATCTTTTCCAAGAAACAAGTTTTTTCAGGAACCAGGGATTCACTTGCGCCAAAGCCGAGTATCCAGGGTTGAGGGAAATTGGCCAGGTACTAAACATTTTGTTTGCCATGAAACAGAACCAACAGTATCATTCTCGCCTTTGAGTTTTGGTTTTCTTTCACCTGTTTCATCTTCGCATTGGCCCCCCCTCGAACTTGTTGATGTCTTCTTGTCTGGGGCAGGTGCAACTTACCATGCGTGCAAGGCAAGCGGAAGAGCCTTTTTGGCATGGAGGGTGACTCTGAACTATACAAGAATCCTCATCATCCCCCTTCTGTCTGGCTCTACATCAGGCACACAGACTGAAAAGATTCAAATCTGGAATGATGAGGATCCAGAAGATAAGCAGGTCGACAACGACGAGACAACGACTTTTCATGTGAGTAAGTTTGCCATTGACTTCTCATTCCTTTTTGGGTTCCATGTTCATACATAGACTTCATCTTATGAGTAGTTTCATTTTTCTTGTTGTGGCTTGCAGGAAAGGCAGCTATGGGTCTTCAGCAGCGAACAACATATGGGACGAGACTGTATACAACAGCCCCCTCCACAGTTTTGTGCTTCATGTGTATGCCGAGGCAATGGCACTTCGCATGTCCAAGGCTCTATCCCCTGACCCCTTGCTGTCTGATAACTGGCGTAGACATCGTAGTTTAGGAGTTATGAATTTTTTGGACTTGAATGCAGAGGAGGCGGGGATAGATTGTAGTGACTCAGAGTCATATTGAACTTCACAGTTTTCATGTTCTTTTTTCGAGCTCATAACGCAAGTTTGAATTGTTCCAACTTCATCCGACTTGTTCCGGCAGAATGGAAAATGTAACAGATTCTCCACTTGTCTTAGCAGATCTTTACGGAGGAGGTTTTGAAAGCCTTGAGAGGAGAGGATGTAGCTTGGGCAGAGATGATGCACAGTGGTCTGGTGGAGGAGATGAAACAATTACAGACTACTACTGCCAAGTCCCCAATCATTGTGTCGAGCCCAATTATTGCACAAATTATCTTTGATTCTTGCTTGCTTGATGCGCAAGAAGGCAAGGTAATGGGGGTGTTTGAGGCAGCCATAACTGCAGTTGAGGAGCAAGGCTCTTCACAAGGTAAAGGAGGATTAGAGAGGCAGCACCAGTCCAAGAGACAGAAGAGGGACGCAATTGTAATGGCAGATCCACTTGCCACAAGGAACCCTCACAACAATGTTTCCATAGCTCCTGCAAAGGATGGGGTGCAGCAGCATAATGAGCTGCTATTGCTGGAAGCCCGAAGGGAGAAATAAGTCAATTCAGTACCGCAGCCAGCACAGCAAGCTGACCAAGTTGCCCCAGTGGTAACTCAGACTTGATTTGCTGTTACACCGGAGCCTCTTACTGTGGAGAGCGAGGGATTGGACATCCCCACTATAGATCAAGTAGTGGCAGAAATTGAGAAGGGCGATCTTCTCTATGAAAACTCTGGTATGGTCGGAGACCCCATGGTACCAGAGATACAGAGTCTGCCCAAGGAAATCCCTGCTGTGCAGGTTATGCCCAAAATTGTGACAGAGGTTGAAGGAGTAAAGGGCAAGGGTACTGCAGCAACTGTGGAAGATGAGGTTGCTCAGGAACAAGATCTTGTGGGATCATGGCCTGATTGGTTTGTGAAACATCAAACTGTGGAGAATCAGGAAGAACAGCAGCCGATTTTCCATGAAGATCCACAACAGGCCACGGTTATGAGTTCCATAAACATGACTCTCAACCTGTTGGGCACCTATTTCAAGACTCATGTTCCTTCCACTCAGTTGGCAGCATTGCGGGAGGAGCTCAAGCAAGAGCTTGAGGCAAGAATTGTCACTGAGTGTGCAAACAAGGTGGATGTAGAGGCCAACTTCAAGTTGCAGCAAGAATTGGAGGACATTAAAGCTGCCCTACAACATGCGAAGGAGAATTTAATTGAGGCGGGTCTTGAGCAGGAGAAGTTGCATGAAGTGCATAAGCAGCAGCTATACCAGATGCAGGTTCAGCATGAAGGCAAGTTGCATGAAGTGAAGTTGCTTCATACGGAATTGGAAGCAGTCAATCAGAGAGTTCTCATACATAATCTGGAGATGGCTGCGAAGGAGGTCAAGAAGCAAGCTGAGCGGTGTATAACGGCAGAGACGGAGGTAATGGAACAGGGGAAACTCATTACTGACATGAAGGATACTCTCTGTCGCAATGAAGATACAATTCAGTAGTTGCACCAGGTCAATGCCCAGAAGGACATGCACATATTTGAGTTGCAGCAAACAATCACAGTACGGGAGAATGAACTTTCTGTGAGTGAAGAAGCCAATAATCTATCAGCTGCCTATGCAACTCTGGTTGAACCTCATGCAAAATGCATGGAGACTTTACAACAGCAGTTGGAAACATACAGGCTCAAGAAGGAGCAGGATCTCCGTGGTGTTACACAAGACTTGGTGGATAATCATCTTTTGCAAGAATGGTTAACACAAGGGCCAGTGGAGGGGAAAACACCAAGGAAGCTCACTCAAGACGAGATGAATGGTCTCAGGCTCCGGGTGCAGAACATTGCCCCAACCACTATAGACAATGTCTATATTCGGATAGCTGAGTTGTAGGAGGATGTGGAAGGGCTTCAGACTCAAGTGGATGTCTTGAGCTTCAACATTGAGAAAAGGACCTTTGTTCCTGAGGAACAACTCATGGCTACTTACTTACGGGCAAGGACTTTGATTTTTCAATCTTCAGCGCAGGAAGTGCAGGACTTGCCAACATCAGGAGGGACTGTGGCAACAACATCATAGCAGCCACACCAGGTAGACAGTGTTGATACCATGGCACTGCAACAATCACTGTCTGAGGTTTGGGGTGATGCTTCTTTTAACCCACCTACTACTCCTGCTGCACTTGAATACAATCAAGCTATGATTCTACCCTTCAACCAAATTCCCATTCTTATGGATTTGGCTTGGAAAGAATTCAGTCCTCCAGAGTCTGCACACTATTACCAGATTATGCGCATTTGGTTGCCAGTGGCAACTCGGACTAAAGTTCTTCCAACTGACCGACCCATTGAAGATCACCATTTTGCATGGTACTGGTCAGAGGCAAGAACCATGCTGAAGGAATTAATTGCCCTCCAAATAGTTCATGGATTTATCTACACCAAGACCAAGGAGGTACCTAGTTTGGTCATGGGTTGTGTGTTGTATTGTTTTATTTCACGCTACCACATTGAGCAGCAAAAAATGCAGATGAGGTTTCAGACTTATTCCAGTGGGGAGCATTGGACGTTACCTCCAGTTCCACCACACACATATCTGTATGATGTAAGGATCATGCTTCAGAAGGATCCCCAACTCTGTTCTTGGTTTACTTTTGCTCTGGAGAACTTGGGCCTTGACCACATCTTTCCCAAAGGGCATAAAGCCAGAAAGTGGCTACACTTTCCAAAGTCATTGGCAGCCCACTCAGCTATACAGATGATGAGCTGCGGGCATACACTAAGAGGTTGACACAAGTCTTACAGTATAAGCTTCCAGATATGGTGGGCATACACTGTATGCCAGTAAAGGTTCCTGAGAAGCCACAGAAGGTCAGGAAACAATACTGCCAACGGGGGGAAGATGATTCGGATACTACTGGTTTTGTGGACGGGAATTTTGACATGGCTGAGGATTATGCGATACAAATGGCGGAGAAGAAACGATGGGGATCTCCTATGCTTGAGAAGTTGCCTCCATATCAGTCTAAGGCAGGGCAGTCAGCTCTATGCTTGTGTCATTTCTGCCGACTGAACTGTCTGCTGACTGAGCCCGACTGGCCACAAGCTTAGTAGCTTCTCGTTCCACTAGCGGCCATTCAGCCAACTGTACATTATATGCCCTTGTATGTCGGGGGAGCGAGGCCATATGTTCCAGCAACGGCTACAGGACCAGTTGCGGCCCCTTCAGTACCACAATATGCTTGTGCAGTTCCCATCAACTCACATGCGGATTCAACCGGACAATCCGATTCGCGGGTGGGCCATCTAGAAGCACATGTGACACATCTCATGAAGTCGGTCGAGACTATGACTGATCGCATGAGTTCCATCGGTCAACAAATCACCAACTATGTCGACTATCGAGACGAGGTCCCAATGGAAGAATCGGGGCCCAATCCGGCAAAGGTCTGGTATTCCAAATGCAACATAGCAGGTCACACTTCTCAACATTGTCTTTATCCCATTCGGAAAAGGCAGGTAAGCCGAAACCCAAACTATCAGGTAGGCAAAAGGATCAGAACAACCGGTCTTGTGATAAGAGAAATCGTCAGAAATGTGGGAGAACGACCCACCGAATAGAAGAATGTTGGAAAACCATTGTATGTCGTCATTGTGGTAGACAAGGTCCACTCATTTGACAAATGTCCCCGCAGGCAAGTGGACCGACCCACACCTGCCACTCAACAACAAGTGGAGAGAAATCTAGATAGGCAAGGGGCTCTTTTTTCAGATCAGTGTACGACTATTCAACCAACTTCTGTGCCACTGCAGCCTAGCAGGCATTTTGCTACGCCAACACAAATTGCGCAACGGCCTAGATCAGATCAAGTAGGCCCATCATATTCCAGAGGCAATGCAGCTACCGAGCAAGCGTCCCGAGGAGCATTCTCCAATCCTGCGGCTCAGATAGCCCAGGGATCTTCTAACATATAATCTCTCACTCAAGATATAAGGGTGCAAGAAGAACATCAGGTGTCGACTTTGGCGGCGCCCCTGCAACAACAGACCAACGTACAAAACCAAGCGGTGCGCCAACCGGAGACGCAGCATAAGGTGAATTGGATTGCGAGTGAGCTGAGGGCTACTCTAACCATACAAGCTAGCCCCGAGAAAGGTAGCTATGCAGTTATGACCAAGCAGCAAAGAGATACGCTAGGTAAAGGACCTGGGTATGTGGTGCCTGAGTCCATGTCCTCTGCTTTGGAGCAGGACGATTTAGATTTTGCCATGATGAAGTATGATACGCAGAAGGTAGCAACGACAGTGCTTCGCGAAGAAGACAACATACGACCGAAGGAGAAGGAGGTGGCATTTGCAGAAGCAGACCCCTTAGTGGTGAAATCACCATTCTCCCTTCCACCCGCGGCAAGGCCGAAGGTTTCGGCATTTCAACCGGCAGTATCGGCAGGGTTGCCCAAAAGAAGAACATCCTCGACCATGCGGTTCACCGACGAGCTAGAGCCGTACATCTACTGGAGGATCTGCACCACATTCAAGCAACATTACTCTTGCCCAACTCAAAACTATGGTGCCAATAATTTGGCATGCACTCAAGGCTTCATTAGTGAGGAAAAGGATTGGACATTCAGCCCAATCTCATCATATCAGCGCGCAAGTTGATCTGGGACCAGTCGAGATTGAAGTGAAGATCGTTGACTGCATTATCCGACGTTGTTTAGTGGATGGCGGGAGTTCGGTAAATATCATGCCTCTCTTCACCTTGTCCAAGTTAGGATTGAACATGACAAGGGAATCCCATTTGACTATCAAGATGGCCGATCAACGGAGGATCAGGCCAGTGAGCCACATAGTGAAAAAATGAAGATGGGTGGCTACACGTACGCGGTGGACTTTCAAATCATTGACTTTCCCATCGACGAATATTCTTACGCCCTCCTATTGGGGAGGCCATGGTTGGTCCAGTCTCGAGCACGAACGGACTGGGGGGCATGCACCATCACTTACGGGGTAAGACCTTACATTACTACTGTTGCATTTCTTTCAAGGGCACCTCATGTCATTACGGATGAGGATGAGCTTAGTGGTGCAATCGGCTCCGATAAAGAGTCTGTTGACTTGAGCGAAGAAGATTTGTGGTTGGATGAGGAAATTCCTCCGAAGCCACATGCTCACCGAGTACTGGCAACAACTACCGCGCCTCGCAGGGAGGTTAAGCAAAGGAAGGTAGGACTAGAGGATGCAGTCAGGTCCCTAGGTCCGGGGTTATACAAATGCGAGTCTGATGCGGACTGCATCGCCTGGTTGTTTGGAGAAAACCAAGGCAAGGAGGTGATGGTACACTCGGTAGTAACCGATGCACTTCCAGAGTTCGAATTACTGACCGAGCTCTTTTCCCTATTCGCCGAACAGGTTGGTCTGCAGGAACAGGAGGTTCCTCAGGAGGAGAACGGCGAGATAGTTGACATGAAAATTGTGGAAGAGGCCGACCTAGAGAGGGATGTCATTAGACATAGCACCCCCTACACTCCATTTTTGCAGCAGGATTCGAATGGATCCAGATTTGAGCTTGGATCAACCTTCACGTCGGAGCCAGCAACGCAGTTGGTCGACATGTTGATGGAGGGTGAGGCGCTTTCTAGGATGACAAGGGAGGAAGCCCAATGGGGCTCTGAACAAGTATCAATGTCCCAGCTGCCACTACCTTAGGAGTTTCGAGACACGGGGTAGATGTTCGTTGCAGCTGGAGACACTACGGGGAGAGGCATTCCCCAATCTGGTGAACGGTGTCCGGTGCAAGCACTACTACATGTGAGTTCCATTAACCAATGAATTTTTTCCCCCACTAAGGGAGAGATCTTTAGGATTTTGTCCCGGTTTGTCGGAAGGAAATGTTGGTATTTCCTATCCATTGACTCATTGGTTATTGGAGCTCCACAATGAGGTGGAGTGCCGGGCAACTAAATTGCAATAATCCAATGAAACTTCTCCAATGGGAAGAAGTCAGTAGGGCTCTTACCCAAGTAGGTTTTTGACACCCTTTCTTGGAGTTCCAAGGGTAGATCTTGGGATGCAGGGCAACGCAGTTGCATTAAAGAGGTGGTTGGTTCTCCAGAGTGAATTTTCGGGTAGTTATTGGAATCCACAAGGACAGACCTTGGGATGCGGGGCACATAGAGTGCAGTAATCTAACCCACCTTGTAGAATTAGAATTCGTTTGATATGGCATAAGCTATGAAAGCTATGACCATCCAATTGCCAAGTAGAAGACTTCATACATCTTCGTTACTAATCACGTGTTGTGAGTTTCTTTTCTTCTTCACCAAGTGAAGAACCACAGGTGCAAGAATAGGAACAATGGGTTGGCTAATATATGCACTCTTGTTCAATGCACACTGTCGATTATTTTTTTATCACAAAGTAAATCTATGTCTGCTCAAGCATATCTTGAGAAAAAGTAAATGCTTGTTGTATCAAGCATTCTGCAGTATACTGATGCTCCATACATAGAGCACAACGACTTCCCGCACGGGGATTCTAACCTTAAACCTTTTGTCATTTTCACCTTACCCCGCTGCAGCATTCCCCATAGAGAGAGAAAAGTCAGAAGCAGTGAGGGGGTAAAAGGTGAGTTGTAGAGCAGTGGTTGCTGCTCCCCTCACATGAGTGAAGGGTGTCAGGCACAGGAAAACCCAGAAGGGCCTGTGACCTCTTCACATAGAATGATACATTGTTCCAGAGTATGGTCCTCTGAGGTTCAGAATGGATCCAATCATTTCTTAGGTCAAGAATTTCATCATGAGCTCTGCGAAATCCATGAGTGGTCCCTGCGAGTCATGAACCAAGTTAGATTGTAGTTAGAAATGGTGCGTCTATTTTATGGGTAGGGTCCTCGGGTATCCAATCTTTTCTGTTGTTACGGGAGCCAAGAATTAGGATTCCCAGAAGCATCCTGTTTAGGAGCATTTAGGCCCGTCCGAGCTCGAGTCGAGGCCCCAACATGTTACAATGAGCTGTGCACATCCATGAGAGGTCCCTGCAAGCCGTGTCAAGTAGGGTAGAGCCAAAGTCCTTCCAAGGCTATTTTAGAGTAGAATCATCAATTTGCACTGCGCATATCTCTCTTACATCATCTAGGGGATTTGAACCCAGTCCGGTGGGGGAGAATGGTGGTTTTGAAGTATTTTTTATCTGGGAACTCCAACTCTCTCTCGAAGGGGCGAGCTGGGTGGTTTTGAAACATTTTTTGGCTTTTGCTTTTATTTCCTCCTCTCTCCCGGAAGACTTGAACTCTCTCCGAGGAGGAAGAACCTGAGGGGAATTATTCTTACCTTTACTCAAGGGAGTCGTAAACTCCAAGGGATATAAGGGATATAAGGGATACCCTAGTAGGGGGATTTTACGAACCAGAGATCCTGGATTCTCTTACACACGGGACGAGTGTTTCCCATTGGTCGCCATATATGTAGATGCATATATTGGTACACTTTTCTTTTCAGATCATTTTTTATCATAAGACAAGCGGTTTCGGCATTGTACTGCCAAAACAGGTTAGTTTGTTAGTTGTCTGGAAATCGTTGGTAAAGCACGTAGGAAATTCGACAGTGTCTGCGACGACCATGGAGTGGAACTCTGGCGTCAAGATGACCGTAGGAAGCTGCATCGACAGCAGATTAGGCTGCCAATTCGGTACCAGAAACGACAAGTTAATCATGTTCAAACAATACAGGACGACTGTTCCAGTCCCAGATTGCGATCTCTCTTTTCTCCCGCCTTTCAAGTCCAGTAGGAACACACGGCGAGGAGCGGAAGCGACATGTACAGCGATGAAATATCGCAACAAAGCAATTGGCCGCATCGGAATGACAGCAGGTCAGGACGACTTCAAACGGCAAAGCGTGGACTTGTTAGCGGTGCAGGACAACTGAAGGGGACTCCAGACAACCTATGATTTAGTGGCAGGGTCAAAGACCCCAGAGCCATCACCAGGGATTTGATTTCCAAAAATACCACAAAATCTGTGTGTAGCAAAAATACGACGAATGGCGAGAAGTGCAACTTTTTACCACTGATGGAGCTGAGAATTTACAAGCTGATACGAGGTATATAATTGTAGGTTGTCACCAAGTTTGGTGATTTATAGAGCTGATTAGCAGTGGGGTCAAATTATTGAGTCGACGGGACTCACAGGGCCTATTATTTGCATTTCTACTTCTTGGATGGATGAAAAATCCTGTAATTCGCCTTTAGGGGCTGGATGGATGAAATGACAACTCGCGCCAACTGGTCATCCAATTGGATGGATGAAAATCTAGTTTTCATTTGCCTCTAAGACTTTTCATCCATGTTGAATATTATATTATAGATCCTCCAAGGAAACAATAGTTTAATGAATAGTTTAATGAATATTTTCCATTAGTTTATTAGGCTCAAAAACAGTATAAAAGAAGGGCAAGGCTTCCCTTGTTCTTCATCTAGTTCTTTCTCTTGCTTAGTTTCCTCTTATTGTTGTAGTGTTGTTAGTTTGAGGCTTGAGGAGGCTAGATCCTAGGGAGTGGAGCTTGAAGCTCCTTAGTTAGGTAGAATTCTTGTGAGCTAAGGCAAGTGGCCTAGCTTGTGGGCCTTTGAGCCATTTCATTTGTGAAGGAAGAGGGCAATTTCACGTAGAGGAAAGTGACTTGAGGACGAGTAGGAGGGGCTGGTGTGGACTTATGGACGAGAGCCGAAGTGGAGGCCGCATAAAGTACCATTACTTGAGTCGATAGAGCATCCCAAGCACTCTCGCATAGAAAGGTTGATCCCATCTTACCATTTCACCATTTATGTATGTGATTCATTTATTTTCCAAGCAAAGCTTGAAGTTGAAAATCTGATTTAGGCTCTTCAAAAGAGGAGAGTGCATTGTGGAATCCCACTATTTCATGTCTAGAATTGACAAGGGGAAGAACCCCATAGCCTATTGGAAAGGGTACCAATAGAGGCTTGTATTTGAATTGTTTGAAGAATGAATCTTTGTGTTTGATTACTAATTTGAAATATAGCCAGCTCTGGCAAAGGTAGGCCAGTAGGCTGGATCTATGATATAAGGCCACTATGTACTAATCCCCCCCCCCCACTAGCAAGCCATGGAGGCGTAGGGGAGGGTGGGTTGTATTTTTTTTTGTCTTGGGGTTTGGGCGGGCTGATTTCGCTTGACAACAGCTGCCCCAAGGTCGCGAGCAGCCCGGGAGGAGCCCGGGTGCTGCGCCTAGAGAGTAGGCACTCGATTACTAAAAGCGTGGAGGCAGCCGTGGCCCAGCCGCGACGTACGGGAAGCGGGGCCCCAGTGCTGACCTTAAGTCGTACTGAGATCGAAAACAGTCGCGTGGCTCAGGCGTGAGGCCCTGAAGCATGCGAGCAGAGGGCGGGTCTTTACCCGCAGGATAACCAAAAGTTGAGACGGACCGGCGGACGCCGGCGTTAACCGCAGCGGTCCACGGCTTGGACCGCTACGTGCGGATCTGCGCCCCGCCACGTGGCAGGGGCGTTTTACCCAGCGGGCAATGCGTCTGCAAAGGAGAGAAAGTATTATGTCCTAAAAACTCGGCTACAGTGCGCCTTTGTGTCAGAGCCCAAGGTAGAGGATGACTTTTTCCACGGAGGGAAAGCGCACCAGCACCTTAAAATAATATAAAGGGGTGAAATCTGACTTGGACCCACCAGTGGTTATTTATTATTTACGCATGCATGTTCTGGACTAACGAATGTAGTGGCAGGGATGAGCTCTCAACGAGATTCATTCATCCGATAGGGCCGCAACAGTTCCCCGCGGTAGTGAACGGTTCCCGGATGTTCTTCGGTTCTCATTGGGTTCCCACATGGTTCCCAATGGCATCTTTAGGCGCCAAGGGTATCTTTGGATTCCCCACATGATTTCCCATAGGGTAGGTATTTTTCCTGATTTTCTTAATTTCTTTTATTTTCCAGCATTTCTGATTTGCGAAATTGCTTAAATATGATAGATGCACGTGGTGCATGTTATAGCCTGAAGGGCGTTGATTAAACTGATTGAACTTATTGAGTTGAGGGGCTTAGAACCACCTATTGAACTTGGTGAACCTATTTGGATTATGATAGGTATTTTGGCCACTCTTTTGCTAAGACAAAGTATTTTAGGCACTGGGGTAGGAAGCGTTGGCCCTTCCATCAGATATGACTTGAACTTAAGCACTCGGTGAAGGAGGGGCATTGGGAGAGGAAGAATTTCCCTCTTCTTCCTAGGCTCGGCAGGTGCATTGTGAAGGGATTAAAACATGTCCCGGCTATAGGCGGCTCGGGGGCCTAGGCGGTAGGAATTAGACAATAAAACACAAAGACTTGGAAGGCAGTTACTAAGTAGATTGTAGGATACCGTAGGACTTAGAAACGCAAACTCGCCCTATGAAGAGGAGTACGTGATTTCTCTTTGCCAGTAGGACTTAGATAGTGATCATAGCCACCATGTACGACCACGGACCCCCTGCACTAACCGCAGTCGGGTAGGCGATTCAGTGAGCCCAACCTACACCGCAACTTACCACGACCCCCCTAGACTAATATGCCGTCACCCTGACCGCGCGCGCTCAGGGCTCATCACCATCCGTGGAGAAGCCGAGACGGACATGTCGTGGGTCGTCCAAGAAAAAAGGCCACATCTCTTCAGTATGTCTCCATGCTTATGAATCTTGTGGCCCGCACACCTTTCCCGGGGGGCTCCGATGCGAGGTGTCTCATTAGTGTTGCCAATGAGGGGCTTCGGTAGTGCGCCTTGAGTCGCGGGATGATTGGAAAGTAGTGCATTTCCTGGCACCATCCCCATGTCGGCCCCATATCATAATGAGTGTCATTCATACTAAATAAAACCTTACATCTTGTATGATGCAAAAAGGTAGAATGCAATATACAAGTGTATTGTGGCACGGGTATACCTTGTGCGGGGCTTTCTTCCCTTGAACATCATCCCAATATCGGTCTTTGTTGCACTTTGGACACTTGGTGAGTTTCACATCCTCTTTATAGTACAGGGTTTTCTCACATGGACATGCATGAAAAATCTTATAGCCCATCCCCACACCATCCAAGGCTGCTCTTGCCTCTTTTCTTGATCGTGGCAATCTCGGCTTCAAATGTGGGGCAAGGATGTAGTACGCAATAGTCTGCATTATGGCAGACATACCCATATTGCTTATGCCAAACCGGATTTGCAAATTCAGCAACAACAAGATGGTTGAAAGTCTATTCACTTTGGCCCCTTCGTATAAGGGAGCTTTGGCCTCTTTTTCCATGTCATTCAAAGAGTCTGTGTCCTCATCTCATCTGATGCATTAAGAGGTCCTCCATCGCTGCCACATCCTCATGCATAATTCCATTGTCATTGTCGTCCTCATCATCGGAGGCCGTCATGTCAGACGGGGTCGGGTCCCTTTGACACGCACCCCCCTCCGAAGGAACAAAATCCCGGTTCATGACAACATCATGAACCTCATGAATTAACGTCGTGGGGTTGTGGCCGGCATCCTAAGATGCCAGAAACAACCATGTCATTATCAGTTTCCATACATGGCACTGCTCATTATCATACGGGATAAAACCCAAAGTACACATTATACACACAAGGGGAATACATACATTGCTTCACCACATGAAGGAGACACTATAAAATTCAAAATAACCTAATTCACATATAGTATCCACCCAAATTCCCTTGAATATAGCATGAAAAAAGTGCACCCAAATACACATCAATGCATTTGTATATATATACATGGTGGAGGAAGCCACCTCAATGTACAAAATGTCTTCCTACGTCCATCTACACATGATGAAACTCGGCTAACGCCTAAAGTCATACTCTGCAAACAACTCCTCTCCAGCCCTAATGGTCCTCCTCGCACATGTCATCACAAAAAGTGGTGATGTGAAGGGACAATCTACTATCCCCGTCATGGCGCTCATCCCAAAACACGTTGGCGGTGTGGCCCGGCGGTAAGGTCACAATAAATACGGGCATCGCGACCCAATTTTCTCGCCTTTACATCATTGTCGTTCACAAGAAGGATGTAAGGACGGATTAAGGACCCTGGGCCGTGTGTCTGCAATAACTGCCACTCCCGGTGGGTGTACTTTGGCCCAAAATAGGGGAAAAAATCCACAGAATCCTCTCCTCTCCCCAAAACTACATCCTCCATAAAAAAAAGTCCACGACCCATACTAGGGTCCGTTGCGCTCATCACGCAATCCATGCGACCCCAAAAAAGAAATGGCTCACCCTCGGGAATCGGAACTGGACAAGGCACAAGACATTGGTAGAAATGGGGTTGGACTCCCATCGTGAATAGCTCCCTAGCACCACCATGTTCAGTATGCTGCCGTCATCAGGCCGGCGAAGGCGCGGACCAACCGTGCGAAACAACTTCGGTCCACCTCTCCTAGGGGGCGGCGCCCGTCCATCACTTCGGGGGCCATCCTCCCGGAGTGGGAACCTAGTGATCCATCGGTCCCAGTCATACACAGTCCCCAAAGGAGGTGGGATCCATCCGGGTTCTGCCGGAGGACCCGGATACAGATTCGGTGGCGGTTGTAGTCTCGGCAATGGAGGGGAAGGGACACGTAGCCGGTCGGTATGAGGGATCTCGTGTGGAGGTAGTACCGGCCGAGATGGCCGGGATGGCGATGGTGATGAGGAAAGAACATGTACATCAGGAGGAACGGACGATGCGGATGATGGTGATGATGGGGGTGGCGATGTCGAGGATGACAAATGTATGTGCTCATGCGGCAAGCGCCTGGCTCGGTGCCCAAAAATAGAAAAACACGCATTGTACCCCGCTACCTCACAAATTGCATCTATGACATGTTGCGAGAAAAAAAAATTCACATCTGGAACAGGGTGGGCCTCGTAAGAAGGAAGAAACCCGCATCGGTATGCCTCTTGAGCAAATAAATTGTGAGCTTGGACATCAAGACGGGGCTGCAGGATGCATGATATGAAATGCATCAATACTCAATTCACAAATGCGAGATTTCATTAGATATAGTACTTTTAATTGAGGAGTACATCAAAAGGTATGAGGATGACTTACCTTTGCTGCATCAGCAATCTCGTACAAGCAGTAATAATATTTTTGCACAACATGGGGTCGCCGCATCATCGGTCTGCTGCTCCCAATCGGTAGTCGTGCCCAACACCAACTGCACCAACACTCAATCTTGGGGAGGCGGTCCAGGCGGGGTCTCCCCGGGGCTCGTGCCTCTGGACTCGGCGGCCTACGACCTCGGGGTGTGGGCCGTGGGGGCAAAGGGTGGACATGGCGATGCCACCTAACTCGCGGATGAGGTGAAGGTGTTGTCTCGCCCTCAGCAGGTGGCTGTGGCACAACCGGTACGTCCAGCAGCGAATCCTCAAGCGCGACACGTCGATAAACACGTGGCATGATCTAGCACAAGAGAGAGGTAGAGGAATTATTGCATCTTGACTCTAAAAACCTAATTAACTGTATCCCCCCCTCCAGTGGAGTTACGTTACTCCCAACCGCACTATGACCCACTGTAACCTCCAGTGGAGTTGCACTACTCCCAACCCTAGTAAAACCTTGAAAAAACAAACCCTACAAACGTACAGCCATATGTCCCCACCCCGCAAAATTGAAGCCCTAAAAACCAAACTATATTATAACTAACCCTAAACTGACCTATGAAACTAAATCCTAAACTAAACTATGTAACCCTTAAAACCCCAAAAGCCAAAAAGCCAAAAACCCAAATGATCCCTGCAAAACCCCATAAACCAAAAACCCAAAACAAAAGAAAAAAAAATGAGGGGCAGCTTGAACTCACCTCTGTGCCACGGCTGTGACACAGCTGCGACTGCTCTGCGACGTCCTCAGAGGGTAGCGACGCCGAAGACGCCGCGGCTTCTCCTCCTCCTGCCAAGGTGCCCGCCCTTCTCTCTCCCCTTCGCGAAGGCACCTGATCGGCGCCGAGGTTTTCCGGTGGGGTCGCCTTACTGGCGCGCCGTGGCTGCACCGCCCGCCTCTTACTCCACCTCTCCATCTCTCAATCCAAATCTCTCTCTCCCTCACTCCCTTCCTCTTACTCTTCCTCCCTCCCCTCGCTCGGCATGTGTAGCAACGCGTGTTTAAGTGGACGCCCTCCCGGATAGAGTACAACTATTGCAAGGAACATGGTTGGAAATCCCTCATGACTAACATGGCACACTCGGAGGGGGTTAGTGCATAATTACATGGCACTAGTATGGGATGAGGGGGGGGGATCATGCAGGCCAGGAGTGGATGAGAGCTCTGTGGGGACCCCTTTCAGTTGCTCCGGCACAGGGCCGGCCGGGTGCTAGCGATAGAGTATCCTCCACGGAGTCATCATCAGGCTCATCGGATAGCCATGACTCCGATGACTCCGAGTAGTCGTAGTCAAAGTGTAGATCACGGAATCAGCCTACGTCTGAACCCTTGTGGGCAAAACATGTACACTTATTGCTTGTAAATTTCCATCTTTCACCTTGTATTCATTTTGTGCCGCACCGAGCTCACCCTCGGGCGTCAATTCATGCTTGCTCATACTGATCATGCACTAAACCATACTTGTGCACCTGCAAGAGAAATAGCCTATGGTGACGTCCCCCAACACCCCCAAAAAAAGCCAGGGAAAAAACAAAAATCCACCCCCAATTCAATGCAAAATAGTAGGCCACCCCTGGAGGTCGCATGAAACAACCCCAGGGCGTCGCATGTTGCCACCCCTGGGCGTCGCATGCAACAACCCCCGCCGTCGCCAACCCTGACTCCCATGCGACGGGTTTTGTTGTGGGGGGTCGCTAGCACCGACGGCATGGCGTGGCCCCCTATTGGGGTTTGTGTGGGCGGGGTTGCCAGAGCCGACGACGGGGTGTGGCCCACTGCGACGGGTTTTTTTGGCCGGGGGTCGCTGCTTGCGATGGTTTTTTTTTTTTTTTTTTTTTTTTTTTTTTCGTTTGCGACTTATGGGGGTCGCTAGAACCAACCCCTCTGGAACGTTTGCCTGACTGTTGCCATGCCCAGGCATCGCAAGATGGGCCCCACGCAGCCGGCTGGCAACGCCCCATGGCGCCACGTGTCTCAATTTTTTGAAGCACCTCCGGGCACTTCCAAGAGAAAAACAATCAGCAACGCCGCGCCGTCGTCCCACACAATGCCACCGGCTGGAAGGGAGCGACGGCCGGGTGTTGCTAGCAGGAGGCCCTGCCAGCGCTGTGGATCGCCTAAAAGTGACGTCGGGGCGTCGCGGGGGGATGGCGGTGCTTAGCGACCCCCATCCGTCGGATAATAGCGACGCTATTCTTGCCACGCCCCTGCGACGGTGTTGCGACGCCTGGGCGTCGCAAAATGGGGATTTCACCCTGCCCCAAAATGGCAATTTAGCGACGTCACGCTAACCCCCCCGTTTCCTGTGGTGGGAGTACAATGGCTTGTCACGTGTATCATCCAAATTTTCACAAGCTCATGACGATCGCAATTTGCGAAATGAAATGTGAGGATACAGAATCGCAGAAGATCATGTGGGAATGCATCAATGATCAGATGCTGCGAGTAGGGAAGGGGCGAGCACAATTTCGGGGATTCATGACTGACAATGCAAATGCCAACTGGGCTGCCGTTCGTCAAGTGTTTGGAGGCGGGGAACCGATTCCCAATCGTGAGAGAACATGTGGATTCCATTGGGGTCAGAGTCTCGACAAGTGGACCAAAAAGTACATTTCCAAAACTTGCAACATGCACATGTTCAGCTTTGTACGAAGTGGAGAGCAGCAAATACTGAGGCGGAAGCAGAGGTCTCATTTCTGGCCATCCGAGCATGGTGGTCGTCTTCGGGAGCCGCTTGAGATGAAGATGTTCCCGCGCTGGAGAGCTGGCTGTCATGGTGGATATACCGCTACTTTCAACTTGGAGGCTATGTTCGCAATGTAAGATTTCGGTTTTTGCATGCAATGTCTTTTATGCCTACTTATTTCAGTGAGCTCACATGAGCAAAGGTCGGATTTTATAGTCTGCACCGACTATTACATTCCATCGGGAACATTTTGTGTTTTGTTTGTAAATCTTTCGATGAGCTGATATATATCCGCCCACATGAGCACAACATTGCTTTCATAGTGGCTCCGCTCACATGAAGCTCAGCACACATGAGCAGAACATTGTTTGTGTAGTCTGTACGGACTATAGCATTGTAGATGCCAGAATCGGTTGGAATGGCAATATTTTATCTTATAGTCTACACCGACTATAAGATAAGGTTTCCACAGTACTCGTAAATGTGTTGATATTGGCTCCGCTCACATGAAGTTCAGCTGACATGAGCAAAACATTCATTGTGTAGTATGCACCGACTATAGCGTAGCAGATGGCACTATTGTCGACTGCTTATAGTCTGCACCGACTATAAGATTAGGTATCCAAATTACTCCTACAAATGCCCAAATCGGTTGGAACGGCAATATTGTGGCTTATAGTCTGCACCGACTATAAGATAAGGTCTCCAAAGTACTCCTAAATGTGTTGCTTTGATATTGGCTCCGCTCACATGAAGTTCAGCTGACTTGAGCAGAACATTCATTGTGTAGTCTGCACCGACTATAGCGTAGCAGATGGCATTATGCAATCATCGTCCTACAACAATTGCAAAAGGTTCCAGTCCCGACCGCGAACGATTACCAACACGGGCGGCAGCGCGGGCTTCAGATCCTCTTAAGATGGCTGAGGCGGTAAGAAGTTTTGTGGAGGGCACTCCTCCCCATGGTAGAAATCCAGGGCTCGAGGGTGACCTTCTCACTCGGACAACGAAGCGGAAGATTGTTCTCGGCAACTTTAAAGACCTTCATTCATGGAGGTCTGACATGAACCTCCGCACCACACCCAAGCGCCCTCAAGGTGTCGGTGGACAAATAGTGCGCACAACTATTGTAGACATGTCTGTAGACACCTTGGAGGATGACCTTCCACTAACAAAAAAAGCCGGTTTTGGAGACCGCCGTGTCCACAACATGCTGGCACATCGCTCAGACCTCCGACACTTCACGATTAAAGTGTTGGGCAGTACGGTCTGGCAGTGAACAGCCATGCAAAGAAGAAATCCGGCCACTCCACAGTTTGGGTGTTCCTGCTCCAAAATATGTTGGTCGCCACCATCCTCCGGCTTTGGCAAAACCAAAGATGATGGAAATGTGGCACTGTCCAACAGATATCGTGTATTGCGTCGGTGGTGAAGCAGGGCGATATGTGCTCGACACACCTGATGTTCCCGACGTGTGGCCTGTGATGGTTGGGACAAATTTAAATCAGGAGGAGGTTGACGCCTTGACCCAAGCTGGATTTTGACTTGTTCCTACTGACGACAAGAGCACTGTCAAGGGTGAGTGGGACAGTGTTGCGGATGATAGCAATCACCTGGATCCGGACACATATGCCACCAAGAGATGGGGAAAAATATATCGGCAAAAACCATTGAGTGCACAAGCCCGCAAGAAGATCGAGCTAGGACAATCTTTGAAGGCAATTGTGCAATCATTCAAAGATGTTCCCCGCCCTGGAATTGGTCGTGTGTACACATTCTGCACACCGGGATCGGCCAAAGCGGGGGAGGTGTACAATGTCTGCATCTCCAGAAGTCCGGAGTGCACCTGCCCTGACCTATACCCATTGCAAGCATATATACTATATTATGTTGCGCCGCTCACCATAAATGAGGTGAAGGCAATGTTAGTTTGGGATCCTTGTCCTTGGTTCCCATACTGTGCCCCTAGGTATCATGGCCAACTATGGTCTCATCAGATGCACTACTTTATGACGCCCAATTTCTCAGTGAGTAAACACTTGGCTTTTCAGTGCCATCTTTAACTTTCTCATATTGTCCACTGATATGCGTGGATTTGAATATTGTGGATTACTTTTCTCTTATATGCTACTTTGACTACTTCAATGGTCTTCTCGTCCTCTGCATCCTGGGACTTTTCCTCATTTACGTCCTCCTCTTAGAAGCCAACGTACTCTCGTCAAACTGAGTCGACGCATCGAATATCGTGCTGGAATCTGCAATGGTAATGAGTGGCATCGTACCCTCCTCATGCACATCTCTTCCTTTTCGAAGTGCGATCGTCTCATGTAGTAATCAGGGCAACCCACACACCTCGTTTGCATGCTTTATGAGTTCAAAAGCTGCAGCCATGGCAAATAACGTGCTCGATGGAGTTTCAAACACAGAGCCTACTCACTTGCCACATTTATCTTGCCTGCATGAAGTCGGTGCCGACTATAGTCTGTGCTGACTACACAGAACCTTCGCTCATCTACGTAGTTCGCAATCTTGTAAATGTTGTTCTCCCAAATGGGATCACATAGTCGGTGCCGACTATAATATTAACCAACTTGCTTTCGCCACATTGTAATATTGGAACCAATTCGAAGACGTTCTTCACCCCAATTCCGCATACCGTGTTATAGTCTGTGGCGACTATAACACCCAAAATTCGGGCACGGTTATAGGCGAAATACCCCCTATTTCCGTTTCCTCTTACCAAGCTTCAAATTATCACGTTTATGTATACCGACCTCCACACGCGGGAACTTTGGGGAGCTCCGTTTTGGGTTTTCATTGTGGTTTGGTGTAGGTTTGGGCGAGGTTCGGAAAACTCCGCTATGAATGCTCATGCGCTCACCGCTCACCGCTCATGCATTTGCAACCCCCATTACCCTTCATCTTGTTCCTCCGTCAAACAACCTACACTTTGATATGCTCATCAGCGGAGGGGTAAATCTAAGATCCAATTCTATGTACGTTCACCATAGTTCATCCCCAAGGCTTTCTCCCTCTTTCATCTCTTCTAATCATTCAGCACCCCCAGCTGGACGTATTGGAGCCGCCTCTAATTGATAGACTGCCTCTCATCAGCGCTTCCCGCTTCTCCCAGTACCTCGGCTCCCTCTTTCGCCTTTCTCTCCCACTTACCCCTAATCCCCCCCTCCTGTTTAAGCACTAATCGCAGGGTTGATCAGGGCGTCCACCTTCTGTTCAGTTAAATTTCCCTCTTGTCATGGCCCCTGGATTCTTTAAATATCAGCACAATGAGTCAATGGAGTCAAGATTCCCCAGCGGAGGCATACAACAGCATCAGAGGAGAACCCAACCCTCTACTGGGACTGGGTTCTTCCGGGCTCACCAAGCGCGTTCCAGGAAGTACTCGACTAATGCTCCAGTAAGAGTACCCCCCCCCCCCATTCATTTCTAGTCCCATTTCCCCCCATCAACCATTCTTCAAAATTCCGAGACTCAGTTCCACACCAGAGGGACCCACCTTCCGCCAACTGATGGGGATTGGTCTAATGGCACAAGGGTGCACCAGGAAGAGCTCGACAAAGATTATCCATTGATTCTACTGAATGTTCCAGACCTTCAGAAGAGGGTGGCCGACTTGGAGGAGCATGGTATTTTGGTTCACTTTCCAGGGAAGAAGGTCGACAGGGCCTATGTCCGTGACTGGGCTATCAGACATCTTGGGGGCTCCGGCGAACTGAAACAAAATTCTGTCACACCAAAGGCCGTGGATTCTATTCTATAGTCTTTGAATCAAAGGAAGCTGCCAACCAAGCTCTCTCATTCAACCCGCACACAAAGGCTTCAACGTAAATATCTTTCCATGGTCTTCTAAAATGGGCCATAGAAATGGGAAACTATGGGGCCCGAGAATCATATCAGTCCCCTACATTCCAGACCAGTATTTAGTGAACCTACCTAACATAGCCAATCACTTTGGCTCCTATCTTGGCTGCCTGGCTGTGTTTAATCCCCAAATGTGCACATTGAACTTAAGACAAGATCTATCTTGGAGCTCTGTGACTATTGCATCCCGCCTCAATGAAGCTGGTTGTGCTAAGTTTTTGCTAATGATGCCCAATGAGGAAGCCTTGCCGCAATATGTGAGACTACCAATAGATGAGGATGGCAACTACTTCACCATTCAACTCATCGAAGATACTACCTATATTGCTGCCTGCTTTAATTGCGGCCAACTCGGCCACATCAAGCTTGACTATCCATCAGCAAAACGTAAGAGATCCCCCCCGGCACCCCCCGCCACAATGCAGAACCCTGGTCATGGGTTGCCACAAGCCTCGACCTACCTTCACTCATGGGATTCAATCCATTAGTCCCCATCCAGCTGAGGCAACTGGAGGTCAAACAGTTCAGCCCCCGAATCACCTGGACTCCCTGCAATACAGCCCCCGACAGCTTCACCCTCCAACTTGGACATCAGCAGGGACCCTATGCAAGATGAGGTCAGAGTTCACCAGCAAAGGAAATTCACTGTCAGCAAAGGCAAAGAAAAGATGAGCAACAATTCAACAACACCACAGCTGACAAGCCCCAAAGTGGCCCACAGATAACTATAGGGATCTCATGCAATTCTTCCTTCGCCAATCTCTGCCTCAACACATGCTCATTTCCAAACCTGGATTTGATTGGTTGCTCTACCCTAGAGACAATCGCAGCTCCCAAGGCTTCGTGTATCACACTGCTGATATTCAGGAAAGGCAACCCCCCTGCAATCCTCATCACATCCGATGATCTGGAGTGTGTTGAATCTTTGGGTCAAGACCTCGGATGTCAAACAATTTATGAGAGCGAACTCGCCCAACAGTAGCCCGGAAATTCTATTCAAATACAAGATTCAAGAAATCTTTGAGGCCTTTCTGCCCCACTACTTCTTGTCCCCTTCAACCAGAATTTCGTGGGGGGCTTACTTAGAAGATCACCATGGATTAAGCTGCAGGCCACCTACTCAGGTGCTGGCCTTAATGGAAGAAGCGGAAATATGCAATATGCCACCACCACTGGGGACAATATGGACTTACAATCAATGGCTCTCAGCCCCCAGGGGAAGCCACCCACTTCAGATAAGGAACCAAGTGCAGACTACACTGGCTCAAAAGTGGCAGATGTGCCCTCCACTGAAAGTCCATGAGAAAAAATTAATTAAATTTTTATTTAAAGATATTTGTTCAATTGTTTTTTAAAATCTTCATAGGCAATGGTATAATAATCATATTTAATAAATGGTCTCATCCCAAATATTTGAGATATTTTATTATAATTGTTTTTTAATAAATATTTTTTCTTATTTAGAAATAATAGCTATTTATTATTATCTTGTAGTTTATGAAATTTGTCCATATAACAATAAGCTGCAATTCAAGAGGAGCGGAGGCCATCTACGAGGCATTCAGGAACACCTGGGCGCTTCACGACCTCATCTGTGTCATCTCCTCGGAGGACTCTTGCATCTGGCCGGAGCTTCCGCCCTTACAATGGCGAAACAGGCGCTCGACAATCCACAGCTTCCCCGGAATTCGACCGGGAGGTTAACTGGAAACACATAAAATCCACAGCGACAGCTTCTAGGCTCAACTACTGTTGATAATTAGCCGGTGGGATTGGCTGGTCGCTAATCCCTAGGAAACTTCCTGATCATATTAGCCTAATTATATCCCAATTCTACTATTAATGGTCTGATCGATCGCTTTAGACAGTTGGTCGCCACAGTTGTCTTGCTACTTTGCTCAAAGGAAACGCTCTCCGGCTAAGTTCTCCATCCACTGATTACGGTGAGTGTGCCTTATGGCGATTAGGGGTTTTAATTTTTTTCCCCAAATAATCCTAAATAATGTATTAGGGCTAGCCCCCAAAATATTTTCTATAAAGTTAACCAGGGCATATCCCCCTGTTAAAATAAAATAAAATAAAACTCCTAGAGACAATAACAATATATATATATATATATTCTTAGCAAAGATCTCCACCCAAATATGAGTTTTTCAAAATGCTATGGACAAATCGTCATTTTGGGGGTTTTTTGGGTACACAAAAGTCCATAGTGTCTTGATGGATGGATGGAATTGTTCACAAATTTATATTTGTGTCTATTCAAACATTGTGTATCTAGTTGTAAAGTCCATATATGAATTGGTTTTGCACAAATAGGTTTTTCATATGGCATTTGGGACATTAGATGGACTGTGACAGTCCATTGGAATTCCCTACAAAAATCCATAGCTTCATGAGATTTCATCCAAATTCCAAAATAATTGTACCCACATGTACATATGGTAAGTGGCTAACCCATTCTAAGTCCATTTGCTATGAATGTATACTTATGTGTATAGGGTGAAGAATAATATGACAAGCAGTCAGTCGAAAACTGCAAATTGCAGTCCAAACTGAGCCAGTGTAGTCTGCATCTACCCCTTGGTTAATGGCTTCCAATTGCTGTCGGTATTTCTGGATCTGGAAATAGATGAAGAAAACCATAGGATGGAGGTGCAAAGGACCAGGGACTACATCAACGGGGTCAGGGTGGTTGTTACAAACACTGGTGCTTCTTCGGCTTCCTCAAAGACCAATGCGGTTTCCTCACCAGATGACATCAGTAGTGACAAGGATCACCTGGCAACAGCTGTCACCACCATGCACATCTCCCCTCCACTCATCAACAACACCAGCCCTGTTTCCCCACCAACCATCGTGGACGCTAGTCAGCCACTTGTCAACGAGGACCTTCCTCTTATAGCCCGCCAGCCCAGCCCTCCACCCAATCCCCCCCAGGTTCTTTTCTCTCTCTCTCTCTCTCCCTGTTTTTTCTTCCAAGTGTTCACTAAAGACCCTGGCAGGTGTTGGATGTTGTGTGGAAAAGAAAAGCACACCTCGGGGAAACAAATAAGGCACATGTTACCAACCTTTGACCTTGTAGATTGCATCCCCTCTGGTACACTTCCCTTGGACGGCTCATTGACAAATAGATACCCACAAATTCGTCAACTTTTCTCTTTGGGGTTTTTCCCAAAGGGGGTGGAAATTCAAACTCTATCAATCTCGCGGGTTCTTTCTGACCAGTTTCAGATAGTGCCTGCCAACTCTCACACCGTCACCAATAGAGGCATCTGAGCTCAATTTGATATTGCAGAAAGTCTGTGATATTTTTGCCTCTGCTCTACCAAATCTTCAGCTGACCTCCAAGACCTCTGTCTACTTCGGCTCCCGGCTTTACCAATCCATTTCCAACAAAGAACTCTTCTTTGTTCAGGTCCTTCCAGTGTCGCTCACCTCACTTCGGTAAGCTCCCCTTCAAGTCATAGTTACTCGCTTTGATGCGCGCGCCTAACTCCCAACTTGGCCGCCGGGCCAACTCGGAGCTTCGGCTGCTCACCGGGACATAACGGTCCCCCTTTCTTCCCCCAACAAACCCTCCACCAATTTGGGCCTAGTGGAAATTCCCTTTGGTAGATGGCAGTCCGGAATAGCTCCCCACTCCTTGGTCGCTTTCCGGCTCGCTCGCTTACTCACTAGTTTTTGGACACCAACGGGCTTACACCGTTCTCGGGGTTACTACTCCCTATATATACTTCTGTGACTGTCTGCGGGGGTTCCACAAATAACACCATCCTTTTATGGCGAACCACCACGAAGACCCTCGATTCCCGGTGATGAGTCGCGGTGAGTCTTGGCCCACCCACCACGGCCCCATTGGACCGTGATGAGTCCCAAGACTCCCCACGACTCCCACAAAAAGGTCTCCGCCCCATGGTGAGTCCTATGCCACCCCCACTAAGTCCCGCTAAGCTACCACTACCCCTCGTGGAACCACCCCCACCGCAACCCGGTGTGCGGGGCTCCACCTATTGAGCGCCTCCGCGTCCTTGAGTGCCTTGGGCACTCAAGGGTGCTTCAGCCCCCGCATCTATTGTTGCCACCGCCCCCACCACAAGGGCAGCCCCTCTCGTGTCCCAACCCCCTGCCCTCAAGGCAAAGGCCGTGACACACACCCCTACCAACAGGGAGTCGATGTCATCATCGACTTGTCTATTTTGTAGAAACGAACATCCAAGTTGTGGCGTCCCACATCAAGGAGTTTGTTTCCGTACCATGGCGACCCATGGCAAAGAACCAAACCCCCACTTGACTCTACTCTCCACTAGCTAGTTCGGTCGACTTCCTCCAAGTCCCGGCCAAGGGTGGAGCCTCTCAAGCTCCTCCCAATGCACTCTTCTTGGCCCACTTCAAGGCCAAGGAACGATCCTCCCCGAGGATCAAATCGCCTATTTGCAACAACATTTGCTTGCGACCACTTGTGATGTCATTTTTTTTGGCATCACCTTGAGTAAAGGTTCACCTTGAACCCTTTTTGACTAGGAAGATAACCTTGAACCAACCGTGCGCCCCAATCACTATAATTGGGTCCGCCTTGGAATGCTGGCCTGAGGTACGGGAACACGCCGAAGCCGCACTACAACTTCGTCCCGAGGCTACACGATTATAGTACATGAACGGAAGCACGTAGCTTCCGCGTGAGCCCGCACTACAAGGCAACCCCCTCGATAGCGCAGTTATAGTACGCGCACGCGCCAGGTGCGCACTAGCACGTGAACTCCCAAAGAAGGCGCAAGTTTCCTTGCCCCTTAGCCACCTGATCACAGTTTACAACCACTCTAACTGTTGGTTCCGAGAATGGTCATGTAAATAACTGACACCTGCTAAGGGACAGAAACAACTTGGACATGGGCAGTTTCGAGAAATCCACTAGTAGCATTCTTTGGAAAGCATTGGGGTCTGGAGACTTACCACAGTAAGTTTGAAGATGTTGCTCTCAAACAAAGGGGCATAGTACTTTGCAATCCAACGCGAAATTATTGTGCTGCCTGTAGTATCTTGGAAAATGGGGTCCGACACATCAAACTGCTTCATGTTAGACAACATCGGTTTCTTCACTTGTGCCGTCCCTGAGCTTTTTCAAGCTCAACCATGATATTATCTTGTCTCCATATTTTATAACAGTACTGGCCAAAGTGTGGCCATCTTCTAGGAATTCGGCTCAATCTCCCGCTTTAAAATCCCTTAAAAAATGGGAGGCAATCAGGAAAACAACCCAGTCCATTTCCAGATCTACGGCCTTGGAAAGGCATAGGAAAGAACGTGCCCTTCTAAAATGCATTGCGCATTGTCAATGGTGTATCAAATCTGGAGCAGTAGGCCCACAGACCTTTGATTCTCTGTGCACTGCCGAAAGGAATCTTGCGACACTCAACAACTTGCACAGCGAACGGACGTCTTTCTTAGTGATCCATGCAGTGGAGAACTTATTGACTCCAGTTAGGAGAATAGAGGGAGTCCCACCTGAGTCCCATCAGGAAAGCTAAAGAGAATTGGAGACATGTTAATGGCAACTGCCTAATTCCCACACAGGGGAGAAGCGTCATGAAGAGAGACATCAGCAAACGATTTTAACTGAAGGCAGAATGTGGCCAAGTTTCCATCTGGAATAGCAAGAGGGAAAATAGTCGGGGTATCTTCTGGTTTAGCCGAAGAGACAGGAGAGACAAGAGAACTAGAAGGAAGCAGAAAGACTCTTGGACTTACAGGGGAAAGGGAAATTAGAAGAACTTCCCCTCTGAGTCATTTTGAGGGAGGAAGAGTTGAATGAGATATCTCCGACCTTTTCCTGGAAGGGGTCTTCTCCTTATCTTGAACATTCAATCCCACAGCAGGAATAGCAGAGATCGGGGGAGTCAAGATTAAGAACGGGCAGTCATCTTTGACATGTCCCTCAGCATGGCAGTGATGGCAAATAATGGCCACTGCAAATAATGGCAGGATGATTTCCTTGACAAGAACATACACAATTTTTTTTATCCAGGGTAGGCATCTTGATCAAGGAACAAATAGAAGCCGACTCTGGCACCATCACCACTATTTGTGGCCCCCCCCCCATCATGCTGAGCATCGTAGGACAGAAGGTCGTTGTCAACACTGAGGGGATCCAGTTCCACCTACTCAAAACAATGTAGGAACCAAAGTGCGCTCCTATCTTTGGGAGAGAGCAGAGATACTTGCCGGGAAGGAAGCGGAGAGCCAAAACCCTTGGTTTGCAAGTCACACCATTCCTATGACCCCACTCGGAAGACCAAGGAAAGATATGGACCCTATGCTTAGAGTGCCTAACATTAAAGTTGAGGGCTCGTTCTGCATGCACAGGCGAGGTAAACATGATAGAAAAGAATCCTTGCCCAAGAGGCAAGCAATTATGCGAGGTGAGTCCACCATCCGCTCCAAGGTGCTCGATGGCCTATTTGCGAGCCCAGACAATCCTAATTCTATGGGAAGTGGATGAGGACCCCCTATTCAGAAAGCAGTTGGGAACGTTCCTTGATAATGTCCATATCCAGAGAGAGCACCGCTTGAGACTCATCAATAGGTCCCGCTTCTTCACTCTAGGATACCACCGGAGCATTGGAAGAGACAAGGAAGCTCGGACAGGAGCCAAGAACTCAAGGACCCGACGAAGACCCCTCCTGTTAGATCCCCATTGTCATGATCTGCCAGCCCCGTATTGACGTCTAGCGTTGTTTCTATAAGTAGAGGCTGCAAGAACGACATAGTCAAAGGAGGCCATAGTATACGCAAGGGGAGGTGGAGTGGATCACCAGAGACGAGTAGGGAGCGGAAAATGGGAGAGCAAGGGAGAGAAAGTAGGGTGGGGGGAGAGTGACGAGAGTAGAATGCAGTGAGGGGGGGGAATCAGACTGTCCATATCATGGGTCTGTATTTTCCATGAGCGATGAGCAGACGAGCCATGAGCCATGAGCCATGAGCAGAGTTTTCGAACCTACCCCGAAGCAAACCCGAAGCCAGATTCCAGGTTCGAGATAGGTTCGAGAAACGAGCAAAGCTGAAGGACCAAAGTTATATCTCTAAAGATGACTGAATATATGGTATTAGAAGGTGTACCACCTATACCCGCATGGGCAAAATGGAAAATAGACAGTCGGAAATCTGTGCCGACTTCTCAAAAAAAAAAACAAAAAAAAACAAAAAGGAGAACGCCAATGCTACAATACAAGTCAATGAACTGCTCAATCCCCACACTTGTCAAAAGTACTAAATAGATGAGAGCCAGGAAGAGTCACATGCTGGAAAGGCAACGACCTCGCGAGGGGGGTGGTTCCCCAGCCCAATCTCATGTAATTTGCTAGGCGTGGTGCTGCAATTGTGTACAATACTCAAATAAAGAGAGGTATGGCCAATCTTGAATTGGTGGGAAGCTGCCCAAGGTACGTGTAGGAATGTGGTGATTGCAGTGAAAGATGTGGACAACATTGGTTCTATCATAAGAGGTGACTTCAGGGAATGCGATGAAGGTGCTCCACACACAGACGCCATTCCCTTGCAGACACAGTTCCCATAGCGTTGAATCCCTTTCCCCAACATCCAATCATGTGTGCCCCTGGAAATAACAAAACCTCGACAAGAATATTGTTTTTTTGAAGTGCAGTGGGACAATTGCTTCACTGTCCAAAATAACTTACTGAAATAAGAGCCTCGACGACCCCAATAGATTGGTGGGGGGGGGGGCTCTGCATGTCGCGGTGAGGAGAGCAGGGACTTAGCCGCGACAAGTCCCCTCATCATCGCTTGCGACCTACGTTCTACTCTGGCCCTCTGTCCATCCTCCCCCCTCTCTCTAGGATGGTGTTCATCCTCTTGTCATGATCCTCTACCACTCCCCCTACTCATTACTCTTGATTCTGGCTCTCATCACTTTCGTCCTCATTCGTTCATCCTGCCTCGTGCCTTGCACCTCGAATCCCTGCCTTCAACTGTTTTGTCGTACTCAATCCCTCCTTACAGCGTCACTAATGATCTCGCATTGAGATACATGATGGCATGTGCTCTCCCCTGTTTGACAAACCCCTCCTCCCCTCCTCTCTCCCCCCGACCAGAACTGCAAGCACTCATCGTTTTTACTCCACTCCGCCTCCTTTCGGTGTCTTGCCGGCTGAGTCGTCTGCTTCTCGATGCCTACCAAGCTTCTCTCTCCCCCTAGACCCCCTTGCGTGGAAGCTCGTGCCTTCGCTTATTTGTTCTAAGCACTCTGGCGGTTTTGATTGGACCACCATTCAATCAACACTAAAGGATAAGTGGATTCTTTCCTTCCCGCCCCTCCGCTTCTGTCTCATACCTGTTCCCCATCCTAGACGACCATGGAAATATGTTGACATTGAGGCCTACGGTATGGGGATCGAATGACATCGCCTGTTGTGCAGCTTCAGCAGTTTCAAAAACAATTGAATAGAAGCCTCTTCTTTTCGCATGGCAGAAATGCTGCCTGAGTTCACCAGAACCTCTCAAGTGCCTAATCCCCCAATCTCTGACGTACGCTCTGCTAACTTTCCTACCAGGGAAATGAAGGAGGATGCCATGTTCTTCCATGGAGGCCACACGATTGTCCAGATCCTGAATGTCCATGGAAATAAGAGGAGACCCCTTACTCATTGTTTCCTGGCAGAGAATCGCACCTTCCGACCACTCATCCGAGTGGGGAGTGGGAGAGGGTGGATCTATCCTGGGGAACTTGGAAAGAGGCTGCGGGGGTGAGTTGGGGTCCACCGGGAAGGGAAGAGAAGGAGGTCTCACAGAACCCCTTGCGGTACCAAAACGTGCTTGCGCTTGGTGCGCCATGAAGAAATCGGTCCCAGACGTGGGTTGTTGCCTTCTCCGCATTGGAAACGCTTGTACCGTAGTATCCTGTTGATATTTGGGATCCACAAGATCGTTGAGCTAAGGACGAGCAATTCAGGATGGAGCCATGGCGTCAATTGAAGGAGCACACTGGAGCTGTGGAGACAAGGAGACTACGCAACAGCGAAGCAGAGGAGACTCATCAAGGGACTACGTGGCAACGAAGCAGAGGAGACTCACACGATAGAACTGAGACATAGCCGCCAGGGAGAGTCCGAAAGAGCGGCAACTCACTCGACAAGGTTGACAGTTCTATTAATTAGGGACGACATGATGGAGGTAGAATAAGGGCAATCGCGCCGCTAGTAGATAGTGACTCTAACGCTACCCTGTGATAAATCTTAGGAAGTTTCTTACTATAGAGACAAATGAGACTCAGAGACAAACCTGTCTGAAATCAGAAATTGCAATAGATGGTGAAACTGGAATTTTTGGAGACACCAAGAGAATTTCCTATCGATAGATAGCTGTTGAATAGCCCAAGTTGATAGAAGGAAAAAATAAGTAAGAAGAAGCAAACAAGCAAAGCAAGGAGGGCCGGCAAACATCGGGAGAGACGAAGAGGCCGTTGGAGCGTCGTTCCGCAGAACGCGGAGCTCCATCTCCGTCCTTTTTCTTTTCTTTTCTCCCCCTGAATGATTATTGGAGACTATTTATTATATTCAGTTCCCTTCAGATTTATCTATTTAGTTTAATCGACAACCAGCATGTAGCCCAGTGGTAATGGGCACATACCATGTTGGATGTGGTTGTGGGTTCAAACCACGGTGTCATGAAGGTGTCCACCTTTCAGCTAGCAGTAGCCCTTGTGGTGAAGAGACACCATAAGTTACGCTCCCTTGGGGAGGCGTCATACTTTCTTTTCCTTTTATTTAGTTTGATTATTATTCAGTCCCCCGTTCAGTCCCTTTAGTTCTATTATATTCATTTTCTCTCATTTTTATCAGAATGACTTCCACATTCAATCTTATCTAATTCATTATTATCAGGACCGCCAGCACTACCATTTCAGTTTTGTGATTAGGGTGGAGCCATTACGCGACTAGCCGCTTGCTAATAAATCCCCATGGCCTCCCGGTCCATCCCCTGTTCCTTAAAAAAAAAAAAAAAAAAATAAAAAACTTACTGTCCAAACCTCTGGACGTAAGGTTACGGGAGAGCACATACTCCAACTCGCACCCACCACAATTTCACGCTGCAATGGCAGCCTCTCATTTGGCCCAGCTATTTAAAATTTCATTTATATTTTTGAAATCTCAAATTTATTCTTCCTTTTTAGATCCGTTTCCTCTGGGGAATATCCTCATCGACTGGCTATAGCCAGTCGTACAACTTCTACTGGTAAGTAATTTACATACGTTTCTAGTCGGTTCTGTAACAGTACCGTACTGGTAAGTTCTGTTCGAATATATTTAATTGATTTGAATTACTGGTAGATTGGAATGATACTGAAAGGACAAGTGGCAGCCAATGCGAGACGGGTCGATTTTGACCACCACTTTCGACCGTACATCCAACTCAAATTACGTCATATCTAAGTTTTTGTTCTAATTATCTTTTCGAATAATGCGAATGAATAATGCGAAACAATTAATATACAAAAAAGATAAATAGGTGCCTTATGGCATCAATGGGGTTAATTTTTCCCCAAAAATTAATGAATTGGCCAACGCCTTTTTATTAAAAATAAAAAATAAAAAAAATAAAAAATAGGGATAGTAATTACGAATTTGGCGAAAGGCGCAATGAAGTCGGTTAGTGCGGCGATACTGTCGGGGCCACGCTGCCAAGTGGCAGCCCGATATTAGTCGATATCCGGCCAATTATTGGCTGCCAGAGTGACCCTTCTGTACTTTGGTCCAGTCACCGTACCGGCTTACGCGGTGGGCACCACTTAGGGTTGGGTCAGCGAGGGCTCAAATCCCTAGCACACATGACCTGCAAAACGTGAGCATAAAGCACGCAGTTTTTCTCTCCTTTCCCTTCGCATGGCGCACCATTTTGTTACATTTTCTTTCGTTATGATGCATCGTTAGCTAACGGAGTGGTTTTGCGGTAGCGCACGAATCAAATGGGATTAAAACAACCCGGGGCTCTAGTATCGAGGTAACTCTGTTGTTAGGATGGCAGCGGCGGAGCGGACACGTGGCGGTAGGAAACCGGGGAACTGGCAGAGGAGGTAGGGCCCAGGCTTGTTTACGTTGCAATGGGCATGGAATTGTCCTCAGATTTTCCGAGGGCCCAGTGAAGAAATTTGTGAGTCGGATTAGAGGGGGCAGTCACGTCCACAAATTGGGGTGGTTTGAACGGGAGGGTCAGTTGAAGGATCACTCAGATCACAGGAGCCAGTCAGAACTGAATTTAGGAAGAGGTAAGAGGAAGGGGTGAGAGCGGAGAAGAGTTTGGGGAAGGGAAGGGGAAGGAAAGGAAGTTTGGGAAAAGGAGAGAGATTGAGAGAGAATGGCTGCTGCTGCTGCATGTGTCTCCACAAGCTGTTGCTCAGTGTCGGGTGCGAGGGAGAGCTCTGGCTATGGGTGGCAGCAGCACGGCGGGCAAAATGCAGGGGCCAAGCAGCTGGGCCGGTCGGCCTTTAGTGGTGAGCGTGTGTCTGATGGGTTTTTGCGAAGTGGGCCGTGCGTGCCCTTGAAGGAGAGTGCGCGCCCTGTGGCCTTACGCTCCAGGAATCCTCTGCTGGTGTCGGCTGTTCTTGCCGAAGTCGCCCATGAGACCGTGGTAAGTAATGGTCTTGAATTCCTGCCATCGTTGGCCAGGTGGGTTGTTGCAGATATGGTTCTCTGTGGACTTGATGGGCGAGTTGTTTGATTTATCCTTGCCTATAATACCTTTGGATTGTCGCCTTCTACTCATATACGATGCCGGCCTTCTACAAGTGTTGTGATCGGTTTGCTAATTTCCGGTGGCTCAATAAAATTTTGTCGCTTGATGAAGCATCCTACTCACCTAAGCACCCACCCGTTTTTAAATCCAGTTTTCGTGCAATGTTCGAGAAATCGTGAGATTATCCTGTCTGAAGTCGGTGAGGCATCACTGCCGGCACTTCGATTTCAGAGTGTCATTGCTTATTAGTAGGAGTGGTGACTAGCATATCGACGGTCGTTTGTAGGGGCTGTAATGGCATTTACGCCAAAAGCTCATTGATGTATCTTAAGGGCAGTTTGTAGAGCTCCAACAGACTGGCATCACCATTTTTCCCAATTGTGGATGTAGGTTATTGACACATTGGATAACAACTTTTGATGAACAGGATGTTTGCATGTTGAGCGGAAAGAAAGCAAGCGTATACTGTGCTCAGAGGAAGAGGATTATTGAAGTGCTGGGATGTAGTGCCATGAAGACACATTGGCATGCGAGATTAGGAAAGGAGAGCGCTTTTTTTTAATGGGCTTCAATAGTTGAATATGTGATTGAAAAGCTATCTTCGAGCATCACAGTTTTGGTATTAGAATTTGATGGAGAGTTGACTTTGTAACTCACACCCGCGCAGCTATGGATATTGCTGGTTTCTCTTCAATTCTAGCAGAGACCCATGGGTATCTCTCTCTCAGTAATTTCCAAAAATACCCATGACATTTGTGTAACTGGAAGAATGGCTCTCTGAGTAACTCCCAGTATTCAGAGGCATAACCAAACTCCATAGGGAATTGTATTTGCTTCTTAATGAGGCCAGCTAGTTAGCTTGAAGCAGGTATATCAGAAATGGACATGGTTTAGTGACACTACATGTCTGTGTTGGATCCTGAAGTTCTCTGTATGAGATGTGTGTAGGCCTCAACTGCAGACAAGACCCGTGTGGAGCCGAGAACAGTCGTGTCAGTCATTCTGGGGGGTGGTGCAGGCACACGCCTCTTCCCTCTCACCAAAAGAAGGGCCAAGCCTGCTGTAAGTGCCTGCACCTGTCCATTACAGTGCTTTCCCATTGCGAGTATTGCTAGCCTGTCAACCTATCAACTGTGGCTTTCAATATCGGAAATGAGTGATCTGACATGCAGCAGGACGTGAATTAGTCAGCCAAGTCCATGGAGGCATGATGGTACTCTAGTGAATATTACCTGTCTGGGTGTTGCTTGAAGGAATAGATGTGGTGGAGAGCAGCATAACCTGCCTCTCCAGACCTTGATTTCTAGTTAAACTGTTCCCCAGCCCAGGATACAGAGGGTAAAGTGATGAATTTTTTAAAGAACTCCCGGGCATGAGGACAGGTGCCAATAGGAGGTGCCTATCGGCTCATTGATGTGCCCATGAGCAATTGCATCAACAGTGGTATCAACAAAGTTTTTATTCTCACCCAGTTCAATTCCACTTCCCTCAACCGTCACCTTGCCCGCACATACAATTTCGGCAACGGTGTAAACTTTGGAGATGGCTTTGTCGAGGTATGCCGTGCACCTCTTGTTTTGAGTGTGGTAAATACTTCAAGAGTCTAGTACCTGTGTGGGGGAAAGAGGTCTGAGGGGTGCAACATTCCTCCTGACACTTTCTGAGCTTTGCTGCATGTGTAAGCTATAAGGCTAAAGGCTATAAGGTCTCACTTTCATCTCAGTGGTAAGCATTGACAGGTTTAAAACTTGATGTTAAGCTTTGTTCTTAGGAAGGATGGGCAACCCGCTGCTTTAGCGCCCAAGGCCAGGAAAGTTGGATAGTTGCGGGGTAGCTCTGGATTTTGCCATTGATAAACTCAATGCGGATGTGTATACAAGGTACGGCGGGCCATCTGGTCCATGAAGCTAGTGAAGAGAGACTGAGAAGTATTTGAGGTCCATGGGTTGGGGTTGATCTCCTTTTTCTTGGATGTCTAAAGGTCTTGGCGGCCACCCAGAGACCTGGTGAAGGTGGTCTCGAATGGTTCCAGGGCACTGCTGATGCAGTGCGGCAGTATCTCTGGCTTTTTGAGGTGTGTGCTTGCAACTCCTTTTATATTCTTCAAAAAATTTATCTCAGTTGTCCCTGATTGATATGATGGATCTTTTTGTCTTCTCTTGACTTAATGAGTGTTTGAGTTGGATTCTAACCGGAGATTTTGATAAATGTGCGCAGGATGCCAAGAACAAGGATGTAGAGCATGTGCTTGTTCTGTCTGGTGATCACCTTTATCGCATGGACTACATGGACTTTGTGCAGGTGCTCCCACTTCACCTCTAACTTGTCTCTTTCCCTTCTCCAGCAAAATGCCACTCTAGGTTAGTCAGTGTCTAACAGAGGAGAGATAATCATAATAATACCCCCAACATATTAAGTTGAGTAATGTCGTGGGATAAAGGTTTGCAATGCTCCAGTAGGTAGGCTTGTAAGGGCTTCTAAAGAGGGTCATGATTTTGGAGAAAGACATGTTTGATACCTTTCCTAGGCAGATCTAACATGGTGAGTAGGTGGGGTTGTGCAGAAGCACAAGGACACTGGTGCTGATATAACGATTTCATGTGTTCCAATGGATGATAGGTGTGGTTGTTTGTACCCTCCTTTTTGTCAACTTACACCTCTTGCTCCCTGTAATGAGTTCGATTTTCCACCTCATTCCAGTCACTATGGAAAAGCTGCAGAAGTTGTGGCTGAGGTGGCATCACAACTGTTGGGTGGCTGAGGTGACAGCCGGGCATCAGATTATGGGTTGATGAAGATTGACGACAAGGGCCAGGTCCTTTACTTTAGCGAGAAGCCCAAAGGAGCAGATCTGAAAGCTATGGTACATAACTTATCACTCTAGACAAACTTTTGGTCTGTAGTAGCTTGGGCTTTTGGTCCAAGTTCAGAGTGATTCTGGGATGGCTAAGTACGCTGGATCCAAGCCTGATATATGCAGGGAAATTTTTCAAAGAATGAGTTGTTGGTGCATGATTGTGGAAAGTGTGGTTACTGTGGGGGTGCAGCAAGTGGATACTACAGTCTTGGGCCTGTCACCCAAGGAGGCAGAGAAGAAGCCATACATTGCATCCATGGGCATCTATGTATTCAAGAAAGATGTGTTGCTCAAGCTGCTGAGGTATATAATGTTTTAACCTTATCTTTCCTAAATTCTCCGGCCCCTCCCCTGCGCCAAAAATCCTGGTCGGTCATACATTCCTTCCAGGTCGTGCACTGATGAAAAATCATTGCTGATGGCTTTTGATCAAGAGCATCAAGTAAAGACATGCTTGTCCTGACACTCCTCCGCTCAGTGGAACTTCATTGGAATGATCGGCTGAATGAGCTTCTTCTGATGGGTTGTGTTGTTGAGTCAGATGGCGCTACCCTACAGCTAATGACTTTGGGTCGGAAATCATCCCTGCCTCTGCCAAAGAGTTCAATGTGCAGGTGTGTCAACCTTGCTGCTTGAAACTGTTATACAGTACAATTCCCCATGAGAGGATAGAAAAAAAGTCATTCTTGCATTTGCTACTCAGTGTGGTACAATTGTCAGAGAGGTCCATGGGTGGATAGACGCAACCCATTTGTCAAGGGGTGAGATTAAGTGTAGGTCAAAGAGATAGTGACATATTCATGTGTGGTGAATATGCAACAATTGATGGATTGAATATTGCCAACAGCGCCATGGGCAAATGAACCAGAGGAGAAGTGAGAGTATGTAGTTGGTGCAGATTACGGAGGCCTTGGGCAACTTCCTTTGAAGGGGCCCAATGAGAAGCTAATGGGCTCATTGGACGTGGCTTGGATGGAAGGGGAGCTCAGTAGTGCTTTGTCTGTCACTTCCACAGGCCTATTTGTTTGATGATTATTGGGAAGACATTGGAACCATCAAGTCGTTCTTCGACGCCAATTTGGCTCTCGCAGCACAGGTGTTTCTCTTTACAGATGTCACTTTACGAAAATATAGTACCTTAGCAACTGACTGGTAATCTTTGTTGTGAAGCAATGGCCAAAGAAAAACTGCCTGTGCCTGCACGCCACGGGCAGGTGGAAACTCACTGGTCGGATCGTATTGGATCTTGGACACAACTTTTATGTTCAGTGATTCTCACATTGACTTGATTCCAGAGCTGAATGTCTCCATCAGGGCCACTGCCTTGTTATACATGGTACTTTTCAACAATCTGTCACAATTGAACTGCAGCATCTCTGCTGTCTGATTAGTTCAGCAATCTGGAAGCCTCAATAATCCAATCTGGGTAGGCAAAGCTCTCTGCTTGGTGTGTGTGGAGCATAAGCTCCAATAGCAGCAAGCAGTTGATATAAGCCGGGCACCATGGAGATTGCAACCTTAGTGGGCTCCGTCCAAAGCTGTTATCTGTATGAAAGTAGAGCAGGGAGCGCAAACAACAGTTTTCGAGGATAACTGAAACTTATGGAAAGCTTTGTTGGGTTATGCTTGCAGCCTCCAAACTTCAGCTTTTACGATGCTTCTAAGCCAATCTTCACATCCCCCCGGTACCTACCTCCTACTAAAATCGAGCAATGTCGGGTGAGTTCGGAACTCATGTTCTATGTTACTTGTCGTTGACACTTTGAATTCTGCTACAAGGACAGCTAGCTATTTATTGTGTGGATAAGCTTCAAATATGTTCCTTCTCTTTTATGTTTCCCAATGCAAGGGCATGTAATCGCTCATCGCAGTTTGTGCCTCTGAGACTTAGTTTTGAGACACGATTGTGCAGGTTCGCGACTCCATCATTTCCCATGGATGCTTTTTGCGAAGTTGCAGTGTGGAGCACTCCATTGTTGGGATTCGGTCTAGGCTTGAGATGGGTGTTGAGTTGAAGGTGTGTATAGTATGCAGGGTGATCCTTGTATAAGACATGCAACAATCTTACCTTTCTGGCATGTACCTGTACCTGTGTGTAAAAGTCTCTAATTGTCTGCGGCCTAAAACCACTCTTGCACTGCGGTTACTTACTCGCAATGATTTTGTTAAGTACTGGAAGGATCAGTGCTTCAGACGGACTGCGATTACTATTGTGTCTCAGAAACTGTAGTTTGACAATATTAGTAGGCAATTGGTAGCTACTGGACATTGGACAACTAAAGGGAATGTTAGTATTTGCTGACATTACATAGGATCGATGTTCAATAGTGCTCAATTGTGATGTCGAATTCTCCAGCCAGTTGCTTTTTGAAATCCATACAATTACCATCATGAATTTCCATTACAGTATCTTTCAAACACAATGCTTCAGGAGGGCATGCTGACTAGCCACGCTTCAAACTCTAGTTGTACTGAAGGGAATTGAGTTGGTGGTTGGTTTCTGACATGGCACTGACAAATTTGCAGGATACAATGATGATGGGGGCTGACTATTATGAGACCGAGGCTGAGATGGCTGCTTTGCTAGCAGAGGGGAAGGTTCCTTTGGGGGTCGGAGAAAACTCAAAAATCAGGTGAGGAGGTTGAGATGTTTGCTCTTAGAGTTAAGCAGGTCTCATCTGTGAGGTTAAGCTTTTTGTTGGCCAGTCTCAACATTAAATGTGATATCTCGTGGTGTGAGCAGATGACTAGGTCAATTCTGGTGGTGTAATACCGATAAGTAGGCCCAGGACTTCCAATAGATGAGCTATTGCCGAGGTAGAAAACTGCAGTGCAGGTCTGACATGTGGAATGGTGGATTTGCAGCAATTGCATAGTTGACAAAAATGCAAGAATTGGCAGGAACGTGGTCATTGCCAATACAGATGTATGTCTCACAGCACCCTACAATACTCTCCTCTTTCCCATGGTCATCTTGTTATGTATGTATATAATCGTCTCTTTCGTCTTTTGTATGATCATTACTTGATGATGTTTTTATTAGGGTATGCCTGACTATTTGCATGTTTGCATGTTGCCCATGCATTGCAGATATCCACTCTTGAAGTTAGTTTCTGAGTATTTAGCTCATAAATAAGCAAGGTGGGGTGTTATAAGTTTCCCCAGGGTGGCATAGGTAGTAGTGCTTTACAGCAGATGAGCCAGAAGTTAGAGCGCCCTCATAGACCAGCCAGAAGAACAATGCACATTGACTGGATCATGTAGAAGGTGTACACATATACTCCAGTATGCTGCTGCGTGATAACTGGTTACCTAGGATGCTTTTTGTGCAGTTGTGTGTAATCAGGCTTCTTATTGTAGGGTTTAATCTGTCCATAGTGTTGTTGATTCTCAAGATAGACTGAAGCTTTTGTTTGGTTTGGATGTGTATGGAATTTTGGGTGAGCTCATGGGTGTTGGTTGGATTGAATGCCATCAGAATGTGCAAGAAGCAGCAAGGCCAGACGAAGGATTCTATATCAGATCTGGAATAACTGTCACTTTGAAAAACAGCACAATCAAGGATGGCACAGTGATCTGAAGTTGCTACTTTGGCATAAGACTATGAGGAAGTGCTGGATGACTGGCTACTGAGGTTTGTCAAAGGGGGACATATTGCATAAATGATTTCTTTATAAAGTGTGTGTGCCCGATTGGCTAGAGCTTTGCCCGTAGCCAGAGACCTTGACTTGGTCCTGCATTGCTTGGCAGGAGAGCTGGTTTCCAACGGAAACGGCAGTTGTGGCAGTTGTAGGGTGGGAACTACATTCATGAGGAACTTGGGCACTCTATTAAGCCAGAAGGTGTGCTTTAGGCCATGAAAATGTCAGTGAAGGGCAGTAGCTGATTTCTGAGTGTATAGTGTGCGGATTAGTGGTCATTGCTGTTGGACGTATCATAATCCTTCCTGTTATTCCACTGACACTTTTCCTCTCCTGCATCCTAGCTTTCATGTCTCTCTCTCTCTCTCTCTCTCTCTCACTCTCACACACACACACACGTCGGATACACAGCGATTGACGCTATTTCTTGGAAGCAAGACCGTCCTGCTAAACAGGCCAAGTCTTGGCGGAAGAGGGTAGATGATAAGTCGTATCTTGCGACCTCGGACCATGTATTTGCTCAATTTGTATGAAATTAACAGGATTGGAAGGGCAAGAGCCAAAGCTCTGCCATTGGCTAGGTCTGGTCCAACGACAAAGATTCCCCATGGCTGCTCCCTCTTTCCTTGCAGCAAGGGCGTATCAAATTGATCACCTCAGTAGTACTAACTATTCCATTTGGTCCATCAAAATGGAAATGCTTTTAATGAGATCTGAATTCTGGGGAGTGGTTGACGGTACTAACCCTGACCCCGGTGTGGCTGATGCCGCACTTCAAGCTACTTGGAAGATAAAAGACTTGATCGTCAGATTCAATTAGTAAGATCTCTTGAAACTTCCAGAGTAGTTTGGGCTAAACTAAAATCTATCTATGAACACACGGATAGTGCATCCCAAGTTGGCATGCATAGACGTATTATGATGCTTACTCTTTGAGAGTCCCAATTTGTAAAAGAGTTCTTGGAAAATTGGCAAGGAGCGCTAGATGATGCTTCAGTTGCAGGGCTAGTAATCCTTGAAGCACTACATGTCACTATGCTTCATGCGGCATTGCCTCCTTCATGGCGGCCATTTATTACCACTCAAGGAAGTGTTGCAAACCAAACACTTGCCGATTTGATTGGTAAGGTTTTGCAAGAGGCCATTATGAGACACACGGATAGTTCTAATGGTAAACCTTCAGCTTTGTTTGCTGGACAAATAGGCAAGTTCAAGGGAACTAGAAAACCATTTGGACCACCCAATGGAGATAATAATAATTTTCAGATGGCAGCTTCTTCTAGTAATTCCAGTGCTCAACTGTCACCTAGAGAAAGCCTGTTTGCGGGCAAAAGGGCACATATCCCCTAATTGAAAAAAACGCAAACGTGATAGAGAAAACGACATTACAAGGCTCAAGCCAATGCTGCCACTACTCAAGATAATGTAGCTTCGGGTCCATTTCAACTCTTTGCTCTTATGGGTTGAGAGCTGGGACACAAAAATGTGAGGGTGTAGTCTGGGAGAGAGTGAGTGTGAAGTACTGAAGCATAGTGGAGAGAGAAAGAGGCAGAGAGCGGAAGACTCTGGGACTCTGGGACTGTGGTGCAGAGAAGAGAGCGAGTGAGGAGAGAAGGTGGCGGGGTGGATGGCTAACGAGAACGGGCAAGTAATATAGGCATCGTGGTGAAGGCAGTGTGTTAATGGACGGTTAGTGTAACAGAGCTTAATTATAGTGGAGTTTAATGTGTGCGTTTCGTGCGGCCGGGGGGTTGCAGCAGCATGCAGGGTAGCTTTTTGAACTTTGGGCATGGCATGGGGGGGTTTTGAAACGCCGCCAACTTCGAGTAAAAGCCTGAGCGGCGTTCGTATGAGGTGGGAGAGCAGTGCTTTGATGGGAGTGTAGCGTAGTGAATTATGGCCTTGTGGAGGGGAATGATGGTGTGTTGATGTTGTGCAGAAATGGTCACGGGGGCTGTTGGTGCGTCGAGAATACACTTGGGCATCCAATGGCGGTGTGAGGTGGTGCGTTGTGGGTGCAGGGTTGTCAGACAAGTGGGTATGTAAAGGTTGGGAGATTGTGTGGTCATTTGAGTGGTATAGGCTATGATAGGCCAAGTGGATAAGGGGGGAGGGCTTAATAGATTAGGAGTAGAGGAGGTGGACGAGAGGAGTAATCCTTGGACTGTGGGTAATTGCAAACGAGATTTTGGATCATGGACAGATCTTTAAAAATCTCATTTTTGGTATGTTCCTCTACTTTGCATGTGCAGATGCGTTGTTTGGTCTTGAGGATGGTTGTAGACAAATTGAAACTCATGCCCATGGCAGGAAATTCATAAAACACGCAGCAAAACCTGTTCCCTTGGGATTCATTCATATGTTGTACCCAAACCGTGGTATGGAGTGGATAAACCCTAGGAACTTGATAAAAGAAGCTTTTTTGGAATTTGGACAAAATGACTTGGCTATTCTCATCGATGAGATAATCTTTGGATGGACATATCATAAACAAAGCAGCTCTGAATACTATCAGCCTGCTGCTGTTTTCCGTGATTTTTGTTTTATGCAAGACCTGATTCACTCACCAGATTGTCTATGTGACAGTGCCAAGAGGTTTCATGATTTTCGGGATGCGGATACAAAAACAGAATTCCATCTATCTGGTTCTACACCTACGCAACACGTACGTACCATGGACCTAAATATTATTAGACACGCAAGGCTGAAAGAACTATTCAGCCTAGATATGAATCACATCCCTCTCAAACGTACTTTGCTGAAAGACGTTGTTGAACAAGTGTCTGGCTTTTCATAGAACCTGTGAAATTTTACATATAGACCCATGTGAATCTTGGGCAGCATCCTGCAGCCAATGGGTAAAAAACACATGCTGGGATAGATTGAAACAAAAAGCCGGCAGAGGAAGGTACGACTTCACTCACCATGAGCGCAATCCTCTTACTGTAAAGGAGGCAAAAGATGAACTTTCATGGCTTCTCAATCACCTGTATTTTTCTGGTCTTGACAAGGCTAACAACAACGTATGTTTTATGTGTGTGAAGCACATAAGAACTCAAGCCTTCCACAGATTGATGGGTAAAGACTTTACACCATGCAAGCAAGCTGAGGTATGGCTGCCACCTGACCTTGTTCTAGGAAACATTTCCGTGGAAATACAGAGTCTGATTCCGGAGATACCTGCTCCCTCCTGTAGATTACCTTACATTATGGGAATCTACAAGCTACATAAGAAAAAATACAGATGGATTACCAATGCCCATAAATGTGTTTTCAGTGAACTTGCTAGCCTTCTTACAAGGGCTACCATGGATCTTCTACCATTGGTAAAAGAATGGGCCAAGACAAGGCTGGATACTTATGAGCAATTTTTCAAAGTATCTACTGCTATGTATTGGATTATTGATTCCATCACTGACTTTACACTAAACCTGCCTGAAAAAGTCCATAACATCTTTGTTGCTGACATTACACAATGCTATGAGAACATACCTTTGACAGGACAGGATAACTTAGGGGACGCCATTGAATACGTGGTGAAGATTGCACTCCAGCAACACCATCGGTCTCACCCCGAGCACGTCATACTCTATGGATTCCAGCCAAAAATGGTACTTTCGGAAAAAGTAGATGGGGCACGTCTTCCCCAAAATCAGGTACCTGGATTGAACTTTCTGAAGTCAAACTATTTATGCTCCACAAATGGCTTATGTCACACTGTTTTGTCGCCTTAGGGGACCGTGTATGGCAGCAGATTTCTGGAATACCTATGGGTTTTTCATGCTCACCATTATGGTGCAACATGTACTTCCTTTCTTATGAAATCAAATTCATCTTAAGGCTTGCAGCTTTAGGACAATTCCAGCTTATGCCTATGTTTAAATCTGCCTTCAGATACATTGATGATATATGCTGGCTAAATGTGGGTGATGCAATGCTATTCCTGGACCCACGGGCAGACATAAGCAGCAACAACCCTTGGTGGATCTACCTACTCAATGTAGTGGAGATCAAACCTGAGCTACTACGTACTAAAAACGATTCCCAATACGTGGGGTTGGAAGCTTGTTTCATGAATATCCAGATTACAGTCTCAAACTGTGACACATGTGAGTTCCATTTCCAGAAATATGACAAGAGAAGACTACTTCCTTTCTCTTACACTCAATATATCCAGTTCTTATCCAATAGGCCTGTGAATCAATCTTACAACATTGTGATTTCACAAGCTGTGCCTATTCTATACATTTCCAGCAATGCTGATCTGGCTGGGAAGGAGTGTCTGATTAACACTCTTGGGAGGAATGGTTTCAAGACCAGAAAACTTGCTCGTATCTTGACAAAATTCCTTGAACGTGGTTCATTCCCTGGCCTGCTCTTCCCTTTACAAGAGCTTATTGAGAAACTGAAAGGTACTTTCTAAAAACCTATACAGAGCTATGTTATACCATTGAACTCTACGTTCTTTTCTAAGTGATACTATACTAGTGTTGCTATGATACATTTTATGCCATCATTTCATTCTTGATCCGAGGAAGTGAGGATGTAGGATTCTACTCCTTTGGATAAATATTATCTGAGGATAGAACTACATGGAAGGGAAAACCTTATGAGAAGAGGTCTGGTATGCACTCCCTTACGGGGTGAGTGCATACCACACTTACTCCGTAAGGTTCTGCCATGCCAGGGGATTGGCTGGTGGGTCCCTCTCTCTCCCTCTCTCCCTCTCCCTCTATAAATCTTTGGATTTCATCTGGCCTTAACCTTTTGAGGTTATTTAGTTTTTTCATGCCTTTTTCATCCAAATCTGGATGATTTTATTTTATTGGATGATGAAACTTAATATACAGAAAGCTAGAGTTACCATCTATTTTTTTCATCTAAACTGGATGATCTACATAAATAATGGTTACCTATTATAAAATCCAAGAGAGTAATAAAACTACCATCATAAATGATGGCAGTTATTAAACCTAAACCTATACCATAACCCTAAAAGATACATTTCTATGGGATGTCATCCAGTGACAAAATGCCTATCTTGGTAAAATGTGATATTTCATCCATCCTGGATGAAAAATCGGGAAGTTTTGCCCTAAGCAGGCCGACACACTTCAAGCACTGAACTCGTGCTTCAGTGAACCTTGATGATGCGCCGTATAAACCTGCTCCCCTGATGCTACATGGTACTCGTGATTGCTGGCTCTTGGGATGCGCAGTGGTGGTTAAACAGATTCTTCTATGGCAGACGACAAAGCCGTGATTGCTCTGATCAGGAACTCATGGTTCTTTATTTTGCAGCGGCGCTTTTACTCCTTGTTGGGAAGTACTCTATCCCTATTTATCTACATATTACTTGTTGCTCTCTCTTCGTGTATGAGCCACTCTCTAGCTGTGAACGCTTCTACTCTGATTGCGTTCTGTTGGAGACAATCTGTTGGACGCCATGGCGCAGGGCATACCACAAACACTCAAGGTTTTTTGAGTTTACCATTGCTTGAATTGTGATCTGTACTTGCTTTAGAATTCAACACTGACATGGATAGCAACTGTGAAGACCTGCCACTTACCTGCTGCATCCTCACTAACACACATCGCTATGTGGTGGTTTTTGGGACGGGCACAGGTGAGGGTCTTCACTTGTCTTGATTTCTTGAAGCTTGCAGTTCCTGTTGCAAGTGTGGATACTGCTGCTGCCTAAGCTGCTGATGCCATCTGCTGTTTCAAACTGCCACCATGCCGCTTCAGACCTGCTCCAAGATTGCTCCAATGAGGATCTGCTTCTCTCCTTACCCCTGTTTACGGTTTTTTACAACCACATTTGCATGTGTAGGAGTTTAGCTATGAAGGATACAAGGATACAAAATAGCAGTTATTACTTTGACTGCCTTGATACTTGGCTCTGAAATGAGAACTCTTGATATGACTTTGATGGATCAAAAGGATAGGCTTTGATAGATAACACACATTCTTCAAGGCCCTCATATCATTTTGGTTTCATGGCTTGATAACAAACTGGGGTTTCTGAGCTGCTCTTTCACCTTGGCAGAACTACTTTATGTGGCCTTAAAATACCATTCTAGGCCTATACCTGCTTAAGGGGGCTCTACACTGTTGTTTCTTCTTCCTTTTTAAGAATCTTGCTTATATCTTGGTTCTAAAACATCATCTTCAAACCAAACCTGCAATCTGGTTTTTGAAATGAGTTTAAAATGGATTCTTGAGATGATGATGTGTACTATGGTGCTTTCATGATATGAATGACCTGGAATCCCACCTCCCGCCCTGTTTTTTCAGAGACCCTGAAATGTAATTGGGTATTCAAATGAGATTGTAAACATGAAAGAGAATGTTAGATGGTGCCCTGTAAAGGGCTGTTTTGTCTTTCAATGACAATGACCTTAGCGGTCTTGTCCATGTCTTGACATGACATGTATATCTTCCCTCTCTTTAATCCTCAGTCAATGGCCACAAGGCTACGGCAAACGACGTCTTATGAGTACAATTTAATCATGTTGCTGCAGTTTGTCATCATTTTCCTTTTTTCTAGGAAAAATGATATTTCGTTGGTTCATTCTTGACAATACATGTTATAACTACCTTTCTTCTCTCTAAGAAAGGTAATGTATCTGTCATCTCTCTAAAAAACCTGCTACTTAATTTACTTGATGCAGTAAATTAATGAATTGGCACTGGTTGTTTATATATGGAAAAAACAATTTATGGATAGATTGATTATGCATCTTATAAAGGTTATTTGTAACAGCATTATCTCTGGTGGCTTCGGGTTTTGAACCCTGGATGTGCTGTGATTACATTCCCGACAGACCATGTACCACCTAAGACTACCCTGCAGGTGGATCGGGTAAGCTTTGCCTTCGATTATCATGATTGCACGGTATGCTGCGTGCTTGATCATGATGGCATATGCGGCTTCTCTCTGAGTTGGTATATCTCCCTGTAAGACCAACGGGTTCCTAGACTTACCTTTCACAGGCACCCCCTTTGGATTACCTGGCAGAAATAGGTTTACGATTGCTAAGCAATCCTTGGCCCCGGCGGTGTCAGAATCGAGAAGCTCACAGGGTGATGAGAAACCTGTTTGGTGTTTTTTACCCTTGCAAGAATGGTTACACATCACCATATGATGATGTACAGGGCAGTTTTTTTGGTGGTGATACATTACCATACTGATTTATCAAAGTCCTTTTGGCCCTTGCAAAGTTTTTAAAACGTCTTTTCATGATTATGTACGAGGCGGTTACAGGGATGGCGGCTGTTCCGCAAAGTCCAAGGGTTTTCTACAAAGGATGTATGATTCCTGGACTTACATTTCACAGGAACCCCTCACGATTACCTTGCAGATACCTATTTACGAATGCCTTGGCATCCTTGGCCTGGGTATTGTCAAAATCGAGAGGCTCGTAGGCTGATGGGAAACCTGTTTGATTTTTTACCGTTGCTAGATTGGTTACACATTACCATATGATGGTGCACAGGGCGGCTTGTTTTGGGGCAGCAGACTCTCCTCAAGGGTGTCAGTGTACTGTCGTGGTTTTGTTTGCTGGGCATGCTGAGTGGAGATTTCCCTCATGTAAAACCTGCCGGGTTTTTGGTCCATGCAACCTGCGTATTACACACCCCCTGATGATGGTGTACGAGGCAGTTGGTGGGGGCGGCCGATTCTTCTGAGAGATTGAGAAATCTTTGACATTAGTACCTATGTACTGTCAGAAACAAGGGGCTTACAGGATGGTGAAATTCTGCAGGAGCACTTCCCTCCTGATGCTAAGTCCTCTCTCTTCTCGTCTTCCTAAATTTGCTGCATTCTTGTTTTGACAATCGCTTGCCTTGCTCTGCGATTGAGTTGGTACGTTGGTGGGTGTCGTTTGACTCGTAGCAAGGATGTCGCAGGCTGCAAACCTCCCGCAGCCTTTAAGGTTCGATGAACTACTACCCTGCTGGTGGTTTGGTTCTAAGGGACTTGGAAAAATATTGTAGGAAACGTAGTAGTGATGGTGGCTTTGGAGCCCTAGGACCTGCTTGAGGGGAATTTCCAGGGGTATGGTTTTGGCTACAAAGGTTTTGAACTCTGCCAACTATTGACAGGGAGATGTATCTTACCCTGGCATCATAACTTGGTCATTACCTGCAGCCTTGCTTCATAAGTTCGAGAGTTCCTTATTTTTAACTTAAAGGCTCTTGTTGAACATAGGTAAGCTTTGCAAGGAAGGTTCTTGATGGTAATAAGCTTATGTTAAAGCATTGCATGGTATACACTAAAGTTTTTTGTTCTCTGAACCCTGGGCTTACTTATAAGCAAATTCATGAAACTAATTCTTATTGATTGGATTATGGACTCTGCAGATGGTTGACAGGGAGATAATCTGTTCCGTTTATAACATATCCTCTTAGGCTTATGGGTTCTTTTTGCCTTGCCTTGAGATTTCTTAACTTTTTTTTACTTCTGCATACAACACGTATATTTTACAGCTGATTCTGCTGTAAACCTGTGATATCTCTAATAGTGCTCCAAGGGGAATGACATTACCTCTTGGGCATCAAGTCCAAGAGTCTATTTTTCATGTAAATTTGGCTCTGTACCTCTTTATGTTTCCTGCTTTAGCATAGTTTTAATTTGGAAAGCTATAGCATGCGTAGAAGACCCACTATGCACCTCAAGCTTCCTCACTAACTCTCACCTTGGTGTGTGGTTTTTGGGACGGGCGACAGGCGAGGGTCTTCTACTTTCTTTGAGGCCATGCTATGCAGGTTGCAGATTTTGTTTTTTTTTTTTTAAGAGGTGGACTTCAGATTGTTGCAGAAATGAAGAAGTATGGAACAAGGGAGTTCTTGGACATGGACTGCCCCCTCTGGTTTATGTGTGGAGAAAATGCACTGGGCATTTTGTGGGTGAGCTGTCTTGAACATGATCTTTCTTGTTAGGCCCTTGGGTAGCTCTTTGATATGACCTAGCCTTTCCATTTCACGAGTTACTATGTTTCTCGGTTCTTGAATCTCCTCGATTTAAGTACTGCCTCCACCTCGTACTCGGGTTCATTTTCATGTTCAACAACACAAGTGGTGGACGCAAAACTTGATGCCAAGTTGGACACACTTCATCCTGAAAATACGGCTTCAAAAGCGAGACATGGAACACATGGTGTACTTTGCTTTCCGCTCGCAGCTCCAACTCGTAAACGTCCTCATTCATAAATTTTCGAATGCAAAAAGGTCCCACATATGGAGGCACAAACTTCAGACTTAAACGATAGAAATATGTTCCACTCATCTTTGCAATTTGCCAACGTGGCTGGAACACCGGTCCACTCTAGAGGCGACATTCACAATGACAGTATTGATGCAATACATAAAATTGAAAATGTCTGACACCTCTCCGAGCCCACCAAATTTTCCCACCACGTTGGGGTTACAGTCTCGGGATATACAATATAGGGTCACATGCATTGGGAATACATGAGCCGGGGTTATGAGGGTGACAAGAGGTGAGGCTACATTGGTAGGATTACATGAGGCGGGTTTACATAGGGTGACAGGGTGGACATGTGGGGGTTCCATGAGCTGGGGTTACTTAGGGTGACAAGCACTGGAGGGTAACAAGCATTGGGTGACACGATATAGGGTTACAAAGGGTGACATAATCGGGGTTACATGTTTCATTGGTGAGGTGATCAAAACTGACACGGTGACATGAGTCGGGGTTACATGAATGGTGGGGGGTTACACGGTTTGGGGTTACAGATGGTTATTGGAGGGTTTCATGGTACGGGGTGACACTATGAAGGGTTACACTGGGTGTCACAAGATTACATGGCGGGCGGTACACGGTCGGGATTACATGTGGCGGGGCTTACATTGGAAGGGTTAGATGAGGTGGGGTTACAAGGAATGGAGGGCTGGTGGAACTGACAATGGGGATTACACTGTTTGGCTCACAAAGGGCAGAGTTACACTATTTAGGGTTACACGGCACTGAGGGGTAGGGTTACAGGGTTACATGGTCGCGAGTTACATGAGATAGGGTTACACGATATAGAGTTACATGATAGCGGGATTACACGATATAGGATTACATCGGATATTAGGAGTTGGGGTTACATGAAGCAGGGTTATAATGCGCGGGTTCCATGAGTTGGAGTTACAGGGGCTGACATGCGGCGGGTTACATGGGATATCACGAGATGAGGTTACAAGGACTGGCGGACTGGTATCGCAGGGCGACGACGTGACATGGGCGACGACGCCGATGGGATGAGAGCGGGGGTGGGGAGGATTTGACCGAGCCCCGCCAGCTGCCTTCGATGGCTGGCAGAGTCTACAAACCGGCAATACGGAGTGTCAGGCCCTGACGGGCTTGTTGTGCTTGCATTAAGTTCAGCGTTCCTCGTACTTCCACCTCCTTCAGTTTCCCTGCAAGTCATCTCTGCATCCACAGGCTCGTTTCCAACGCGCACTATTATCGCCGACTGTGTCACAGCCGCTGCCTCAGTCTCGGTCTGCTCTTGTGAATCAGTCTCCACGTTCACCTGCTGCCTTGGCCCTGTGTTCTCCAACAAACGACGCCTCGTCATTTGCTCTCTTGCTCTGCGTCTCTCTCTAATGGAAGTAAAATAAAGAGACTTTCTTCTCTTACGTATTGTAGACGGAACCCTCTCCAGCTTGACTACCACTCTCTCTCTAAGCGCAAAAAGTAGAAAAATGAAGTGACTCCCGATTTCTTGCGGGATTGCGTGCGTTGTTGTTTGTCTCTAGAAGCATCGGATTCCCTCTCGCGTGACCGTTACACATAGTCGTTCCCTTATTAGTGCACATGCCAGCAATTAGTGTACATCTGTTCGTATTCAGTTATCGATGTCTGACATGTGTCGCCCAAAATAAACGGCGTGTTCTTTATTAGAACGGTTTCAATATTAAAAATAACAGCGAATCCCAGAAATCTTGGCGCACAGTCTTAGACAAATATATGTAAATGAACGAGAGTTTGATGACAAATTTTGGGATATCATACACGTTCATCCTTGTTAGCCAACCCCACGTTCGTTTCACATTTTGAACTTTCCAGGTGCGCATGATCATTGGTAGTAGTATAAAGATACATTTACTTAATCTGCAATCCCACCCTCAGATCCTGTGGCATGCTTCCAGGAAGTCGGCTTGTTATTGTGTTTATTGATGAGGTTCTGATTAACGGTTTAACAGCTGCCGACATTGCTCCTAGGGATAACTCTGACCACTGGGCCCACAAGAAAAGTAATTAAAATGGACGGCTGCATATCTGGAAGGAATAACAGAATATGCACAGTCGTCGTTTGAGCTTCCTCCGCCATATTCTCTGCTTATTCTTCAACTGTGTTCTGGAGACATCAGTAAACTGATTTACACTGAAGGTCTGCGATAACAAGGTATCAACGTATGCGAGGAAAGAAGATGACTTCCTCTGAAGCGGAGTTCTTCTCTGACGACAAACCAGTGCCGTTCTCCTAGGAAGTCCTTGACAATGGATTTGCAATTGTTCTGGAACATGTCTTGGCTACCCGTTTTCAGCTTCAGAATGGCTCCATCTTTTTGGAGAAAGAGGTGTACGATTTGAAAGGAAAGTTGTTGAAATACTCTTTCCAAAACCGTGATGAGACGGCTCATGTCAGCCAGTGGAGAGTGCGCCCTGGTCGATACAGAGTACTTGGAGAGCCTCGGCGAAAGTCCCTTGGGTCATATGTGACGCCGGGACTGCTGCTTCGGTCGTTGAAACAAGAGGGAGGTGGTGGTGAAAAAAGAACAGACGTCCTCCACTCCAATCGTTGAGCTTTCGGATTCGTCCGATGATGACATAAGTGAAATTCCAAATCCAGTCCTTCCTACTGTGGTTGGAGAAGCTGATGAAGAAGAGATTTGTAGTGTCATTCCAAAATTACGGGCGATGGGAGGAATGGCTGGATTCAAAAGTGAGTTGCGAGGAATTGATTGGGAATCTTTGAAGCAGGTGCCTGTGAAGTTCTTGCCAGAGACTTTTGATGGCGATATCCTATTCAAGCTGCCTCCTCCTCCGCGAGTTGGAGGTGTAACAATCATGATGCATGGAATGGACAAGAAACACGACGGGCACCCGTGGTGCAGAACAAAAACATCCAATATTCAGAATGATGACAAGCTTGTTTTCAGGAGAACAGTTTGCAATGGACACCTTAGGTGTGATAATTTGAATTGCAGACACTTTCTTCAGTCTGGGGTTCATAATCAAAACAAATGGGAGGGTCTGGCGGAAAATCCATTTCAGCCTGGGACTGCCCCACCACCGGCAAACACTTTTGTCTGCAAATTCTGCAAACTTGTGCCATCCTGCTTGGCGCTCTGCGGAGCAAGAATGTACTATATTGTCCACCGTTTGGAAACAATGACAAGAGCTTGTGTGCATTTCGGATTCCATAACCATCCTGTCTCGAAGGGGGATTATAGGGACAGTGTTGAGACAATATCGAGGTTGATTAAACAGGAGTTCGGGAGAAACCCATCCGCAACAACATCTGCAATTGCTCTTGGCGCAAGCAAGTCCTTCTTGGAAAACCATATTTTGAGTGAAGGAGATTATGTGGGGACTAAACTTGACGGTGCAGCATTGGACCTGGTCATGGATCATTTCTCCACTTTGAATTCACCTAACATTCGGCATCAGATCAATGCATTAAGAATGGGCTCTGGTATCAGAGGCTACATAGACAACATTTTGGAGTTGAAACGAGTGAGCAAGTACGATTACATCCAGGACAATGTATTCCCAGGTCAAGGTACCATCAAAGTTTTTCTTTTCAAAATGTCGACTGTTGGGGAGGGCAGTGGGATTAGCCTCGTGAAGCGGATGCAGAAGACTGGAGACTTGCAGAACTGTTTTCTTATGTTTGATCATGTGAAACGAGTGAAGGATTGGACGACAATGGCTTGTCATATCTACGATATAGTGTACCAACGAGTTATGACAATTGCAGTTTGTGACATGCAATCCGAGGATACAGAATCCCAGAAGCTCATGTGGAATTCCCTAATACGTGTCATGGGCTGCCATCTCCAAATTTCGCAAGTTTCATGGCGGATAGTGCTCAAGCAAATTTCAATGCTGTTCGTATTGTCTTCGGATCGGGCGACCCAAAAGTGCCAATGCGAGGAAGAGAGCGTACATGTCTATTCCATTGGACACAATCTCTGGAAAACCATACAAAGTCGGACATCAAACCACAGATGCAGACTCAGCACCGTAAATTGTGCAAAAAGTACAAAGATGCTAGAACAATGAAGGAGGCGGACACTTTGTTCCAGACAATTCGTGCCTGGTGGTTCTCTTCTGGAGCTGCATCACTTGAGAGTATGAGAGCATTGGAAGATTGGCTGGCGTTCCGAAGTATAGACAGTGGGGAGTAGCCATGCCAGTGGTACGAGGCTTATATTTCTTGCTTTATTCACACATTTACTTTCCATTTTATTGTGTCATCTTTATGTTGTTTTCTGTTCACTGTTTTGAAGTGTGGTTCTCCACTTTGCAGAACATGTCCATTGAGGAAATGGCGGACATGCCATCTTGCAATTTGGCAGAAACTGTGCACAACGCATGGTTGCAGCAGTCTGGGAAACGAGGTCGGGATTTGTATGTGGCAACAACAGATGATTTGAGACGTGCCTTGCAACAACAAACCCGATACCGTGATTTCTTGCGAGGTGGGGTTGGTGGCAAGGGTCCGGACAAATGGGAGTTGATGTTGCGTGCTGCAAACAGATCTGGGGATCCAATCAAGATAGCACGGGCGGTGAGCATGTATGCCCAGGGAACGCCACTTGTTTATAGAGTTCTACATCTTGAAAGGGATGAGAGATTCGGCTCCTGTAAGAGGAAATTGAACACTCCACCTGGTTCGGATTCCGATTTGCACAGGGTAGACCGTGATAACTTCTCAAAGCCTTGTGTTCCCCTGTATGACAGCTCCATGTCCGGAACCTCCATTGTGGAGGAACCTCCAACACGACGGCAAGCTCCAACATCAAATAGTGCCATTGAAATGGTGCAGGAGAGAAACAACCCCCTTGATGTGCTTGAGTCCGCATGCCCCAACCACGTTTGGCACATAGAACGCACAAGTGTAGGGTCTCGTGAAATGTACAGCGATCAGGGCAACTAATTTCGAGAAGTGCACTTCATCTATATCCAGAGGTGGTGCCCGAACTCCTACTCCGACTTTCACGGGTTTGATGCGTCCATACGGTCAACCAGAAGGCAAGAACCACAAGTTCTGGTTCTGCGCAGATGATTGTGCCAGATGTGTGCATGGAACTGTGCGTCCTTCCGTAGTGATGAAGCCATCTCCTCCAACCGTTTGGCCCGTGAAGGTGGGAACACATCTCAGATTTCAGGAGATTGAAATGTTGGAGGAGGCAGGCTTTTCCCTTGCGAGACAACCCCAACTCCATGCATGTGCTACTACATCTACGTCCTCCCGGGTCCCCCCGGCAAATCCTGACTTGTGGCCAACCAAACGAGATGGAAAGCTCGTTCGGCGTTTCCCTCCAACCGCTGAACACTTTGGCAAAGTGGAGTCCGCAAGAATGCTCCAAGCTCGTGTTGGAAGCACCACGGAAGTACCCGATCCAGGATATAGTCGGGTATTCACAATCATCACTTCCACATCTACTGTTCATGACAGGACCTACGACATCACGGTTTCCAATTTCCCCAATTGCACATGTCCTGATTTTGTGAATATGCTATCAACCAGTTTGGGCAAGAGAGATAAATTCATACCCTGCAAACATTTGTATTTCATATTTTTGAAGAAGATGGTTTGCGATCCCAAACGTGACAACTTCATTCACCAGGCCACTATGAGTTTCAACGAGGTCGATACTCTATTGCAGTGGGATACAACACATGGGTAGCATCAACTATGCAATGTGGTATGTGGACGACCATGATTTGAAATGTGTAATTCACATCAATTCGTTGGCGGTGCAATGATATGGCCTCCAACTATACGGAGTGAGCCTCTGAGTGACAACTTTTAAAAGCACTTTTGTCATTGCACCGTTCGAAGTCTACATGTCTTGCTGTCGCTATGCACTCAATCATCTTTTGAAGATGATCCTAACTCTCATTGTTATTTGAGGAGGGAGGAAGGTCTTCGAGTGGCAGCCTCTATGGCGCACACTTTGTGAGGATATTTTCTCGTCCTCGTAATTGTAAAAGTGAAACAAGCATTTGTAATTGCACAATGTTGGATGCTACAATTGTAGGCCTCATGGTAGTCTTGATTCTATTTAGGCAAGATTCCCTGCATTAATTCCACGGTCATATGACCATCCTCGGTTATAGGCGGCGCATGTTAATGCTGACGTGGCAGATGACGGACAGTGCCACGTCATCATTTGCCGCCACATCAGCATGCTGACATGACGCTCACGCCACGTCAGCTGGCATGAGCGTACGCTCGCGCGCTCACGCGCAACGCTCACGCCATTGCGTCATTGGGAAGCTTCCCACAGCCATTACAAAGTTGATGTTAAAGAGTATGGCTTGGGATTCTGTGGCCTCCTGCTAAAGAAACATTTCATTTCCTTTGTCTCGTTTGTTTCCATTATGTCCCATGAGTTGTATCCCTCCGAGTGAGTGCTGCTGTCGGGACCGACTAATACATCGTGCTGGAATCAATAGAGAATTAAAACAAGAAGGAAACAATAAACATAAAGCACGTCTACTTCTGCCCTCCACAATTAGTGTAAAGCAAACGAGGTTTGTAAAAGGTTAACACAGTGGTAGTCGGCACCGACTATATCCCCAATATCGCCCAACTTGTGCGTAGGGAGTTGTAGTTGGTCCCGACTACACCCATTGTCGTGCATGGGCATTATTGTCTCTGCAGTGTGCATGTCCATAATATGCACTAATCGTTGCCGACTATAACCACGTTTGGAGAGGTGTGGATACGATAGGTGCAGGATCACCCATGCTCAGGGTGAAATGAAAGGTACGCTCATGTGAGCAGAGATGTAAAGGAATACTCACACATTCATTCTGTTCATTGCTCGTCGTATGAGTCCAAGATCCGAACTCCTCACATCCATTATTTTCGCATTTACACGGTAGTGCCAGCTCGCATCGTCGGCGTGTTGCTCTGAGATTACCTCCATCCATGTGTACCACCTGTGATTGCCGTCATATATGTGGAGCCATTTGTTCGATAGGAACTCCCACTCTGTGTTCTTGATGTCGTTCTCAAATGCGGCGTCCGCTACCTGCCATTGTGCCGACCATTTTTCCCGATCCGCGGCTTCGATTTCTTGCGACTCTCCATTGTCGTTGTTTGTAGAAAGCAGCAATGAGGCCAAGGCTTCGTTGTACCTATCTGCTTCGAAGAATAGCTTGAGCTTGTTGATGCCCGGTCGCTCTGCCATTTGAACAGCCGGAAGTGGCTTCATCCTACACAACGGGATTCGTGGAGGAGCCCCATTCTTCAGCAAGTGCGCAATGGAGCTCATAGTGTGGTTCATCGCGCTTGTTGTCAAGGACAAAAGCGCTTGCTTGTGCATGTCAGCAGTCAACACTATGTCTGCTTGAACGTTGAAGGCACTCGCCGGATTGGAGGTCCCACCTCCCTGTGCGCTTGTGGCTGGACCAGGCGAGGCGCCGGTTGCTGCTGTAGGGGACGATTGAGGAATGCGTTCCCCGGAGAAGGTGGCGGCTGTGGACACCATGCCTCCTTCCTGCGAGGTCATTCCTTTCTTCCGGAGCTTCCCGGTCTTCTATGGTGGTTTACCCGGACCGCCCTCAGTACTCTGCTAGGAGACGACCATGCGAGTGCGTAGGACCCTACGATTTTGCGTGGACAGGGCAAACTCGTCGTCGTCATCCCCAATGTGCTCCGTGACTCAACTTCCGCAGCTCCACAGTGCAAAGGAATGCGAAGGGTCGAGAGGTGGAAAAACGAGTTCACAGCAGGGGGCACAGTGGAGCACACACAAAGGCATGACAAAACAACTCTATGCGGCCCTCAACGGATGCCTAAAATACTACACCTATGCTTACGAGCCATGTGCCCTCATCCATGTTGGATGTGTACTCCATGGAACGCGGCGAAATCTCCAATCCAAAATTTGATTTCGAAAATGAATGGATGCTAGCATCCCCAAAAACGTCATCCACTTCCACATTCACAACAATTTTTCATTCGTACATTATACGGAACAAGTTCAATTTGAATTTCATGCATACATACTTGTGGCCGAAAATGTTACACAATATTACTATAATATTTTATTACTAATAAAGAAAATAAAACCCACAATACAATTTCATCGTCCCGAACTGTATTGCGTAATGGCCACACGGAACACATTCATTGACCAATTAGCCATTTCCTGTTTCGGACTCATCGTATGGACACGAAAGAGCGAAGCGAAGTTTACGGATGTTTACCGACGTTTATCAAGCGTCCAAGACCGTAGGTTTTGGACACACCAAAACCTCGCATTACAACATGTTCTATGCGAAATAATGTAGTCGGCAGCGACTACATTCCAATTGTTCAATGGGTGTCATGATTCCAACGGATAGTCGCTACCGACTACATGCACATGCCACACCGTCATCGTCGTGATGTAGATTACCGTAGTCGTTCCCGACTATGTGTTCATGGAGCATACACTTTTGAAGGACCACGGAAAATCCGGCTTTCCATAAGCCTTATGAAGGGCCGTCAACGACCCAATGATACCATGCAAACTTAACATTTTTTCATTTTGTATGCTAATGTTGTAGTCGGCAGTGACTACTACGGAATTTAACAATGGGTGGCATTATCCGTGCGGATAGTCGCTATCAACTACCACCACAACAGGTCATTGAAACTACACTTCGCACATTTTACCATCTAGGCTATGTAGTCGGCATCGACTACAGTCGATTTTTCCGCCAATCCCCTATTTTTGTAGTCGGTGGCGACTTCCCGTATGTGTATAAAAACCGAGTGGAGGACGTTGGAGTCGGTGCCGACTACCACCAACCCCGGAATGTGGAAGCTCTCAAGGACTTTCGGTGTCTTCACTCCATACTCGGCTCCGACTATGTCCAAATGGACGATTTCAATGGACGCCCACATAGTCATCATTACCACTTTTCGAAGGTGGTAATGATGTCTCCAGTCGATGCCGATTATAGCGTGGCAAGCACTTACATAATGTACCCCCGATCCCAATCCCACACGACATGAGGAGTGCGACATTGTGAGAACAAATTGTGAGAGCCAATTGTGAGAACAAATTCCACATATGAGAGGTCACAATGGGTTTTTTATTGATCCACATTACTTGCAAATGAAGCTCGCCAACTCTACTCCTGCTGCTTGCAAGTGAAAAGCATATGCCAACTGAATAGAAGTCACGAAGTGGATGGAACTTCGACTGGTCTGAAGACCAGCTCATGAGTGAGGGGGCTCCTCCAAGTAAAGTGGATTGCAGTCGTTGTGGCGGCCCTTTTCAAGTTGACGACAAATGTCGTGTCCTTCAATCAAACCACCATCGAATATGGACAGCTTCATTGTGGGCCCAGAGTCCGCCTCCATCTCGGGGGACATCCCAATGCAAATGTCCCCATACATTGGATATGAGAAAGTGCTTGGTTGGAGAGTGTACGTCTCGTGATGGAGTTCACCCACGTCCATTGGCAGCAGTTCCACCGCCAAAGCATGGCCGTGCACACTCTCCCGCTCGCCCACCGTAGGTGCGAAAGTCGGAGTCAACGATGTGGAAGAGCCACGGACTTGATAGACCTAGATCCTTACTCCTCTCGAAAAGGTACTGGCCTGGCAAATACTCGAACGCTGTCAACGATTCCCGCTTCGCCCCAGACTCGTCTACGAAATCAGTCAGCCAAATAACCACGTCTCCTGGTGTCGGCGCAAAGAGTTCGTAATCCATGCCTCCATAAGGGCACTCGATTTCGTTCCGGAAACACGGCATCCTTGCAAAGGAGGGGCGAAGACAGTGTGTACTTTGGACAACAATGAGGTTGCACAGACCACCCAAGATATTAGAACTTCATGCTCGTGACAAGCATATGATCACTTGAGGCTCCACCAAATGTAGGAACTGTCCGATCGGTGCCACATGGCAGCCTCTCCTCCCCTTACCTCTTCATGCCGCTCCCCATGGATGAAAAATAGGCACCTCATTTTCATCCTAGGATGGATAATCATTTTCAATTGTACTCTCCACAATATGAATACAATACTGTAATCGTTGCCGACTACATTGTAATTATACATGGAAATCGTCTGATCCATGTTTTCATCCTCACCATGAAAGTGCCATGGAAAGCACAAGATTGGCCATATTGAACGGAAAGGATGTAGTCGGCAGCGACTACATCCCAACTATGCAATGTCGGTCATGATTGGAGGGGATAGTCGCCGCCGACTTCCCCCACGTATGCCACAAAATAGAGTCCTTCACTGAAGTCGGTGGCGACTAACACCTACCGTGGCCGTAAAGGCCGCGCAACATTGTGGTTATGTCCATGGGCACTTACTATCTTCGTTCACTATGGTTCTTCTGATTCTTCGGAATTATTTTGAATCTTCACATCCTTTGTGGAGGGAACGTTGTGGGCACCGTGCACCTCTTCCGCTTGAGATTCGTGCCGACCATTGCTAACAAAATCCTTAATGGATGGAGACGGATGGAAAAATATTATTGAAAACAGACGGATGAAAAATTCTCAATAATTTCTGACCGTTGCTAGTACAGTTCGTTAGTCCATATCACAGATTCCATGCATGCTTGGTGATGATCGGAGGAGTGTGGATTCCGTGCTCAGAGGCTTTCTGCATTTGCCAGTGCACCCCACCCGCTCGTGTTCGGTACCACTGTGGTGCAGTATTGAGGTCGGCCAGTATGGAGTCCTTCGTGCTGCTGAACTGCCCACCTGGCATGGACGATATCAAGGTCATGGCTGAGGGACAACATGTCTTTCTCAAGGACAAAGTAATTCGAGGCAGATTTGGCATCAACCCATTCTCGTTGGTTGTTGAAGAGCCTGAGATCGATGGCGGTTCCGGCACAACATATCGCATTTTGGATCCAATTCGAGACAATGAGAGAAAATAATGGGTTTTGCCATTTACAGGTGAAGTGCGATATAGAGTGTTTGGAACACCTGCTACATTGGATAGGAATTCCACGACACGTGAACCTGCCACTGTTGCTTCTGTTCCTCAACTTCGCCAACCCAAAACGGATAGCATTGAGCTATCTAGACTAGAGGACTCACAAAAGTATAGTTTCAAGAATAGTTTTGGGACTCACCTGGAGTGGTGCAATCTTCAGGTGTGCGCTGTTGATGCTGATCTCCTTTGTTAGTTCCAGTACCCGGCTTCTGGATGCCAACACAGACCTTCCTGCATTTCCTCTTCACATAATCGCTCGATACAATTAGTTGAACGACTAAGTGGACATTTCCGCGCCAAGGGTGGTAAACATGTTACATGAAGCTATCATCCCTGCCCACATTGGTCCCAGCCCACAAAAGGGACAATGTTCAACCCATAAGCTGCTTTGTAAACTTGCTCCGTTTCTCATGATTGATGTAGATGGAAGAGGTAAACATAAAGAATATTTGGCCAGCCCCTTCTGTACCTTTCTTGTAAGTGAAACTGCGGCTTCATGGTGGCGTTTAGCCAACGTGACTTTATCTTCCAGAGCATACAATCTGCCGCTTACAACTTTCGAGTTGCGATTGACACGCTCATTCTCTTCCTTACCTTCACTATCAAGTGCTTGGAAAGCGTCGACTACGCTTTTCTGTGAGTCTATCTTTTTCTGCAACACATCTCTCGATACAGATGCCTCCTCACATTTCAGACTCTCTAACTCAGCAAGCAAGGATGTCAGGCGATTTTGGGCTCTTGTCAAATGGTTATTTTGATCCTCCATTTGGCTCTGTGCTCGCATGCATGCCATCGGAGTGTCTTCCTTAAGTTAAGCCAACAGTATCTTCTCCTGGGCCTCCTCTAGCATCTTCTGTGCAAAAGCAACATATTGTTGAAGCTCTTCTGGGACAACACCTGCACAAAGAAAGCATACACATGCAATATTAGACCATCTTCCGTCACACATTAAACCCTAAACACCTTCATTGACGTGAAAGAACGAGAAGCGAGTTTTTGCCAAAATGTAGGTCCAGACACAAAAATCGTAGTACCTGCATTGCTTTTAGTTTTCCCATTGTTGTCATATCCTTGCTCTTCCACTTTGAAGTCCACCTCTTCACCTACACTTAGCATTGACAGGGCCTCAGACATTGCCTTACGTCGTCGCTGCTCAGCATTCGTCCACTCTCCATAGAGAGCCCAATTCATCTTCTTCCCTTGTTGCTCACATGTAATTCCTCTAGCCATACCCAGTGAAATCAGTCGTGAAGATGGAACATATGCCTTCTGGTGTAGTATCATCCACAGGTTCTCTACTCTCGCTATCAACCCTTGGTCATTACTGTGAATGTAACTATGTCCGTTTTTGTTGATGACTGGCCCAAACAGTTTTTCGACGTTTTCTGAGCTAACATCTCTAGGCACTCTGACAGGTTTAGGACTCAACCCTTCAGCGTACAACCCATACTTCTCTGCGAAAATTTTCTTAGTTAGAGAGCCGCCATCGCCCAACTTAGGAACCGAACGTTCCATAAAGAGGCGTTGAGAAACCAGGCCGCAAGCCCTTTCTGTGATATTCCCCCTCTTGCTTCACTTTGCGTAAAATGTCAGATCTCACAGTGGGGTCAACATTAGTATCCATTGTGTATTCCAAGAGGTCATACGTTCTTCTAACTAGTCACGCTCGCCAAATCACTCACGCACGTCCGAGGTGTTAGAGCTGTACTACAAATCAACAGTGACACTGACAGATACAACAGGACCCAAGTGAGAGACAGATACGTGCGCGATAGCAGGTATTCCCACTCCATAGAAACATGGAGACTGGTGATCGTCGGTAATCGCACCGGCACGTCGACTATCGCGATTTGAAAATCCTGCCCTTAATGATGCGTCATAGTCAGCAATAGACGGTCAAGATCATAAGGTATTTGTTGACTCCTTGTAACACAGATATTGAAGTTCCACTCACATCTACACACATTTAATCAATCTCGGTTAGTGTATTCTGGCAATCCATATTTCTCAATTATAGGTTAAATCCATCTAGTCATGGTCTGTCGGAACTACTCAGACGAGAGAAATTTAATGATACTCCTAGAGAGAAATAAAGCACTGACCTTCTTCAAAAGCCCCCGAACCTCTTCCTTCTCGTCATACACCACCCCTGTTTACAAACATACATAAAACTTTATACTGGCTACATTCCCTAAAGACAAAAGGGGACTGAAAACTAAAACCAACTCTTTGGAGCCACACCTTGGCAATCTTTTGCAAGGAAACAGACCTTACAATCTTTACTCACCTCATCTATATGCTGCCACTCGGCTCCAACAACCCGAGACCTTCTCTGTGTGCTAGGAGCTTTTGACTCTGACCTCCTCTGTCAGTGGTATTGGGCCCTACAGGAACTGTATTCCCCATAATGGCCTTTCGATTCTTGAAACCTAGGCAACAAACACTGAGAAGCCACAAGCCCCTATCACAAGCCCTACCACCCCACATTAAAATGGTAGCTACCAAGCAAGGATGATCAACACCTTTAATACCGAACCTCCTCCTCCAGAGCTACTGCTGCTTCTTTCTGAGAGTCAAATAACAATATAGTTAGGGTTTCCATGTCACCATACAATCCCCCCGTCCAACATCTTAAAAGTTGCACATCGAAAACCTACAATATCCCAAACACACCCGTTGGCACCCCCAAAGCAATGCTTGCTGCACGTTGGAACCGTCTGTTGTTGAGTGCAAGTTACTTGCTTATATGCATGCATACACTAGTCATCTGGAACACTAATGCAAAGGTGAGTGAGGTGGGATAGGTGGATTTGAGGGGCGGGTAGAGGAATTACGGAAGATAACGCAGTCTGCAGAACATAATTGGTGCGATTCATCATCGCAGAGAGGAGATTGCACCATGAGGATGCGCATGCTGTCACGACTGCCCTCTTTGTCCACGAATCCACGCAACACATCCCACTCCACGCCCACATCCCACGAAGGCCAGACTTTTGCGAACAAGAGATCAAGGAAGAAGAAACAACGACCGGTTTTCACCGGTGGTCTCCAGCCATTTACCGGTGGCTGTTATTGATTAAAAACATATTTCACAAAAATAAAAAATTATACAAATTTATATTTGATGCTCATTAATATCAAGAGCAATGTTAACTAATGAAAGTATATCTGCTATGTTTGGGTGCTTGTACATTAGGATCTTCTCCTATTTTGTATCTGATGCGTGGTCTCCTCTAAGAAATTGCACTTGGTCTTAGATTTCAATTCCTCACACATGGGCCAAAGGTACAAGCTACGCTAGAGGTCGCACTTGGGCCTTGACATAGGAGACGTGCTGGGATACATAGAAGATCTTACACTTGGGCTTAGATGACATTGGACACTTGGGCCAACGGCACAGACTACCCTAGAGGTCACATTTGGGGCTCGACATAAGAGACACTCTTGGATACATAGGGGATTGCACTTGGACATAGATGACACTCGACGCTTGGGCCAATCGCACATGCTACCCTAGTATAGAGAGTAACAGCTTAGGGTGAAGGAATCTTTGGATGTGGGATATTCTTCAGGGGGATCTCAGTTAGACAGGCAGTCTGAGGTATGGATGGATTCTGGACGAATGTTCACAGTAGGTTACTGTTTGTAGGGGAAAGGCTGAGGGAAGAAGCATTCGTTCTACTGATATGCTTCTCGAGGGCAGAGGTGCGGAATGCTCTTGTTGATCACAGTGCAGTCAATGTTAAGACATGAGCGGGAGGTTCTTGAGAGGGGAGCATGCAATTCATGGGATCGAGTATCAAAGAAAATTGGTTTTCTTGCTTGAGAGATGATATGTAAATTAGTGCAGAAGCGAATGTAGGGAGAAGAAAGGGTGATTTGGGTCATGAGGTACCAAGTGCGGCGCACAAGGCTGAGGATGATTGGCTGTTTCTAGCCTCTTTAATCAACAAAGTGCACCATTCAAGAGGTAAGGAAAAGACACTCCCGCTGCTGTGGCCGGTGGCCAATGCCTTCTAACCTAACTGTTTTCTTGTTGCATGCATGTCTGAATTTAGAAAAGGACTCTGCTTTTCTCTTTTATTTCCCTTTGCACCCTATTATATATGTGTGCGAGAGTTAAGTTAGTGTAGTTTTAGGGTCTATGTTGGTAGGGCAAGCCCTAACGCGATAGCACTTGTTTTACGTGAAGGCTTGTAGATGATCCTTGACGCTTCTGCCTGAAGCAGGTTCTATGCTCGGTCTATGACCCCTGCGATGGCAGAGGGGCGATTGCAGTTGGATTCAAACACGAAGGGCAAGAAGCGTGCTCTTCCATATGACCGAAGGTAGGTCCTTTTATTGTGCAAGCTGGTGCGCCCGTTGCAATTTTCTGTTTTCTTCAATGCTCAGGTTGATTTTGCTCCGTTATTCCACTTCATGTCTTTGGCAAACTCTTTGTGCAGTTTTGGTTCCTTCTTCGGTCCCTCCAAGCCTGTTGTGGCCAAGCGCATCCTTGATGAAGCTGCTGCCAGGAAGGTCTCTGAAATGGTCGCCGCCCGAGCTGCAAAGCAGGCCCAGGTTGGTTCCAGCTAGCATGTTATGCCTCTTTTCTTCCTTACTGTGCAGAAATTGTAGGTAAAGATTAATATTGTAAACCTTTGGCTTTGCAGCTGTTCCATCTCTCTTTCTCTCCCTTTTTTAGGTGTATAACTTCCTTGTTCATAGCAATTGATATTGATTCACTTCAAATCATAGTAAGTCTCTGAGTGGAAGACTGGACATTAGAAACCACCTTTTAGTTTGACAAATGCTACACTGGGCAGAGTCAACCTTGGCTATATGTACCTCTTTCGCCTGCATCTTAAACAGAGGTTCTGACTTTAAATTTACCATTGACCTGCTAAATTCGTAAGTTAGAAAAGCACAGAAGTGAGGAAGCAGGATAATATGTACAGAACAGCTCCTTAACCCTTGCGAGTCATCATGTCCCTGAATGTGACTGAAACAACACCAGAACTTCAGGTCAGAGCTCATTTTGTCTAGAGTAGCAGATGGGGTGACAGCTACAGGTTTGTTTTAACTTCAGAGGCCCTGGTGTTTAGGTTGAGCAAATTGCAACAAAACGACCATCTTTGTCATCTGCTGTGCCAAGCTCTAGATCTGCAAGCACTTCTAAACCTGGAGAGAGAAGGGTTTCAACGCCAGTCAAGCCTATAAACGAGGTAGGTTGAAATCATGCATCCAGCTTCAATATCACTACAAAATTGCTCGATGGGAGGCTATCGGCTTACACTCCAATCTTTGACAAGGAGAGAGAAGTTAGAGTACGAATATTGGGGCTGTCAAGTGGCATAACGATGCCAATTCAGACAAAACGTTAGGTGTGTATTTCCTATAATGACCAGGTTGTTGCACATCTGCATAGTTGGTAACTTGAAAAGGTTATTTTGAATCTACTTTTGTGTGTATTGATTCGTGCAATATCAACTCAATTTCATGTTGTTACTTCGTTATCCTTTCATTGCACTTAGTGCTGTTGAGAAGATGATTGAATGGAAAGATGCCAACTGTACTAGTACGTGTTCAAGCAAAACTATTTGTTTATCTGGTATTCTCACCTAATGACAAATTTGAAATAACTTCTACAGGTTGCATTGAAAGCCCAGCAGTTAAAAGAGGCACGTGACTATTCGTTTCTATTTTCAGATGCACCGAGTAAAGCCCCTGACAAGTCTTCACAAGCTCCAAAGCCTGGTATGATTTAGTGGTTGGATAAAAATCTCCTGAATGAAGATTGAGTGAAAGAATTGTAGCCCTAACTGCATGAAGCTTGCTTCTCAGTTTTGTGGGACTCGCATAATGTCTATATATTAGTTTTGACCCTAGGACACTGCTACCTGCGGTGCACAGTAGACCTAAGGAGTTTCACTAGTGAACACAGCACACAGGTAGTTGTGCAAGCAGTCCTATGAGTCCCTAGTTTTGACGTGCTCAGTAGTTTCAAAGAGGTTTGGCTTGCAGCTTATGTACTTTGTCACCAGAGTTGTTTTCAGTTTGTGTAGTGCCCTATATGTTGTCTGATTTCATTGTGTCCTCATGCTCTCCTGAAAACTTCCTGAACTCTTCTGGTGCAGGATTGAGAGCACACCTGGAAGGCACAAAGAAGGTGGTAGGTGAACGTCAAAGTTCAGAGCAACACCGGACTGCTGCATCAACAAAGGATGCTTCATCTCGTTCTTCCAAACCCTTGAAGCTTGTCAACACTTCAAAATCCAGAGTACCTTCGTCATCAAACCTGCATCAGCAAAATAAATTTCGACAATCTCATACGCCAGAAATGGAGAGGTCAAAATCTGACCAGAGGTTGAAATCCTCGGGAGCCTCACAACCTTCCTCATATAATAAGCCTGTCAAGTCCCAACAGTCACTTGCCTCAGACAAACTGAAGAGACCAGATGTATCAAATCTGGTTAGGGGGCACTCCAAACCTCTGCCAACCAAGGTTATCTCTGGGCCAGGTCCGCCACTCCGTGTGGAAGCAAGTGAGGGATTGAGGAGGTCCACTACTGGATCTAATACCGCGTCTGCAAGGAGCAGTTTGAGGGATGAACGCAAAGGCTATGCTCAGGTGCAAGGCAGTGGCGTGCAGAAGAGGGTGCCTACCAATGCCTTGTATAGACCAGCTTCAGTTGGTGGAGCTCAAGTAAGGCAGCAGTCCGAAACTTCAAGACAGGTTTGTTGTTCGTAGTGCCTAGAACGAGTCCCGTCTCAAAATGGCTGAGGTTCAAGTTTGCTCCTGGGAGAGGTGTTGGAATCTTTCAACTCCTGAAGGTGCTCTGAATTTATGGCAGTTATAGATTATTGGTATGTCGTTGCTTATCCTGTTTGTTTGTGGTAGTGATGCTTCATTCGATTGGTTTGGATTACTGTTTATGTTGTGGGATGCAGAAATCATACTTGTCTATGTGCTTATTCTGTGACTGTTTCAGGGTGTGCAAGCAAAACATTTCAAAGCTCCTATAAAACCGGGGCCCTTGAGACCAAATAAATTAAGAAAGGTTGATAGCCAGCAACTGAGACGGAGGGGTTCGGACAATGAGGAGTCATCGGACTCTTTTTTGGCTGATGGAGATGAGCATGGCAGGGGTGGTTATCATGGTGTCTCCAGCATAATACAAAAGATGTTCGGGTAAGCACTTACTCTATGGACAGGATTTCCTTTGCAGATATACCTTTCATCTATCAGCACTGCTGCTGACCATTGAACCCCGGTAGGCCAGCACAAGAAGATCTGTGAAGTACTCTGACAGTGGGCTCAGACATACTTAGTTTCTGTCTCTGAACGTGCAGTGGTAGCATTCAACGACAGAGGAGAGGGAGGAAGTGATCTTAAGTGGCAGTGGGGTAGCCAAGAGATCCCGGTCCTCCCTTCCTACACTTACCTGGGCATTGAGTTCTCCTCCAATTGTAATTGGGATGCACATATCCGGAAAGTTGTTCAAACTGGCAAGGGCAAAGCTCTGGGGCTCACTAAATTTTTCCACTGCAGAGGGGTCAACTCTGAGGTTAAGAAAACCATGCTTTGTCGCGTTATTAGACCTGCCTTGGAATACGGATCTGCTATATGGGTTGATAACTCCAACCAGGCTAAGTCTCTAGAATCCATTCAAGTGGGGTGCTTAAGGAGTGTATGTCAGCATGCTCCAAAACAGCCAATGTGGCTGTTCGGGGTGAGTTTGGCATTCCGTCCTTAAGCTCCCGACGAGATGAATTCAAGGTCAGATGGTGGGGTCAGCTGCAACATATGCCCAACACCAGATATCCTAAGTTAATCGACTCTATATCTTGGAAACAGGACCGCCCTGTCAAACAGGCTAAGTCCTGGCAGAAGAGAGTAGAAGAGATCCTCAAGGACCTGGACCTGGATCCGCAAGTCCTGACCCTGCTGGATAAATCTGACTTAGAGGCTGTAGTGTCCTCAGCCATGTCTGTTGCCATGAGATTGTCTGATGAAAATGAAGTTAGGCAGAAAACTTCCCTGAACTTGTTTCCAGTCTGTGACATGGGGGAGGACATCTTGGATGACCTCAAGGGTCTACCCACTCTCGGCACTAGACTGAAATTTAAACTCAGGGCAGGAAGCCTACCTTTGAACAGCAAACAGAAGCAGAGAGGAAAGGGAGAGTGCAATTGCCCGTTGTGTGGGCAATCTGAAGACAGTATTCATTTTCTGATACACTGTCCGGGGTTCTCTCACCAAAGAGACGCTCTCTTCAAATCTATTAAGGGAATTGTGCCTGTACCTCTGTTTACCAACTTTGAAAGTCTCGAGGCTGAGCCAAAAGCCCAGGCCCTCCTGAGGCCTAGTTTTTGGGCAAATCACACACAGCAGATTGATGCTTGTGTGAAGGGATTTCTAGAGGATATCTGGAAAACCCGGATTAAGTCTTTATATGGAGGTAAGTCTTACTACCAACGTCAGCCCCTGACAGAGGTAGGTTCTGTCCCTTTTGTTCCCGCTCAAACTGGGCGCGGGGTCAATGGCCACAAGGCTACGGCAAACAACGTCTTATGAGTACAATCTGAACATGCTCCCCTCAGTATTGTATGAAGTACCGGTAGGTCAGTGCCAGTCTTACCAACTAGTTACTGCTAGTGAAGAATGGTTAAATTGTCTTGTACTTGGTATGACTCTTGAAGGCTTGAGTCATATTTGTTCATTTGTTTGTGTGTTTCAGTTTGCTAAGTTTGTTATGGTCTTTCTTTGCCTGAGATGTCCTCAGTGAACCTTCGTGAGAACCAAGAAATTTCGTTGTTTAACAGTTGCACACCCAACACCCAAAGCTAAAGTTCAAGTGAAACAGGTACAATCCCAACAAGTATCGTGATGTGGACGATGAAGATGACCGGAACATGGAGGTTGGCTTCAGTAAGATTCAAGCAGAAGAACGTCGGAGGTGTGTTGCTGAACTGGTGTCCCGTGGTGTTCCATATGCAAATTATGATGGCGAGGGCTTCAGCCAGCACAATCCTATAAGTGACTCTTTTTATCAATTGTTGGAATAAAAGGCTAGGGTCCTTGGTAGTAATATGGCTCCTGTATAAGTAGGTTATCTGAAGTGGATTGTCTGGAGTTACATCAGTTTGAAAGATGTTTCCCCTTCTTAACTGGAGTTGTGTGATGCAGTGCAAAGATTGCAAAAGAGGAAGATGATCGGGAACTGGCATTGATTGAAGAGGAGGAAAGAAGGTCAGAACTGGCCAGAAAGAAGCGCAAGTTAAAATAGATGAGAAGATCAACCTGCTTCAAGTCAACAATGACTTTTTGGTTCATTTTTATGGGAAAGTTGGTGTAATTAACTGAGGCTTTGGACTTACTGGACTGCTCATCAATTGACAGGGTGGTAATGCAATCCCAAGCCTTCAGCTTCGCCTGTGTCTCAACAACCCTTTATGGGCTATGAATGAGAGGCCCATCTCATTTTCCCCAGACAGAATACTTCGCCAGTTGGAGGACTTCGTTGATTTGACGTAACATTCGCACTGTACACTTCCCGTTTGTACAGACGGATTTCCAAATGTTAGGAAGTGGTGCTTGTGTCCTTGGCCTCTGGCTGATTCTAAGTCTTGCACTCTTCAGCTTCATGTTTGGAGTCCTGAGGTTGATGATGTGCTCAGTCTGCATATGGAGATGAATGCTATGTGCCCAGAAAGGTGGATGCATTGTGGACTACTGATGAAATTGGATGCATGTTGGAGTAGTTCTTTTACTACTTGACTCATAGGAGTGATAGATTCTCAGCCAGTTTATGTTTACTGGAGCTGAGCATAGGCTGTCATACTCATGATTTAGGAGTCAGACGCTCTCTCTTTCACCATTGTTTTTCCTATTTCTTTTGCACTAATCGAGAGTGCCCTCAGATGTTGAATGGCTCCTGTCATATGCAGCAGATGCTTTCTGAGGTCGGAGTTGATTGCCATTCTTTGCTTCATGGATTGTTTTTCCCTTCTTCAGATTCACCGTCCCTTACTACTATCATGTGGGTTCTTATCTAAAGCAGCCTTTCTCTCATCCTCTCGAGCTCCAATTGTGGGGATCATGTTCAGCTCTAATTAAAAAGCCAAGAGGATCATCGGAATGTGGCTTGGTATCTGTGTGTCTTTGTGTAGGCTAGATTACTGTCTAGTGTAAAAACCCTAGAAGAGTGTGAACTATCATCAATCAGAGATGGGAAGCTCGCGCCAGTCAAGAGGCAAACTAAAAAATTTGATAGCAGAGGAAGAGAAGAATGATGCATGCTGCACAACCCTGTTTAGGTCTTCTATTATGTCAACGTTATCTGGTCTTACCGGGAATAGATCATAGTTTGGTGTTCGATGAGAATCATAGTGCATGCTGTGACTTGTAAACTTTGTGTAACGAAAGAATAGATGCGAGGCTAGTAGGACGATGTGGTCGTGAGAGCAGCAATCCTCCACACCACGAGTCCTTTGTTATCAATCCAGGGGCTGAATGTTGGATGTCTTTTGAACGAGGTAGTGCCTTAGCGCCTCGCTTAAAGACCCGGCCACGATTTTTTAGTTAAAGAGGATGGCGCCTTACGCGGAGGGATTTTCCCTCCAGGTGAGAGCATAGAACCTTACGCCGCGCAAGGTTCCTCCTCTCCTCCAGAGGAAGGCACCTTACGTCGCGTAAGGTTCCTGCTCTTGTGAGCCGACAGATTGAGATGATCCCAGCCCTCCATGGTAAAAAAATCCTAGTTGTTTCTTTACGCAGGGTGAGGCCCGAGGACGGGGGCCTTCCTGAAACTCGGGGCTAGGCACTCGGCGGTAGCCGAGTGCCTAGCCCCGAGTTTCAGGAAGGCCCCACTACCGGGCTGTAGCCGGTGAGGCGGGTCCTCAGCACTAAGTCCCAAGCGTAAGTAGGATAGTGCCGCGGGCCCGAGCTGCGCCTCTTCTGGCCTGAGTGCCACGCAGACTCAGTGCGCAGCCCCAGCCACGCATCCGCACTGCTAAGGACCCAGACGCTGTTTGGGATGTGAGAGATTTGATCACCTTAACGTCCAGACATTACCGTGATTGGTGAAAGGGAGTGTAGAAGATGGCTCAATGAAATGCTTTTCACCTCCGTTGTTGTGCTATGCTGATGCATGGAAGTTTCACTGCACCTGGAAAATATTTCGAAAATATTTTAATATGGAAGATAATGCATAGGGTGAGGCCCGAGGACGGGGATGGGGGCCCTTCCTGAAATGAGGGGCCTAGGAGGAGGGGGTAGCCAAGTGCATGAGAGAAGTGCATGAGAGCTTGTTTCCATGTAGACCAGACCCCTTCCAATGACATCATCGTTGGAATGGGTTTGACCCAGGGTCCCACCCGTTGACTTGGCGAGGGGTCCGTCCATGTAGCAACCCCATCTCCCAGGACGAGCCGGTTTGCGTTGCCAGTCTCCTTCTTTCACACACACATTCCACACGGGCTTCACACACAAGAATGACCTATTCGGTAGGTGATCGCCAAAACCAACCTGCTATAGCAGGTGAAAGTCAAAGATCGGGACCCGATCTCCTAACTTCCAGCTTTTCACGGAGAGTTCGGAGATCAGACCCGACATAGGGTTTGGGTCCGGGTTTCACACATAGAAGTGCTCGGCATACGTCCAAAACCCGGTCATGACATCATCTTTTGGTCGGGTTTGACCACACGGAAGGACGCCCTTAGCCCCCGAGTTTCAGGAAGGCCCCCGTCCAAGGACCTCACCCTGCGTAAAGAAACAACAAGGATTTCGCATTTTGATGGCTGCGATTTCCTTGATCAGACGGCTCACAAGAGCAAGAACCTTACACGACGTAAGGTGCTTCCTCTCCTCGGGAGGAGGAACCTTACGCGGCGGAAGGTGCCATCCTCATATGGCAGGTCCCGTAAGGTGCCATCCTCTCTAACTAAGAAATCCTGGCCGGGTCTTTACGAATGAGGTAACGGTCGTTACCGCCGTTCACTATTTGCACATTACTCAGTCAGATTTGAATGGCATCGTGCAGAAAACTTTGAGGTCCAAGCCTACAGGATCAGAGGGGAAAGGATCTGGAGATGGGGACGAGTCTGGAAAAAGCTCAGAGAATAACGATGAAGCAGATGAATCTGAAGTGCACTACCTTGACAAGGTGAAAGAACTCATGTCATTCCAAAAGGTAAACTCTCAGGAGGTTATAAGGGACATGCTCGTATCTGGAGGGCGTCTGGACATCCCTCTGTGCCGGATGATATCTATGCATGTTGTGCGTCCACCTCTTTCCCATGACATAACAAAACTGGAGAGTGATTTCGTGCATGGATACAGACTTGAAACACAAGTTTTTTATGTGTCACTAACGGATATAAATGGGAAAAGCACATTAGTGTCTCCAGAGATCAGTGATACCTGGGATGAGTGCTGGAAAGATGCCAATGAGGAGTTCGAGCTGGGCCTCATGATGGGAAAGAACACCTAACCACATGTTCTACGTCTGGGACGGCAACCACCGATTGCTGGCATGGATGGGATACATCCATAAACACCATGCGAAAGACAAAGACAAGCATGTTGTTGTGGAGGCAATGGTTTTGGATCCAGGAAACGACATCGCTAGGCTTCTTACAGCTATGCACGACGTGAACAAGTAAGTCATCCTAGAGATTTCATTCCCTCTGTAGTGTCTTGCTAATCCCAAAAAAACAGTGTTAAGAAATGCAATGTTTCCAATGTTTTTGCAGATCGACAGAGAAATCGCATGTGACAACAAGCTTGGTCCACACACTATTCCGAATTCAGAGGATTGGTCTGATGAAGCTGGATGATTTTCGGACAGTACTCCCCCCCAATATAATCAAGAAGTGCGAAACAAGAAGAGCTGCAGACACTTGGTATTCTTTGACTCGAGAGGCGTTTCTGGAGTACATGTATGCGGTAAGCCCGAGTCTGTACTCAGTTTACTTTTCGAATACATGTTTGTAGTCCCTTCGGTGCTAATCACTATTTGAATCAATGTAGCAAGAACTAGCAGAGGCAGCTGAGAAGGGAAAATCCAAATATTATCGCACTACACTAGAGGAACTAAGGACATCAAAGGGTGTGGAAGCAGCAATAAAGAAGGAGTTTGAAATGCGAAGAACCAAATTGATGTCCGCCTTCGGAAAACAGCTTAGAATAGTAGATCCTGGACTTGGTTCTTAGTTCCTTTAGCAGATCAAATCTCACTGTGACAAGCATGTACATCTGGAGATGCAGCAGGAGAAATTGCACCGGCTGGCCATATCCATGGTCGACCCACAAACAAAAATAAGGTGGCTGGAGATATGGAACTCAGATCAGACAGTAAAGGACTTGAATCAGTTCCCAAAGAGCACCATACAGCCTGGCACAAAGGTGGAAGGAATCAGTGATTTGGTGTTTGATAACTGGCTCCATAATGCTACATTTTGGAGTCAGGTGTGTATTCAAATAAGCCGTTTTCTTTTCTTCAATTATGTGATGAGTATCTTACTTGCATTACTGACAAATATACAATTTGCAGCTCGAAAAGCGCGCCGTCATTGTGCTGGATCAGACTTTGAAGGACTTGAACATTTCGATTGTTTCCCCTCCCCAAATGTCATTGGAGGCATACATAAGGAAGTGGAGAGGTCTCACCTGGAGATACTGTTTTTTCCGGGAGTTCTCCAAAGATGGTAACATTTTACGGTCCAACGACTTTGACAATCAGGTTGGAGGAGAGTGGGCCATGATGCGAGTTGTGTACAGGTGCAATATCATACTGGAAACTCTACTGCACTTTTTGGGAAATAATTTGGCTTAATAAGGATTGTAATCATAGATCCAAATTGAATGTCGTTGACGACATTCACTTCTTTGTCTGAGTCATTCTTAAGCGAGAATTTGAATTCACCTGGATTAGGAGCTTAGGGTGTAATTATAGTATCCCTGATTAGAATTGATAATGTCCCTGAATGGCGTTGACGACATTCACATCCAGAGTTGTTGAGAGGTCCTCAGAATTATGTAAGTTTTTGTAATGTCCATAGAGTTTACAGTGAGGGTTCCTCACTTTAGTTTGCTGCATGTCAATGCAGACATTCAGTTGTTCTGCATTGCTTTTGCCTCTTGCGAGAAATCTTGAGGCTTGATTAGCTCTGTTATCAGAGATCCAAAGTGAATGTCGTTGACAACATTCACTTTTATGTCTGTGTCATTCACCAGCGACAATTTGAATTTACATGGATTGGGAGCTAATGTATTAATTGGTTCCTTGTTCGTAATTTTGTGAATGGCGTTGACGCCATTCACATCCAGTGTTATTATGAGGTCCTCAGTGTTATGTTCGTTATGAATGTCCATTGAGTTTTTGGGGAGGGTTCCTTACTCGAGTTTCTGATTTCCATCCAATGATTTTGCCTCTTTTGAGAAATCAATAGGCTTGATTAGCAGTGTATTCACAAATCCAAAGTGAATGTCGTTGACGACATTCACTTCTATGTCTGTGTCATTCCAAAGCGAGAGTTTGCATTCACGTGGATTAGGGTGTATTCACAGTATCATTGAATGGAATGTTTTGAATGGCGTTGACGACATTCACATCCGGAGCTGTCGCATGGTCCTGAAAGGTCCTTGGAGCAGTTCTCAGAGCCATTTCATTCCATGTTTTTTTCATTTTGTGCTACTTGCATCTTTCTCACTTCGCGCTTTGGTGGGTTGGGATTTATCTCCTGTTTAACAGGTACATGAAATATGTGCTTATGGAATGAAATCACTGAGCGGTATTCCAGACTATCTTGACATGTGGTCGGACCCTGCAAACGATCCAACCATGTATACTGCAGGGATATTGAAGGACTGGAGTCCTTCTCACTTCAGAAACTGTGGCTGGTACCTTGACTGCCCACCGGAGCACACGACCTTTCAAGAACAGCATATGAAATATTTGAACAATAATGCTGAGATGTTGGCGCCTCTGACTGACGAAGAGTACCAAAGAAACATAACAACATTGGCTGCCAAGGAGCCTGATGCTCTGGGAACGCCGCAGAAGGGAAAGAAGGCCGGCCGCAAACCAAAAGACAAGGCTCTTGATGTCATAGCCATCTCACCAGCAAAGCCAAAGGACAAAGACAAGTCCAAAGAGAAGGAAAAGGACAAGGGGAAGGAGAAAGAAAAGGAGATGGAGAGTGGGCAGGACTTCACTGCTGGAAGATATACCCGCACAGTTCAGTGCGTGTTCGATGCCAAGCCACACCCTTCCCGTTCTGATTCGGTAGGAGAGATTAAAATTGTCAATGAGGGTTGGCTGTCGATGATGCAGAGTCGAAAGAGAGGATACACTGGGGTGCCTTCGCCTACCTGGGACAACATAATCTCATTCCTCAATCTGGTGAGAATTCCAGTTTCTTTTTTTTTTCTCTGAAAGTTTCATTGGCAGTATTTCAGTCTGGTTCTTTGAAAACATTCTTTCCATCGTTCTTAGAAAAAACATGTCTGTTGCAGGTGAGCACAGGTCCCACCTTCGTGTGCAGTGTGCAGAAAACATATGCGGCTGACTTTGTCATTCTCGACATCCCGGATGGCCAGGCTGTGCCAGAAGTTCTTCCAAAGAGCAAGACGCCAGGCTGGAATAAATTCGAGGATAACTACTGGAGTTGGGTGTTCGGGTTTTGTAATAATTTCCTCTCTGATGCATGGACACTTCTGCTTTTTCAGTCATGTGACAAAGATAGTCGTTGGGCATTGGCATCATACCTGAAATCTTCAGGGTTTGAAGTTTTGCGCACATGGAATTGTGTGAACAACCTCTATCTTGTGAAAGGGGTTTCCCTGGTCAGCTGGTATGCCGTCTCCCTTCTGCTTGTGCTTTCATGATGATTTTCAATGTTCTCTGCAGCTCCACTCTAGAAGAATCTGTCATGATCGACACCGATCATCACCGATTCGTGATAAAAATGATTGTTTTGTGCCTGAGTTCTAAATAGCCGATGTACACACTTCCACTATAGATTGTGTTTACCACACTAACCTGCTATCTTTGACAGACGAGGATGTTCGAGGCGATCTGCTTGCGGAGGATTTGCACCTCAAAGACACCATCCTCCATCCGCAGCTTTGAGATTTCTGACCAGGGTTGTTTCGTCAACCCCCCCTATGAGCCGCATGTCGATGACATTTTGTACAACTTCATGCAGTCCAGTCAGACTCTGAAGAGACCAGATGGCACTCCTGGGAGGTGTCAAAGGAAAAATCCCCAGCGTTCATGCAAATACTGCTGGGGTCATGCAGCCACCACTCTGCATGGGTGGTCGATCTTTCTGTGTCCACAGGTTCGTTCTCTCCCTTTTGAATTGATTTTCTTTCTTTACATCACACATTCCATCTGCTTAAATCCCCCCACCGAACTGTTCATGTCCTCCTGTCTTGTGCAGGAGCAACTTACCATGCATGCAAGGCAGGCGGAAGAAGCATTTTTGGCATGGAGGGTGATTCTGACCTCTACACACAGTGCTCCTCCCCTTTTGTCTGGCTCCACTTCAGGCACACAGACTGATCGGATTCAAATTCGAAATGATGACGATCCCGAAGATAAGCAGGTCGACAACGACTTTTCATGTGAGTAAGTGCTAAACCCACTTTGGGAGTCATACTCAATTTCTCAATAACATCAAATTTAGTAATAACTTTTTCAGGCTGTCTTTCAGAAATGCAGCGGTGGATCTTCAGGAGATACAGTCATTTTGGCGAGTCTGTTTTCGACAGCCCCCTTTCCAATTTTCTGCTTCTTGATTATGCCGAAGCAATGGCACTTCAGCGGCCGAGTCCCTATCCCTGAATTTTTACTGCCCGGCCGTAGGTGTAGCCAGCGTAGATCCGGAGTTCTTAAATCTTAGACTTAGATGCAGAGGAAGCGGGGATACATTGTACTGACTCTAGTCAGACTGACTATGTATGTTTAATATTCTGTTTCAATCCTCTTTGGAAACGTTGAATCCCCTTCCTCCACCGAGTTGTTCCTTTGGAAGAAAAATAATCAAAGAATCAACTACCATTTAAATTGCAATATGTATGAATCCATCTCACAAACCTCCCTCACTCTTGTCATATCCATTGTGCTTTTATCTACAGTGTATTCATGCGTGCTCCATTCATGATGTTTTCCTTTGTTCAACATCCATTATACATTCATCCTCTGTACTCTTTAATCCACCCCACAAACCTTCCACACTCATGTCATATACATTGTGCATTCGTCTAAAGTTTTAGTCATGCATCTTCCTGTCATGAATGTTTTTCATTGCTCAACATCCATTATACATTCATCCATTTGACTCTTATCCATCCCTTATTCATCCATCTACATTCATTTTTCACACTCATCCATCTGTTTATCATCCAACTGTACATTCATCCATCCTTTATTCATCTGTTGCTTTCAGGTGGGAATGACCACTGCCTTTATTATGTCGTCCCAGCTTGTTTTCCGCGGTAAAGGGTGCCAATCCGCGGGAATACCCTCCACTTCTTCCTGGGCACGTGGTGACGCGGTCTTCAAGTGTGATGACGTGGAGTGAGCCCCGTGATGTGGCATTGGCGCAAGGTGACGTGGCGTGAACGCAGTTGTGCTCACGTGACCAGGCTCACGCCGAGGCATCCCCCGGAAGCTTCCATACATAGGAGAGCACTAAAGATGACAGTGAGGCCCTCAACAAAAGGCCGGGCAAAACAATTCAACATGAAAATGCAACTCGACATTGTTTCTCACAAGCGACGCCGGCACAGGGGGCATGTGCCGTTCACTTGAGCCCAGCTGTCAATGCATGCACTGTGGAAGGAGTGCAGGCACACACCGAGCATGCGTATAGTTTCTCCCCGTTGTGTCAACTGAAGGCAAATACTACATGAGTCCATTGCCTTTGTTTCCATGGTCACAATAACCTGTTCAACAGAACTGACAAAAGAGTCTATGCAAACACCACTCCAATGGAAGTCCTCTTCCTCAACGACCTCCAATTCTTCAAAAACATGTACAGGATACTCCCCAATTTCCTCCTCGTCCACACTCTTGTCGGATGACTCTGACTCCGAATCCAACGCACACCACAAAGGCAATCTGGATTCTAAGAAGGCAATGCAGTCGGCCATCCCTTCTTCGTATTCCGTGATGTTTACCAGCTGAGGGGAGGCAGGCCTGCTCCCCATGTCTTCTTCCACCGCAGGAATTCCAATTGCTTCAAAATTGGCATCAGGCGAATGTCCACTTTCACTCCCATGTTCTTCTGCACCTCTCCCCTCATCATTGTCATACCGCTCAACCACACCCACCTTCTTGTGATTCCTGCGCTGGAGGATTGCCCTCACCTGTGTGAAGATGGCCTCTCACCATCGTGGAGGTAACGTCAGTGAATGTTGTTTCACAAAGTGGAATGTCACCTGTTAAACAGAAACGTAGCCCTAACAGACAAGGCCATCACTTTTGCTCCTTTCTATTCTGTTTTTCTACATGCACGAGCGGGAAAATGATTGCCGCAAACGTTTCCCACTCCCTCCAATGGCTATAGTCGTTGTCAACTACTCCTTAAGCGGCCATTGGATACTATTCCACGGAAAATAAATAACAAAGTTCCGAATGTCGAATGCGTCTATTTTAACCATGTTCAAAAAATCCTGTTTATTACAAAATTTCCTATTACCACGGACCTATTATCGCGCATTTTTGTCGTGCGCCTATACCCGTGATGGAGGTCGGTGCCTATAGTCGGCACCGACTATCTATCCATTAAATTTTTTTCTCATATAGTCTGCACTGACTATTTAGGTTCGGCAACTCCCGAACCAAATCTTGATAAACCACATCTGCGGTCTATGGGCCACAATGATGGCTATCATACCTATTTTTCACCTCAAAAGCAGTGGGAAATTGCGTGGTGGCGGGCCAAAATCCGGGAATATTCCTTGGATTATGCTCTGCTCATGCTTATATTTGCTCATGCTCATGCTCACCGCTCATGTAAAATCCACACCCCATAGCTCAGTTTCTTTCCATGTTGTGATTTTAATTTTTGCTTACAGAAGATCTATCCATTGGTTTTATTGTGTCTATGACTACCGTAACATCCGATTTACTCGCTTTCTTTGAGGTCTATGTATGAACATGCTGCTAGATAAAGTGCACTAGTTGAACTCTTCATTTGAGCAGCCTACCAAAATCTCATCTTTCTATCCTTTGTCAACTCCTAATTATTGATGGCAGGTAACTGGATTACATCATCTACAGTATGCATGAAGCTGACTTATTGTTACAAGTGGTGGCTTGTGTAATGGAGAGCTATGAACTGACGAGTTCTCTACCTTTGTCCGTCTCATTGTGGAGTGGAAGTAAGCTCACAAATATCTAAATGTTCTTCATTAACTGTCCCTGTCTTGGTGCTTATGAGTAGGTATTACAAAGAACTCTACTCTCAAATCATATCCTGTCCATCGCACCATTCCAAGAAGCCTGCACTGGAAACATGTAGAGTAGTTGGAGCTGCTTAACACATCTCGACTCTTCTACTTCTATGTTCTCTTGCACCAGCTTTGACTTGTGAGTTTGTCCAAGCATATCCGAGCAATTGAGCGGTGTAGCTCAGAGATGAGCAACTCGGCTGTGTAGTTATTCATTCTGCCCTCCAACAATATAAATGTCAAGAGTCAGCCAAAGACAGAAATCCTCTACTCGCGTGTGCATATCACATGGATTATTCTTTTTTCTTCTCAGCAGTTTGACCGATAGGCATTGAAGGGGACGTTCATCAAGAAAAGGCATGTCTTGGCAATGCTCATGCTCTATCCGAGCTGTGAGCATGATCACATAGATGTCCCTTTACTTGACACAAAGGTGCACTGGCCTTGAAAAAGTGGGGTCAGCCCGATGTGCTTGCTTGAGAATGAAAACGTTCTCTCGAAAAAGCCTAAGTCCCTTGCAGGTGCACTCATCTCACATATGAATGACAACATTAAACTAGCATTCACCCAGCATTCATCCAACTAAGTCATCCATACTTACCACCTATCATTCTCACATATCCACGTGTCCTGACAGTGTGACTTACTCTACACTGCTGTGAGACAAGCTACAATGTTGTGAGACAACACCTCCCCTGGTGGGATGGTATGGGGCTGACCGCCGTTTAAGACATTGTGTAGCGGAGATGGGTTCCCATATAGCAGGTGGTAGGCTGGGAGAAATTTGTTGATATAGGAGCTATTGGGGTTGTGTGTATTGAGTTTGGTTTCTTGTAGAAGAATAATATGGGGCGGTGTGGAGTCCATGAGGAGATGGATGAGACTTTGAATGCTGGTAGCAAGCAAACTGACATTCCATGTGGTTATGTTAAGGGTATTTGTAAATTGGGAGGGAGCGGAGCAGGGGTGATTGGCTGTTGTAGGTGTGGGGGGATCGCTACTATGATCAGGTGTGGGCGAGGGGGGTGAGGGTGGTGGGGCAGGAGAGGGATGGCATCCGGTAATGGTGGATCTGGCTTGGATGGTGGCGGTTAGGATGTTATTGGATAGGAATGGGAATTTGTTAAGGATAGTTTGAGGGTCTGTGAGGTTTGTGAGCTGTTCACCGAGAATTTTGTGGACTTCCCCAGGTTTGGATTGTAGGAGATGGAGTGATGCGTGCAGGTTAGATAAATAATGTGGAGGGGCCAAATATTGGTGAGACTGTGCTGGTAGGTTTTGGAGTTTTAGTAGGAGTGCGCACACATGTGCATCGTTATGGGCCTCAATGTAGTCATTGCAAACCGTGGGTAATGGGGAGATGATGATGATTAGGGAGAATAGAAGGTGTTGCAAGGGGTGGTCTTTGAGGTCGCGGGTAACTTTGGCAAGTGCTAGGTATTAGTAGTTGGGGGGCCGAAGGTGGCAATGGGTTGTGTGGGTGGATGGTTAGTGGTACATAGGTGAGGGAGAAAGGGAGAGAAGTGAGCATAGAGATGTTGATAGGCAGGTGTAAGTGAGGGGGTGTCAGTTTGGAAATATAGTGAATATCTTTTCTGAGGATCGGTGGGGAGTTCGGTAATGATATCATTAATAGTATTAGGCCCTGGGTTGGGATGGATGTCTCCACACCGCAACAATATAAGGGATGCAAATGTAATTCGGAATTTATTGTAGTGGGACGGGGGGTGGTGTAGGGAGTGTTTGGAAGCTAGGGGTGCTGAAGGTACCGACCATGAGGGCAGTGGGTAATAAGATAAGTTTTTGTGGATGGCAGATATGTGAGTATGTGAGGTAGGTGGGATGTAGGGGGTGCGGGTGATAAAGTGAGGGAGGGTGGTGTTATGAGCGCTGGTGGAGCTGGTGGAGGTTGTATGGCATAAGGGTTCAACCAATGGGTTGTGATTTTGAGAAGAGTGGTTTTTAAGGTGGTCGTTGTATGGAGGGTGGTATAGATGTATAGTGGGTTGTGAGAGGGTGAGGGTTGAGGTGCGTGATGTGGCGGAAATAGGGTAAGTAGGTGAGTGGTATGGGTGAAAGTCATGGCGCAAGGGCATGGATGAGAGAGCTTGTGGACGTGCGAGGTAGTCGTGACATGTGGCAGGGTACTTCGCGCAGGGGAGTTGGGTTGGGAGTGTTATACGCACTTTATATATGGATAAGTGGCTTGGGCACGTAGGAGAGAGCGTAGGAGTGGTATTTTGGCTGGCGGAAGGGAATGGTGTAAGGTAAGGGTGCGGTGGATGTAAAGTGATCGGTGGATGAATGTTTTTTTGGGGTGAGGGGGATGAAAACGGAGGGGGAGAGGAGGGTACCTAGAGTGGGTGATGAGGGGGGGTGGACCTTGGGGGGCGGGGTGGGAGGATTGCTGTTGTTGATGTCGACTGGACTAGTATAGATGAGAGAGTGACGGACAGTGGATTATGAGGTGGGGTTGGAGGGGTAAAGGACACCTGATACGGTGGGCCCGGGTATGACAATGGGGTGATAAATATCAAGTTGGGTGTCAAGATGGGGGTGGCAGAATGCAGAAGGGTGGGGCTTAGAGAGTTGACATAGCTGGGTTGACATAGAGGGTTTGACATAGCTGGGTAATGATAAGTAAGTGGAAGCAGGGGCCAATCAGGGGGGCCAGATGTGGCGCGGCAGGCCACACTGTGGGGGCCGATTTTTATGTGGGGGGGGGGATGACTCATGTGGTGGACATGGGGGGGGAGGAGCTGAGGATGAAAAGTAATGGGTACAGGGATGTATACTGGGCGATGAATGGGGGTAATATGATTGGGGCACGGGTTGGTAGGGGATGACGGGATGTGTCACGTATGCTGGCAGAGTGGTGAACCATAGCAGACAGGAGTTAGGGAGGGGTAATGTTAATGGATATGTAGCTGTTAGGATTAGAAGTGCAAGATGAAGCGAGAGAGGGAGGAGTGGGGTGTGACCCGAGCGGTAAAGTGATATAGAATTTGAACGCAGCGGCTGGGTTTGAAAAAACTATGTCCCAGCGTGATACAACTGAGGGTGGGCAGAGCGATACCAGCAAGACTAGATAGCAAACTACTCTAGCAGAGAAGAAGCTAATGCTGAGGGCGCGATGGAGACCGTTGTGGCTACGCATGTGGATGCATCGTTACACCTGTGAGGAGAGAGTCGGAGGGCTATGTAGGTGCCGTGGCTGGCGGGGTTGATTCGTCAACATGCTCCTGGATGCGAACCGATCCAATGCCCAAAGGTGCAGATGGGCTTGCGGGTAGCAGACCAGTGAACTCTGGAGCAGCATGGTAGAAGGTCTTGAATACTGTGTTGGGGCCAGGCTGTGGGGACCCTGCGCTTGGTAGAGTAGAATCCGAGGATCCAGGCCCTAGAAGCTTAGGGAGATTAGCAAAGACGAGATCCACATGATGATAAAAATTCACCAGATTATGGCCGAGGTTATCCGTTATGGATTTATGCAGGGATATCATATCCTCATGATAGGCAAGTTGCTGGTTGTTGACTGATGCAGACAGCCTGTGCTCCATATCATTGATGTCATTACATAGGTCAGTTCTGATGGAGATGGAGTGAGCCTCAAGCTTCTTGTCAATTTCCTTCATCCACTCGACGTGGCCTACCGCCTGCCTGGGAGCAGGTTGGATAGAGATTGACTCAACAGTGTCAAACAGAGCCTGGTTAATATTAGAGACCTTCAGCTTGTCGAGCAGTTCCTGATCCGGCGGTGCGATTCCATTGATACTGTTGTGGTGGGGGGTGACCGTAATGAACTTGCCATGGAGTTGGAAGTCTGGCTTGCTACACCACTTAGTGTAGATTGTAGGGTTCTTACAGGTAATATGAAGCATGCCCAAATGCTTGGAAGTCTCCGAGAAAGCAATGTTGCAAAAATGAGTGTGAGTGATGTTACCAGGGCCGAAAAGATTGTGGAGCTCGGCAAGAATGGATTGTTGTGGGTGCAGCGTGCTTAGATTCTTCGCCACTATGGTGAGCGCATTACGCTCGGTGATGGTATCTACGTTGGCTCCACGGGTTCTTTGCCTTGATTTTTTATCCTGATGCGTGGCTTGATGAGCACGTTATCAATGCGAATCCCTAGCTCCATAATTCTGGTCCGGGTGTCTTCCGTTGCCAGATTGATGAAGCCAAAAGATGAGTCGGGATTGATTGGCTTGGTCACGTGGAGGTCTCCAAATTATCCCATGTGTCATAGGTCTGCGGCTTATGAGTGTGTCCATATGCCAACTGATAACCCCCCATGTGCCTTGTAAAGTATCGTCAGCATGTCTGAGGATGCATTGAGATCGAATGACTTCTCTACTTTTCCTTGTAGTTTGACTCCAGGTTCTGTTTCCAGAACAAAGGCTATGTCACCTCGGACCAGGGCCAGACCGTCTGTTTCGGGATGCATCAGTTCGACCTTTGGAAGCCCAGACCAAATCTGTGTGGCGGGCTTGGAATAGACAGAAATAGGGGAGTAGAGGACATTACCCAGCTTTATGTCCATGTCCGAGAAGCGTTGAGTTGCCCGGGTGAGAACGAGCGATCGTAGGAGCTCAGCCTCAGTGTCGAATCTTATCATCACATGATAGGGGTGGGCTGGTAGCCCTGTGACCTAGGATCGACCGTGGTGCCGCTTGGCAGTTGCGTGAGATGCAGATTCTGACCACTTTGGCCATCGGGGCGGGTGGTAGGGTAGAGCCTCTGCGGCACCCATGGGAAGGATTTCTTGCAGTGTAACAATTTGTCACATTCTCTGGGAGGGATGCCCAGCAGCAGAAGCTCCTCCATAGTTCGGTGCTCAGCAATAATAGGCCTATTGTTTTCATAAGCTTAGATCTCCATATTCTAGAAGCCGTACCAAAGGTGGAGGGCTTTCTTTTCGCTGCTGATTTCTTGGTTCAGTAGCTCTTGGGTGTCTTGCAGGTGATTGCGCAGCTTCTTAGATTCGGATGGAGTCGGGTCGTCGGTACTGTTAGCCTCACTGGAGGCCCTTTTGGCCTTGTGGTTGGAGGAGCCCGGGCCATTACTGAACTGGTCTTGACTGTGGGGCGGGGGTGTCGTGACATCGTGGTCCATCATCTTCTGGTCGTGATCGGGGGCCGGGAGCACGCTCGTTGAGGGCACCAGCGAATTGGGAAGGCTCGGTGCAGGGGGGTCGATAATACTGCGGGCATCATGAAATTTGAGCTCCATATCTGCTGCAGGGAGGTGAGAGGGGGAGGGGATAGGACGGATGGGCAGTTTGCTAGCTGCTTTGTTTTTTGGTCGGGATTTGGGGAGGAGCAGACAGTGGGAGAGAAGACATGAGTGGGGATGGGGGAGATGCGAGTTCGCGAGGGAGGGGTTTGTGCAGTAAGATAGAGGGTACAGAGAGATGGAGGAGCTCTAGCGTAATCAGAGTATATACTGCAGAGAGAAAGGTGGACGCGTTGCCGAAGCAAGCGTAACTTATGGTGTCACTTGACCCCATAGGGCTACCACTGCAGAGAGATTGTAGATGAGGAGAGAGTGAGAGAGGGGAAGTGAGTATAGGTAATCGAGGGGTAAGTCAGTAATCAGTGCCCTGGGGTGGAGGAGGGAGGAGAGGTGAGGAGAATATATAGGTGGGCAAGAGCTGGTGGCTTGGGCAAGGCAAGGCAGGTATGCGAGCAAAGGGAAGCGGAAAGGCAGGTTGCCTGAGCGTAGTAATTGGGATTGAATAGCGACAGTGTGAGGTGGAGGGCTGTGGGATATGGTGAGCGTGATGGGGGCGGCCAATATAATAGTACAGCTTGTGGTGCAGCTTGAGTTGGTATTGAAGTGGCTGTAAATACCGAGATGCTTTGTGAGCTAAGGGGGCAGCCTGCAGGCTTGTAGATATAATCGCGATGGTAAGCATAATGAGGGCGGGGGTTGGCATGCGCAGGAAGGGAAGCGGCCTGCACGGATAGGGGCGATATAGGTCTGAGCAGCGAACATTTGTGTCTGCTGAGGATACGAGTGGCCCATCAACCGAGCAAGTGGTCGCAGGGGTGGATTGTATGAGTAATGAGGCTGCCGCACTGACATAGTGAGGGTGTAAGTGGGTGAGTTCAAGGCTATGGGCGCAAGATGATTGTGGGGGTGAATGTAGCGACGGCTGGAGGTGATCGCAGTGAGTGTTACAGTGAGTGGCATGCCTACGTTTAGTGAATGTGGTGTAGTGGGGGGGGTTGAGTGTGGTGAGAGAGGAGTGGGCTAGATAGGAGGGGTGCTAGAGGGGGTGTGAGTGAGGAGCACATGTGGAGAGCATTTGGGCGGGTGTGAAGTGGTGGGTATAAGGAGAAGTCGGGGGTGGGGAAAGGCTGGACAGTGGGCCCTGGTAATTGGTACGTTGTTTGTGTCAAGGGGAGGCGAATTTGTGAGCAGGTTATGGGATGCATAGATTGGGAATTATGTTTAGAGGGGGAGGGTGGTGGGTGTGGGACCAATATTGGGCATCTGGGTGTGGTGAGTTAGATGGAATCTTGTGGAATGCTGTCGGAGCATAGCTTTGAGGGTGGGCTGAATAGAGAAGGGTGTGGTTGAGATTGATAAGGGCTGGCGGTCCTGAGGGCTGATAATGCGGGAGTGGGGATTGTGGTTAAGTGGATAGCCGAGGGGGGAGTTAGTGCATCAGGATCCCTTGCCAGTGGGCACCAGTACTGGATGAGCGACTGGCGGGGTTGGGATGGAAAATTTAGGGTGAACTGGTGTTGGAAATGAAGATGCAATGAGTTGTGTATGTGAGGGTGACAAAGTGGAGTGGGTGGACGAGTGGAGGATAGCAATAATAAAGTGGCATGTTGATATTTGAAATGGCCATGGCGTCTTTGTGATAGAGTAAGGCTCGTGGACATGTGGAAAAATATCAAGGTAGTATTACAAAAAATAGGGGGGGAGTGAGGAGTGGGGGGTGTGAGAGCAGGAACACAGATTTGAGAGCCTGAATAATTAAGGGCGCTCACAGGGTAATGGTCTATCAGCATAGTGTCGAGTTGTAGAATCATTGACATAGCAACTGCATACTGCATGAGGGTAACTAGTAGAGGGGCAGTGTATAGGATGTTGGACAACAACTGGGTGGAGTGATTGAATGTAGCTGCAAAGTTGTAGTTAGCAGGGTGATCCAGTGAACATTGGGGAAGTTGCAGCGATGTAGCCAGGCAGATATCTTGAGCAGATAGCTGGGGTAAACAGTGAGCATGCATACTAGGTCCAGCCCGAGTGGGGGGTGACACCTGCGTAGGAGGGGAGAGATAATAACTGTGAGATAGTAAAATTGCGTTGGGAGGAGTGTATGCTGAGTGCAATGAAATCACATGGGGGGTCATAGCATGAGCATGAGGGGAAAAAAAAAAGTATGACGCCTCCCGAAGGGAGCGTAACTTATGGTGTCACTTCACCACAAGGGCTACTGCCTTCCAGCTGAAAGGTGGACACCTTCATGACACACCAGACCGTGGTTTGAACCCACAACCACATCCAATGTGGTATGTGTCCATTACCACTGGGCTACATGCTGGTTGTCGAGCATGAGGGATAAGGTACTGGTAAATAGAGCAGCAGGGGGGTGTGAGAGTTATGATAGTAGATAACAAACAGATAATTGAGAACTAAGGGGATAGGGGAGGCCATACTCCGAGTGGAATAGAATGTGGGCAGCATTAATAGAGCACAGCATGAAGGGCCGGATAGTAGGGAGAGTGGGGGTAGCTCCAAACACTTGGCGGGGGGGGGGGGGGGGGGGGGGGGGGGGGGGAGAGAGAGAGAGAGCGCGGTGGGGAAGTACCTGAATAGTTGGGGGTTGTCATCACTTTCGTGCTTGTATCTGGGTTGATTGATGGATGGAGCAAGTACTGTGGGGCGGAGTGACGAGCCTTGGTTGCACGCGGCCAGGATGACGGCATACTAGCCTAGGGGGTCGTGGTAAGTTGCAGTGTAGGTTGGGCTCAACGAACTGCCTACCCGACTGCGGTAATTGCAGGGGTCCGCAGCAGCTATGAGTGGATCTAACACATTCTAAATTCCTACCGGCAAAGCAAAGCTTGACAACTCCACTTCACAGGGCGATTTGCGTTTCCTAGTCTTACATTTTGTTTATGGTTTTCTATGTCTTTAATCGGAACTGCCTTCCAAGTTTTTGTTTATTACTACTTTCTACATGCCTGAGCTCCAACAGGCTTATAGTCGGGACGAACCTTCAAATCCCTTCACAAAGCGAATCCCGACCCCAGGGAGACGGGAATCATCTATCTCCTGCCCAATGGCCCCCTCCTAAATCTCGAGGTGGATTAGTTTCCTACCTCCGAGGAAGGGACCAGATCCGCTTTCCCAAGTCGGTCTCCCCTGCTTGGAGCGATCCAAAGTTTCAACCTCAATGGTCAGTCCATCGGGTGAATGATAGCAATTCAAACCTCTAGGTGATTCCCGAGATCTAATGAAACCAATGGTCGTTCCTTGGTCCAAAGCCCCTCCAACGGCCGGGTATTTGCTTTCAAATATCCTCGGCGGAAGGGGACAATACCTCCCTTAAAACTTCCATTTTGAAGTTATGGGGTCCGGATAAAATCCCTTGTTCAAGGCGGATTTACCCCGCTGAATAATAAATAACAAATAATTAAAACCTTCCTCAAATGCATGAAATCCGTAGAAATAGAGAACCCTCATAGGATCCTGGAACTACTCGAATTACCTTCAAGGTGCCTTGGGAATGCCCTTTGTTTTGGGAGCATCCGGGAACCGCTCTCCACCTTAGGAGCGCCCCTAAATTCTTATAGCAAACCCAATCAATAGTGCATTAGCAACTTAAGCAATCACCGGGCCAAGATGAATGAAATCCGCCTCTTATCAGTTTCTCATCCGCTTGCCACCCTGGTGTTTAAACAATGATTAAACATTCAATGGGTCAAAGGGTCCATTCCATGCGCCTCTTCTACCTACTTCTTATATAATCTGATTAATTTATGCAAGCAACCAGCCTAGAACGAATTTGAAACATGTCATCTTCTACCTTCTGGAACCCCTACCAAGGATTCTCTCCTCCCTGTATCTGGGCGCTCTCTCTCTGCCTATGGCATCCACCCGCGAGCCGTGCTTTCGCGAGCCATGCTTTCACAAGCCCCGGGATACATATCAAACTGATGGCTTCAATTGGGCCTATCCAATGGTACCAACCCTTTATTATCCTTTGCTAAAACATACATTCATTCCCATGCAAGAAGAACACCATGAATAGTGCACAAGAAATCAAAGGCATAGGGAGAAACCCCCCCTTAAAATACCCGTACCTGGGACCAGTAGTCCCTGGTAGAGTCCGTCGCGATATCCAGTGGTTAAAACCGATACCCCGCGGCCAGCGCCACGCGGCGCGGCGTTACTGGCCCGCCGCCGCGTGGGGCCAATGGGTAATAGCAGGCTTCCGTCGTCCCTGCCGTTCGTGTCGTTCCTGCGCGGGCCCGAGTATGGCGCATGGTGCTGCCACGCAGTGTACCAGCAACCCGTACTTTGCTCCAGGGGTCAACTCCCCCCACGGGGCAAGGCCGCACCACCCGTGTTAGATGCGCCTTTCCATGGCGATTCTAGGCAACCTCCTTGGTTGACCTCCAGCCTAGAGGCGCCTAAGGTGTCGGCACTTTAGTGCTGGGCTCTGCTTTTTTGGGCAGCTCTCTACAAAATAGCTTAAATCATGCCTCCCATGGTCTTCCATGGCCAGGGGGCTTATGAACTTGTAAATGGACTTAATAGTATGGAGATTTTGGCGACAGCTTTGCCGTCTCATGCAATATGGCCGTTACCACTAAGCTAGAAATGGAACTTTGACAAGAGCTTCGTCACGTCATGCAAGCTTGCCCTCTCCTTAAATTTAATAATGGACATCTACCCTCACTTCCCTGACGTCATTGGGTTGGATTCCTAAAGGCGGGCTGTCTCTTTGGGGCTTCTCACCTGTGCTCATCACACATGCACACAAGGCTTCACACACATCCTCTTTGAGAGAGGGATAGTTTTTATCAATTTTTAGCAAGCAATGCTATAGGGTCCATTCTTGGGAAAGCTTAAACAACACATGAACAATTGAATTCAGAGGTCAAGATAATATGGTAAGTCACCCTCTCAAACAAGTGCTGGAGCTCGGGATGTACTAAATCGCTCGGTAGAATTGTACTCTAATCTGGTCCTCCTCCGGCCTCCTACTTGTCCTCAAGTCTCTCACTTCATGGAGCGCTTCCTCTACTTCTTGCCTCACATGGCCACAAGGCCTTGAGCTAGGACTATCCCGCTCTCAACTATGCTTGCTTCTACTACTAGAGAGCCACCAACCCTCTAGGATCTAGCTCCCTCAAGCTCAAAACTAACTACACAAGCAATAGGCCAAAGCAAAGAAATGAGTCTAGATGAAGAACAAGAGGAGCTTGCTCTTCTTTTATGGTGGTTTTGGGGCCTCTTAAACTAGTGAAGGATAGTCTTAAACTATTATTTCCTACATGAGTCTATAATTTAAAAACGGTAGAACACAATAAACTACTAACCCTGGATACCTTGGAGATAATGATAAATGTGGTTTTTTCATCCATCCAATGGATGACCAGCTGGCGCTAGGTTGTTTTTTCATCCATCCAGCTTTCAGGTCGAAATTCCCTTTTCCATCCATTGGATGAGCTAGAATTCCATTTAATCGCCCTTCGCGAATGCCTCCGGCTTGATAATTTGATGCCGTCTGTCATCACTTCCATAATTCACCAAACTTGGTGACAAATTATAATTAGATTCCCTGTAGCTTCCTGTAAATTCTCAGGGGGATCAGGGAAGAAAAGCCAATCCTTTTGTTGGTTTCCATGGTTTCGCCATATAGGCAGTCTGCCGCTTCCTGACAGTTAAAATACTGGTGGTGCCCCAGTGGGTCTTGTCCATGTCTTGACATGACATGAGTATCTTCTACTTGGTGGTTCTTGTACACACCATCTACCACTTTCCTTTCTGGTTATTTCTTCATCATTTCGATATACTAACATGGGTTTTTTTTGGCCTGGCAGAAGGTCCCTCCATGACAAAGATATGGAGCAATGACCTTCATAAGATATGTCCTCCAGCAAAAACTTGTTGGTGATTTTAAGCACGGAGGTCTTTACGGTAAGCATAATGCTTTTGGATGTTGTCTTCATATTGATATATTGAGCTAGGCCCAAGTAAAACCACCTGCAGGAGTGTGTGTATACGTTCTACATGATCTACTCGTGTTAGATGGTATCCTGTAGCTGATGCCTTGTATCAGTTTTAGACACTCTTAGGCTTATATGCTTTCATACCTCTCTACAAGTGGCTTTGCTCTATGTAGCACCACTAAGCAAATATGCATATATAATATGTTAGTGCTTATCATACCTTTGGAAAAACTGGCCTTAAAACCAGGACGGTGTATAGATGGGCAACAGGTTGCTACCATCCTGCGTTACACTTGTCTAGAGTGGGTTTGTACAGTGTTCTCTTATCCCTGTTTGCTGATCCATGACACCCATTTATTGATCCTTAAACATGGAAAGGCGAGGAAGTAGGCATTTCCAGCCCCTATGGTAAAACTATCCGGGGGTTGGAATCTACTTTGAAGAGGGAGAAACCTTATGAAGGGGTCTGGTATGCACTCCCTTACGGGGTGAGTGCATAACACACTCACTCCATAAGGGACTGCCATACCAGGGGCTGGTTGGTGGGATCCCTCTCTCTCCCTCTCCCTCCCTCTCCCTCCCTCCCTCCTTGGAATTGGCCGGTTTTATCAGTGTTCATTTCCTGTTTTTCCATCTATACCGGATGGATTATGACAGGGTGGACACTAAAATACCTCTAAAATGGGTCTATGATTTTTTCATTCCTCTTTTATTGACTTTCATCTATACCAGATGAGTCACCAGAGGACGAGGAATTACCTCTGTAGGGGTTGACACTGGCATCCTATCTATGATTTTTCCATCCATACCGGATGAAAAATACCAGGATATTAATTCGTTTTATTCCTCCTTTATGGCCTTTTTTTTCCGTACTGGACGAGGCTTTTCTTAGGGGATGATGAATTACCTGTTAGGATGAGAAACCGCTGCCTTGGATGATATGTACTATTTTTTCATCCTAATGATGGACCTTCTCCAATTAGATGAACTTGTTAACTTTTTCATCTGAACTGGATGAAAAATGCAGCTTATGATGGCCCTGGAGATTTGAAGAAATAGTTCATCTAATTGGAGAAGGTCCATCATTAGGATGAAAAAACAGTACATATCATCCAAGGCAGCGGTTTCTCATCCTAACAGGTAATTCATCATCCCCTAAGAAAAGCCTCGTCCAGTACGGAAAAAAAAGGCCATAAAGGAGGAATAAAACGAATTAATATCCTGGTATTTTTCATCCGGTATGGATGGAAAAATCATAGATAGGATGCCAGTGTCAACCCCTACAGAGGTAATTTTTCGTTCTCTGGTGACTCATCTGGTATAGATGAAAGTCAATAAAAGAGGAATGAAAAAATCATAGACCCATTTTAGAGGTATTTTAGTGTCCACCCTGTATGGTGGGGAAGGGGTAGAGCACATAGCTCCCTCCGACACTGGGGGGTGGACGACGAACTCCCGATCGTTGATGGTGATCCGTTTCGTAGATAGAGCTCCAGTGGGGCTGATAGCACTAAGAAGTATCCATACGGGCCACGGTTGTTGAGATGCTCGTAATCAGGGAGGTAGTCCGGGTAGTTAGACCAGTGCTGAGAGAGGTGCAGAATAGTAACAGAGGCCCGATGTAGAGTCAACTGCGTTGCGGGGAATCGCGTAGAATCGCCTCTGCGAGGCCTGGGTGTTGTGAAGCTAGTAGTGGGCAAACATGTGCTGATACGTTTGGATTGTGTAAGCTTTGTAGAGAGCTTTGTAGGAGACTTGTCTCCTCATATGAAAACAATACATATGTTGCTTAAGAACTTGATAATGAAAAGATAACTGTTGCAAAGGTTTCTGAGTGTGAGAGAAAAACCGGTTGACAGCGGTTGAGGGAGTGTGAGTAGTTGTGGGCGGCAAAATACACAGCTGATATGGAGGCTGATAGAGCAGGTTGCGCACACCATCTATCCCAGAGAGACGTAGTTCGCAGGATCCTTGAGTGAGCTGGGAGGCGAAGTAGAGCTTGGAATCAGTTGCTGTAAAGCTCAAAAGGAGCGCAAGAAAGAGCCGGTATAGGGCATGTTTGAACTTGAGATCCACGCGATGGAGAAGCAGCAGAGTAACACAATGAGCCGGGACACAAACCATGGCGACGGGTGAAGCTAAGATAGCAAAGAGGCCAGAGTAGCGGAGGCGCTAAAAATAGGTCCAAAATGAGCGGGGGGGGGAGGCGGGGGGAAGATATCAGATCCCTAAAAGTTAGTCATAACTAACAGAAGTTGGAGAGTCTAGCGGGGAGGCGGAGCTCCGCCCCCTCGAGTTGTAAGCCCTCGGGCCTCCACAAACTCAAAAACTTCCCCACATCACAACTCCTCTTCTCCCTTATCGTAACTATCTCTCCCCTTCCCGAGACTTGTAATGGATATCTTCACTCCTGCTCCATTTCGCAAATCCGCTCTCTCATACACCAATTATAAAAGCTGCCCCCACTCCTCACAACTATTTGGCCCCTCCACACTACTTATCCGAGATCCACAGCTCTCTCAACCTCTTAGATTTCAAAACCGGAGTGGTACATAAAATTCTAGGGGACCATCTCACAACATTTCCTCCGCCCGATCAAACCCACCACCTAAACACCAATAAATTCCCCTTCCTCTCCCCATATATCCTCTCTGCCACACTTAAAGCCATCACCTCGATACCCGGATACGATCCCCCCACAGTAGCAACTCCAACCGAGGTACCCCCCCTTCCAACCACGTACCCACCACCCTGGGAGATGGCCTTAACGCACTCACTATCACCTCTTGGAACGTGGGATCCCTAGCCACAAGTATCCAAAGTCTACTCCATCTTTTCACCGAATCCTCGCAACCACATATCTTTCTCCTACAAGAAACCAAACTATACACCCACAATACTAGCAGTTCTTACATAAATAAACTACTACCAGATTATTACCTCTTATATGGAAACCCCCCAACAGCCCAACAATGTCTCTCACGCCGTTTGGAACCATACAAACCTGCTAGAGGAGGTGTCGCACTAGGTATTCTTCGTACACACCATTCTCCCAGTACAACCACAAAAATAACCGTACTCATCCCCCTCCGCTCTCACCTCCAAATCATCCAACTACACCCACCAGCATTATGCCCTATTACCCTCATACACCTGTATATGCCCTCACATACCAACGACCTCCCCCCTTATACCCGACATACTTAGCACTATCTCGCAACAGTCACCCACCCAAATACCTAACACCACCATATCATATTGGCTGGCGACTTCAACGGGGACATTGCGCTGCTAGGACACTCTTTCAACGGAACCCATAAACCCCCATCTAACATAGACCATGACTAGGCTAAATTCACCCAGCTCTTGCATCTCAAATACATTCCCGCGGATTATCACTACTCTAGACAAGGGGGTCTTAACTACTCGTCATTAAGCCTGCTTGATGGTTTCTACCTCAAAACCTGTAATGAAATCCCGTCCTACCTTCTCAATCACGTTCACATCAATAGCTTATGCAACTGAGACCACTACCCGATCTCACTCTCCCTCCCCCCATCCCTTATACCATTCCGGCCCATCCCGGATGTGCATACCCCACCCCCTCAGCCCAGGATTCTCTCATCCATACCCAAACGTAACATCAACGCATTCCAAAAACATTTTCATCTAGCCTCCTCAAACTTTATCCTCAAAAGTTCCCCCATACTCTCCGATACTAGCCCCAGATGCTACCTGGATCAAAGCTGAGATCATACTTGCATATACAATACAAGAAATGAGAATGCTGGCCTCGGGTTAGTATATGGTGATAAATCAACACTATATGAAATTAGTACGTCTCCTATATCTGGATGGTCAGGAACTACTGCCTGATCCAAACCTGGCATGTTTCACCAGCTCCGTCAGTGCCTGACGATATCTCTCAAAGTGTTCTTGTAAGATAAGATTTCACGCTTGGACACCATCCATTCTCTATCTCTACCAATTGTTTCGATCATCTCCCATACTAGCATCCTAGACTTGTAAACTTGGTGTTCTACACGTATAAGTACGTCCCCTTCCATGAATTCAACTATGTTTCATGTAGTCCATAAACTATCACTACTAAGTTTAGGGGGGTTTAGCGATACCTGTCCCCCAGTGGCGCCTCTCCTGTGCGACACCCCCGCAGCGCCCCCATCTTGCGTCGCAAGCCCCCATGCGACATTCCTGGCGTCGTAGACATAATGCCAAATCCATAAAATCGCGACGCACTGGGAGTCAGCCCCCGGTGCGATCTTCCGAATGTTGGTTGGGAGGTTGCGACGCCTTCAAGCACTCCGAAGAAAAAAAAAAAAAAAAAAAAAAAAAAAACAACGTCGTTTTTTTAATGACGCCCTGGGCGTGGCTTTTGAGTTTTTTTTTTGGTAAGTCATTTTTAGCGACGGCTGAGACGTCGCAAATCATTTTTTGGTTTTTGCAGTAGAGGGTACAGGAAAAGCGACGCCAAAGACGTCGCTTACATTTGAGCGACGCGAGGAGTATCGCTTTGAGGTCCCGACGAGCAACCGATGTATGCATGAACTACCTTATGTCCAATTAAATCATGAGTTTGTGTGTAAGTTTTGTAACTGATATGTTGATTAGTATGAAGTGTCTTACTATGTGTATAATTTAGAGGGCTTGAGTTCAAATTTGCCTAACAACACGTTGAATGATTTAGGAACGTCGGCTACTTGCAAACACATGCTTATGGGTTAGGTTTGACACTACGTGGCAAGTGTGTGTCCGCCATTTTTTGAACCGTGTGGATCCCATCATTTTTCAAAATTCAAAATTAAAAAAAACCTCAATAAGCGACCCCCAAGGCGTCGCTTTAAAAAAACGATTTATTTTATTTTATTTTATTTTTTCTCCCTCCTGTGTGGCTATAGCGACGCCCCGGGCGTCGCAGTCATTGCGACGCTTGGGGCGTCGTTAGTGGGGATTTTTCAGGGGGGTTGGATCTGCGACCCCCCGGGCATCGCCTTAAGTCTTGCATCTGGGACGTTCTCATAACGACGCATCTGCAAATCTGCGACCCCCCCCCCCCCCCCCGGCGTCGCCTTAAGCCCTACATCTATGACGTTCTCATAGCGACACATCTGCAACGCCTCCGGTGCCGCAGATTCACGATTTTCGCGGGCCCGAAAATAGGCGAATAGCGACGCCGGGCATCGCTAAACCCCCCCCTCCACGGTGTAGAGTATATCTAATGTTGTCAGTTGGCCTAAGATCTACAAAGATGTCCCCGGGTTCTAGAAGCCTATGCAGTGCTGCCAACTCGGGGTCCACGTCCTCTAGTGTGTGCTCTATCGGTTGATTACGGAGCTCAGATTCGTCGTCCGAAATGGATTGATCGGGCATGACTTATGATATCGTGCATCTGCCCCAAGTGTTACGGTCATGACACAGAATCCACGCTTTAGCATATGTCCTACCCCCTGTGTGCATAATGCAAATTGTTGTATCTCCTGGTGTATAGTCTAAAGACAGCGGATTCAAACTTGCAAGTGAGATGCGACCAAAACTCTCTGTACACCAGGTAGAGCAACAACCCGTGCCCTCTCCACCATTATATATCTTTCCCCACCAACACCACTGGGTCATCCCCAGCAAATACTTTCACAAGTACACCCCGAAATTTCCATGGAACCTGCAGATGGTCTACCTCCCTTCTAACTTCTCATCTACACCTACTCCCACTCTTCACTTGCAGGCAAAACACTACCCCCTCCCAAACACCTACTCTAGCATACCTCCCCCCCGCATCAAAATCACTACACAAGGGATACAACTTCATGCCAGTAAATCCCAGCTCATATTACCACACACTTAATGATATACAACACGGTGGGGGCCCCAGGTCCTTCAAGTATCATAACATTACACAGCTCCTGGTCTGACCAATGTTTATTGTACCTGACGCTACATATGGCCAGATATGCCTCACTTCAAGGCTATACTATCCCCTACGATTTGAATGTCTCCCGCCATCACCCCTCCCATATCACCTATATGCTGCTAACTGCATACTCCTCCCTGGTGGCTCATCCCAAGCACCCTCAGCACGCCACCTCCATCCTCATACATTTATCTGCTCCAACAACAACACACAAAGACCCGAACCCCCAAGTGATGACCGATTCGTTGCTCTTGAATTCTCAGAGGTGTTGGTAGAGTATTGCCCCCTGCCAGAGCGTCCTCCTCTTTGGTAGAGACCTCTTCCACGACCAGGGGTACCTCTGCCTCGAGTGGCATTGTTCTTGCCTTGTTGAGGAGGCGTCTGCCCCTCCATACGCTGTCGTTTGTAGCTGTTGAATTGTGGCCTGGGAAGGCTGTCTGAAAAAGACCCAGGTTTCACAAGTTTCTCAATGTATCTGGCCCCCTTGGATTCTCCTAACTTCCCAAGCAACTTGGCTTGGGGGTCAATTGAGAATTCACAAGCTGCTTCCATTATGAAGCCCCGGGTCATCTGGAAGGTAATTTGTGCAAGAACGGCAGATCTGGCAGCCCGCATGATCCATACCAGAAAGCTGTAATACTTGGTTTGCACCGAAGGATAGGCATCATCAGGGAAGAACACAATCAGATTGTTCAGCATATACCATACCATATGGTCAAACCAAGCAACACTCCCAATGCAAGAAGAGGGTGCCCCTCCTTGTCCACAGTTACATCTTATGTAGGGACGATGCCAGTTGAAGAGTTGACTCTTGTGATTTTTGGATCTAGCCGAACCAGTCGGCAAGTCATTTTTGGTCCTCAGGGTAAGGTTCTCACCTTTGTCACAGAGCTTGTAGTAGAAGGTCCTTAGTGGCCATGCCACAGCAATAGGTTCCTTTTTTATTCTCTGAAAACCCTCCTTAGCATCCTGTGCACACCTACTGCGTTCAGCAGGAGTAATGTTGCCCCATTTGACCCACATTTCAATAGAAATGGGTGCCAATAAATTGATATTAGCATGTGGGTGCCACATCATGTGATCGTTATTGGCAACCTCTAATTCAACTGCACGGGGAGGCAACCAAGGGACAAATTGCAGATTTCCAGGAGTGGCACCTGCTGCCCTTTCTTGTTCCACTTGTGAGATTTCTACTTGTTCACAGAATTCTCTCACTGCCTCTTTTTCATCATCCGGTAAAATCATGTGCCCAAGGATTGGGTGATTACTTACAGAAGGGATGAAGTCTTTTTCAGATGTGTTTGTAGATTTCTGCGTGGAGACAGTCTGGTCATCTTCTGGGTTCGCCATTCTAAGAGCTGCCTCAATGGATGATCCCTTCTTTTCCCATTGTATCAGCTCCTCGGCATCATCTTCCAGTACCTCAATCATTTTAGTATTGAATTCCTGGAGCTTCTCCAGGTACCTGCCATTCTTATTTGCCATGATGCCAAGTGCAACCCAATTTTCCCAAGCCAAGGTTTCAAGTAATAACACGGGGTTTTAATCACCTGAATTTTCCACGGCCTCAGTATCCATCTTTTGCAATGCAGCATGGAAGTCGCTTGGTGTGACTTGTGCGAGGCTTGCCTGCACAGCAGGAATTGGAGGAGGTAGTGGGGACTAATACCCCAGGGCTATGAGGTCCTCATTCCAGCTAGGACCTCCTTTGGTGACTTTCTGTCAAAGCCCCCCGAGAACATTTGTCAATATAACAAAATGAGAAGGTGAAAAGGAGAAAGGTAAGGGTAGATGGTGTGTACAAAAACCACTAAGTACACTGATCAAATAAAGAGAGGGAAGATATACATATCATGTCAAGACATGGACAAGACCGCTAAGGTCATTGTCATTGAAAGACAAAATAGCCCTTTACAGGGCACCATCTAACATTCTCTTTCATGTTTACAATCTCATTTGAATACCCAATTACATTTCAGGGTCTCTGAAAAAACAGGGCGGGAGGGTGGGATTCCAGGTCATTCATATCATGAAAGCACCATAGTACACATCATCATCTCAAGAATCCATTTTAAACTCATTTCAAAAACCAGATTGCAGGTTTGGTTTGAAGATGATGTTTTAGAACCAAGATATAAGCAAGATTCTTAAAAAGGAAGAAGAAACAACAGTGTAGAGCCCAGAATGGTATTTTAAGGCCACATAAAGTAGTTCTGCCAAGGTGAAAGAGCAGCTCAGAAACCCCAGTTTGTTATCAAGCCATGAAACCAAAATGATATGAGGGCCTTGAAGAATGTGTGTTATCTATCAAAGCCTATCCTTTTGATCCATCAGAGTCATATCAAGAGTTCTCATTTCAGAGCCAAGTATCAAGGCAGTCAAAGTAATAACTGCTATTTTGTATCCTTGTATCCTTCATAGCTAAACTCCTACACATGCAAATGTGGTTGTAAAAAACCGTAAACAGGGGTAAAGAGAGAAGCAGATCCTCATTGGAGCAATCTTGGAGCAGGTCTGAAGCGGCATGGTGGCAGTTTGAAACAGCAGATGGCATCAGCAGCTTAGGCAGCAGCAGTATCCACACTTGCAAGACCAGGAACTGCAAGCTTCAAGAAATCAAGACAAGTGAAGACCCTCACCTGTGCCCGTCCCAAAAACCACCACATAGCGATGTGTGTTAGTGAGGATGCAGCAGGTAAGTGGCAGGTCTTCACAGTTGCTATCCATGTCAGTGTTGAATTCTAAAGCAAGTACAGATCACAATTCAAGCAATGGTAAACTCAAAAAACCTTGAGTGTTTGTGGTATGCCCTGCGCCATGGCGTCCAACAGATTGTCTCCAACAGAACGCAATCAGAGTAGAAGCGTTCACAGCTAGAGAGTGGCTCATACACGAAGAGAGAGCAACAAGTAATATGTAGATAAATAGGGATAGAGTACTTCCCAACAAGGAGTAAAAGCGCCGCTGCAAAATAAAGAACCATGAGTTCCTGATCAGAGCAATCACGGCTTTGTCGTCTGCCATAGAAGAATTTGTTTAACCACCACTGCGCATCCCAAGAGCCAGCAATCACGAGTACCATGTAGCAGTAGGGGAGCAGGTTTATACGGCGCATCATCAAGGTTCACTGAAGCACGAGTTCAGTGCTTGAAGTGTGTCGGCCTGCTTAGGGCAAAACTTCCCGATTTTTCATCCAGGATGGATGAAATATCACATTTTACCAAGATAGGCATTTTGGCACTGGATAACATCCCATAGAAATGTATCTTTTGGGGTTATGGTATAGGTTTAGGTTTAATAACTGCCATCATTTATGATGGTAGTTTTATTATTCTCTTGGATTTTATAATAGGTAACCATTATTTATGTAGATCATCCAGTTTAGATGAAAAAAATAGATGGTAACTCTAGCTTTCTGTATATTAAGTTTCATCATCCAATAAAATAAAATCATCCAGATTTGGATGAAAAAGGCAGGGATGAAAAACTAAATAACCTCAAAAGGTTAAGGCCAGATGAAATCCAAAGATTTATAGAGGGAGAGGGAGAGAGGGAGGGAGGGAGAGTGCTGCTGCTCAGTCATGGCCCTTCCAGAATGCAAAATATCCTTTACCATACTGCCAATGTATCCTGATTGTCCAGAGATAAAAGGCCAAAGAGACATCATGCTGTTTACTTAGCATATCCCTGATAATTGTTATGCATCTTGTGGAGATGCCGTTTATCAGGTTGTTATAGTGTTCCAAATGGGTACATTCCAGCACATACAAGCTCTTTATCAAAGAGCCTTTGTACCCCAATTAGTTTGCAGATACAAAAAGGCAAGTGATATTCCATACTGTTTTAGATACAGCTCTGGAAAATTATTATTAAGCATAAAGTACAGATGCTGTTTTCCAGGTAGCCTTTGTATCAAAAAGCCATGCAGATGTTTAAAGGTGGCTGAAAATCCAAGCATGTATCACATGTGACTCTGCAAAGCCTAGTGTACATGTCTGATGGATATTATCAGCATGTCAAAAATCTGTTTAGAGCAGTACAAATGTTATGGTATGATAAAGAGATTTCACAATTAGTTCTGCAGGGTATCATAAACAGAACAGTTGAAAAATTCCATAGGGCCTGATTGTCATGTAGATGCTAGGGGTTTGTGAAAAACACACAAGTACCCCTTGTGGTTCTGAAAAAAACATATGCAGGTCAGAATAGTGACCAGCAAATGAAGTCATAAGTTTGGAACTTGACTGTCATAAACTAAGAAACAAAGATCATTACTGTCCTTGAGTGACAAAAAACCAGATGAAGCTTTGTAGTTTGTGAAAACCAGAGAGAGTACCATAATCCCTGATGAACGAGTCGGTCAGGCAGCAGCCCTTGTACCCTTGAAGAAACCACGGAATCCTGTATGCTTAGAAAATCATCATGTCAAATGACCACCTTCACCTGTGCCCGTCCCAAAAACCACCACAAGAATATTGTGTGTTAGTGAGGATGCACGAGGTGAGTGGCAGGTAGTCATACTTGCTATCGATGTCCAACAATCAGAATTCAAGCAAAACAAGATGTCATAATTCCTAGGCCGGTAGCAAACCAGATCTCAAAAACCTTTGAACGAACTGGGGGATCCTAGCCATAGCTCCCCAGCCTGCAAATAAACTGAGCAAGACACAGCAGCAAGCCCTTGCACCAAACAGCACGACGTCCTTGAAAGCAGATTTGAACAAAGACAATGAGCAGCTCCAACAGCTCCAAGTCTTAGTAAAATGAGACTGAGCAAAAAACATTGAGCCAGTGCAAGCAAAGCATACATTATAAAGAGGAAGGGTGCCTTCCTGTCTTCATAAGGAGTGCCGCCGTTCATAATTCTTCAGGGGGAAGGATTCACAGAAACACCAAAGCAGCCTGTCATTCATAACTGCCGCATGAATTCCCTCATCAGCAATCACTTCAGCAAAGATGATAACCATCCTGGATGTCGTAAGAAGCGCTGGCGTTCATAATTGAACCATGAGGGATCATTCATAGAATCCTTTAAAAAGCCAAGCAAGTGGTTATCGTAACCACTTGCCTAAGCCCCCTGGCTTTACCATGCCCATCGCGCAGGAGATGTCAATGCGCAAAGGAGGAAATAGGGTTTGCATTGACGATTTAGTGTCAGGCTGCGACATTCATCCAGGTAATTCATTCATTCCAAAGCTGACAGTTTGTCAGTCAATGAAAGCTGTTAAGAATACTAGGATTAAAAGAACCAGGTTTATCACAGCAATGGCCATTCCAGGAGGCCATTTGTCATAACAGGATGAAAACGGGATGAAATCCCATCAGCATGCCACAAAACCATAGCACCTCAGGCAAAAAAAGGGATGAAACCGGTATGATTATCATCCGTATCGTCAAGAAACCATATACATATATAGGTGTAACTTATCCATATAAGAAGTGAGAGAAGATATACATGTCATGTCAAGACATGGACAAGACCACTAAGGTCATTGTCATTGAAAGACAAAGCAACCCTTTACAGGACATCATCTAACAACCCCTTTTACCAACTCATTTGAACATCTTATAACTTTTCAGGGTATCTGAAAAAACAGGGTGGGAGGGCGGGATTCCTGGTCATTCATATCCTGAAAGCACCATAAGTTGACATAAAGCATTCATTTTTTGTTGTTGACACGGGTCAAGCCTTACATAATCTAGTTCTTGAGCCATTCATCTTCCTAAAACAGCATCCTGTGTAGGCGTGAAACTGATCTGTCAGTGCCAAGACACATGCAAGATTCATAAAGTAGAAACGGGGCTGAGTTTTTTCAGGCATATGTAAGCCTGGATAGTTATTCTAGGACTTCAAGATCAAAACTCTGCCATAGTATAAGGTAGGAAGCGCACAACATCTACCAGCAAGCAGTTCTTGAAAACCAAAATACTGATGGGGCCAGGTCTGAAGGTGCTTCAGTGCCAAGTCATAAGCCAGACTTCTAACAACACAAACCATAGGGCTGAGTACCCTCAAGTAGATATGGGCCTGGAGTGGTATTCCAGGGCCTCATAACAAACTTTGCTAGTTAAAGAAATGAACTCAGAAACCATTGTCCCCTATCATGCAATGAAATAGTGGTGATATAAGAGCCTTGAAGAATGTTTGTTATCACAAGGTCTATCTTCTGATCCATCAGAGCCAGGCCATGGTGTTTCATTTCAGAGCTTAGTTTCCATGCTGCCAGAGCTATAGCCGCAGCCATGTACTTTTGTTGAAAACAGCCAGAGCCTTCAATAGAGATTTTGTTTTCTATGAAGTCCCTTGTGTGTCTTAACTCCAAAACATATAGAAGTGGTTATCAAGAACCAAAAACAGGGATAAGGAGTAAGAAGGTGATCCTCATTAGAGCAGACTTGAAGCCGATTTGAGGCAGCAAGATGGCATATTTGAAACAACAGTTGGTATCAGCACCTTCAGGCGGTAGCAGCAATCCCTTATGCATGAATCAGACTCTGCAAGCTTCAATAATTCAAGACAAGTGAAGACCCTCACCTGTGCCCGTCCCAAAAACCACCACATAGAGATGTGTGTTAGTGAGGATGCATCAGGTGAGTGGCAGGTTTTCACAGTTGCTATCCATGTCAGTGTTGAATTCTAAAGCATGTACAAATCATAATCCAAGCAAGGGTACACTCAAAAAAAACCTTGAGTGTTTGTGGTATGCCCTGCGCCATGGCGTCCAATAGATGTCTCCAGCAGAACGCAATCAAAGTAGAAGTGTTCACAGATAGAGAGTAGCTCATACAGAAAGAGAGCAACATGTAATCTGTGGCTAAGTAGGGGTGGAGTACTTCCCAACGAGGAGTAAGAGCGCCGCTACGAATTTAACAGAATCATAAATTTCTGAGCAGAGCGATCACTGCATTGTCGACTGCCAGAGAGGAATCTGTCTATTTGCCAATGCGCATCCCAAAAGCCAGCCATCACGAGTACCATGTAGCCGCAAGGGAGCAGGTTTACACGGCGCATCATCAAGGATCATTGAAGCACGAGTTCTGTGCTGTGAAATATGTCGGCCCGTTTAGGGCACAACTTCCCGATTTCTCATCCAGGGTGGATGAAAAATCACATTTTAAAGAGATGCATTTCGTTAATGGATGATATCCCATAAAAAGGTATCTTAGGGTTATGGTATAGGCTTAGGTTTAGTAACTGCCATCATTTATGATGGTACAAATTACTACCTCTTGGATTTTTAGAATAGGTCACCATTATTCATGTATTTCATCCAGTTTAGATGAAAGAAGCAAATGGTAAATATCAGGGCCAAATGAAATCCAAAAAGTTATAGAGGGAGAGGGAGAGAGGGAGAGAGAGGGGGAGATAGAGGTAGAAAGGGAGAGAGGGAGCAAAAGAAATTAAAAAAACATTGGGGGGGCGGGTGGGGACTGAGCAGCAGCAGGCTGCCCTCAGCCCCCCCCCCCCCGCCCACCTTTTCTTTTTTCTTTTTGGAATGGTGGGGAAGGGCTGAGAGCAGCAGCAAGTACGCTCTCAGCCCCCCCCCCTCCTTTTCTTTTTTGTTTATCAGCAGAGACAGAAAGGGGGAGAGGGAGAAGGAGAAAAAGATAGAGGGAGAGGGGGAGAGGGGAAGGGGGAGAGTAGTTTCTTGTTTGTTTTTGGCATATGAAATGACATGGTAGTAGTGTTGTGGGCGCAGGGATAAGCTCTGAGTATGGGGAAGGACAAGGGGAAGGACAAGGGGCTGCCGAAGGACAAGGGGAAGGGGCCGCCAAAGGACAAGGAGAAGGCGCCTCCCATGGAGAAAGAGAAGGCGCCGTTGAAAGACCAAGAATCGCTTGCCGCTAAGGTAGAGAGGCCTGACAACCCTTTTGTCATTGACGGCCAGTGACACGGTCCGCTTGGTCCAAACTCACTAGCCCTATAGGCGGCTATATGAGAGGACCGTGCCATAAGGCCGTCGAGGTCTCCACCCCCTCGAAGGTCGAGGCTGAGGATGAGCCTCCACTTCAGGGTGGTGCACCCAATGTTCAGGCTGGAACGCCACCCCACGGGCTGATGGAGGGCCCTGACACTTACGAGGGGAAGCGCATTCTCAGATCTGCCGCCAAGTATGGGCAGCTTGAGCTTACCCCCAGCACCAATGCCTTTCCCCCTTGTTTTGTAGCCAAGAGGGCTTATAAGGGGGGGTGGTTCCTCATCACATTGGGAGAAGAGGGAGGTTTCAAAGGAGGCCGCAATGAGGTAGAAGGAGGAGGAAAGGAAGAGGGAGGAAGACAAGAAGAGGGAAGAGGGAAATAGGGGGGCACGGGAAAGGGAGGGGGAAGAGGAGGGAGACACTAGCTTTGGAGGGCCCCTTGCGAAGTCCGTCGCCTGAACGGTCAATGAAGAAGACCCTGGACTTTGGGGCGCCACCTGCGAGCCTATTGAGTGCATGGGACAGGCTTCCACCCTTATTCCGAGAGGGCCTTATGCGGGCTGCACCACCAGCGGGGACCGAGGGCAACGTTGGCATCATGGACGCAAAGGTGAGCCACTTTCCTTCACCTTGTTTTCTTTCCGGTGCTTTTCATTTTGTTTCTGGTTTGTTTCTAATTCTGTGGGTTTTGTGTTCAGGAGCTTGGCGCATTCGTGGCATACATTGTGGTAGGCAGTGGGCTTGCCACCGACAAAGTAGGGATAGTGGCGGTGCATGCCCGTGGGGATGGTAAGAAGAAGAGGAAGAGACCTCGTACCCCCAAGATTCCCTTAGCCATCCAGGAGGGTAGGGAAGTAATGGAGGAGGGGAGGGTAGTAGTGCAGGGGAAGGGGAAAGAACGGGCCCACGAGAGGGAGCCTAAGAAAAAGAGGCGTAGAAGGAGAGAGGTGCAACTGGGGGAGGGCACGAGTGGGGCAACAAAAGACAAGGGAGAGGTTGTTGAGAAGAGCGTGGACGAGGTAAAGACCTCGGGTCCCCGCGTCCCTGATTTGCCAAAGATGGTGGTGCCCCCCTTAGAGACCAATAAGGTCGGTGACCCCATTGGTGAGTATTGAGAGGCCATGAAAAAGCAGGCCTTTGACTTGGCGGCGAGGTGGTTCCCTTGGCATCTTGATTGGCCACGCCAATCACATCGCCATAGGCGAGCACTCGTGCAAGCACTTGAGGGCAATTTTCCAGGTGAGTGGAATGAGGGGAAGCTCTTGGAGCTGGTGGGAAAGAACCTCAAGGACAAGAGGTACCGTGCGCGACAAACCATTTGCAAGGCCCTCAAGGCGAACTAACGACCATGCGGCCACATAGAATAACCAAGGTAAGACGCACTTCATTCTGTCATTGGCGTCTTTGAATGCATGTACTTCATTGCGGTATGGAGTTGATTAAAATTTATGGTATCTTTGTTGGGGCTGGACATGAATCTTGGGAGGCTCTCATTGCAGGGGAGAGGGAAGAGCTGAACAAAGAGATCTTCGCGAGGGGCCGTGCGGCAACTGCAGCCTGCCTTGAGAAGTGTGCGGAATCAACACACAAGTGGGGCCCCGGCGGAAGCAAGAGTTTTGTCACCCGATTCGTAAGTGTTCTTTCCCTTGTCATACCCATTCTTCTTTTTGAGCTTCTCCTTCCATCATGAATTCTGACCTGTCATTGCATTTGTATGTCATGTGCAGAAAAAACCGTTTGAGAGACCTCCCTACTCCCTCGAGCACGACTTTGCCAAGACTCAGGGGTGGAAGGCCCTTGTAGCCTCAATGGCCAAGGCGCCACAATTGACAGAGGATAGTGCATCTATAGGGGTGGGGATGGGTAGTTCAGTGGCTCAGCCGGATGCGGGAGAGCCAGTAGTAGGGGGTGGTTTGAAGGATGATGTAATCTCGGACTCGGCCTCATCATCCTCCAAAGTGGAGGCCCAGTGTGTAGCTTGCATTCCTCGGACGAGTACTCCTATGAATCAGGTGATGAGGAGTGAGGGATGGTTCCCAGTTAGAGACATGTACAGGTAGTACTCGCTTTATGTATAAATTTTTTCAGTTGCCATTTTGATCCTCATTCTAACCTTAATGGACATGTGGATTTGGTGGGTCGACCTATAGATTAGAATCATGCAATTCTTGCAAGCACGAAGCACAACCCGACCCGAGAAAACAACCCCCCCCCCCCCCCCCCCCCCCCCCCCCCCCCCCCCCCCCCCCCCGAAACGATAAAAAAACCCCAAAACCCCACCGCAAATACCAGTTGGCTACCACCCCACCCCCGCCCCAGCGACGTCCTTGCAACGCCCCCTGGGGTCCAAGATGCCCTAGCGATTCCGAGCGGCGTTGCAATCAAATCACCCCATCCTGGAGCTAGCGGCGCCCCCCAGGGACTGCGACGCGCGGCGATTCCTTGTTGACGCAAGCGAACTACCCGCTAACGCCCCAGGCTTGCGACGACGGCCTTGCGATTCCCGGGCGTCGCCAGACCCCCAGGCAGCTGACCTCCATTTGTGATGTTCTCGCGTCGCCCCATGCAGCGACGTGAAGGCGATTCCGTCACGTTGCCATTTTTAGAAATGGACGACGTCCCCCCAACGCAGCAGGAGGCATGGAACCCCCTCCCTCGGCCTTCGTTGCAATTCCCAGGAGTCGCAACATTGCAACGCTCTGTAGGGGCGTCTTCCCAGCGTCGCAGGCCGTTGCCGGGGGGTCCAGGGTATTTAGCAATTCCCGTAGGTCGCTAAATTTGCGACGTTCCGGGAGTGACGTCGGCGCGGAGAATCATCAGATGAGGACACCGGATCAGGGGGACCGCCTGAGGACACCGGCCGAGGGGGGGGTGGCCTGCTCGTCACCGGCCATAACGCCTACGAGACCTACGATACCCCGAGACCCTACGCATCTCATCTATCTCATGCTGGGGGAACCAACTGGTCACATCGGGCACAAGCTTTGGCACCGGCGCGAAATGCCTCCTATGCAATGTGATTGCGAGCTTGGGCATCAAGTCGTGGCTGCAATATATGTAGTATACGATGCATCAATACTTACGTCGTAATTTGGGTTGACGTATGAATACCAATCATACTATATTATTAAATATACCAAATGTAATATGAATGAACGTTAATGAGAGGGGGTGGAAAAAGACTCACATTTGCCGCATCCGCAATCTTGTTCAGCCTGTAATGTTCTTCGACAACATGCGGTCGCCGCCTCGGTGGTTTGGTGCTGCCCGGCGGTATCCGTGCCCAACACTCTGTGACACCAGACCACTCCAGATGTCGGGGGGGTCAAAGGGGGACGTGGTGGGGCTCTCACCACGGGGTGGTCGCGAGGGGGCAACCCCGTAGCGCGCCCGACTCGATCCCGGAGAGTGTCAACATCCTCCGCATCAACCTGAAATTTGCCCCCGGTCCCTTCTACGATTGTGTCTGTCGCCCGACTGAATCAGGTGCAATATGCCTTGCCTCGTTTCCGCCCAAAGGGTATGCAATGGTTGCCATTCCCGGTGTGGTACCGCAAACCGTCCGCTGAGGCGAAAGGTCGATGATCCTCATCATCGCATCCTAATTAACAAACACCACCATTCCTATCATTAGTATAAAGAAAAGAAAAATCCCAAAAAGGCCAAGCCACATTCCCGGAGGGCCTGGGAATTTACCTCGGCAAAGAGAGGGGACTTTCAAATTGACAAACAGAGGCAGAGCCTCCCTCTGGTGAGAGAAACCCAGGACAATGAAACCCCAAAATGATATCTCTCAGGTTGCCCACACCATGGAAAATTTAGTGAGACCCAGCGCTTTGCGCTTACCAAATTGAAACCACTTTTTGGATATATGAATCCTAATTAACGTCTATCATTGGACCCAAGACCCAAAACCAAACCTATAATCCAAACACCAAAACCCAAACCCAGCACCAGAAAAAGAAAAAAAAATACCCCTACCCCAGTTACCTTAAGGAAAAGAAAAGAAAAAAACCCTAAGAACCCCAAAAACATTAAACCCTAAACCCAAAAATAACCCCCTATTGCCTACCTTACAAGGCGTGAGGGAAGGCGTTTCTTGCGACATCCAGGGTCGTGTCACTGCGACGAGTTTTTTTTAATTGCGATGCAAGGGGGTTGCTAGGAAACGCCCCATTTTTTTTAAAAGGCGGGGCGCCAGCGCCGCTTGCGACAGCCGGGCGTCGCAAGATCACCTACCCCGCCCTTTTTTGTTTTGTTTTTGGCTAAGTGCCTACAGCACTCTCCCCCCTATTTCTGAGCTGTAGTGTGCCACCAAAGAGGAGGTGAGAGAGGGTTAGGGTGGAGGAGGAGAAACGCACTTCGAAGCGCCCGCGCCCGAGCTCAAAGCGCCAGCTCCCGCGTTGGGCGACCAGCTCCACGCGACCAGCTCCAATGCCCCGCAGGTATGTCACCTTCCCTCATTCTCTTGTTGCTGGACCCCGAAAGGCCTTACCTCTCACCCTCACTCACACCTCTCTCTTGCTTGTATGAGCATGCATAGGAGGGGAGGGGAGCAAAGGAAACGGGCACCACGAGGGAGAGCGGCGGCGGGGACGGCGCGAGTGCCTGCGCGCACAGAACAGTCGCATATCAGCGGGGGGGCGTGTCGACAGTAGCAAAAGTAGCGGAGGCGGGTGTTTGAGTAGGTGATTCCTTCCCTCCCCATTCTAAGCTTCTTAGGGCTTACAGGGGAGGGCAAGAAGCCTACCCATGAACAGCAAACAAAAGCAGATGAGAGAGAGAGAGTGCAATTGCCGGTTGTGTGGGCTACCGGAAGACAATATCCATTTCCTGATTCACTGTTCGGGGTTCTCTCACCAGACACGCTCTCTTCAAATCTATAAAGGGAATTGTGCATGTACCTCAGTTTGCCAAGGCTCAAGGCTGAGCCGAACGCCCACGCCCTCATCGGGTGTAGTTAGTGCTAGTAATTGGGCAAAACCACCCTCAGAGGTTGATGTTTTTTTTTTTTTTTTTTTTTTTGGTGTGGTTTCCAAGGACGAGAGGGGGGGAAGGAGAGAAAGCGAGAGGGGAGGAGAGAGAGAGGGGAGAGAGGAGAGAGATGGAGAGATGAGGGAAAAAAAAAAAAGAAAAAAAAAAGGTAGGGGGGGAGTGATTGAGCAACTGCTGCTGCTGCTCATCAACAAACCCCCCACACTTCTTTTTGTTTTTCCCCTCAGCACTCCCCCTCTCCCCCTCTCTCCCCATCCTAATTGGATAGAGGGAGAGATGAGGGAAAAGAAGGAGAGAGAGGAAGTGTTGAGGGAAAAGAAGGAGAGAGAGGGAGTGTTGAGGGAAAAAAAAACAAAAAAAAAGGTGGTGGGAGGGATGACTGAGCTGCTGCTGCTCAGTCACTCCCCCCCTCCCCACTTCATTTTTATTATTTTCCCTCAGCACTCCTTCTCTCTCCCTCTCTCTCCACATCATGATTGGACAGAGAGAGAGATGAGAGAAAAAAAAAGATGTCGTGCGCATACATATCGCTACACAACTACATCGTTGTCCAAACCACACCACACATATATGCACAATAAAGTAGTCTACCACAATGATAAACAAGCTAGAAAGGACACACACTCTCAACACAAGAAATATGCAAATCCACCTCAAACACACTCTTTAAGATAATAGTCGAGCCAGGGGCACCCCAAGCTATGGGGACTCCACCCCACAACAACCTACACTCCCATCATAAGCACACTCAGATCTGAAAGCGATGAAGGAGCTCGGTCGCGCAGGCTCAACTCGAGAGAGATGAGCTACGCGACTGCCGCTTCTCGTGAAGATAAGGCGGTTCAGGTGTCAAACTAAACTTGACACCTGATTTAACACTGCACCTAAATCCAAGTGTTAAATACAAATAACTAGCTTTTTCTAGTTGTTTTCACACTGTGCTTATTTAACTTGACAGCTGTCGTGGCGCATACAATCGCTACACAACTACATCGCTGTCCAAAACCACACCACACCACACATATATGCACAATAAAGTAGTCTACCACAATCGCCCCCTAGCTGGTGGATAGGTCCCTCTACCTCCAGATAGCTACAAGATGTAATAGCCACAGCCGTACTAAGTCCTCTATCACTGTCCCTATTGCACTCAAACCCTATAGACCAAGAGGTCGGGTACAAGAGTAGCCCCATCGTTAGTCGCCGTCTTGCAATCTGTGAACTTGAGCCAAGACCTCGTGTGTTCAAGGTTTCCTAGTAGCTGGGCCTTGCGTTTCTTATTAGCCTTCCATGGTTTGTATCCACTCCCACTATCCAATGCAATGTTGACATAACCAATCCCCATCCGGAACCATCTCAAGAGGTGGAGTCAAGCATCCCATATGCCAACCTCTAGAGCATCGATCACACACCAGCATGGTGGCTGCCCCTCTAGCAGACCACACAACATGCACCTCAAACCTGCAGATACCACTGCCAAGTTTGGGTCTATCCTGCCATCGACATTCGGAAGGTGACATGGCGCACAATTGCGCACATGGTCCTTCCAAGTTATGCCATCCCGACCCTCCAAGACCAAGACGCCTGAGGGCAAGACCTCTCGACCCATCAAAATAACACGTCCTGCAGTCACATCCAAGGTCGTAGGAGCAGTTTGCTGCAGATAGACATAGTCACAGTTGAGGTTGAATCTCCGAACCCCAGGACGATAGCCCCACCACGTATGGTAGCATACCTCAACGTATCATGGTGTTGTGCAATGGCAAGGTTCTCGAAAGCCATTGGCACGACTCTCTTGAACAACTCTGCACACGCTGCTCACATGCACGTGCACACGTCCGGATCGTCAGGTTAAGAACTGTAGCAGCTTCTCTGCGAATGGATATAGGAAAATCCGGCTCTCGGCCAAAGAGAAGAAAGTATGGTGAGAAGG